>CAJZBX010000286.1:0-723407 GCA_914767735.1 Anoplius nigerrimus | reverse complement strand
TGCCGAAACTATGCAAGTTCGTCGCAGATCGGTATAAGGTGGCTCGATGTGTCGTGTTTTAGGCTACAAATTGCTATGTCGCAGATTTGCGTACGACGAATAGAAGCGGAGTTATAATTGTTTATATCTGTCAGGCCATGAACCACCATTGACGGCCGGATTGCCTACCACTCGGAACGACCGAGGTTTGCCGAAACTATGCAAGTTCGTCGCAGATCGGTATAAGGTGGGTCGTTGGGCCGCGTTTTAAGCTACAAATTGCTATGTCGCAGATTTGCATACGACGAATAGAAGCAGAGTTATAGTTGTTTATATCTGTGAGGCCATGAATCACCATTGACGGCAGGATTGCCTACCACTCGGAACGATCGACGTTTGACGAAACTATGCAAGTTCTTTGCAGATCGGTATAAGATGGGTCGATGTATCGTGTTTTAAGCTACAAATTGCTATGTCGCAGATTTGCGTACGACGAATAGAAGTGGAGTTATAGTTGTTTATATCTGTCAGGCCATGAATCACCATTGACGGCCGGATTGCCTTCCACTCGAAACGATCGATGTTTGACGAAACTATGCAAGTTCTTCGCAGATCGGTATAAGGTGGGTCGATGTGTCGTGTTTTAAGCTACAAATTGCTATGTCGCAGATTTGCATACGACGAATAGAGGCGGAGTTATCGATGTTTATATCAGTGAGGCCATTAATCACCATTGACGACAGGATTGCCTACCACTCGGAACGATCGACGTTTGACGAAACTATGCAAGTTCTTCGCAGATCGGTATAAGGTGGGTCGTTGGACCGTGTTTTAAGCTACAAATTGCTATGTCGCAGATTTGCATACGACGAATAGAAGCAGAGTTATAGTTGTTTATATCTGTGAGGCCATGAATCACCATTGACGGCAGGATTGCCTACCACTCGGAACGATCGACGTTTGACGAAACTATGCAAGTTCTTCGCAGATCGGTATAAGATGGGTCGATGTGTCGTGTTTTAGGCTACAAATTGCTACGTCGCATATTTGCGTGCGACGAATAGAAGCGGAGTTATAGTTGTTTATATCTGTCAGGCCATGAATCACCATTGACGGCCGGATTGCCTACCACTCGGAACGATCGACGTTTGCCGAAACTATGCAAGTTCGTCGCAGATCGGTATAAGGTGGCTCGATGTGTCGTGTTTTAGGCTACAAATTGCTATGTCGCAGATTTGCGTGCGACGAATAGAAGCGGAGTTATAGTTGTTTATATCTGTCAGGCCATGAACCACCATTGACGGCCGGATTGCCTACCACTCGGAACGACCGAGGTTTGCCGAAACTATGCAAGTTCGTCGCAGATCGGTATAAGGTGGGTCGTTGGGCCGCGTTTTAAGCTACAAATTGCTATGTCGCAGATTTGCATACGACGAATAGAAGCAGAGTTATAGTTGTTTATATCTGTGAGGCCATGAATCACCATTGACGGCAGGATTGCCTACCACTCGGAACGGTCGACGTTTGACGAAACTATGCAAGTTCTTCGCAGATCGGTATAAGATGGGTCGATGTGTCGTGTTTTAAGCTACAAATTGCTATGTCGCAGATTTGCGTACGACGAATAGAAGCGGAGTTATAGTTGTTTGTATCTGTCAGGCCATGAATCCCCATTGACGGCCGGATTGCCTACCACTCGGAACGACCGACGTTTGCCGAAACTATGCAAGGTCGTCGCAGATCGGTATAATGTGGGTCGGTGGGCCGTGTTTTAAGATACAAATTGCTATGTCGCAGATTCGCATACGACCAATAGAAGCGGAGTTATCGATGTTTATATCCGTGAGGCCATTAATAACCATTGACGACAGGATTGCCTACCACTCGGAACGATCGACGTTTGACGAAACTATGCAAGTTCATCGCAGATCGGTATAAGGTGGCTCGATGTGTCGTGTTTTAGGCTACAAATTGCTATGTCGCATATTTGCGTGCGACGAATAGAAGCGGAGTTATAGTTGTTTATATCTGTCAGGCCATGAACCACCATTGACGGCCGGATTGCCTACCACTCGGAACGACCGACGTTTGCCGAAACTATGCAAGTTCGTCGCAGATCGGTATAATGGGTCGTTGGGCCGTGTTTTAAGCTACAACTTGCTATGTCGCAGATTTGCATACGACGAATAGAGGCGGAGTTATAGTTGTTTATATCTGTGAGGCCATGAATCACCATTGACGGCAGGATTGCCTACCACTCGGAACGATCGACGTTTGACGAAACTATGCAAGTTCTTCGCAGATCGGTATAAGATGGGTCGATGTGTCGTGCTTTAAGCTACAAATTGCTATGTCGCAGATTCGCATACTACGAATAGAAGTGGAGTTATAGTTGTTTATATCTGTCAGGCCATGAATCACCATTGACGGCCGGATTGCCTTACACTCGAAACAATCGATGTTTGACGAAACTATGCAAGTTCGTCGCAGATCGGTATAAGGTGGGTCGTTGGGCCGTGTTTTAAGCTACAAGTTGCTGTGTCGCAGATTCGCATACGACGAATAGAAGCGGAGTTATAGTTGTGTATATCTGTCAGGCCGTGAATCACCATTGACGGCCGGATTGCCTACCACTCGGAACGATCGACGTTTGCCGAAACTATGCAAGTTCTTCGCAGATCGGTATAAGGTGGGTCGATGTGCCGTGTTTTAAGCTACAAATTGCTATGTCGCAGATTTGCATACGACGAATAGAAGCGGAGTTATAGTTGTTTATATCTGTGAGGTCATGAATCATCATTGACGGCCGGAATGCCTATCACTCGAAACGATCGATGTTTGACGAAACTATGCAAGTTCGTCGCAGATCGGTATAAGGTGGGTCGATGTGTCGTGCTTTAAGCTACAAATTGCTATGTCGCAGATTTGCATACGACGAATAGAAGCGGAGTTATAGTTGTTTATATCTGTCAGGCCATGAATCACCATTGACGGCAGGATTGCCTACCACTCGGAACGATCGACGTTTGACGAAACTATGCAAGTTCTTCGCAGATCGGTATAAGGTGGGTCGTTGGGCCGTGTCTTAAGCTACAAGTGGCTATGTCGCAGATTCGCATACGACGAATAGAAGCGGAGTTATCGATGTTTATATCTGTGAGGCCATTAATCACCATTGACTACCGGATTGCCTACCACTCGGAACGATCGATGTTTGACGAAACAATACAAGTTTGTAGCAGATCGGTATAAGGTGGGTCGTTGGGCCGTGTCTTAAGCTACAAGTTGCTATGTCGCAGATTCGCATACGACGAATAGAAGCGGAGTTATCGATGTTTATATCTGCGAGGCCATTAATCACCATTGACTACCGGATTGCCTACCACTCGGAACGATCGACGTTTGACGAAACTATGCAAGTTCGTCGCAGATCGGTATAAGTTGGCTCGCTGTGTCGTGTTTTCGGCTACAGATTGTTATGTCGCAGATTTGCGTACGACGAATAGAAGCGGAGATATAGTTGTTTATATCTGTCAGGCCATGAATCACCATTGACGGCCGTATTGCCTACCACTCGGAACGATCGACGTTTGACGAAACTATGCAAGTTCTTCGCAGATCGGTATAAGGTGGGTCGATGTGCCGTGTTTTAAGCTACAAAATGCTATGTCGCAGATTCGCATACGACGAATAGAAGCTGAGTTACAGTTGTTTATATCTGTGAGGCCATGAATCACCATTGACGGCCGACTTGCCTACCACGCGGAACGATCGACGATTGACGAAACTATGCAAGTTCGTCGCTGATCGATATAAGGTGGCTCGATGTGTCGTGTTTTAGGCTACAAATTGCTATGTCGCAGATATGCATACGACGAATAGAAGCGGCGTTATAATTGTTTATATCTGTGAGGTCATGAATCATCATTGACGGCCGGAATGCCAACCACTCGAAGCGATCGATGTTTGACGAAACTATGCAAGTTCGTTGCAGATCGGTATAACGTGGGTCGACGTGTCGTGTTTTAAGCTACAAAATGCTATGTTCCAGATTCGCATACGACGAATAGAAGCTGAGTTACAGTTGTTTATATGTGTGAGGCCATGAATCACCATTGACGGCCGACTTGCCTACCACGCGGAACGATCGACGATTGACCAAACTATGCAAGTTCGTCGCTGATCGGTATAAGGTGGCTCGATGTGTCGTGTTTTAGGCTACAAATTGCTATGTCGCAGATTTGCATACGACGAATAGAAGCGGCGTTATAGTTGTTTATATCTGTGAGGTCATGAATCATCATTGACGGCCGGTATGCCTACCACTCGAAGCGATCGATGTTTGACGAAACTATGCAAGTTCGTTGCAGATCGGTATAAGGTGGGTCGTTGGGCCGTGTTTTAAGCCACAAATGGCTATGCCGCATATTCGCATACGACGAATAGAAGCGGAGTAATCGATGTTTATATCTGTGAGGCCATGAATCACCATTGACGACAGGATTGCCTACCACTCGGAACGATCGACGTTTCACGAAACTATGCAAGTTCGTCGCAGATCGGTATAAGGTGGCTCGATGTATCGTGCTTTAAGCTACAAATTGCTATGTCGCAGATTGGCATACGACGAATAGAAGCGGAGTAATAGTTGTTTATATCTGTGAGGCCATGAATCACCATTGACGACCGGATTGCCTACCACTCGAAACGATCGATGTTTGACGAAACTATGCAAGTTCGTTGCAGATCGGTATAAGGTGGGTCGTTGGGCCGAGTTTTAAGCTACAAATGGCTATGCCGCAGATTCGCATACGACGAATAGAAGCGGAGTAATCGATGTTTATATCTGTGAGGCCATGAATCACCATCGACGGCCGGATTGCCTACCACGCGGAACGATCGACGTGTGACGAAACTATGCAAGTTCTTCGCAGATCGGTATAAGGTGGCCCGATGTGTCGTGTTTTAGGCTACAAATTACTATGTCGCAGATTTGCGTACGACGAATAGAAGTGGAGTTATAGTTGTTTATATCTGTCAGGCCATGAATCACCATTGACGGCCGGATTGCCTTCCACTCGAAACGATCGATGTTTGACGAAACTATGCAAGTTCTTCGCAGATCGGTATAAGGTGGGTCGATGTGTCGTGTTTTAAGCTACAAATTGCTATGTCGCAGATTTGCATACGACGAATAGAGGCGGAGTTATAGTTGTTTATATCTGTGAGGCCATGAATCACCATTGACGGCAGGATTGCCTACCACTCGGAACGATCGACGTTTGACGAAACTATGCAAGTTCTTCGCAGATCGGTATAAGATGGGTCGATGTGTCGTGTTTTAAGCTACAAATTGCTATGTCGCAGATTTGCATACGACGAATAGAAGTGGAGTTATAGTTGTTTATATCTGTCAGGCCATGAATCACCATTGACGGCCGGATTGCCTTCCACTCGAAACGATCGATGTTTGACGAAACTATGCAAGTTCGTCGCAGATCGGTATAAGGTGGGTCGTTGGGCCGTTTTTGAAGCAACAAGTTGCTGTGTCGCAGATTCGCATACGACGAATAGAAGCGGAGTTATCGATGTTTATATCTGTGAGGCCATTAATCACCATTGACGACAGGATTGCCTACCACTCGGAACGATCGACGTTTGACGAAACTATGCAAGTTCGTCGCAGATCGGTATAAGGTGGCTCGATGTGTCGTGTTTTAGGCTACAAATTGCTATGTCGCAGATTTGCGTACGACGAATAGAAGCGGAGTTATAGTTGTTTATATCTGTCAGGCCATGAATCATCATTGACGGCCGGATTGCCTTCCACTCGAAACGATCGATGTTTGACGAAACTATGCAAGTTCGTCGCAGATCGGTATAAGGTGGGTCGTTGGGCCGTTTTTGAAGCTACAAGTTGCTGTGTCGCAGATTCGCATACGACGAATAGAAGCGGAGTTAACGATGTTTATATCTGTGAGGCCATTAATCACCATTGACGACAGGATTGCCTACCACTCGGAACGATCGACGTTTCACGAAACTATGCAAGTTCGTCGCAGATCGGTATAAGGTGGCTCGATGTGTCGTGCTTTAAGCTACAAATTGCTATGACGCAGATTTGCATACGACGAATAGAGGCGGAGTTATAGTTGTTTATATCTGTGAGGCCATGAATCACCATTGACGACAGGATTGCCTACCACTCGGAACGATCGACGGTTGACGAAACTATGCAAGTTCTTCGCAGATCGGTATAAGATGGGTCGATGTGTCGTGTTTTAAGCTACAAATTGCTATGTCGCAGATTCGCATACGACGAATAGAAGTGGAGTTATAGTTGTTTATATCTGTCAGGCCATGAATCACCATTGACGGCCGGATTGCCTACCACTCGAAACGATCGACGTTTGACGAAACTATGCAAGTTCGTCGCAGATCGGTATAAGGTGGGTCGATGTGTCGTGTTTTAAGCTACAAAGTGCTATGTCGCAGATTTGCATACGACGAATAGAAGCGGAGTAATAGTTGTTTATATCTGTGAGGCCATGAATCACCATTGACGACCGGATTGCCTACCACTCGAAACGATCGATGTTTGACGAAACTATGCAAGTTCGTTGCAGATCGGTATAAGGTGGGTCGTTGGGCCGTGTTTTAAGCTACAAATGGCTATGCCGCAGATTCGCATACGACGAATAGAAGCGGAGTAATCGATGTTTATATCTGTGAGGCCATGAATCACCATCGACGGCCGGATTGCCTACCACTCGGAACGATCGACGTTTGACGAAACTATGCAAGTTCTTCGCAGATCGGTATAAGGTGGCCCGATGTGTCGTGTTTTAGGCTACAAATTACTATGTCGCAGATTTGCGTACGACGAATAGAAGTGGAGTTATAGTTGTTTATATCTGTCAGGCCATGAATCACCATTGACGGCCGGATTGCCTTCCACTCGAAACGATCGATGTTTGACGAAACTATGCAAGTTCTTCGCAGATCGGTATAAGGTGGGTCGATGTGTCGTGTTTTAAGCGACAAATTGCTATGTCGCAGATTTGCATACGACGAATAGAGGCGGAGTTATAGTTGTTTATATCTGTGAGGCCATGAATCACCATTGACGGCAGGATTGCCTACCACTCGGAACGATCGACGTTTGACGAAACTATGCAAGTTCTTCGCAGATCGGTATAAGATGGGTCGATGTGTCGTGTTTTAAGCTACAAATTGCTATGTCGCAGATTTGCGTACGACGAATAGAAGCGGAGTTATAGTTGTTTATATCTGTCAGGCCATGAATCATCATTGACGGCCGGATTGCCTTCCACTCGAAACGATCGATGTTTGACGAAACTATGCAAGTTCGTCGCAGATCGGTATAAGGTGGGTCGTTGGGCCGTTTTTGAAGCTACAAGTTGCTGTGTCGCAGATTCGCATACGACGAATAGAAGCGGAGTTAACGATGTTTATATCTGTGAGGCCATTAATCACCATTGACGACAGGATTGCCTACCACTCGGATCGATCGACGTTTCACGAAACTATGCAAGTTCGTCGCAGATCGGTATAAGGTGGCTCGATGTGTCGTGCTTTAAGCTACAAATTGCTATGACGCAGATTTGCATACGACGAATAGAGGCGGAGTTATAGTTGTTTATATCTGTGAGGCCATGAATCACCATTGACGGCCGGATTGCCTTCCACTCGAAACGATCGATGTTTGACGAAACTATGCAAGTTCTTCGCAGATCGGTATAAGGTGGGTCGATGTGTCGTGTTTTAAGCTACAAATTGCTATGTCGCAGATTTGCATACGACGAATAGAGGCGGAGTTATAGTTGTTTATATCTGTGAGGCCATGAATCACCATTGACGGCAGGATTGCCTACCACTCGGAACGATCGACGTTTCACGAAACTATGCAAGTTCGTCGCAGATCGGTATAAGGTGGCTCGATGTGTCGTGCTTTAAGCTACAAATTGCTATGACGCAGATTTGCATACGACGAATAGAGGCGGAGTTATAGTTGTTTATATCTGTGAGGCCATGAATCACCATTGACGACAGGATTGCCTACCACTCGGAACGATCGACGGTTGACGAAACTATGCAAGTTCTTCGCAGATCGGTATAAGATGGGTCGATGTGTCGTGTTTTAAGCTACAAATTGCTATGTCGCAGATTCGCATACGACGAATAGAAGTGGAGTTATAGTTGTTTATATCTGTCAGGCCATGAATCACCATTGACGGCCGGATTGCCTACCACTCGAAACGATCGACGTTTGACGAAACTATGCAAGTTCTTCGCAGATCGGTATAAGCTGGGTCGATGTGTCGTGTTTTAAGCTACAAATTGCTATGTCGCAGATTCGCGTACTACGAATAGAAGTGGAGTTATAGTTGTTTATATCTGTGAGGCCATTAATCACCATTGACGACCGGATTGCCTACCACTCGAAACGATCGATGTTTGACGAAACTATGCAAGTTCGTTGCAGATCGGTATAAGGTGGGTCGTTGGGCCGTGTTTTAAGCTACAAATTGCTATGTCGTAGATTTGCATTCGACGAATAGAGGCGGAGTTATAGTTGTTTCTATCTGTGAGGCCATGAATCACCATTGACGGCAGGATTGCCTACCACTCGGAACGATCGACGTTTGACGAAACTATGCAAGTTCTTCGCAGATCGGCATAAGATGGGTCGATGTGTCGTGTTTTAAGCTACAAATTGCTATGTGGCAGATTCGCGTACTACGAATAGAAGTGGAGTTATAGTTGTTTATATCTGTCAGGCCACGAATCACCATTGACGGCCGGATTGCCTACCACTCGAAACGATCGATGTTTGACGAAACTATGCAAGTTCGTTGCAGATCGGTATAAGGTGGGTCGTTGGGCCGTGTTTTAAGCTACAAATGGCTATGCCGCAGATTTGCATACGACGAATAGAAGCGGAGTAATAGTTGTTTATATCTGTCAGGCCATGAATCACCATTGACGGCCGGATTGCCTTCCACTCGAAACGATCGATGTTTGACGAAACTATGCAAGTTCGTCGCAGATCGGTATAAGGTGGGTCGTTGGGCCGTTTCTGAAGCTACAAGTTGCTGTGTCGCAGATTCGCATACGACGAATAGAAGCGGAGTTATCGATGTTTATATCTGTGAGGCCATTAATCACCATTGACGACAGGATTGCCTACCACTCGGAACGATCGACGTTTGACGAAACTATGCAAGTTCGTCGCAGATCGGTATAAGGTGGCTCGATGTGTCGTGTTTTAGGCTACAAATTGCTATGTCGCAGATTTGCGTACGACGAGTCAGAAGCGGAGATATAGTTGTTTATATCTGTCAGGCCATGAATCACCATTGACGGCCGAATTGCCTACCACTCGGAACGATCGATGTTTGACGAAACTATGCAAGTTCTTCGAAAATCGGTATAAGGTGGGTCGATGTGTCGTGTTTTAAGCTACAAATTGCTATGTCGCAGATTTGCATACGCCGAATAGAGGCGGAGTTATCGATGTTTATATCAGTGAGGCCATTAATCACCATTGACGACAGGATTGCCTACCACTCGGAACGATCGACGTTTGACGAAACTATGCAAGTTCGTCGCAGATCGGTATAAGGTGGGTCGTTGGGACGTGTTTTAAGCTACAAATTGCTATGTCGCAGATTTGCATACGACGAATAGAAGCAGAGTTATAGTTGTTTATATCTGTGAGGCCATGAATCACCATTGACGGCAGGATTGCCTACCACTCGGAACGATCGACGTTTGACGAAACTATGCAAGTTCTTCGCAGATCGGTATAAGATGGGTCGATGTGTCGTGTTTTAGGCTACAAATTGCTACGTCGCATATTTGCGTGCGACGAATAGAAGCGGAGTTATAGTTGTTTATATCTGTCAGGCCATGAATCACCATTGACGGCCGGATTGCCTACCACTCGGAACGATCGACGTTTGCCGAAACTATGCAAGTTCGTCGCAGATCGGTATAAGGTGGCTCGATGTGTCGTGTTTTAGGCTACAAATTGCTATGTCGCAGATTTGCGTACGACGAATAGAAGCGGAGTTATAATTGTTTATATCTGTCAGGCCATGAACCACCATTGACGGCCGGATTGCCTACCACTCGGAACGACCGAGGTTTGCCGAAACTATGCAAGTTCGTCGCAGATCGGTATAAGGTGGGTCGTTGGGCCGCGTTTTAAGCTACAAATTGCTATGTCGCAGATTTGCATACGACGAATAGAAGCAGAGTTATAGTTGTTTATATCTGTGAGGCCATGAATCACCATTGACGGCAGGATTGCCTACCACTCGGAACGATCGACGTTTGACGAAACTATGCAAGTTCTTTGCAGATCGGTATAAGATGGGTCGATGTATCGTGTTTTAAGCTACAAATTGCTATGTCGCAGATTTGCGTACGACGAATAGAAGTGGAGTTATAGTTGTTTATATCTGTCAGGCCATGAATCACCATTGACGGCCGGATTGCCTTCCACTCGAAACGATCGATGTTTGACGAAACTATGCAAGTTCTTCGCAGATCGGTATAAGGTGGGTCGATGTGTCGTGTTTTAAGCTACAAATTGCTATGTCGCAGATTTGCATACGACGAATAGAGGCGGAGTTATCGATGTTTATATCAGTGAGGCCATTAATCACCATTGACGACAGGATTGCCTACCACTCGGAACGATCGACGTTTGACGAAACTATGCAAGTTCGTCGCAGATCGGTATAAGGTGGGTCGTTGGACCGTGTTTTAAGCTACAAATTGCTATGTCGCAGATTTGCATACGACGAATAGAAGCAGAGTTATAGTTGTTTATATCTGTGAGGCCATGAATCACCATTGACGGCAGGATTGCCTACCACTCGGAACGATCGACGTTTGACGAAACTATGCAAGTTCTTCGCAGATCGGTATAAGATGGGTCGATGTGTCGTGTTTTAGGCTACAAGTGGCTATGTCGCAGATTCGCATACGACGAATAGAAGCGGAGTTATCGATGTTTATATCTGTGAGGCCATTAATCACCATTGACTACCGGATTGCCTACCACTCGGAACGATCGATGTTTGACGAAACAATACAAGTTTGTAGCAGATCGGTATAAGGTGGGTCGTTGGGCCGTGTCTTAAGCTACAAGTTGCTATGTCGCAGATTCGCATACGACGAATAGAAGCGGAGTTATCGATGTTTATATCTGCGAGGCCATTAATCACCATTGACTACCGGATTGCCTACCACTCGGAACGATCGACGTTTGACGAAACTATGCAAGTTCGTCGCAGATCGGTATAAGTTGGCTCGCTGTGTCGTGTTTTCGGCTACAGATTGTTATGTCGCAGATTTGCGTACGACGAATAGAAGCGGAGATATAGTTGTTTATATCTGTCAGGCCATGAATCACCATTGACGGCCGTATTGCCTACCACTCGGAACGATCGACGTTTGACGAAACTATGCAAGTTCGTCGCAGATCGGTATAAGGTGGGTCGATGTGTCGTGTTTTAAGCTACAAAATGCTATGTCGCAGATTCGCATACGACGAATAGAAGCTGAGTTACAGTTGTTTATATCTGTGAGGCCATGAATCACCATTGACGGCCGACTTGCCTACCACGCGGAACGATCGACGATTGACGAAACTATGCAAGTTCGTCGCTGATCGATATAAGGTGGCTCGATGTGTCGTGTTTTAGGCTACAAATTGCTATGTCGCAGATATGCATACGACGAATAGAAGCGGCGTTATAATTGTTTATATCTGTGAGGTCATGAATCATCATTGACGGCCGGAATGCCAACCACTCGAAGCGATCGATGTTTGACGAAACTATGCAAGTTCGTTGCAGATCGGTATAACGTGGGTCGACGTGTCGTGTTTTAAGCTACAAAATGCTATGTTCCAGATTCGCATACGACGAATAGAAGCCAAGTTTTAGGTGTTTATATCTGTGAGGCCATGAATCACCATTGACGGCCGACTTGCCTACCACGCGGAACGATCGACGATTGACGAAACTATGCAAGTTCGTCGCAGATCGGTATAAGGTGGCTCGATGTGTCGTGTTTTAGGCTACAAATTGCTATGTCGCAGATTTGCATACGACGAATAGAAGCGGAGTTATAGTTGTTTATATATGTCAGGCCATTAATCACCATTGACGGCCGGATTGCCTACCGCTCGGAACGATCGACGTTTGACGAAACTATGCAAGTTCTTCGCATATCGGTATAAGGTGGGTCGATGTGCCGTGTTTTAAGCTACAAAATGCTATGTCGCAGATTCGCATACAACGAATAGAAGCTGAGTTACAGTTGTTTATATGTGTGAGGCCATGAATCACCATTGACGGCCGACTTGCCTACCACGCGGAACGATCGACGATTGACCAAACTATGCAAGTTCGTCGCTGATCGGTATAAGGTGGCTCGATGTGTCGTGTTTTAGGCTACAAATTGCTATGTCGCAGATTTGCATACGACGAATAGAAGCGGCGTTATAGTTGTTTATATCTGTGAGGTCATGAATCACCATTGACGGCAGGATTGCCTACCACTCGGAACGATCGACGTTTGACGAAACTATGCAAGTTCTTCGCAGATCGGTATAAGATGGGTCGATGTGTCGTGTTATAAGCTACAAATTGCTATGTCGCAGATTCGCATACGACGAATAGAAGCGGAGTTATCGATGTTTATATATGTGAGGCCATTAATCACCATTGACGACAGGATTGCCTACCACTCGGAACGATCGACGTTTCACGAAACTATGCAAGTTCGTCGCAGATCGGTATAAGGTGGCTCGATGTGTCGTGCTTTAAGCTACAAATTGCTATGACGCAGATTTGCATACGACGAATAGAGGCGGAGTTATAGTTGTTTATATCTGTGAGGCCATGAATCACCATTGTCGACAGGATTGCCTACCACTCGGAACGATCGACGGTTGACGAAACTATGCAAGTTCTTCGCAGATCGGTATAAGATGGGTCGATGTGTCGTGTTTTAAGCTACAAATTGCTATGTCGCAGATTCGCATACGACGAATAGAAGTGGAGTTATAGTTGTTTATATCTGTCAGGCCATGAATCACCATTGACGGCCGGATTGCCTACCACTCGAAACGATCGACGTTTGACGAAACTATGCAAGTTCTTCGCAGATCGGTATAAGCTGGGTCGATGTGTCGTGTTTTAAGCTACAAATTGCTATGTCGCAGATTCGCGTACTACGAATAGAAGTGGAGTTATAGTTGTTTATATCTGTGAGGCCATTAATCACCATTGACGACCGGATTGCCTACCACTCGAAACGATCGATGTTTGACGAAACTATGCAAGTTCGTTGCAGATCGGTATAAGGTGGGTCGTTGGGCCGTGTTTTAAGCTACAAATTGCTATGTCGCAGATTTGCATACGACGAATAGAAGCGGAGTTGTAGTTGTTTATATCTGTGAGGTCATGAATCATCATTGACGGCAGGATTGCCTACCACTCGGAACGATCGACGTTTGACGAAACTATGCAAGTTCTTCGCAGATCGGTATAAGCTGGGTCGATGTGTCGTGTTTTAAGCTACAAATTGCTATGTCGCAGATTCGCGTACTACGAATAGAAGTGGAGTTATAGTTGTTTATATCTGTGAGGCCATTAATCACCATTGACGACCGGATTGCCTACCACTCGAAACGATCGATGTTTGACGAAACTATGCAAGTTCGTCGCAGATCGGTATAAGGTGGGTCGATGTATCGTGCTTTAAGCTACAAATTGCTATGTCGTAGATTTGCATTCGACGAATAGAGGCGGAGTTATAGTTGTTTCTATCTGTGAGGCCATGAATCACCATTGACGGCAGGATTGCCTACCACTCGGAACGATCGACGTTTGACGAAACTATGCAAGTTCTTCGCAGATCGGCATAAGATGGGTCGATGTGTCGTGTTTTAAGCTACAAATTGCTATGTGGCAGATTCGCGTACTACGAATAGAAGTGGAGTTATAGTTGTTTATATCTGTCAGGCCACGAATCACCATTGACGGCCGGATTGCCTTCTATTCGAAACGATCGATGTTTGACGAAACTATGCGAGTTCGTCGCAGATCGGTATAAGGTGGGTCGTTGGGCCGCGTTTTAAGCTACAAGTTGCTGTGTCGCAGATTCGCATACGACGAATAGAAGCGGAGTTATCGATGTTTATATCTGTAAGGCCATTAATCACCATTGACGACAGTATTGCCTACCACTCGAAACGATCGATGTTTGACGAAACTATGCAAGTTTGTCGCAGATCGGTATAAGGTGGGTCGATGTATCGTGCTTTAAGCTACAAATTGCTATGTCGCAGATTGGCATACGACGAATAGAAGCGGAGTAATAGTTGTTTATATCTGTGAGGCCATGAATCACCATTGACGGCAGGATTGCCTACCACTCGGAACGATCGACGTTTGACGAAACTATGCAAGTTCGTCGCAGATCGGTATAAGGTGGCTCGATGTGTCGTGTTTTAGGCTACAAATTGCTATGTCGCAGATTTGCGTACGACGAATAGAAGCGGAGTTATAGTTGTTTATATCTGTCAGGCCATGAATCATCATTGACGGCCGGATTGCCTTCCACTCGAAACGATCGATGTTTGACGAAACTATGCAAGTTCGTCGCAGATCGGTATAAGGTGGGTCGTTGGGCCGTTTTTGAAGCTACAAGTTGCTGTGTCGCAGATTCGCATACGACGAATAGAAGCGGAGTTAACGATGTTTATATCTGTGAGGCCATTAATCACCATTGACGACAGGATTGCCTACCACTCGGAACGATCGACGTTTCACGAAACTATGCAAGTTCGTCGCAGATCGGTATAAGGTGGCTCGATGTGTCGTGCTTTAAGCTACAAATTGCTATGACGCAGATTTGCATACGACGAATAGAGGCGGAGTTATAGTTGTTTATATCTGTGAGGCCATGAATCACCATTGACGACAGGATTGCCTACCACTCGGAACGATCGACGGTTGACGAAACTATGCAAGTTCTTCGCAGATCGGTATAAGATGGGTTGATGTGTCGTGTTTTAAGCTACAAATTGCTATGTCGCAGATTCGCATACGACGAATAGAAGTGGAGTTATAGTTGTTTATATCTGTCAGGCCATGAATCACCATTGACGGCCGGATTGCCTACCACTCGAAACGATCGACGTTTGACGAAACTATGCAAGTTCGTCGCAGATCGGTATAAGGTGGGTCGATGTGTCGTGTTTTAAGCTACAAAGTGCTATGTCGCAGATTTGCATACGACGAATAGAAGCGGAGTAATAGTTGTTTATATCTGTGAGGCCATGAATCACCATTGACGACCGGATTGCCTACCACTCGAAACGATCGATGTTTGACGAAACTATGCAAGTTCGTTGCAGATCGGTATAAGGTGGGTCGTTGGGCCGAGTTTTAAGCTACAAATGGCTATGCCGCAGATTCGCATACGACGAATAGAAGCGGAGTAATCGATGTTTATATCTGTGAGGCCATGAATCACCATCGACGGCCGGATTGCCTACCACTCGGAACGATCGACGTGTGACGAAACTATGCAAGTTCTTCGCAGATCGGTATAAGGTGGCCCGATGTGTCGTGTTTTAGGCTACAAATTACTATGTCGCAGATTTGCGTACGACGAATAGAAGTGGAGTTATAGTTGTTTATATCTGTGAGGCCATGAATCACCATTGACGGCAGGATTGCCTACCACTCGGAACGATCGACGTTTGACGAAACTATGCAAGTTCTTCGCAGATCGGTATAAGATGGGTCGATGTGTCGTGTTTTAAGCTACAAATTACTATGTCGCAGATTTGCGTACGACGAATAGAAGTGGAGTTATAGTTGTTTATATCTGTGAGGCCATGAATCACCATTGACGGCAGGATTGCCTACCACTCGGAACGATCGACGTTTGACGAAACTATGCAAGTTCTTCGCAGATCGGTATAAGATGGGTCGATGTGTCGTGTTTTAAGCTACAAATTGCTATGTCGCAGATTTGCGTACGACGAATAGAAGCGGAGTTATAGTTGTTTATATCTGTCAGGCCATGAATCATCATTGACGGCCGGATTGCCTTCCACTCGAAACGATCGATGTTTGACTAAACTATGCAAGTTCGTCGCAGATCGGTATAAGGTGGGTCGTTGGGCCGTTTTTGAAGCTACAAGTTGCTGTGTCGCAGATTCGCATACGACGAATAGAAGCGGAGTTAACGATGTTTATATCTGTGAGGCCATTAATCACCATTGACGACAGGATTGCCTACCACTCGGAACGATCGACGTTTCACGAAACTATGCAAGTTCGTCGCAGATCGGTATAAGGTGGCTCGATGTGTCGTGCTTTAAGCTACAAATTGCTATGACGCAGATTTGCATACGACGAATAGAGGCGGAGTTATAGTTGTTTATATCTGTGAGGCCATGAATCACCATTGTCGACAGGATTGCCTACCACTCGGAACGATCGACGGTTGACGAAACTATGCAAGTTCTTCGCAGATCGGTATAAGATGGGTCGATGTGTCGTGTTTTAAGCTACAAATTGCTATGTCGCAGATTCGCATACGACGAATAGAAGTGGAGTTATAGTTGTTTATATCTGTCAGGCCATGAATCACCATTGACGGCCGGATTGCCTACCACTCGAAACGATCGACGTTTGACGAAACTATGCAAGTTCTTCGCAGATCGGTATAAGCTGGGTCGATGTGTCGTGTTTTAAGCTACAAATTGCTATGTCGCAGATTCGCGTACTACGAATAGAAGTGGAGTTATAGTTGTTTATATCTGTGAGGCCATTAATCACCATTGACGACCGGATTGCCTACCACTCGAAACGATCGATGTTTGACGAAACTATGCAAGTTCGTTGCAGATCGGTATAAGGTGGGTCGTTGGGCCGTGTTTTAAGCTACAAATTGCTATGTCGCAGATTTGCATACGACGAATAGAAGCGGAGTTGTAGTTGTTTATATCTGTGAGGTCATGAATCATCATTGACGGCAGGATTGCCTACCACTCGGAACGATCGACGTTTGACGAAACTATGCAAGTTCTTCGCAGATCGGTATAAGCTGGGTCGATGTGTCGTGTTTTAAGCTACAAATTGCTATGTCGCAGATTCGCGTACTACGAATAGAAGTGGAGTTATAGTTGTTTATATCTGTGAGGCCATTAATCACCATTGACGACCGGATTGCCTACCACTCGAAACGATCGATGTTTGACGAAACTATGCAAGTTCGTCGCAGATCGGTATAAGGTGGGTCGATGTATCGTGCTTTAAGCTACAAATTGCTATGTCGTAGATTTGCATTCGACGAATAGAGGCGGAGTTATAGTTGTTTCTATCTGTGAGGCCATGAATCACCATTGACGGCAGGATTGCCTACCACTCGGAACGATCGACGTTTGACGAAACTATGCAAGTTCTTCGCAGATCGGCATAAGATGGGTCGATGTGTCGTGTTTTAAGCTACAAATTGCTATGTGGCAGATTCGCGTACTACGAATAGAAGTGGAGTTATAGTTGTTTATATCTGTCAGGCCACGAATCACCATTGACGGCCGGATTGCCTTCTATTCGAAACGATCGATGTTTGACGAAACTATGCGAGTTCGTCGCAGATCGGTATAAGGTGGGTCGTTGGGCCGCGTTTTAAGCTACAAGTTGCTGTGTCGCAGATTCGCATACGACGAATAGAAGCGGAGTTATCGATGTTTATATCTGTAAGGCCATTAATCACCATTGACGACAGTATTGCCTACCACTCGAAACGATCGATGTTTGACGAAACTATGCAAGTTTGTCGCAGATCGGTATAAGGTGGGTCGATGTATCGTGCTTTAAGCTACAAATTGCTATGTCGCAGATTGGCATACGACGAATAGAAGCGGAGTAATAGTTGTTTATATCTGTGAGGCCATGAATCACCATTGACGGCAGGATTGCCTACCACTCGGAACGATCGACGTTTGACGAAACTATGCAAGTTCGTCGCAGATCGGTATAAGGTGGCTCGATGTGTCGTGTTTTAGGCTACAAATTGCTATGTCGCAGATTTGCGTACGACGAATAGAAGCGGAGTTATAGTTGTTTATATCTGTCAGGCCATGAATCATCATTGACGGCCGGATTGCCTTCCACTCGAAACGATCGATGTTTGACGAAACTATGCAAGTTCGTCGCAGATCGGTATAAGGTGGGTCGTTGGGCCGTTTTTGAAGCTACAAGTTGCTGTGTCGCAGATTCGCATACGACGAATAGAAGCGGAGTTAACGATGTTTATATCTGTGAGGCCATTAATCACCATTGACGACAGGATTGCCTACCACTCGGAACGATCGACGTTTCACGAAACTATGCAAGTTCGTCGCAGATCGGTATAAGGTGGCTCGATGTGTCGTGCTTTAAGCTACAAATTGCTATGACGCAGATTTGCATACGACGAATAGAGGCGGAGTTATAGTTGTTTATATCTGTGAGGCCATGAATCACCATTGACGACAGGATTGCCTACCACTCGGAACGATCGACGGTTGACGAAACTATGCAAGTTCTTCGCAGATCGGTATAAGATGGGTCGATGTGTCGTGTTTTAAGCTACAAATTGCTATGTCGCAGATTCGCATACGACGAATAGAAGTGGAGTTATAGTTGTTTATATCTGTCAGGCCATGAATCACCATTGACGGCCGGATTGCCTACCACTCGAAACGATCGACGTTTGACGAAACTATGCAAGTTCGTCGCAGATCGGTATAAGGTGGGTCGATGTGTCGTGTTTTAAGCTACAAAGTGCTATGTCGCAGATTTGCATACGACGAATAGAAGCGGAGTAATAGTTGTTTATATCTGTGAGGCCATGAATCACCATTGACGACCGGATTGCCTACCACTCGAAACGATCGATGTTTGACGAAACTATGCAAGTTCGTTGCAGATCGGTATAAGGTGGGTCGTTGGGCCGAGTTTTAAGCTACAAATGGCTATGCCGCAGATTCGCATACGACGAATAGAAGCGGAGTAATCGATGTTTATATCTGTGAGGCCATGAATCACCATCGACGGCCGGATTGCCTACCACTCGGAACGATCGACGTGTGACGAAACTATGCAAGTTCTTCGCAGATCGGTATAAGGTGGCCCGATGTGTCGTGTTTTAGGCTACAAATTACTATGTCGCAGATTTGCGTACGACGAATAGAAGTGGAGTTATAGTTGTTTATATCTGTGAGGCCATGAATCACCATTGACGGCAGGATTGCCTACCACTCGGAACGATCGACGTTTGACGAAACTATGCAAGTTCTTCGCAGATCGGTATAAGATGGGTCGATGTGTCGTGTTTTAAGCTACAAATTACTATGTCGCAGATTTGCGTACGACGAATAGAAGTGGAGTTATAGTTGTTTATATCTGTGAGGCCATGAATCACCATTGACGGCAGGATTGCCTACCACTCGGAACGATCGACGTTTGACGAAACTATGCAAGTTCTTCGCAGATCGGTATAAGATGGGTCGATGTGTCGTGTTTTAAGCTACAAATTGCTATGTCGCAGATTTGCGTACGACGAATAGAAGCGGAGTTATAGTTGTTTATATCTGTCAGGCCATGAATCATCATTGACGGCCGGATTGCCTTCCACTCGAAACGATCGATGTTTGACTAAACTATGCAAGTTCGTCGCAGATCGGTATAAGGTGGGTCGTTGGGCCGTTTTTGAAGCTACAAGTTGCTGTGTCGCAGATTCGCATACGACGAATAGAAGCGGAGTTAACGATGTTTATATCTGTGAGGCCATTAATCACCATTGACGACAGGATTGCCTACCACTCGGATCGATCGACGTTTCACGAAACTATGCAAGTTCGTCGCAGATCGGTATAAGGTGGCTCGATGTGTCGTGCTTTAAGCTACAAATTGCTATGACGCAGATTTGCATACGACGAATAGAGGCGGAGTTATAGTTGTTTATATCTGTGAGGCCATGAATCACCATTGACGGCCGGATTGCCTTCCACTCGAAACGATCGATGTTTGACGAAACTATGCAAGTTCTTCGCAGATCGGTATAAGGTGGGTCGATGTGTCGTGTTTTAAGCTACAAATTGCTATGTCGCAGATTTGCATACGACGAATAGAGGCGGAGTTATAGTTGTTTATATCTGTGAGGCCATGAATCACCATTGACGGCAGGATTGCCTACCACTCGGAACGATCGACGTTTCACGAAACTATGCAAGTTCGTCGCAGATCGGTATAAGGTGGCTCGATGTGTCGTGCTTTAAGCTACAAATTGCTATGACGCAGATTTGCATACGACGAATAGAGGCGGAGTTATAGTTGTTTATATCTGTGAGGCCATGAATCACCATTGACGACAGGATTGCCTACCACTCGGAACGATCGACGGTTGACGAAACTATGCAAGTTCTTCGCAGATCGGTATAAGATGGGTTGATGTGTCGTGTTTTAAGCTACAAATTGCTATGTCGCAGATTCGCATACGACGAATAGAAGTGGAGTTATAGTTGTTTATATCTGTCAGGCCATGAATCACCATTGACGGCCGGATTGCCTACCACTCGAAACGATCGACGTTTGACGAAACTATGCAAGTTCTTCGCAGATCGGTATAAGATGGGTCGATGTGTCGTGTTTTAAGCTACAAATTGCTATGTCGCAGATTCGCGTACTACGAATAGAAGTGGAGTTATAGTTGTTTATATCTGTGAGGCCATTAATCACCATTGACGACCGGATTGCCTACCACTCGAAACGATCGATGTTTGACGAAACTATGCAAGTTCGTTGCAGATCGGTATAAGGTGGGTCGTTGGGCCGTGTTTTAAGCTACAAATTGCTATGTCGTAGATTTGCATTCGACGAATAGAGGCGGAGTTATAGTTGTTTCTATCTGTGAGGCCATGAATCACCATTGACGGCAGGATTGCCTACCACTCGGAACGATCGACGTTTGACGAAACTATGCAAGTTCTTCGCAGATCGGCATAAGATGGGTCGATGTGTCGTGTTTTAAGCTACAAATTGCTATGTGGCAGATTCGCGTACTACGAATAGAAGTGGAGTTATAGTTGTTTATATCTGTCAGGCCACGAATCACCATTGACGGCCGGATTGCCTTCTATTCGAAACGATCGATGTTTGACGAAACTATGCGAGTTCGTCGCAGATCGGTATAAGGTGGGTCGTTGGGCCGCGTTTTAAGCTACAAGTTGCTGTGTCGCAGATTCGCATACGACGAATAGAAGCGGAGTTATCGATGTTTATATCTGTAAGGCCATTAATCACCATTGACGACAGTATTGCCTACCACTCGAAACGATCGATGTTTGACGAAACTATGCAAGTTTGTCGCAGATCTGTATAAGGTGGGTCGATGTATCGTGCTTTAAGCTACAAATTGCTATGTCGCAGATTGGCATACGACGAATAGAAGCGGAGTTATAGTTGTTTATATCTGTGAGGACATGAATCCTCATTGACGGCCGGAATGCCTACCACTCGAAACGATCGATGTTTGACGAAACTATGCAAGTTCGTCGCAGATCGGTATAAGGTGGGTCGATGTGTCGTGTTTTAAGCTACAAAGTGCTATGTCGCAGATTTGCATACGACGAATAGAAGCGGAGTAATAGTTGTTTATATCTGTGAGGCCATGAATCACCATTGACGACCGGATTGCCTACCACTCGAAACGATCGATGTTTGACGAAACAATGCAAGTTCGTTGCAGATCGGTATAAGGTGGGTCGTTGGGCCGCGTTTTAAGCTACAAGTTGCTGTGTCGCAGATTCGCATACGACGAATAGAAGCGGAGTTATCGATGTTTATATCTGTAAGGCCATTAATCACCATTGACGACAGTATTGCCTACCACTCGAAACGATCGATGTTTGACGAAACTATGCAAGTTTGTCGCAGATCGGTATAAGGTGGGTCGATGTATCGTGCTTTAAGCTACAAATTGCTATGTCGCAGATTGGCATACGACGAATAGAAGCGGAGTTATAGTTGTTTATATCTGTGAGGACATGAATCCTCATTGACGGCCGGAATGCCTACCACTCGAAACGATCGATGTTTGACGAAACTATGCAAGTTCGTCGCAGATCGGTATAAGGTGGGTCGATGTGTCGTGTTTTAAGCTACAAAGTGCTATGTCGCAGATTTGCATACGACGAATGGAAGCGGAGTAATAGTTGTTTATATCTGTGAGGCCATGAATCACCATTGACGACCGGATTGCCTACCACTCGAAACGATCGATGTTTGACGAAACTATGCAAGTTCGTTGCAGATCGGTATAAGGTGGGTCGTTGGGCCGAGTTTTAAGCTACAAATGGCTATGCCGCAGATTCGCATACGACGAATAGAAGCGGAGTAATCGATGTTTATATCTGTGAGGCCATGAATCACCATCGACGGCCGGATTGCCTACCACTCGGAACGATCGACGTGTGACGAAACTATGCAAGTTCTTCGCAGATCGGTATAAGGTGGCCCGATGTGTCGTGTTTTAGGCTACAAATTACTATGTCGCAGATTTGCGTACGACGAATAGAAGTGGAGTTATAGTTGTTTATATCTGTCAGGCCATGAATCACCATTGACGGCCGGATTGCCTTCCACTCGAAACGATCGATGTTTGACGAAACTATGCAAGTTCTTCGCAGATCGGTATAAGGTGGGTCGATGTGTCGTGTTTTAAGCTACAAATTGCTATGTCGCAGATTTGCATACGACGAATAGAGGCGAAGTTATAGTTGTTTATATCTGTGAGGCCATGAATCACCATTGACGGCAGGATTGCCTACCACTCGGAACGATCGACGTTTGACGAAACTATGCAAGTTCTTCGCAGATCGGTATAAGATGGGTCGATGTGTCGTGTTTTAAGCTACAAATTGCTATGTCGCAGATTTGCATACGACGAATAGAAGTGGAGTTATAGTTGTTTATATCTGTCAGGCCATGAATCACCATTGACGGCCGGATTGCCTTCCACTCGAAACGATCGATGTTTGACGAAACTATGCAAGTTCGTCGCAGATCGGTATAAGGTGGGTCGTTGGGCCGTTTTTGAAGCAACAAGTTGCTGTGTCGCAGATTCGCATACGACGAATAGAAGCGGAGTTATCGATGTTTATATCTGTGAGGCCATTATTCACCATTGACGACAGGATTGCCTACCACTCGGAACGATCGACGTTTGACGAAACTATGCAAGTTCGTCGCAGATCGGTATAAGGTGGCTCGATGTGTCGTGTTTTAGGCTACAAATTGCTATGTCGCAGATTTGCGTACGACGAATAGAAGCGGAGTTATAGTTGTTTATATCTGTCAGGCCATGAATCATCATTGACGGCCGGATTGCCTTCCACTCGAAACGATCGATGTTTGACGAAACTATGCAAGTTCGTCGCAGATCGGTATAAGGTGGGTCGTTGGGCCGTTTTTGAAGCTACAAGTTGCTGTGTCGCAGATTCGCATACGACGAATAGAAGCGGAGTTAACGATGTTTATATCTGTGAGGCCATTAATCACCATTGACGACAGGATTGCCTACCACTCGGAACGATCGACGTTTCACGAAACTATGCAAGTTCGTCGCAGATCGGTATAAGGTGGCTCGATGTGTCGTGCTTTAAGCTACAAATTGCTATGACGCAGATTTGCATACGACGAATAGAGGCGGAGTTATAGTTGTTTATATCTGTGAGGCCATGAATCACCATTGACGACAGGATTGCCTACCACTCGAAACGATCGACGTTTGACGAAACTATGCAAGTTCGTCGCAGATCGGTATAAGGTGGGTCGATGTATCGTGCTTTAAGCTACAAATTGCTATGTCGTAGATTTGCATTCGACGAATAGAGGCGGAGTTATAGTTGTTTCTATCTGTGAGGCCATGAATCACCATTGACGGCAGGATTGCCTACCACTCGGAACGATCGACGTTTGACGAAACTATGCAAGTTCTTCGCAGATCGGCATAAGATGGGTCGATGTGTCGTGTTTTAAGCTACAAATTGCTATGTGGCAGATTCGCGTACTACGAATAGAAGTGGAGTTATAGTTGTTTATATCTGTCAGGCCACGAATCACCATTGACGGCCGGATTGCCTTCTATTCGAAACGATCGATGTTTGACGAAACTATGCGAGTTCGTCGCAGATCGGTATAAGGTGGGTCGTTGGGCCGCGTTTTAAGCTACAAGTTGCTGTGTCGCAGATTCGCATACGACGAATAGAAGCGGAGTTATCGATGTTTATATCTGTAAGGCCATTAATCACCATTGACGACAGTATTGCCTACCACTCGAAACGATCGATGTTTGACGAAACTATGCAAGTTTGTCGCAGATCGGTATAAGGTGGGTCGATGTATCGTGCTTTAAGCTACAAATTGCTATGTCGCAGATTGGCATCCGACGAATAGAAGCGGAGTTATAGTTGTTTATATCTGTGAGGACATGAATCCTCATTGACGGCCGGAATGCCTACCACTCGAAACGATCGATGTTTGACGAAACTATGCAAGTTCGTCGCAGATCGGTATAAGGTGGGTCGATGTGTCGTGTTTTAAGCTACAAAGTGCTATGTCGCAGATTTGCATACGACGAATAGAAGCGGAGTAATAGTTGTTTATATCTGTGAGGCCATGAATCACCATTGACGACCGGATTGCCTACCACTCGAAACGATCGATGTTTGACGAAACAATGCAAGTTCGTTGCAGATCGGTATAAGGTGGGTCGTTGGGCCGAGTTTTAAGCTACAAATGGCTATGCCGCAGATTCGCATACGACGAATAGAAGCGGAGTAATCGATGTTTATATCTGTGAGGCCATGAATCACCATCGACGGCCGGATTGCCTACCACTCGGAACGATCGACGTGTGACGAAACTATGCAAGTTCTTCGCAGATCGGTATAAGGTGGCCCGATGTGTCGTGTTTTAGGCTACAAATTACTATGTCGCCGATTTGCGTACGACGAATAGTAGTGGAGTTATAGTTGTTTATATCTGTCAGGCCATGAATCACCATTGACGGCCGGATTGCCTTCCACTCGAAACGATCGATGTTTGACGAAACTATGCAAGTTCTTCGCAGATCGGTATAAGGTGGGTCGATGTGCCGTGTTTTAAGCTACAAATTGCTATGTCGCAGATTTGCATACGACGAATAGAGGCGGAGTTATAGTTGTTTATATCTGTGAGGCCATGAATCACCATTGACGGCAGGATTGCCTACCACTCGGAACGATCGACGTTTGACGAAACTATGCAAGTTCTTCGCAGATCGGTATAAGATGGGTCGATGTGTCGTGTTTTAAGCTACAAATTGCTATGTCGCAGATTTGCATACGACGAATAGAAGTGGAGTTATAGTTGTTTATATCTGTCAGGCCATGAATCACCATTGACGGCCGGATTGCCTTCCACTCGAAACGATCGATGTTTGACGAAACTATGCAAGTTCGTCGCAGATCGGTATAAGGTGGGTCGCTGGGCCGTTTTTGAAGCTACAAGTTGCTGTGTCGCAGATTCGCATACGACGAATAGAAGCGGAGTTATCGATGTTTATTTCTGTGAGGCCATTAATCACCATTGACGACAGGATTGCCTACCACTCGGAACGATCGACGTTTGACGAAACTATGCAAGTTCGTCGCAGATCGGTATAAGGTGGCTCGATGTGTCGTGTTTTAGGCTACAAATTGCTATGTCGCAGATTTGCGTACGACGAATAGAAGCGGAGATATAGTTGTTTATATCTGTCAGGCCATGAATCACCATTGACGGCCGAATTGCCTACCACTCGGAACGACCGACGTTTGCCGAAACTATGCAAGTTCGTCGCAGATCGGTATAAGGTGGCTCGATGTGTCGTGTTTTAGGCTTCAAATTGCCCAGTCGCAGATTTGCGTACGACGAATAGAAGCGCAGTTATAGTTGTTTATATCGGTCAGGCCATGAATCACCATTGACGGCCAGAATGCCTACCACTCGAAACGATCGATGTTTGACGAAACTATGCAAGTTCGTCAAAGATCGGTATAAGGTGGGTCGATGTGTGGTGCTTTAAGCTACAAATTGCTATGTCGCAGATTTGCATACGACGAATAGAAGCGGAGTTATAGTTGTCTATATCTGTGAGGCCATGAATCACCATCGACGGCCGGATTGCCTACCACTCGAAACGATCGATGTTTGACGAAACTATGCAAGTTCGTCGCAGATCGGTATAAGGTGGCTCGATGTGTCGTGTTTTAGGCTACAAATTGCTATGTCGCAGATTTGCGTACGACAAATAGAAGCGGAGTTATCGATGTTTATAATTGTGAGGCCATTAATCACCATTGACGACAGGATTGCCTACCACTCGGAACGATCGACGTTTGACGAAACTATGCAAGTTCTTCGCAGATCGGTATAATGTGGGTCGTTGGGCCGTGTTTTAAGATACAAATTGCTATGTCGCAGATTCGCATACGACCAATAGAAGCGGAGTTATCGATGTTTATATCCGTGAGGCCATTAATCACCATTGACGACAGGATTGCCTACCACTCGGAACGATCGACGTTTGACGAAACTATGCAAGTTCGTCGCAGATCGGTATAAGGTGGGTGTATGTGTCGTGTTTTAAGCTACAAATTGCTATGTCGCAGATTTGCATACGACGAATAGAGGCGGAGTTATAGTTGTTTATATCTGTGAGGCCATGAATCACCATTGACGGCAGGATTGCCTACCACTCGGAACGATCGACGTTTGACGAAACTATGCAAGTTCTTCGCAGATCGGTATAAGATGGGTCGATGTGTCGTGATTTAAGCTACAAATTGCTATGTCGCAGATTCGCATACGACGAATAGAAGTGGAGTTATAGTTGTTTATATCTGTCAGGCCATGAATCACCATTGACGGCCGGATTGCCTTCTACTCGAAACGATCGATGTTTGACGAAACTATGCATGTTCTTCGCAGATCGGTATAAGGTGGGTCGATGTGTCGTGTTTTAAGCTAGAAATTGCTATGTCGCAGATTTGCATACGACGAATAGAGGCGGAGTTATAGTTGTTTATATCTGTGAGGCCATGAATCACCATTGACGGCAGGATTGCCTACCACTCGGAACGATCGACGTTTGACGAAACTATGCAAGTTCTTCGCAGATCGGCATAAGATGGGTCGATGTGTCGTGTTTTAAGCTACAAATTGCTATGTGGCAGATTCGCGTACTACGAATAGAAGTGGAGTTATAGTTGTTTATATCTGTCAGGCCACGAATCACCATTGACGGCCGGATTGCCTTCTATTCGAAACGATCGATGTTTGACGAAACTATGCGAGTTCGTCGCAGATCGGTATAAGGTGGGTCGTTGGGCCGCGTTTTAAGCTACAAGTTGCTGTGTCGCAGATTCGCATACGACGAATAGAAGCGGAGTTATCGATGTTTATATCTGTAAGGCCATTAATCACCATTGACGACAGTATTGCCTACCACTCGAAACGATCGATGTTTGACGAAACTATGCAAGTTTGTCGCAGATCGGTATAAGGTGGGTCGATGTATCGTGCTTTAAGCTACAAATTGCTATGTCGCAGATTGGCATCCGACGAATAGAAGCGGAGTTATAGTTGTTTATATCTGTGAGGACATGAATCCTCATTGACGGCCGGAATGCCTACCACTCGAAACGATCGATGTTTGACGAAACTATGCAAGTTCGTCGCAGATCGGTATAAGGTGGGTCGATGTGTCGTGTTTTAAGCTACAAAGTGCTATGTCGCAGATTTGCATACGACGAATAGAAGCGGAGTAATAGTTGTTTATATCTGTGAGGCCATGAATCACCATTGACGACCGGATTGCCTACCACTCGAAACGATCGATGTTTGACGAAACAATGCAAGTTCGTTGCAGATCGGTATAAGGTGGGTCGTTGGGCCGAGTTTTAAGCTACAAATGGCTATGCCGCAGATTCGCATACGACGAATAGAAGCGGAGTAATCGATGTTTATATCTGTGAGGCCATGAATCACCATCGACGGCCGGATTGCCTACCACTCGGAACGATCGACGTGTGACGAAACTATGCAAGTTCTTCGCAGATCGGTATAAGGTGGCCCGATGTGTCGTGTTTTAGGCTACAAATTACTATGTCGCCGATTTGCGTACGACGAATAGTAGTGGAGTTATAGTTGTTTATATCTGTCAGGCCATGAATCACCATTGACGGCCGGATTGCCTTCCACTCGAAACGATCGATGTTTGACGAAACTATGCAAGTTCTTCGCAGATCGGTATAAGGTGGGTCGATGTGCCGTGTTTTAAGCTACAAATTGCTATGTCGCAGATTTGCATACGACGAATAGAGGCGGAGTTATAGTTGTTTATATCTGTGAGGCCATGAATCACCATTGACGGCAGGATTGCCTACCACTCGGAACGATCGACGTTTGACGAAACTATGCAAGTTCTTCGCAGATCGGTATAAGATGGGTCGATGTGTCGTGTTTTAAGCTACAAATTGCTATGTCGCAGATTTGCATACGACGAATAGAAGTGGAGTTATAGTTGTTTATATCTGTCAGGCCATGAATCACCATTGACGGCCGGATTGCCTTCCACTCGAAACGATCGATGTTTGACGAAACTATGCAAGTTCGTCGCAGATCGGTATAAGGTGGGTCGCTGGGCCGTTTTTGAAGCTACAAGTTGCTGTGTCGCAGATTCGCATACGACGAATAGAAGCGGAGTTATCGATGTTTATTTCTGTGAGGCCATTAATCACCATTGACGACAGGATTGCCTACCACTCGGAACGATCGACGTTTGACGAAACTATGCAAGTTCGTCGCAGATCGGTATAAGGTGGCTCGATGTGTCGTGTTTTAGGCTACAAATTGCTATGTCGCAGATTTGCGTACGACGAATAGAAGCGGAGATATAGTTGTTTATATCTGTCAGGCCATGAATCACCATTGACGGCCGAATTGCCTACCACTCGGAACGACCGACGTTTGCCGAAACTATGCAAGTTCGTCGCAGATCGGTATAAGGTGGCTCGATGTGTCGTGTTTTAGGCTACAAATTGCCCAGTCGCAGATTTGCGTACGACGAATAGAAGCGCAGTTATAGTTGTTTATATCGGTCAGGCCATGAATCACCATTGACGGCCAGAATGCCTACCACTCGAAACGATCGATGTTTGACGAAACTATGCAAGTTCGTCACAGATCGGTATAAGGTGGGTCGATGTGTGGTGCTTTAAGCTACAAATTGCTATGTCGCAGATTTGCATACGACGAATAGAAGCGGAGTTATAGTTGTCTATATCTGTGAGGCCATGAATCACCATCGACGGCCGGATTGCCTACCACTCGAAACGATCGATGTTTGACGAAACTATGCAAGTTCGTCGCAGATCGGTATAAGGTGGCTCGATGTGTCGTGTTTTAGGCTACAAATTGCTATGTCGCAGATTTGCGTACGACAAATAGAAGCGGAGTTATCGATGTTTATAATTGTGAGGCCATTAATCACCATTGACGACAGGATTGCCTACCACTCGGAACGATCGACGTTTGACGAAACTATGCAAGTTCTTCGCAGATCGGTATAATGTGGGTCGTTGGGCCGTGTTTTAAGATACAAATTGCTATGTCGCAGATTCGCATACGACCAATAGAAGCGGAGTTATCGATGTTTATATCCGTGAGGCCATTAATCACCATTGACGACAGGATTGCCTACCACTCGGAACGATCGACGTTTGACGAAACTATGCAAGTTCGTCGCAGATCGGTATAAGGTGGGTGTATGTGTCGTGTTTTAAGCTACAAATTGCTATGTCGCAGATTTGCATACGACGAATAGAGGCGGAGTTATAGTTGTTTATATCTGTGAGGCCATGAATCACCATTGACGGCAGGATTGCCTACCACTCGGAACGATCGACGTTTGACGAAACTATGCAAGTTCTTCGCAGATCGGTATAAGATGGGTCGATGTGTCGTGATTTAAGCTACAAATTGCTATGTCGCAGATTCGCATACGACGAATAGAAGTGGAGTTATAGTTGTTTATATCTGTCAGGCCATGAATCACCATTGACGGCCGGATTGCCTTCTACTCGAAACGATCGATGTTTGACGAAACTATGCATGTTCTTCGCAGATCGGTATAAGGTGGGTCGATGTGTCGTGTTTTAAGCTAGAAATTGCTATGTCGCAGATTTGCATACGACGAATAGAGGCGGAGTTATAGTTGTTTATATCTGTGAGGCCATGAATCACCATTGACGGCAGGATTGCCTACCACTCGGAACGATCGACGTTTGACGAAACTATGCATGTTCTTCGCAGATCGGTATAAGGTGGGTCGATGTGTCGTGTTTTAAGCTAGAAATTGCTATGTCGCAGATTTGCATACGACGAATAGAGGCGGAGTTATAGTTGTTTATATCTGTGAGGCCATGAATCACCATTGACGGCAGGATTGCCTACCACTCGGAACGATCGACGTTTGACGAAACTATGCAAGTTCTTCGCAGATCGGTATTAAGATGGGTCGATGTGTCGTGTTTTAAGCTACAAATTGCTATGTCGCAGATTCGCATACGACGAATAGAAGTGGAGTTATAGTTGTTTATATCTGTCAGGCCATGAATCACCATTGACGGCCGGATTGCCTTCCACTCGAAACGATCGATGTTTGACGAAACTATGCAAGTTCTTCGAAAATCGGTATAAGGTGGGTCGATGTGTCGTGTTTTAAGCTACAAATTGCTATGTCGCAGATTTGCATACGACGAATAGAGGCGGAGTTATCGATGTTTATATCAGTGAGGCCATTAATCACCATTGACGACAGGATTGCCTACCACTCGGAACGATCGACGTTTGACGAAACTATGCAAGTTCGTCGCAGATCGGTATAAGGTGGGTCGATGGGCCGTGTTTTAAGCTACAACTTGCTATGTCGCAGATTCGCATACGACGAATAGAAGCGGAGTTATAGTTGTTTATATCTGTCAGGCCATGAATCACCATTGACGGCCGGATTGCCTACCACTCGGAACGATCGACGTTTGCCGAAACTATGCAAGTTCGTCGCAGATCGGTATAAGGTGGCTCGATGTGTCGTGTTTTAGGCTACAAATTGCTATGTCGCAGATTTGCGTACGACGAATAGAAGCGGAGTTATAGTTGTTTATATCTGTCAGGCCATGAACCACCATTGACAGCCGGATTGCCTACCACTCGGAACGACCGAGGTTTGCCGAAACTATGCAAGTTCGTCGCAGATCGGTATAAGGTGGGTCGTTGGGCCGCGTTTTAAGCTACAAATTGCTATGTCGCAGATTTGCATACGACGAATAGAAGCAGAGTTATAGTTGTTTATATCTGTGAGGCCATGAATCACCATTGACGGCAGGATTGCCTACCACTCGGAACGATCGACGTTTGACGAAACTATGCAAGTTCTTTGCAGATCGGTATAAGATGGGTCGATGTGTCGTGTTTTAAGCTACAAATTGCTATGTCGCAGATTTGCGTACGACGAATAGAAGTGGAGTTATAGTTGTTTATATCTGTCAGGCCATGAATCACCATTGACGGCCGGATTGCCTTCCACTCGAAACGATCGATGTTTGACGAAACTATGCAAGTTCTTCGCAGATCGGCATAAGATGGGTCGATGTGTCGTGTTTTAAGCTACAAATTGCTATGTGGCAGATTCGCGTACTACGAATAGAAGTGGAGGTATAGTTGTTTATATCTGTCAGGCCACGAATCACCATTGACGGCCGGATTGCCTTCTATTCGAAACGATCGATGTTTGGCGAAACTATGCGAGTTCATCGCAGATCGGTATAAGGTGGGTCGTTGGGCCGCGTTTTAAGCTACAAGTTGCTGTGTCGCAGATTCGCATACGACGAATAGAAGCGGAGTTATCGATGTTTATATCTGTGAGGCCATTAATCACCATTGACGACAGTATTGCCTACCACTCGAAACGATCGATGTTTGACGAAACTATGCAAGTTTGTCGCAGATCGGTATAAGGTGGGTCGATGTATCGTGCTTTAAGCTACAAATTGCTATGTCGCAGATTGGCATACGACGAATAGAAGCGGAGTTATAGTTGTTTATATCTGTGAGGACATGAATCCTCATTGACGGCCGGAATGCCTACCACTCGAAACGATCGATGTTTGACGAAACTATGCAAGTTCGTCGCAGATCGGTATAAGGTGGGTCGATGTGTCGTGTTTTAAGCTACAAAGTGCTATGTCGCAGATTTGCATACGACGAATAGAAGCGGAGTAATAGTTGTTTATATCTGTGAGGCCATGAATCACCATTGACGACCGGATTGCCTACCACTCGAAACGATCGATGTTTGACGAAACTATGCAAGTTCGTTGCAGATCGGTATAAGGTGGGTCGTTGGGCCGTGTTTTAAGCTACAAATGGCTATGCCGCAGATTCGCATACGACGATAGAAGCGGAGTAATCGATGTTTATATCTGTGAGGCCATGAATCACCATCGACGGCCGGATTGCCTACCACTCGGAACGATCGACGTGTGACGAGACTATGCAAGTTCTTCGCAGATCGGTATAAGGTGGCCCGATGTGTCGTGTTTTAGGCTACAAATTACTATGTCCCAGATTTGCGTACGACGAATAGAAGTGGAGTTATAGTTGTTTATATCTGTCAGGCCATGAATCACCATTGACGGCCGGATTGCCTTCTACTCGAAACGATCGATGTTTGACGAAACTATGCAAGTTCTTCGCAGATCGGTATAAGGTGGGTCGATGTGTCGTGTTTTAAGCTACAAATTGCTATGTCGCAGATTTGCATACGACGAATAGAGGCGGAGTTATAGTTGTTTATATCTGTGAGGCCATGAATCACCATTGACGGCAGGATTGCCTACCACTCGGAACGATCGACGTTTGACGAAACTATGCAAGTTCTTCGCAGATCGGTATAAGATGGTTCGATGTGTCGTGTTTTAAGCTACAAATTGCTATGTCGCAGATTTGCATACGACGAATAGAGGCGGAGTTATAGTTGTTTATATCTGTGAGGCCATGAATCACCATTGACGGCAGGATTGCCTACCACTCGGAACGATCGACGTTTGACGAAACTATGCAAGTTCTTCGCAGATCGGTATAAGATGGGTCGATGTGTCGTGATTTAAGCTACAAATTGCTATGTCGCAGATTCGCATACGACGAATAGAAGTGGAGTTATAGTTGTTTATATCTGTCAGGCCATGAATCACCATTGACGGCCGGATTGCCTTCTACTCGAAACGATCGATGTTTGACGAAACTATGCATGTTCTTCGCAGATCGGTATAAGGTGGGTCGATGTGTCGTGTTTTAAGCTAGAAATTGCTATGTCGCAGATTTGCATACGACGAATAGAGGCGGAGTTATAGTTGTTTATATCTGTGAGGCCATGAATCACCATTGACGGCAGGATTGCCTACCACTCGGAACGATCGACGTTTGACGAAACTATGCATGTTCTTCGCAGATCGGTATAAGGTGGGTCGATGTGTCGTGTTTTAAGCTAGAAATTGCTATGTCGCAGATTTGCATACGACGAATAGAGGCGGAGTTATAGTTGTTTATATCTGTGAGGCCATGAATCACCATTGACGGCAGGATTGCCTACCACTCGGAACGATCGACGTTTGACGAAACTATGCAAGTTCTTCGCAGATCGGTATAAGATGGGTCGATGTGTCGTGATTTAAGCTACAAATTGCTATGTCGCAGATTCGCATACGACGAATAGAAGTGGAGTTATAGTTGTTTATATCTGTCAGGCCATGAATCACCATTGACGGCCGGATTGCCTTCTACTCGAAACGATCGATGTTTGACGAAACTATGCATGTTCTTCGCAGATCGGTATAAGGTGGGTCGATGTGTCGTGTTTTAAGCTAGAAATTGCTATGTCGCAGATTTGCATACGACGAATAGAGGCGGAGTTATAGTTGTTTATATCTGTGAGGCCATGAATCACCATTGACGGCAGGATTGCCTACCACTCGGAACGATCGACGTTTGACGAAACTATGCAAGTTCTTCGCAGATCGGTATAAGATGGTTCGATGTGTCGTGTTTTAAGCTACAAATTGCTATGTCGCAGATTTGCATACGACGAATAGAGGCGGAGTTATAGTTGTTTATATCTGTGAGGCCATGAATCACCATTGACGGCAGGATTGCCTACCACTCGGAACGATCGACGTTTGACGAAACTATGCAAGTTCGTTGCAGATCGGTATAAGGTGGGTCGTTGGGCCGTGTTTTAAGCTACAAATGGCTATGCCGCAGATTCGCATACGACGATAGAAGCGGAGTAATCGATGTTTATATCTGTGAGGCCATGAATCACCATCGACGGCCGGATTGCCTACCACTCGGAACGATCGACGTGTGACGAGACTATGCAAGTTCTTCGCAGATCGGTATAAGGTGGCCCGATGTGTCGTGTTTTAGGCTACAAATTACTATGTCCCAGATTTGCGTACGACGAATAGAAGTGGAGTTATAGTTGTTTATATCTGTCAGGCCATGAATCACCATTGACGGCCGGATTGCCTTCTACTCGAAACGATCGATGTTTGACGAAACTATGCAAGTTCTTCGCAGATCGGTATAAGGTGGGTCGATGTGTCGTGTTTTAAGCTACAAATTGCTATGTCGCAGATTTGCATACGACGAATAGAGGCGGAGTTATAGTTGTTTATATCTGTGAGGCCATGAATCACCATTGACGGCAGGATTGCCTACCACTCGGAACGATCGACGTTTGACGAAACTATGCAAGTTCTTCGCAGATCGGTATAAGATGGTTCGATGTGTCGTGTTTTAAGCTACAAATTGCTATGTCGCAGATTTGCATACGACGAATAGAGGCGGAGTTATAGTTGTTTATATCTGTGAGGCCATGAATCACCATTGACGGCAGGATTGCCTACCACTCGGAACGATCGACGTTTGACGAAACTATGCAAGTTCTTCGCAGATCGGTATAAGATGGGTCGATGTGTCGTGATTTAAGCTACAAATTGCTATGTCGCAGATTCGCATACGACGAATAGAAGTGGAGTTATAGTTGTTTATATCTGTCAGGCCATGAATCACCATTGACGGCCGGATTGCCTTCTACTCGAAACGATCGATGTTTGACGAAACTATGCATGTTCTTCGCAGATCGGTATAAGGTGGGTCGATGTGTCGTGTTTTAAGCTAGAAATTGCTATGTCGCAGATTTGCATACGACGAATAGAGGCGGAGTTATAGTTGTTTATATCTGTGAGGCCATGAATCACCATTGACGGCAGGATTGCCTACCACTCGGAACGATCGACGTTTGACGAAACTATGCATGTTCTTCGCAGATCGGTATAAGGTGGGTCGATGTGTCGTGTTTTAAGCTAGAAATTGCTATGTCGCAGATTTGCATACGACGAATAGAGGCGGAGTTATAGTTGTTTATATCTGTGAGGCCATGAATCACCATTGACGGCAGGATTGCCTACCACTCGGAACGATCGACGTTTGACGAAACTATGCAAGTTCTTCGCAGATCGGTATTAAGATGGGTCGATGTGTCGTGTTTTAAGCTACAAATTGCTATGTCGCAGATTCGCATACGACGAATAGAAGTGGAGTTATAGTTGTTTATATCTGTCAGGCCATGAATCACCATTGACGGCCGGATTGCCTTCCACTCGAAACGATCGATGTTTGACGAAACTATGCAAGTTCTTCGAAAATCGGTATAAGGTGGGTCGATGTGTCGTGTTTTAAGCTACAAATTGCTATGTCGCAGATTTGCATACGACGAATAGAGGCGGAGTTATCGATGTTTATATCAGTGAGGCCATTAATCACCATTGACGACAGGATTGCCTACCACTCGGAACGATCGACGTTTGACGAAACTATGCAAGTTCGTCGCAGATCGGTATAAGGTGGGTCGATGGGCCGTGTTTTAAGCTACAACTTGCTATGTCGCAGATTCGCATACGACGAATAGAAGCGGAGTTATAGTTGTTTATATCTGTCAGGCCATGAATCACCATTGACGGCCGGATTGCCTACCACTCGGAACGATCGACGTTTGCCGAAACTATGCAAGTTCGTCGCAGATCGGTATAAGGTGGCTCGATGTGTCGTGTTTTAGGCTACAAATTGCTATGTCGCAGATTTGCGTACGACGAATAGAAGCGGAGTTATAGTTGTTTATATCTGTCAGGCCATGAACCACCATTGACAGCCGGATTGCCTACCACTCGGAACGACCGAGGTTTGCCGAAACTATGCAAGTTCGTCGCAGATCGGTATAAGGTGGGTCGTTGGGCCGCGTTTTAAGCTACAAATTGCTATGTCGCAGATTTGCATACGACGAATAGAAGCAGAGTTATAGTTGTTTATATCTGTGAGGCCATGAATCACCATTGACGGCAGGATTGCCTACCACTCGGAACGATCGACGTTTGACGAAACTATGCAAGTTCTTTGCAGATCGGTATAAGATGGGTCGATGTGTCGTGTTTTAAGCTACAAATTGCTATGTCGCAGATTTGCGTACGACGAATAGAAGTGGAGTTATAGTTGTTTATATCTGTCAGGCCATGAATCACCATTGACGGCCGGATTGCCTTCCACTCGAAACGATCGATGTTTGACGAAACTATGCAAGTTCTTCGCAGATCGGCATAAGATGGGTCGATGTGTCGTGTTTTAAGCTACAAATTGCTATGTGGCAGATTCGCGTACTACGAATAGAAGTGGAGGTATAGTTGTTTATATCTGTCAGGCCACGAATCACCATTGACGGCCGGATTGCCTTCTATTCGAAACGATCGATGTTTGGCGAAACTATGCGAGTTCATCGCAGATCGGTATAAGGTGGGTCGTTGGGCCGCGTTTTAAGCTACAAGTTGCTGTGTCGCAGATTCGCATACGACGAATAGAAGCGGAGTTATCGATGTTTATATCTGTGAGGCCATTAATCACCATTGACGACAGTATTGCCTACCACTCGAAACGATCGATGTTTGACGAAACTATGCAAGTTTGTCGCAGATCGGTATAAGGTGGGTCGATGTATCGTGCTTTAAGCTACAAATTGCTATGTCGCAGATTGGCATACGACGAATAGAAGCGGAGTTATAGTTGTTTATATCTGTGAGGACATGAATCCTCATTGACGGCCGGAATGCCTACCACTCGAAACGATCGATGTTTGACGAAACTATGCAAGTTCGTCGCAGATCGGTATAAGGTGGGTCGATGTGTCGTGTTTTAAGCTACAAAGTGCTATGTCGCAGATTTGCATACGACGAATAGAAGCGGAGTAATAGTTGTTTATATCTGTGAGGCCATGAATCACCATTGACGACCGGATTGCCTACCACTCGAAACGATCGATGTTTGACGAAACTATGCAAGTTCGTTGCAGATCGGTATAAGGTGGGTCGTTGGGCCGTGTTTTAAGCTACAAATGGCTATGCCGCAGATTCGCATACGACGATAGAAGCGGAGTAATCGATGTTTATATCTGTGAGGCCATGAATCACCATCGACGGCCGGATTGCCTACCACTCGGAACGATCGACGTGTGACGAGACTATGCAAGTTCTTCGCAGATCGGTATAAGGTGGCCCGATGTGTCGTGTTTTAGGCTACAAATTACTATGTCCCAGATTTGCGTACGACGAATAGAAGTGGAGTTATAGTTGTTTATATCTGTCAGGCCATGAATCACCATTGACGGCCGGATTGCCTTCTACTCGAAACGATCGATGTTTGACGAAACTATGCAAGTTCTTCGCAGATCGGTATAAGGTGGGTCGATGTGTCGTGTTTTAAGCTACAAATTGCTATGTCGCAGATTTGCATACGACGAATAGAGGCGGAGTTATAGTTGTTTATATCTGTGAGGCCATGAATCACCATTGACGGCAGGATTGCCTACCACTCGGAACGATCGACGTTTGACGAAACTATGCAAGTTCTTCGCAGATCGGTATAAGATGGTTCGATGTGTCGTGTTTTAAGCTACAAATTGCTATGTCGCAGATTTGCATACGACGAATAGAAGTGGAGTTATAGTTGTTTATATCTGTCAGGCCATGAATCACCATTGACGGCCGGATTGCCTTCCACTCGAAACGATCGATGTTTGACGAAACTATGCAAGTTCGGCACAGATCGGTATAAGGTGGGTCGTTGGGCCGTGTTTTAAGCTACAACTTGCTATGTCGTAGATTCGCATACGACGAATAGAAGCGGAGTTATCGATGTTTATATCTGTGAGGCCATGAATCACCATTGACGACCGGATTGCCTACCACTCGGAGCGATCGACATTTGCCGAAACTATGCAAGTTCGTCGCAGATCGGTATAAAGTGGCTCGATGTGTCGTGTTTTAGACAACAAATTGCTATGTCGCAGATTTGCGTACGACGAATAGAAGCGGAATTATAGTTGTTTATATCTGTCAGGCCGTGAATCACCATTGACGGCCGGATTGCCTACCACTCGGAACGATCGACGTTTGCCGAAACTATGCAAGTTCTTCGCAGATCGGTATAAGGTGGGTCTATGTGTCGTGTTTTAAGCTACAACCTGCTATTTCGCAGATTTGCATACGACGAATAGAGGCGGAGTTATAGTTGTTTATTTTTGTGAGGCCATGAATCACCATTGACGGCAGGATTGCCTACCACTCGGAACGATGGACGTTTGACGAAACTATGCAAGTTCTTCGCAGATCGGTATAAGATGGGTCGATGTGTCGTGTTATAAGCTACAAATTGCTATGTCGCAGATTCGCATACGACGAATAGAAGCCGAGTTATCGATGTTTATATATGTGAGGCCATTAATCACCATTGACGACAGGATTGCCTACCACTCGGAACGATCGACGTTTGACGAAACTATGCAAGTTCGTCGCAGATCGGTATAAGGTGGCTCGATGTGTCGTGTTTTAGGCTACAAATTGCTATGTCGCAGATTTGCGTACGACGAATAGAAGCGGAGTTGTAGTTGTTTATATCTGTGAGGTCATGAATCATCATTGACGGCCAGAATGCCTACCACTCGAAACGATCGATGTTTGACGAAACAATGCAAGTTTGTCGCAGATCGGTATAAGGTAGGTCGATGTGTCGTGCTTTAAGCTACAAATTGCTATGTCGCAGATTTGCATACGACGAATAGGAGCGGAGTTATAGTTGTTTATATCTGTGAGGTCATGAATCATCATTGACGGCCGGATTGCCTTCCACTCGAAACGATCGATGTTTGACGAAACTATGCAAGTTCGTCGCAGATCGGTATAAGGTGGGTCGTTGGGCCGTTTTTGAAGCTACAAGTTGCTGTGTCGCAGATTCGCATACGACGAATAGAAGCGGAGTTAACGATGTTTATATCTGTGAGGCCATTAATCACCATTGACGACAGGATTGCCTACCACTCGGAACGATCGACGTTTCACGAAACTATGCAAGTTCGTCGCAGATCGGTATAAGGTGGCTCGATGTGTCGTGCTTTAAGCTACAAATTGCTATGACGCAGATTTGCATACGACTAATAGAGGCGGAGTTATAGTTGTTTATATCTGTGAGGCCATGAATCACCATTGACGACAGGATTGCCTACCACTCGGAACGATCGACGGTTGACGAAACTATGCAAGTTCTTCGCAGATCGGTATAAGATGGGTCGATGTGTCGTGTTTTAAGCTACAAATTGCTATGTCGCAGATTCGCATACGACGAATAGAAGTGGAGTTATAGTTGTTTATATCTGTCAGGCCATGAATCACCATTGACGGCCGGATTGCCTACCACTCGAAACGATCGACGTTTGACGAAACTATGCAAGTTCTTCGCAGATCGGTATAAGCTGGGTCGATGTGTCGTGTTTTAAGCTACAAATTGCTATGTCGCAGATTCGCGTACTACGAATAGAAGTGGAGTTATAGTTGTTTATATCTGTGAGGCCATTAATCACCATTGACGACCGGATTGCCTACCACTCGAAACGATCGATGTTTGACGAAACTATGCAAGTTCGTTGCAGATCGGTATAAGGTGGGTCGTTGGGCCGTGTTTTAAGCTACAAATTGCTATGTCGCAGATTTGCATACGACGAATAGAAGCGGAGTTGTAGTTGTTTATATCTGTGAGGTCATGAATCATCATTGACGGCCAGAATGCCTACCACTCGAAACGATCGATGTTTGACGAAACTATGCAAGTTCGTCGCAGATCGGTATAAGGTGGGTCGATGTATCGTGCTTTAAGCTACAAATTGCTATGTCGCAGATTTGCATTCGACGAATAGAAGCAGAGTTATAGTTGTTTATATCTGTGAGGCCATGAATCACCATTGACGGCAGGATTGCCTACCACTCGGAACGATCGACGTTTGACGAAACTATGCAAGTTCTTTGCAGATCGGTATAAGATGGGTCGATGTGTCGTGTTTTAAGCTACAAATTGCTATGTCGCAGATTTGCGTACGACGAATAGAAGTGGAGTTATAGTTGTTTATATCTGTCAGGCCATGAATCACCATTGACGACAGGATTGCCTACCACTCGGAACGATCGACGTTTGACGAAACTATGCAAGTTCGTCGCAGATCGGTATAAGGTGGCTCAATGTGTCGTGTTTTAGGCTACAAATTGCTATGTCGCAGATTTGCGTACGACGAATAGAAGCGGAGTTGTAGTTGTTTATATCTGTGAGGTCATGAATCATCATTGACGGCCAGAATGCCTACCACTCGAAACGATCGATGTTTGACGAAACAATGCAAGTTTGTCGCAGATCGGTATAAGGTAGGTCGATGTGTCGTGCTTTAAGCTACAAATTGCTATGTCGCAGATTTGCATACGACGAATAGGAGCGGAGTTATAGTTGTTTATATCTGTGAGGTCATGAATCATCATTGACGGCCGGATTGCCTTCCACTCGAAACGATCGATGTTTGACGAAACTATGCAAGTTCGTCGCAGATCGGTATAAGGTGGGTCGTTGGGCCGTTTTTGAAGCTACAAGTTGCTGTGTCGCAGATTCGCATACGACGAATAGAAGCGGAGTTAACGATGTTTATATCTGTGAGGCCATTAATCACCATTGACGACAGGATTGCCTACCACTCGGAACGATCGACGTTTCACGAAACTATGCAAGTTCGTCGCAGATCGGTATAAGGTGGCTCGATGTGTCGTGCTTTAAGCTACAAATTGCTATGACGCAGATTTGCATACGACTAATAGAGGCGGAGTTATAGTTGTTTATATCTGTGAGGCCATGAATCACCATTGACGACAGGATTGCCTACCACTCGGAACGATCGACGGTTGACGAAACTATGCAAGTTCTTCGCAGATCGGTATAAGATGGGTCGATGTGTCGTGTTTTAAGCTACAAATTGCTATGTCGCAGATTCGCATACGACGAATAGAAGTGGAGTTATAGTTGTTTATATCTGTCAGGCCATGAATCACCATTGACGGCCGGATTGCCTACCACTCGAAACGATCGACGTTTGACGAAACTATGCAAGTTCTTCGCAGATCGGTATAAGCTGGGTCGATGTGTCGTGTTTTAAGCTACAAATTGCTATGTCGCAGATTCGCGTACTACGAATAGAAGTGGAGTTATAGTTGTTTATATCTGTGAGGCCATTAATCACCATTGACGACCGGATTGCCTACCACTCGAAACGATCGATGTTTGACGAAACTATGCAAGTTCGTTGCAGATCGGTATAAGGTGGGTCGTTGGGCCGTGTTTTAAGCTACAAATTGCTATGTCGCAGATTTGCATACGACGAATAGAAGCGGAGTTGTAGTTGTTTATATCTGTGAGGTCATGAATCATCATTGACGGCCAGAATGCCTACCACTCGAAACGATCGATGTTTGACGAAACTATGCAAGTTCGTCGCAGATCGGTATAAGGTGGGTCGATGTATCGTGCTTTAAGCTACAAATTGCTATGTCGCAGATTTGCATTCGACGAATAGAGGCGGAGTTATAGTTGTTTCTATCTGTGAGGCCATGAATCACCATTGACGGCAGGATTGCCTACCACCCGGAACGATCGACGTTTGACGAAACTATGCAAGTTCTTCGCAGATCGGCATAAGATGGGTCGATGTGTCGTGTTTTAAGCTACAAATTGCTATGTGGCAGATTCGCGTACTACGAATAGAAGTGGAGTTATAGTTGTTTATATCTGTCAGGCCACGAATCACCATTGACGGCCGGATTGCCTTCTATTCGAAACGATCGATGTTTGACGAAACTATGCGAGTTCGTCGCAGATCGGTATAAGGTGGGTCGTTGGGCCGCGTTTTAAGCTACAAGTTGCTGTGTCGCAGATTCGCATACGACGGATAGAAGCGGAGTTATCGATGTTTATATCTGTGATGCCATTAATCACCATTGACGACAGTATTGCCTACCACTCGAAACGATCGATGTTTGACGAAACTATGCAAGTTTGTCGCAGATCGGTATAAGGTGGGTCGATGTATCGTGCTTTAAGCTACAAATTGCTATGTCGCAGATTGGCATACGACGAATAGAAGCGGAGTTATAGTTGTTTATATCTGTGAGGACATGAATCCTCATTGACGGCCGGAATGCCTACCACTCGAAACGATCGATGTTTGACGAAACTATGCAAGTTCGTCGCAGATCGGTATAAGGTGGGTCGTTGGGCCGTGTTTTAAGCTACAAATGGCTATGCCGCAGATCCGCATACGACGAATAGAAGCGGAGTAATCGATGTTTATATCTGTGAGGCCATGAATCACCATCGACGGCCGGATTGCCTACCACTCGGAACGATCGACGTGTGACGAAACTATGCAAGTTCTTCGCAGATCGGTATAAGGTGGCCCGATGTGTCGTGTTTTAGGCTACAAATTACTATGTCGCAGATTTGCGTACGACGAATAGAAGTGGAGTTATAGTTGTTTATATCTGTCAGGCCATGAATCACCATTGACGGCCGGATTGCCTTCCACTCGAAACGATCGATGTTTGACGAAACTATGCAAGTTCGTCGCAGATCGGTATAAGGTGGGTCGTTGGGCCGTTTTTGAAGCTACAAGTTGCTGTGTCGCAGATTCGCATACGACGAATAGAAGCGGAGTTATCGATGTTTATATCTGTGAGGCCATTAATCACCATTGACGACAGGATTGCCTACCACTCGGAACGATCGACGTTTGACGAAACTATGCAAGTTCGTCGCAGATCGGTATAAGGTGGCTCGATGTGTCGTGTTTTAGGCTACAAATTGCTATGTCGCAGATTTGCGTACGACGAGTCAGAAGCGGAGATATAGTTGTTTATATCTGTCAGGCCATGAATCACCATTGACGGCCGAATTGCCTACCACTCGGAACGATCGATGTTTGACGAAACTATGCAAGTTCTTCGAAAATCGGTATAAGGTGGGTCGATGTGTCGTGTTTTAAGCTACAAATTGCTATGTCGCAGATTTGCATACGACGAATAGAGGCGGAGTTATCGATGTTTATATCAGTGAGGCCATTAATCACCATTGACGACAGGATTGCCTACCACTCGGAACGATCGACGTTTGACGAAACTATGCAAGTTCGTCGCAGATCGGTATAAGGTGGGTCGGTGGGCCGTGTTTTAAGCTACAAATTGCTATGTCGCAGATTTGCATACGACGAATAGAAGCAGAGTTATAGTTGTTTATATCTGTGAGGTCATGAATCATCATTGACGGCCGGTATGCCTACCACTCGAAGCGATCGATGTTTGACGAAACTATGCAAGTTCGTTGCAGATCGGTATAAGGTGGGTCGTTGGGCCGTGTTTTAAGCTACAAGTTGCTATGTCGCAGATTCGCATACGACCAATAGAAGCGGAGTTATCGATGTTTATATCCGTGAGGCCATTAATCACTATTGACGACAGGATTGCCTACCACTCGGAACGATCGACGTTTGACGAAACTATGCAAGTTCGTCGCAGATCGGTATAAGGTGGCTCGATGTGTCGTGTTTTAGGCTACAAATTGCTATGTCGCAGATTTGCGTACGACGAATAGAAGTGGAGTTATAGTTGTTTATATCTGTCAGGCCATGAATCACCATTGACGGCCGGATTGCCTTCCACTCGAAACGATCGATGTTTGACGAAACTATGCAAGTTCTTCGCAGATCGGTATAAGGTGGGTCGATGTGTCGTGTTTTAAGCTACAAATTGCTATGTCGCAGATTTGCATACGACGAATAGAGGCGGAGTTATCGATGTTTATATCAGTGAGGCCATTAATCACCATTGACGACAGGATTGCCTACCACTCGGAACGATCGACGTTTGACGAAACTATGCAAGTTCGTCGCAGATCGGTATAAGGTGGGTCGTTGGGCCGTGTTTTAAGCTACAAATTGCTATGTCGCAGATTTGCATACGACGAATAGAAGCAGAGTTATAGTTGTTTATATCTGTGAGGCCATGAATCACCATTGACGGCAGGATTGCCTACCACTCGGAACGATCGACGTTTGACGAAACTATGCAAGTTCTTCGCAGATCGGTATAAGATGGGTCGATGTGTCGTGTTTTAGGCTACAAATTGCTACGTCGCATATTTGCGTGCGACGAATAGAAACGGAGTTATAGTTGTTTATATCTGTCAGGCCATGAATCACCATTGACGGCCGGATTGCCTACCACTCGGAACGATCGACGTTTGCCGAAACTATGCAAGTTCGTCGCAGATCGGTATAAGGTGGCTCGATGTGTCGTGTTTTAGGCTACAAATTGCTATGTCGCAGATTTGCGTACGACGAATAGAAGCGGAGTTATAGTTGTTTATATCTGTCAGGCCATGAACCACCATTGACGGCCGGATTGCCTACCACTTGGAACGACCGAGGTTTGCCGAAACTATGCAAGTTCGTCGCAGATCGGTATAAGGTGGGTCGTTGGGCCGCGTTTTAAGCTACAAATTGCTATGTCGCAGATTTGCATACGACGAATAGAAGCAGAGTTATAGTTGTTTGTATCTGTGAGGCCATGAATCACCATTGACGGCAGGATTGCCTACCACTCGGAACGATCGACGTTTGACGAAACTATGCAAGTTCTTCGCAGATCGGTATAAGATGGGTCGATGTGTCGTGTTTTAAGCTACAAATTGCTATGTCGCAGATTTGCGTACGACGAATAGAAGCGGAGTTATAGTTGTTTGTATCTGTCAGGCCATGAATCACCATTGACGGCCGGATTGCCTACCACTCGGAACGATCGACGTTTGACGAAACTATGCAAGTTCGTCGCAGATCGGTATAAGGTGGCTCGATGTGTCGTGTTTTAGGCTACAAATTGCTATGTCGCAGATTTGCGTACGACGAATAGAAGCGGAGTTATAGTTGTTTATATCTGTCAGGCCATGAACCACCATTGACGGCCGGATTGCCTACCACTCGGAACGACCGAGGTTTGCCGAAACTATGCAAGTTCGTCGCAGATCGGTATAAGGTGGGTCGTTGGGCCGCGTTTTAAGCTACAAATTGCTATGTCGCAGATTTGCATACGACGAATAGAAGCAGAGTTATAGTTGTTTATATCTGTGAGGCCATGAATCACCATTGACGGCAGGATTGCCTACCACTCGGAACGATCGACGTTTGACGAAACTATGCAAGTTCTTCGCAGATCGGTATAAGATGGGTCGATGTGTCGTGTTTTAGGCTACAAATTGCTACGTCGCATATTTGCGTGCGACGAATAGAAACGGAGTTATAGTTGTTTATATCTGTCAGGCCATGAATCACCATTGACGGCCGGATTGCCTACCACTCGGAACGATCGACGTTTGCCGAAACTATGCAAGTTCGTCGCAGATCGGTATAAGGTGGCTCGATGTGTCGTGTTTTAGGCTACAAATTGCTATGTCGCAGATTTGCGTACGACGAATAGAAGCGGAGTTATAGTTGTTTATATCTGTCAGGCCATGAACCACCATTGACGGCCGGATTGCCTACCACTCGGAACGACCGAGGTTTGCCGAAACTATGCAAGTTCGTCGCAGATCGGTATAAGGTGGGTCGTTGGGCCGCGTTTTAAGCTACAAATTGCTATGTCGCAGATTTGCATACGACGAATAGAAGCAGAGTTATAGTTGTTTGTATCTGTGAGGCCATGAATCACCATTGACGGCAGGATTGCCTACCACTCGGAACGATCGACGTTTGACGAAACTATGCAAGTTCTTCGCAGATCGGTATAAGATGGGTCGATGTGTCGTGTTTTAAGCTACAAATTGCTATGTCGCAGATTTGCGTACGACGAATAGAAGCGGAGTTATAGTTGTTTGTATCTGTCAGGCCATGAATCACCATTGACGGCCGGATTGCCTACCACTCGGAACGATCGACGTTTGACGAAACTATGCAAGTTCTTCGCAGATCGGCATAAGATGGGTCGATGTGTCGTGTTTTAAGCTACAAATTGCTATGTCGCAGATTTGCGTACGACGAATAGAAGTGGAGTTATAGTTGTTTATATCTGTCAGGCCATGAATCACCATTGACGGCCGGATTGCCTTCCACTCGAAATGATCGATGTTTGACGAAACTATGCAAGTTCTTCGCAGATCGGTATAAGGTGGGTCGATGTGTCGTGTTTTAAGCTACAAATTGCTATGTCGCAGATTTGCATACGACGAATAGAGGCGGAGTTATCGATGTTTATATCAGTGAGGCCATTAATCACCATTGACGACAGGATTGCCTACCACTCGGAACGATCGACGTTTGACGAAACTATGCAAGTTCGTCGCAGATCGGTATAAGGTGGGTCGTTGGGCCGTGTTTTAAGCTACAAATTGCTATGTCGCAGATTTGCATACGACGAATAGAAGCAGAGTTATAGTTGTTTATATCTGTGAGGCCATGAATCACCATTGACGGCAGGATTGCCTACCACTCGGAACGATAGACGTTTGACGAAACTATGCAAGTTCTTCGCAGATCGGTATAAGATGGGTCGATGTGTCGTGTTTTAGGCTACAAATTGCTACGTCGCATATTTGCGTGCGACGAATAGAAACGGAGTTATAGTTGTTTATATCTGTCAGGCCATGAATCACCATTGACGGCCGGATTGCCTACCACTCGGAACGATCGACGTTTGACGAAACTATGCAAGTTCGTCGCAGATCGGTATAAGGTGGCTCGATGTGTCGTGTTTTAGGCTACAAATTGCTATGTCGCAGATTTGCGTACGACGAATAGAAGCGGAGTTATAGTTGTTTATATCTGTCAGGCCATGAACCACCATTGACGGCCGGATTGCCTACCACTCGGAACGACCGAGGTTTGCCGAAACTATGCAAGTTCGTCGCAGATCGGTATAAGGTGGGTCGTTGGGCCGCGTTTTAAGCTACAAATTGCTATGTCGCAGATTTGCATACGACGAATAGAAGCAGAGTTATAGTTGTTTGTATCTGTGAGGCCATGAATCACCATTGACGGCAGGATTGCCTACCACTCGGAACGATCGACGTTTGACGAAACTATGCAAGTTCTTCGCAGATCGGTATAAGATGGGTCGATGTGTCGTGTTTTAAGCTACAAATTGCTATGTCGCAGATTTGCGTACGACGAATAGAAGCGGAGTTATAGTTGTTTGTATCTGTCAGGCCATGAATCACCATTGACGGCCGGATTGCCTACCACTCGGAACGACCGACGTTTGCCGAAACTATGCAAGGTCGTCGCAGATCGGTATAATGTGGGTCGTTGGGCCGTGTTTTAAGATACAAATTGCTATGTCTCAGATTCGCATACGACCAATAGAAGCGGAGTTATCGATGTTTATATCCGTGAGGCCATTAATAACCATTGACGACAGGATTGCCTACCACTCGGAACGATCGACGTTTGACGAAACTATGCAAGTTCGTCGCAGATCGGTATAAGGTGGCTCGATGTGTCGTGCTTTAAGCTACAAATTGCTATGACGCAGATTTGCATACGACGAATAGAGGCGGAGTTATAGTTGTTTATATCTGTGAGGCCATGAATCACCATTGACGACAGGATTGCCTACCACTCGGAACGATCGACGGTTGACGAAACTATGCAAGTTCTTCGCAGATTGGTATAAGATGGGTCGATGTGTCGTGTTTTAAGCTACAAATTGCTATGTCGCAGATTCGCATACGACGAATAGAAGTGGAGTTATAGTTGTTTATATCTGTCAGGCCATGAATCACCATTGACGGCCGGATTGCCTACCACTCGAAACGATCGACGTTTGACGAAACTATGCAAGTTCTTCGCAGATCGGTATAAGCTGGGTCGATGTGTCGTGTTTTAAGCTACAAATTGCTATGTCGCAGATTCGCGTACTACGAATAGAAGTGGAGTTATAGTTGTTTATATCTGTGAGGCCATTAATCACCATTGACGACCGGATTGCCTACCACTCGAAACGATCGATGTTTGACGAAACTATGCAAGTGCGTTGCAGATCGGTATAAGGTGGGTCGTTGGGCCGTGTTTTAAGCTACAAATTGCTATGTCGCAGATTTTCATACGACGAATAGAAGCGGAGTTGTAGTTGTTTATATCTGTGAGGTCATGAATCATCATTGACGGCCAGAATGCCTACCACTCGAAACGATCGATGTTTGACGAAACTATGCAAGTTCGTCGCAGATCGGTATAAGGTGGGTCGATGTATCGTGCTTTAAGCTACAAATTGCTATGTCGCAGATTTGCATTCGACGAATAGAGGCGGAGTTATAGTTGTTTCTATCTGTGAGGCCATGAATCACCATTGACGGCAGGATTGCCTACCACTCGGAACGATCGACGTTTGACGAAACTATGCAAGTTCTTCGCAGATCGGCATAAGATGGGTCGATGTGTCGTGTTTTAAGCTACAAATTGCTATGTGGCAGATTCGCGTACTACGAATAGAAGTGGAGTTATAGTTGTTTATATCTGTCAGGCCACGAATCACCATTGACGGCCGGATTGCCTTCTATTCGAAACGATCGATGTTTGACGAAACTATGCGAGTTCGTCGCAGATCGGTATAAGGTGGGTCGTTGGGCCGCGTTTTAAGCTACAAGTTGCTGTGTCGCAGATTCGCATACGACGAATAGAAGCGGAGTTATCGATGTTTATATCTGTGAGGCCATTAATCACCATTGACGACAGTATTGCCTACCACTCGAAACGATCGATGTTTGACGAAACTATGCAAGTTTGTCGCAGATCGGTATAAGGTGGGTCGATGTATCGTGCTTTAAGCTACAAATTGCTATGTCGCAGATTGGCATACGACGAATAGAAGCGGAGTTATAGTTGTTTATATCTGTGAGGACATGAATCCTCATTGACGGCCGGAATGCCTACCACTCGAAACGATCGATGTTTGACGAAACTATGCAAGTTCGTCGCAGATCGGTATAAGGTGGGTCGATGTGTCGTGTTTTAAGCTACAAAGTGCTATGTCGCAGATTTGCATACGACGAATAGAAGCGGAGTAATAGTTGTTTATATCTGTGAGGCCATGAATCACCATTGACGGCCGGATTGCCTACCACTCGGAACGATCGACGTTTGCCGAAACTATGCAAGTTCGTCGCAGATCGGTATAAGGTGGCTCGATGTGTCGTGTTTTAGGCTACAAATTGCTATGTCGCAGATTTGCGTACGACGAATAGAAGCGGAGTTATAGTTGTTTATATCTGTCAGGCCATGAACCACCATTGACGGCCGGATTGCCTACCACTCGGAACGACCGAGGTTTGCCGAAACTATGCAAGTTCGTCGCAGATCGGTATAAGGTGGGTCGTTGGGCCGCGTTTTAAGCTACAAATTGCTATGTCGCAGATTTGCATACGACGAATAGAAGCAGAGTTATAGTTGTTTGTATCTGTGAGGCCATGAATCACCATTGACGGCAGGATTGCCTACCACTCGGAACGATCGACGTTTGACGAAACTATGCAAGTTCTTCGCAGATCGGTATAAGATGGGTCGATGTGTCGTGTTTTAAGCTACAAATTGCTATGTCGCAGATTTGCGTACGACGAATAGAAGCGGAGTTATAGTTGTTTGTATCTGTCAGGCCATGAATCACCATTGACGGCCGGATTGCCTACCACTCGGAACGATCGACGTTTGACGAAACTATGCAAGTTCTTCGCAGATCGGCATAAGATGGGTCGATGTGTCGTGTTTTAAGCTACAAATTGCTATGTCGCAGATTTGCGTACGACGAATAGAAGTGGAGTTATAGTTGTTTATATCTGTCAGGCCATGAATCACCATTGACGGCCGGATTGCCTTCCACTCGAAATGATCGATGTTTGACGAAACTATGCAAGTTCTTCGCAGATCGGTATAAGGTGGGTCGATGTGTCGTGTTTTAAGCTACAAATTGCTATGTCGCAGATTTGCATACGACGAATAGAGGCGGAGTTATCGATGTTTATATCAGTGAGGCCATTAATCACCATTGACGACAGGATTGCCTACCACTCGGAACGATCGACGTTTGACGAAACTATGCAAGTTCGTCGCAGATCGGTATAAGGTGGGTCGTTGGGCCGTGTTTTAAGCTACAAATTTCTATGTCGCAGATTTGCATACGACGAATAGAAGCAGAGTTATAGTTGTTTATATCTGTGAGGCCATGAATCACCATTGACGGCAGGATTGCCTACCACTCGGAACGATAGACGTTTGACGAAACTATGCAAGTTCTTCGCAGATCGGTATAAGATGGGTCGATGTGTCGTGTTTTAGGCTACAAATTGCTACGTCGCATATTTGCGTGCGACGAATAGAAACGGAGTTATAGTTGTTTATATCTGTCAGGCCATGAATCACCATTGACGGCCGGATTGCCTACCACTCGGAACGATCGACGTTTGCCGAAACTATGCAAGTTCGTCGCAGATCGGTATAAGGTGGCTCGATGTGTCGTGTTTTAGGCTACAAATTGCTATGTCGCAGATTTGCGTACGACGAATAGAAGCGGAGTTATAGTTGTTTATATCTGTCAGGCCATGAACCACCATTGACGGCCGGATTGCCTACCACTCGGAACGACCGAGGTTTGCCGAAACTATGCAAGTTCGTCGCAGATCGGTATAAGGTGGGTCGTTGGGCCGCGTTTTAAGCTACAAATTGCTATGTCGCAGATTTGCATACGACGAATAGAAGCAGAGTTATAGTTGTTTGTATCTGTGAGGCCATGAATCACCATTGACGGCAGGATTGCCTACCACTCGGAACGATCGACGTTTGACGAAACTATGCAAGTTCTTCGCAGATCGGTATAAGATGGGTCGATGTGTCGTGTTTTAAGCTACAAATTGCTATGTCGCAGATTTGCGTACGACGAATAGAAGCGGAGTTATAGTTGTTTGTATCTGTCAGGCCATGAATCACCATTGACGGCCGGATTGCCTACCACTCGGAACGACCGACGTTTGCCGAAACTATGCAAGGTCGTCGCAGATCGGTATAATGTGGGTCGTTGGGCCGTGTTTTAAGATACAAATTGCTATGTCTCAGATTCGCATACGACCAATAGAAGCGGAGTTATCGATGTTTATATCCGTGAGGCCATTAATAACCATTGACGACAGGATTGCCTACCACTCGGAACGATCGACGTTTGACGAAACTATGCAAGTTCGTCGCAGATCGGTATAAGGTGGCTCGATGTGTCGTGCTTTAAGCTACAAATTGCTATGACGCAGATTTGCATACGACGAATAGAGGCGGAGTTATAGTTGTTTATATCTGTGAGGCCATGAATCACCATTGACGACAGGATTGCCTACCACTCGGAACGATCGACGGTTGACGAAACTATGCAAGTTCTTCGCAGATCGGTATAAGATGGGTCGATGTGTCGTGTTTTAAGCTACAAATTGCTATGTCGCAGATTCGCATACGACGAATAGAAGTGGAGTTATAGTTGTTTATATCTGTCAGGCCATGAATCACCATTGACGGCCGGATTGCCTACCACTCGAAACGATCGACGTTTGACGAAACTATGCAAGTTCTTCGCAGATCGGTATAAGCTGGGTCGATGTGTCGTGTTTTAAGCTACAAATTGCTATGTCGCAGATTCGCGTACTACGAATAGAAGTGGAGTTATAGTTGTTTATATCTGTGAGGCCATTAATCACCATTGACGACCGGATTGCCTACCACTCGAAACGATCGATGTTTGACGAAACTATGCAAGTGCGTTGCAGATCGGTATAAGGTGGGTCGTTGGGCCGTGTTTTAAGCTACAAATTGCTATGTCGCAGATTTTCATACGACGAATAGAAGCGGAGTTGTAGTTGTTTATATCTGTGAGGTCATGAATCATCATTGACGGCCAGAATGCCTACCACTCGAAACGATCGATGTTTGACGAAACTATGCAAGTTCGTCGCAGATCGGTATAAGGTGGGTCGATGTATCGTGCTTTAAGCTACAAATTGCTATGTCGCAGATTTGCATTCGACGAATAGAGGCGGAGTTATAGTTGTTTCTATCTGTGAGGCCATGAATCACCATTGACGGCAGGATTGCCTACCACTCGGAACGATCGACGTTTGACGAAACTATGCAAGTTCTTCGCAGATCGGCATAAGATGGGTCGATGTGTCGTGTTTTAAGCTACAAATTGCTATGTGGCAGATTCGCGTACTACGAATAGAAGTGGAGTTATAGTTGTTTATATCTGTCAGGCCACGAATCACCATTGACGGCCGGATTGCCTTCTATTCGAAACGATCGATGTTTGACGAAACTATGCGAGTTCGTCGCAGATCGGTATAAGGTGGGTCGTTGGGCCGCGTTTTAAGCTACAAGTTGCTGTGTCGCAGATTCGCATACGACGAATAGAAGCGGAGTTATCGATGTTTATATCTGTGAGGCCATTAATCACCATTGACGACAGTATTGCCTACCACTCGAAACGATCGATGTTTGACGAAACTATGCAAGTTTGTCGCAGATCGGTATAAGGTGGGTCGATGTATCGTGCTTTAAGCTACAAATTGCTATGTCGCAGATTGGCATACGACGAATAGAAGCGGAGTTATAGTTGTTTATATCTGTGAGGACATGAATCCTCATTGACGGCCGGAATGCCTACCACTCGAAACGATCGATGTTTGACGAAACTATGCAAGTTCGTCGCAGATCGGTATAAGGTGGGTCGATGTGTCGTGTTTTAAGCTACAAAGTGCTATGTCGCAGATTTGCATACGACGAATAGAAGCGGAGTAATAGTTGTTTATATCTGTGAGGCCATGAATCACCATTGACGACCGGATTGCCTACCACTCGAAACGATCGATGTTTGACGAAACTATGCAAGTTCGTTGCAGATCGGTATAAGGTGGGTCGTTGGGCCGTGTTTTAAGCTACAAATGGCTATGCCGCAGATCCGCATACGACGAATAGAAGCGGAGTAATCGATGTTTATATCTGTGAGGCCATGAATCACCATCGACGGCCGGATTGCCTACCACTCGGAACGATCGACGTGTGACGAAACTATGCAAGTTCTTCGCAGATCGGTATAAGGTGGCCCGATGTGTCGTGTTTTAGGCTACAAATTACTATGTCGCAGATTTGCGTACGACGAATAGAAGTGGAGTTATAGTTGTTTATATCTGTCAGGCCATGAATCACCATTGACGGCCGGATTGCCTTCCACTCGAAACGATCGATGTTTGACGAAACTATGCAAGTTCGTCGCAGATCGGTATAAGGTGGGTCGTTGGGCCGTTTTTGAAGCTACAAGTTGCTGTATCGCAGATTCGCATACGACGAATAGAAGCGGAGTTATCGATGTTTATATCTGTGAGGCCATTAATCACCATTGACGACAGGATTGCCTACCACTCGGAACGATCGACGTTTGACGAAACTATGCAAGTTCGTCGCAGATCGGTATAAGGTGGCTCGATGTGTCGTGTTTTAGGCTACAAATTGCTATGTCGCAGATTTGCGTACGACGAGTCAGAAGCGGAGATATAGTTGTTTATATCTGTCAGGCCATGAATCACCATTGACGGCCGAATTTCCTACCACTCGGAACGATCGATGTTTGACGAAACTATGCAAGTTCTTCGAAAATCGGTATAAGGTGGGTCGATGTGTCGTGTTTTAAGCTACAAATTGCTATGTCGCAGATTTGCATACGACGAATAGAGGCGGAGTTATCGATGTTTATATCAGTGAGGCCATTAATCACCATTGACGACAGGATTGCCTACCACTCGGAACGATCGACGTTTGACGAAACTATGCAAGTTCGTCGCAGATCGGTATAAGGTGGGTCGTTGGGCCGTGTTTTAAGCTACAAATTGCTATGTCGCAGATTTGCATACGACGAATAGAAGCAGAGTTATAGTTGTTTATATCTGTGAGGCCATGAATCACCATTGACGGCAGGATTGCCTACCACTCGGAACGATCGACGTTTGACGAAACTATGCAAGTTCTTCGCAGATCGGTATAAGATGGGTCGATGTGTCCTGTTTTAGGCTACAAATTGCTACGTCGCATATTTGCGTGCGACGAATAGAAGCGGAGTTATAGTTGTTTATATCTGTCAGGCCATGAATCACCATTGACGGCCGGATTGCCTACCACTCGGAACGATCGACGTTTGCCGAAACTATGCAAGTTCGTCGCAGATCGGTATAAGGTGGCTCGATGTGTCGTGTTTTAGGCTACAAATTGCTATGTCGCAGATTTGCGTACGACGAATAGAAGCGGAGTTATAGTTGTTTATATCTGTCAGGCCATGAACCACCATTGACGGCCGGATTGCCTACCACTCGGAACGACCGAGGTTTGCCGAAACTATGCAAGTTCGTCGCAGATCGGTATAAGGTGGGTCGTTGGGCCGCGTTTTAAGCTACAAATTGCTATGTCGCAGATTTGCATACGACGAATAGAAGCAGAGTTATAGTTGTTTATATCTGTGAGGCCATGAATCACCATTGACGGCAGGATTGCCTACCACTCGGAACGATCGACGTTTGACGAAACTATGCAAGTTCTTCGCAGATCGGTATAAGATGGGTCGATGTGTCGTGTTTTAAGCTACAAATTGCTATGTCGCAGATTTGCGTACGACGAATAGAAGCGGATTTATAGTTGTTTGTATCTGTCAGGCCATGAATCACCATTGACGGCCGGATTGCCTACCACTCGGAACGACCGACGTTTGCCGAAACTATGCAAGGTCGTCGCAGATCGGTATAATGTGGGTCGTTGGGCCGTGTTTTAAGATACAAATTGCTATGTCGCAGATTCGCATACGACCAATAGAAGCGGAGTTATCGATGTTTATATCCGTGAGGCCATTAATAACCATTGACGACAGGATTGCCTACCACTCGGAACGATCGACGTTTGACGAAACTATGCAAGTTCGTCGCAGATCGGTATAAGGTGGCTCGATGTGTCGTGTTTTAGGCTACAAATTACTATGTCGCATATTTGCGTGCGACGAATAGAAGCGGAGTTATAGTTGTTTATATCTGTCAGGCCATGAACCACCATTGACGGCCGGATTGCCTACCACTCGGAACGACCGACGATTGCCGAAACTATGCAAGTTCGTCGCAGATCGGTATAAGGTGGGTCGTTGGGCCGTGTTTTAAGCTACAACTTGCTATGTCGCAGATTTGCATACGACGAATAGAGGCGGAGTTATAGTTGTTTATATCTGTGAGGCCATGAATCACCATTGACGGCAGGATTGCCTACCACTCGGAACGATCGACGTTTGACGAAACTATGCAAGTTCTTCGCAGATCGGTATAAGATGGGTCGATGTGTCGTGCTTTAAGCTACAAATTGCTATGTCGCAGATTCGCATACTACGAATAGAAGTGGAGTTATAGTTGTTTATATCTGTCAGGCCATGAATCACCATTGACGGCCGGATTGCCTTCCACTCGAAACAATCGATGTTTGACGAAACTATGCAAGTTCGTCGCAGATCGGTATAAGGTGGATCGTTGGGCCGTGTTTTAAGCTACAAGTTGCTGTGTCGCAGATTCGCATACGACGAATAGAAGCGGAGTTATAGTTGTGTATATCTGTCAGGCCGTGAATCACCATTGACGGCCGGATTGCCTACCACTCGGAACGATCGACGTTTGCCGAAACTATGCAAGTTCTTCGCAGATCGGTATAAGGTGGGTGGTTGGGCCGTGTTTTAAGCTACAAATTGCTATGTCGCAGATTTGCATACGACGAATAGAAGCGGAGTTATAGTTGTTTATATCTGTGAGGCCATTAATCACCATTGACGACAGGATTGCCTACCACTCGGAACGATCGACGTTTGACGAAACTATGCAAGTTCGTCGCAGATCGGTATAAGGTGGGTCGATGTGTCGTGTTTTAGGCTACAAATTGCTACGTCGCATATTTGCGTGCGACGAATAGAAGCGGAGTTATAGTTGTTTATATCTGTCAGGCCATGAATCACCATTGACGGCCGGATTGCCTACCACTCGGAACGATCGACGTTTGCCGAAACTATGCAAGTTCGTCGCAGATCGGTATAAGGTGGCTCGATGTGTCATGTTTTAGGCTACAAATTGCTATGTCGCAGATTTGCGTACGACGAATAGAAGCGGAGTTATAGTTGTTTATATCTGTCAGGCCATGAACCACCATTGACGGCCGGATTGCCTACCACTCGGAACGACCGAGGTTTGCCGAAACTATGCAAGTTCGTCGCAGATCGGTATAAGGTGGGTCGTTGGGCCGCGTTTTAAGCTACAAATTGCTATGTCGCAGATTTGCATACGACGAATAGAAGCAGAGTTATAGTTGTTTGTATCTGTGAGGCCATGAATCACCATTGACGGCAGGATTGCCTACCACTCGGAACGATCGACGTTTGACGAAACTATGCAAGTTCGTCGCAGATCGGTATAAGGTGGCTCGATGTGTCGTGTTTTAGGCTACAAATTGCTATGTCGCAGATTTGCGTACGACGAATAGGAGCGGAGTTATAGTTGTTTATATCTGTGAGGTCATGAATCATCATTGACGGCCGGATTGCCTTCCACTCGAAACGATCGATGTTTGACGAAACTATGCAAGTTCGTCGCAGATCGGTATAAGGTGGGTCGTTGGGCCGTTTTTGAAGCTACAAGTTGCTGTGTCGCAGATTCGCATACGACGAATAGAAGCGGAGTTAACGATGTTTATATCTGTGAGGCCATTAATCACCATTGACGACAGGATTGCCTACCACTCGGAACGATCGACGTTTCACGAAACTATGCAAGTTCTTCGCAGATCGGTATAAGCTGGGTCGATGTGTCGTGTTTTAAGCTACAAATTGCTATGTCGCAGATTCGCGTACTACGAATAGAAGTGGAGTTATAGTTGTTTATATCTGTGAGGCCATTAATCACCATTGACGACCGGATTGCCTACCACTCGAAACGATCGATGTTTGACGAAACTATGCAAGTTCGTTGCAGATCGGTATAAGGTGGGTCGTTGGGCCGTGTTTTAAGCTACAAATTGCTATGTCGCAGATTTGCATACGACGAATAGAAGCGGAGTTGTAGTTGTTTATATCTGTGAGGTCATGAATCATCATTGACGGCCAGAATGCCTACCACTCGAAACGATCGATGTTTGACGAAACTATGCAAGTTCGTCGCAGATCGGTATAAGGTGGGTCGATGTATCGTGCTTTAAGCTACAAATTGCTATGTCGCAGATTTGCATTCGACGAATAGAGGCGGAGTTATAGTTGTTTCTATCTGTGAGGCCATGAATCACCATTGACGGCAGGATTGCCTACCACTCGGAACGATCGACGTTTGACGAAACTATGCAAGTTCTTCGCAGATCGGCATAAGATGGGTCGATGTGTCGTGTTTTAAGCTACAAATTGCTATGTGGCAGATTCGCGTACTACGAATAGAAGTGGAGTTATAGTTGTTTATATCTGTCAGGCCACGAATCACCATTGACGGCCGGATTGCCTTCTATTCGAAACGATCGATGTTTGACGAAACTATGCGAGTTCGTCGCAGATCGGTATAAGGTGGGTCGTTGGGCCGCGTTTTAAGCTACAAGTTGCTGTGTCGCAGATTCGCATACGACGAATAGAAGCGGAGTTATCGATGTTTATATCTGTGAGGCCATTAATCACCATTGACGACAGTATTGCCTACCACTCGAAACGATCGATGTTTGACGAAACTATGCAAGTTTGTCGCAGATCGGTATAAGGTGGGTCGATGTATCGTGCTTTAAGCTACAAATTGCTATGTCGCAGATTGGCATACGACGAATAGAAGCGGAGTTATAGTTGTTTATATCTGTGAGGACATGAATCCTCATTGACGGCCGGAATGCCTACCACTCGAAACGATCGATGTTTGACGAAACTATGCAAGTTCGTCGCAGATCGGTATAAGGTGGGTCGATGTGTCGTGTTTTAAGCTACAAAGTGCTATGTCGCAGATTTGCATACGACGAATAGAAGCGGAGTAATAGTTGTTTATATCTGTGAGGCCATGAATCACCATTGACGACCGGATTGCCTACCACTCGAAACGATCGATGTTTGACGAAACTATGCAAGTTCGTTGCAGATCGGTATAAGGTGGGTCGTTGGGCCGTGTTTTAAGCTACAAATGGCTATGCCGCAGATCCGCATACGACGAATAGAAGCGGAGTAATCGATGTTTATATCTGTGAGGCCATGAATCACCATCGACGGCCGGATTGCCTACCACTCGGAACGATCGACGTGTGACGAAACTATGCAAGTTCTTCGCAGATCGGTATAAGGTGGCCCGATGTGTCGTGTTTTAGGCTACAAATTACTATGTCGCAGATTTGCGTACGACGAATAGAAGTGGAGTTATAGTTGTTTATATCTGTCAGGCCATGAATCACCATTGACGGCCGGATTGCCTTCCACTCGAAACGATCGATGTTTGACGAAACTATGCAAGTTCGTCGCAGATCGGTATAAGGTGGGTCGTTGGGCCGTTTTTGAAGCTACAAGTTGCTGTATCGCAGATTCGCATACGACGAATAGAAGCGGAGTTATCGATGTTTATATCTGTGAGGCCACTAATCACCATTGACGACAGGATTGCCTACCACTCGGAACGATCGACGTTTGACGAAACTATGCAAGTTCGTCGCAGATCGGTATAAGGTGGCTCGATGTGTCGTGTTTTAGGCTACAAATTGCTATGTCGCAGATTTACGTACGACGAGTCAGAAGCGGAGATATAGTTGTTTATATCTGTCAGGCCATGAATCACCATTGACGGCCGAATTGCCTACCACTCGGAACGATCGATGTTTGACGAAACTATGCAAGTTCTTCGAAAATCGGTATAAGGTGGGTCGATGTGTCGTGTTTTAAGCTACAAATTGCTATGTCGCAGATTTGCATACGACGAATAGAGGCGGAGTTATCGATGTTTATATCAGTGAGGCCATTAATCACCATTGACGACAGGATTGCCTACCACTCGGAACGATCGACGTTTGACGAAACTATGCAAGTTCGTCGCAGATCGGTATAAGGTGGGTCGTTGGGCCGTGTTTTAAGCTACAAATTGCTATGTCGCAGATTTGCATACGACGAATAGAAGCAGAGTTATAGTTGTTTATATCTGTGAGGCCATGAATCACCATTGACGGCAGGATTGCCTACCACTCGGAACGATCGACGTTTGACGAAACTATGCAAGTTCTTCGCAGATCGGTATAAGATGGGTCGATGTGTCGTGTTTTAGGCTACAAATTGCTACGTCGCATATTTGCGTGCGACGAATAGAAGCGGAGTTATAGTTGTTTATATCTGTCAGGCCATGAATCACCATTGACGGCCGGATTGCCTACCACTCGGAACGATCGACGTTTGCCGAAACTATGCAAGTTCGTCGCAGATCGGTATAAGGTGGCTCGATGTGTCGTGTTTTAGGCTACAAATTGCTATGTCGCAGATTTGCGTACGACGAATAGAAGCGGAGTTATAGTTGTTTATATCTGTCAGGCCATGAACCACCATTGACGGCCGGATTGCCTACCACTCGGAACGACCGAGGTTTGCCGAAACTATGCAAGTTCGTCGCAGATCGGTATAAGGTGGGTCGTTGGGCCGCGTTTTAAGCTACAAATTGCTATGTCGCAGATTTGCATACGACGAATAGAAGCAGAGTTATAGTTGTTTATATCTGTGAGGCCATGAATCACCATTGACGGCAGGATTGCCTACCACTCGGAACGATCGACGTTTGACGAAACTATGCAAGTTCTTCGCAGATCGGTATAAGATGTGTCGATGTGTCGTGTTTTAAGCTACAAATTGCTATGTCGCAGATTTGCGTACGACGAATAGAAGCGGAGTTATAGTTGTTTGTATCTGTCAGGCCATGAATCACCATTGACGGCCGGATTGCCTACCACTCGGAACGACCGACGTTTGCCGAAACTATGCAAGGTCGTCGCAGATCGGTATAATGTGGGTCGTTGGGCCGTGTTTTAAGATACAAATTGCTATGTCGCAGATTCGCATACGACCAATAGAAGCGGAGTTATCGATGTTTATATCCGTGAGGCCATTAATAACCATTGACGACAGGATTGCCTACCACTCGGAACAATCGACGTTTGACGAAACTATGCAAGTTCGTCGCAGATCGGTATAAGGTGGCTCGATGTGTCGTGTTTTAGGCTACAAATTGCTATGTCGCATATTTGCGTGCGACGAATAGAAGCGGAGTTATAGTTGTTTATATCTGTCAGGCCATGAACCACCATTGACGGCCGGATTGCCTACCACTCGGAACGACCGACGATTGCCGAAACTATGCAAGTTCGTCGCAGATCGGTATAAGGTGGGTCGTTGGGCCGTGTTTTAAGCTACAACTTGCTATGTCGCAGATTTGCATACCACGAATAGAGGCGGAGTTATAGTTGTTTATATCTGTGAGGCCATGAATCACCATTGACGGCAGGATTGCCTACCACTCGGAACGATCGACGTTTGACGAAACTATGCAAGTTCTTCGCAGATCGGTATAAGATGGGTCGATGTGTCGTGCTTTAAGCTACAAATTGCTATGTCGCAGATTCGCATACTACGAATAGAAGTGGAGTTATAGTTGTTTATATCTGTCAGGCCATGAATCACCATTGACGGCCGGATTGCCTTCCACTCGAAACAATCGATGTTTGACGAAACTATGCAAGTTCGTCGCAGATCGGTATAAGGTGGGTCGTTGGGCCGTGTTTTAAGCTACAAGTTGCTGTGTCGCAGATTCGCATACGACGAATAGAAGCGGAGTTATAGTTGTGTATATCTGTGAGGCCATTAATCACCATTGACGACAGTATTGCCTACCACTCGAAACGATCGATGTTTGACGAAACTATGCAAGTTTGTCGCAGATCGGTATAAGGTGGGTCGATGTATCGTGCTTTAAGCTACAAATTGCTATGTCGCAGATTGGCATACGACGAATAGAAGCGGAGTTATAGTTGTTTATATCTGTGAGGACACGAATCCTCATTGACGGCCGGAATGCCTACCACTCGAAACGATCGATGTTTGACGAAACTATGCAAGTTCGTCGCAGATCGGTATACGGTGGGTCGATGTGTCGTGTTTTAAGCTACAAAGTGCTATGTCGCAGATTTGCATACGACGAATAGAAGCGGAGTAATAGTTGTTTATATCTGTGAGGCCATGAATCACCATTGACGACCGGATTGCCTACCACTCGAAACGATCGATGTTTGACGAAACTATGCAAGTTCGTTGCAGATCGGTATAAGCTGGGTCGTTGGGCCGTGTTTTAAGCTACAAATGGCTATGCCGCAGATCCGCATACGACGAATAGAAGCGGAGTAATCGATGTTTATATCTGTGAGGCCATGAATCACCATCGACGGCCGGATTGCCTACCACTCGGAACGATCGACGTGTGACGAAACTATGCAAGTTCTTCGCAGATCGGTATAAGGTGGCCCGATGTGTCGTGTTTTAGGCCACAAATTACTATGTCGCAGATTTGCGTACGACGAATAGAAGTGGAGTTATAGTTGTTTATATCTGTCAGGCCATGAATCACCATTGACGGCCGGATTGCCTTCCACTCGAAACGATCGATGTTTGACGAAACTATGCAAGTTCGTCGCAGATCGGTATAAGGTGGGTCGTTGGGCCGTTTTTGAAGCTACAAGTTGCTGTATCGCAGATTCGCATACGACGAATAGAAGCGGAGTTATCGATGTTTATATCTGTGAGGCCATTAATCACCATTGACGACAGGATTGCCTACCACTCGGAACGATCGACGTTTGACGAAACTATGCAAGTTCGTCGCAGATCGGTATAAGGTGGGTCGTTGGGCCGTGTTTTAAGCTACAAATTGCTATGTCGCAGATTTGCATACGACGAATAGAAGCAGAGTTATAGTTGTTTATATCTGTGAGGCCATGAATCACCATTGACGGCAGGATTGCCTACCACTCGGAACGATCGACGTTTGACGAAACTATGCAAGTTCTTCGCAGATCGGTATAAGATGGGTCGATGTGTCGTGTTTTAGGCTACAAATTGCTACGTCGCATACTTGCGTGCGACGAATAGAAGCGGAGTTATAGTTGTTTATATCTGTCAGGCCATGAATCACCATTGACGGCCGGATTGCCTACCACTCGGAACGATCGACGTTTGCCGAAACTATGCAAGTTCGTCGCAGATCGGTATAAGGTGGCTCGATGTGTCGTGTTTTAGGCTACAAATTGCTATGTCGCAGATTTGCGTGCGACGAATAGAAGCGGAGTTATAGTTGTTTATATCTGTCAGGCCATGAACCACCATTGACGGCCGGATTGCCTACCACTCGGAACGACCGAGGTTTGCCGAAACTATGCAAGTTCGTCGCAGATCGGTATAAGGTGGGTCGTTGGGCCGCGTTTTAAGCTACAAATTGCTATGTCGCAGATTTGCATACGACGAATAGAAGCAGAGTTATAGTTGTTTATATCTGTGAGGCCATGAATCACCATTGACGGCAGGATTGCCTACCACTCGGAACGATCGACGTTTGACGAAACTATGCAAGTTCTTCGCAGATCGGTATAAGATGGGTCGATGTGTCGTGTTTTAAGCTACAAATTGCTATGTCGCAGATTTGCGTACGACGAATAGAAGCGGAGTTATAGTTGTTTGTATCTGTCAGGCCATGAATCACCATTGACGGCCGGATTGCCTACCACTCGGAACGACCGACGTTTGCCGAAACTATGCAAGGTCGTCGCAGATCGGTATAATGTGGGTCGTTGGGCCGTGTTTTAAGATACAAATTGCTATGTCGCAGATTCGCATACGACCAATAGAAGCGGAGTTATCGATGTTTATATCCGTGAGGCCATTAATAACCATTGACGACAGGATTGCCTACCACTCGGAACGATCGACGTTTGACGAAACTATGCAAGTTCGTCGCAGATCGGTATAAGGTGGCTCGATGTGTCGTGTTTTAGGCTACAAATTGCTATGTCGCATATTTGCGTGCGACGAATAGAAGCGGAGTTATAGTTGTTTATATCTGTCAGGCCATGAACCACCATTGACGGCCGGATTGCCTACCACTCGGAACGATCGACGTTTGACGAAACTATGCAAGTTCTTCGCAGATCAGTATAAGATGGGTCGATGTGTCGTGCTTTAAGCTACAAATTGCTATGTCGCAGATTCGCATACTACGAATAGAAGTGGAGTTATAGTTGTTTATATCTGTCACGCCATGAATCACCATTGACGGCCGAATTGCCTTCCACTCGAAACAATCGATGTTTGACGAAACTATGCAAGTTCGTCGCAGATCGGTATAAGGTGGGTCGTTGGGCCGTGTTTTAAGCTACAAGTTGCTGTGTCGCAGATTCGCATACGACGAATAGAAGCGGAGTTATAGTTGTGTATATCTGTCAGGCCGTGAATCACCATTGACGGCCGGATTGCCTACCACTCGGAACGATCGACGTTTGCCGAAACTATGCAAGTTCTTCGCAGATCGGTATAAGGTGGGTCGATGTGCCGTGTTTTAAGCTACAAATTGCTATGTCGCAGATTTGCATACGACGAATAGAAGCGGAGTTATAGTTGTTTATATCTGTGAGGTCATGAATCATCATTGACGGCCGGAATGCCTATCACTCGAAACGATCGATGTTTGACGAAACTATGCAAGTTCGTCGCAGATCGGTATAAGGTGGGTCGATGTGTCGTGCTTTAAGCTACAAATTGCTATGTCGCAGATTTGCATACGACGAATAGAAGCAGAGTTATAGTTGTTTATATCTGTGAGGCCATGAATCACCATTGACGGCAGGATTGCCTACCACTCGGAACGATCGACGTTTGACGAAACTATGCAAGTTCTTCGCAGATCGGTATAAGATGGGTCGATGTGTCGTGTTTTAAGCTACAAATTGCTATGTCGCAGATTTGCGTACGACGAATAGAAGCGGAGTTATAGTTGTTTGTATCTGTCAGGCCATGAATCACCATTGACGGCCGGATTGCCTACCACTCGGAACGACCGACGTTTGCCGAAACTATGCAAGGTCGTCGCAGATCGGTATAATGTGGGTCGTTGGGCCGTGTTTTAAGATACAAATTGCTATGTCGCAGATTCGCATACGACCAATAGAAGCGGAGTTATCGATGTTTATATCCGTGAGGCCATTAATAACCATTGACGACAGGATTGCCTACCACTCGGAACGATCGACGTTTGACGAAACTATGCAAGTTCGTCGCAGATCGGTATAAGGTGGCTCGATGTGTCGTGTTTTAGGCTACAAATTGCTATGTCGCATATTTGCGTGCGACGAATAGAAGCGGAGTTATAGTTGTTTATATCTGTCAGGCCATGAACCACCATTGACGGCCGGATTGCCTACCACTCGGAACGACCGACGATTGCCGAAACTTTGCAAGTTCGTCGCAGATCGGTATAAGGTGGGTCGTTGGGCCGTGTTTTAAGCTACAACTTGCTATGTCGCAGATTTGCATACGACGAATAGAGGCGGAGTTATAGTTGTTTATATCTGTGAGGCCATGAATCACCATTGACGGCAGGATTGCCTACCACTCGGAACGATCGACGTTTGACGAAACTATGCAAGTTCTTCGCAGATCGGTATAAGATGGGTCGATGTGTCGTGCTTTAAGCTACAAATTGCTATGTCGCAGATTCGCATACTACGAATAGAAGTGGAGTTATAGTTGTTTATATCTGTCAGGCCATGAATCACCATTGACGGCCGGATTGCCTTCCACTCGAAACAATCGATGTTTGACGAAACTATGCAAGTTCGTCGCAAATCGGTATAAGGTGGGTCGTTGGGCCGTGTTTTAAGCTACAAGTTGCTGTGTCGCAGATTCGCATACGACGAATAGAAGCGGAGTTATAGTTGTGTATATCTGTCAGGCCGTGAATCACCATTGACGGCCGGATTGCCTACCACTCGGAACGATCGACGTTTGCCGAAACTATGCAAGTTCTTCGCATGTCGGTATAAGGTGGGTCGATGTGCCGTGTTTTAAGCTACAAATTGCTATGTCGCAGATTTGCATACGACGAATAGAAGCGGAGTTATAGTTGTTTATATCTGTGAGGTCATGAATCATCATTGACGGCCGGAATGCCTATCACTCGAAACGATCGATGTTTGACGAAACTATGCAAGTTCGTCGCAGATCGGTATAAGGTGGGTCGATGTGTCGTGCTTTAAGCTACAAATTGCTATGTCGCAGATTTGCATACGACGAATAGAAGCGGAGTTATAGTTGTTTATATCTGTCAGGCCATGAATCACCATTGACGGCAGGATTGCCTACCACTCGGAACGATCGACGTTTGACGAAACTATGCAAGTTCTTCGCAGATCGGTATAAGGTGGGTCGTTGGGCCGTGTCTTAAGCTACAAGTGGCTATGTCGCAGATTCGCATACGACGAATAGAAGCGGAGTTATCGATGTTTATATCTGTGAGGCGATTAATCACCATTGACTACCGGATTGCCTACCACTCGGAACGATCGATGTTTGACGAAACAATACAAGTTTGTCGCAGATCGGTATAAGGTGGGTCGTTGGGCCGTGTCTTAAGCTACAAGTTGCTATGTCGCAGATTCGCATACGACGAATAGAAGCCGAGTTATCGATGTTTATATCTGCGAGGCCATTAATCACCATTGACTACCGGATTGCCTACCACTCGGAACGATCGACGTTTGACGAAACTATGCAAGTTCGTCGCAGATCGGTATAAGGTGGCTCGATGTGTCGTGTTTTAGGCTACAAATTGCTATGTCGCAGATTTGCGTACGACGAATAGAAGCGGAGTTGTAGTTGTTTATATCTGTGAGGTCATGAATCATCATTGACGGCCAGAATGCCTACCACTCGAAACGATCGATGTTTGACGAAACAATGCAAGTTTGTCGCAGATCGGTATAAGGTAGGTCGATGTGTCGTGCTTTAAGCTACAAATTGCTATGTCGCAGATTTGCATACGACGAATAGGAGCGGAGTTATAGTTGTTTATATCTGTGAGGTCATGAATCATCATTGACGGCCGGATTGCCTTCCACTCGAAACGATCGATGTTTGACGAAACTATGCAAGTTCGTCGCAGATCGGTATAAGGTGGGTCGTTGGGCCGTTTTTGAAGCTACAAGTTGCTGTGTCGCAGATTCGCATACGACGAATAGAAGCGGAGTTAACGATGTTTATATCTGTGAGGCCATTAATCACCATTGACGACAGGATTGCCTACCACTCGGAACGATCGACGTTTCACGAAACTATGCAAGTTCGTCGCAGATCGGTATAAGGTGGCTCGATGTGTCGTGCTTTAAGCTACAAATTGCTATGACGCAGATTTGCATACGACGAATAGAGGCGGAGTTATAGTTGTTTATATCTGTGAGGCCATGAATCACCATTGACGACAGGATTGCCTACCACTCGGAACGATCGACGGTTGACGAAACTATGCAAGTTCTTCGCAGATCGGTATAAGGTGGGTCGATGTGTCGTGTTTTAAGCTACAAAGTGCTATGTCGCAGATTTGCATACGACGAATAGAAGCGGAGTAATAGTTGTTTATATCTGTGAGGCCATGAATCACCATTGACGACCGGATTGCCTACCACTCGAAACGATCGATGTTTGACGAAACTATGCAAGTTCGTTGCAGATCGGTATAAGGTGGGTCGTTGGGCCGTGTTTTAAGCTACAAATGGCTATGCCGCAGATCCGCATACGACGAATAGAAGCGGAGTAATCGATGTTTATATCTGTGAGGCCATGAATCACCATCGACGGCCGGATTGCCTACCACTCGGAACGATCGACGTGTGACGAAACTATGCAAGTTCTTCGCAGATCGGTATAAGGTGGCCCGATGTGTCGTGTTTTAGGCTACAAATTACTATGTCGCAGATTTGCGTACGACGAATAGAAGTGGAGTTATAGTTGTTTATATCTGTCAGGCCATGAATCACCATTGACGGCCGGATTGCCTTCCACTCGAAACGATCGATGTTTGACGAAACTATGCAAGTTCGTCGCAGATCGGTATAAGGTGGGTCGTTGGGCCGTTTTTGAAGCTACAAGTTGCTGTGTCGCAGATTCGCATACGACGAATAGAAGCGGAGTTATCGATGTTTATATCTGTGAGGCCATTAATCACCATTGACGACAGGATTGCCTACCACTCGGAACGATCGACGTTTGACGAAACTATGCAAGTTCGTCGCAGATCGGTATAAGGTGGCTCGATGTGTCGTGTTTTAGGCTACAAATTGCTATGTCGCAGATTTGCGTACGACGAGTCAGAAGCGGAGATATAGTTGTTTATATCTGTCAGGCCATGAATCACCATTGACGGCCGAATTGCCTACCACTCGGAACGATCGATGTTTGACGAAACTATGCAAGTTCTTCGAAAATCGGTATAAGGTGGGTCGATGTGTCGTGTTTTAAGCTACAAATTGCTATGTCGCAGATTTGCATACGACGAATAGAGGCGGAGTTATCGATGTTTATATCAGTGAGGCCATTAATCACCATTGACGACAGGATTGCCTACCACTCGGAACGATCGACGTTTGACGAAACTATGCAAGTTCGTCGCAGATCGGTATAAGGTGGGTCGTTGGGCCGTGTTTTAAGCTACAAATTGCTATGTCGCAGATTTGCATACGACGAATAGAAGCAGAGTTATAGTTGTTTATATCTGTGAGGCCATGAATCACCATTGACGGCAGGATTGCCTACCACTCGGAACGATCGACGTTTGACGAAACTATGCAAGTTCTTCGCAGATCGGTATAAGATGGGTCGATGTGTCGTATTTTAGGCTACAAATTGCTACGTCGCATATTTGCGTGCGACGAATAGATTCGGAGTTATAGTTGTTTATATCTGTCAGGCCATGAATCACCATTGACGGCCGGATTGCCTACCACTCGGAACGATCGACGTTTGCCGAAACTATGCAAGTTCGTCGCAGATCGGTATAAGGTGGCTCGATGTGTCGTGTTTTAGGCTACAAATTGCTATGTCGCAGATTTGCGTACGACGAATAGAAGCGGAGTTATAGTTGTTTATATCTGTCAGGCCATGAACCACCATTGACGGCCGGATTGCCTACCACTCGGAACGACCGAGGTTTGCCGAAACTATGCAAGTTCGTCGCAGATCGGTATAAGGTGGGTCGTTGGGCCGCGTTTTAAGCTACAAATTGCTATGTCGCAGATTTGCATACGACGAATAGACGCAGAGTTATAGTTGTTTATATCTGTGAGGCCATGAATCACCATTGACGGCAGGATTGCCTACCACTCGGAACGATCGACGTTTGACGAAACTATGCAAGTTCTTTGCAGATCGGTATAAGATGGGTCGATGTGTCGTGTTTTAAGCTACAAATTGCTATGTCGCAGATTTGCGTACGACGAATAGAAGTGGAGTTATAGTTGTTTATATCTGTCAGGCCATGAATCACCATTGACGGCCGGATTGCCTTCCACTCGAAACGATCGATGTTTGACGAAACTATGCAAGTTCTTCGCAGATCGGTATAAGGTGGGTCGATGTGTCGTGTTTTAAGCTACAAATTGCTATGTCGCAGATTTGCATACGACGAATAGAGGCGGAGTTATCGATGTTTATATCTGTCAGGCCATGAATCACCATTGACGGCCGGATTGCCTACCACTCGGAACGATCGACGTTTGCCGAAACTATGCAAGTTCGTCGCAGATCGGTATAAGGTGGCTCGATGTGTCGTGTTTTAGGCTACAAATTGCTATGTCGCAGATTTGCGTGCGACGAATAGAAGCGGAGTTATAGTTGTTTATATCTGTCAGGCCATGAACCACCATTGACGGCCGGATTGCCTACCACTCGGAACGACCGAGGTTTGCCGAAACTATGCAAGTTCGTCGCAGATCGGTATAAGGTGGGTCGTTGGCCCGCGTTTTAAGCTACAAATTGCTATGTCGCAGATTTGCATACGACGAATAGAAGCAGAGTTATAGTTGTTTATATCTGTGAGGCCATGAATCACCATTGACGGCAGGATTGCCTACCACTCGGAACGATCGACGTTTGACGAAACTATGCAAGTTCTTCGCAGATCGGTATAAGATGGGTCGATGTGTCGTGTTTTAAGCTACAAATTGCTATGTCGCAGATTTGCGTACGACGAATAGAAGCGGAGTTATAGTTGTTTGTATCTGTCAGGCCATGAATCACCATTGACGGCCGGATTGCCTACCACTCGGAACGACCGACGTTTGCCGAAACTATGCAAGGTCGTCGCAGATCGGTATAAGGTGGGTCGTTGGGCCGTGTTTTAAGCTACAACTTGCTATGTCGCAGATTTGCATACGACGAATAGAGGCGGAGTTATAGTTGTTTATATCTGTGAGGCCATGAATCACCATTGACGGCAGGATTGCCTACCACTCGGAACGATCGACGTTTGACGAAACTATGCAAGTTCTTCGCAGATCGATATAAGATGGGTCGATGTGTCGTGCTTTAAGCTACAAATTGCTATGTCGCAGATTCGCATACTACGAATAGAAGTGGAGTTATAGTTGTTTATATCTGTCAGGCCATGAATCACCATTGACGGCCGGATTGCCTTCCACTCGAAACAATCGATGTTTGACGAAACTATGCAAGTTCTTCGCAGATCGGTATAAGATGGGTCGATGTGTCGTGCTTTAAGCTACAAATTGCTATGTCGCAGATTCGCATACTACGAATAGAAGTGGAGTTATAGTTGTTTATATCTGTCAGGCCATGAATCACCATTGACAGCCGGATTGCCTTCCACTCGAAACAATCGATGTTTGACGAAACTATGCAAGTTCGTCGCAGATCGGTATAAGGTGGGTCGTTGGGCCGTGTTTTAAGCTACAAGTTGCTGTGACGCAGATTCGCATACGACGAATAGAAGCGGAGTTATAGTTGTGTATATCTGTCAGGCCGTGAATCACCATTGACGGCCGGATTGCCTACCACTCGGAACGATCGACGTTTGCCGAAACTATGCAAGTTCTTCGCAGATCGGTATAAGGTGGGTCGATGTGCCGTGTTTTAAGCTACAAATTGCTATGTCGCAGATTTGCATACGACGAATAGAAGCGGAGTTATAGTTGTTTATATCTGTGAGGTCATGAATCATCATTGACGGCCGGAATGCCTAACACTCGAAACGATCGATGTTTGACGAAACTATGCAAGTTCGTCGCAGATCGGTATAAGGTGGGTCGATGTGTCGTGCTTTAAGCTACAAATTGCTATGTCGCAGATTTGCATACGACGAATAGAAGCGGAGTTATAGTTGTTTATATCTGTCAGGCCATGAATCACCATTGACGGCAGGATTGCCTACCACTCGGAACGATCGACGTTTGACGAAACTATGCAAGTTCTTCGCAGATCGGTATAAGGTGGGTCGTTGGGCCGTGTCTTAAGCTACAAGTGGCTATGTCGCAGATTCGCATACGACGAATAGAAGCGGAGTTATCGATGTTTATATCTGTGAGGCGATTAATCACCATTGACTACCGGATTGCCTACCACTCGGAACGATCGATGTTTGACGAAACTATGCAAGTTCTTCGAAAATCGGTATAAGGTGGGTCGATGTGTCGTGTTTTAAGCTACAAATTGCTATGTCGCAGATTTGCATACGACGAATAGAGGCGGAGTTATCGATGTTTATATCAGTGAGGCCATTAATCACCATTGACGACAGGATTGCCTACCACTCGGAACGATCGACGTTTGACGAAACTATGCAAGTTCGTCGCAGATCGGTATAAGGTGGGTCGTTGGGCCGTGTTTTAAGCTACAAATTGCTATGTCGCAGATTTGCATACGACGAATAGAAGCAGAGTTATAGTTGTTTATATCTGTGAGGCCATGAATCACCATTGACGGCAGGATTGCCTACCACTCGGAACGACCGAGGTTTGCCGAAACTATGCAAGTTCGTCGCAGATCGGTATAAGGTGGGTCGTTGGGCCGCGTTTTAAGCTACAAATTGCTATGTCGCAGATTTGCATACGACGAATAGACGCAGAGTTATAGTTGTTTATATCTGTGAGGCCATGAATCACCATTGACGGCAGGATTGCCTACCACTCGGAACGATCGACGTTTGACGAAACTATGCAAGTTCTTTGCAGATCGGTATAAGATGGGTCGATGTGTCGTGTTTTAAGCTACAAATTGCTATGTCGCAGATTTGCGTACGACGAATAGAAGTGGAGTTATAGTTGTTTATATCTGTCAGGCCATGAATCACCATTGACGGCCGGATTGCCTTCCACTCGAAACGATCGATGTTTGACGAAACTATGCAAGTTCTTCGCAGATCGGTATAAGGTGGGTCGATGTGTCGTGTTTTAAGCTACAAATTGCTATGTCGCAGATTTGCATACGACGAATAGAGGCGGAGTTATCGATGTTTATATCAGTGAGGCCATTAATCACCATTGACGACAGGATTGCCTACCACTCGGAACGATCGACGTTTGACGAAACTATGCAAGTTCGTCGCAGATCGGTATAAGGTGGGTCGTTGGACCGTGTTTTAAGCTACAAATTGCTATGTCGCAGATTTGCATACGACGAATAGAAGCAGAGTTATAGTTGTTTATATCTGTGAGGCCATGAATCACCATTGACGGCAGGATTGCCTACCACTCGGAACGATCGACGTTTGACGAAACTATGCAAGTTCTTCGCAGATCGGTATAAGATGGGTCGATGTGTCGTGTTTTAGGCTACAAATTGCTACGTCGCATATTTGCGTGCGACGAATAGAAGCGGAGTTATAGTTGTTTATATCTGTCAGGCCATGAACCACCATTGACGGCCGGATTGCCTACCACTCGGAACGACCGAGGTTTGCCGAAACTATGCAAGTTCGTCGCAGATCGGTATAAGGTGGGTCGTTGGGCCGCGTTTTAAGCTACAAATTGCTATGTCGCAGATTTGCATACGACGAATAGAAGCAGAGTTATAGTTGTTTATATCTGTGAGGCCATGAATCACCATTGACGGCAGGATTGCCTACCACTCGGAACGATCGACGTTTGACGAAACTATGCAAGTTCTTCGCAGATCGGTATAAGATGGGTCGATGTGTCGTGTTTTAAGCTACAAATTGCTATGTCGCAGATTTGCGTACGACGAATAGAAGCGGAGTTATAGTTGTTTGTATCTGTCAGGCCATGAATCACCATTGACGGCCGGATTGCCTACCACTCGGAACGACCGACGTTTGCCGAAACTATGCAAGGTCGTCGCAGATCGGTATAAGGTGGGTCGTTGGGCCGTGTTTTAAGCTACAACTTGCTATGTCGCAGATTCGCATACGACGAATAGAAGCGGAGTTATCGATGTTTATATCTGCGAGGCCATTAATCACCATTGACTACCGGATTGCCTACCACTCGGAACGATCGACGTTTGACGAAACTATGCAAGTTCGTCGCAGATCGGTATATGTTGGCTCGCTGTGTCGTGTTTTAGGCTACAGATTGTTATGTCGCAGATTTGCGTACGACGAATAGAAGCGGAGATATAGTTGTTTATATCTGTCAGGCCATGAATCACCATTGACGGCCGTATTGCCTACCACTCGGAACGATCGACGTTTGACGAAACTATGCAAGTTCTTCGCATATCGGTATAAGGTGGGTCGATGTGCCGTGTTTTAAGCTACAAAATGCTATGTCGCAGATTCGCATACAACGAATAGAAGCTGACTTACAGTTGTTTATATGTGTGAGGCCATGAATCACCATTGACGGCCGACTTGCCTACCACGCGGAACGATCGACGATTGACGAAACTATGCAAGTTCGTCGCTGATCGGTATAAGGTGGCTCGATGTGTCGTGTTTTAGGCTACAAATTGCTATGTCGCAGATTTGCATACGACGAATAGAAGCGGCGTTATAGTTGTTTATATCTGTGAGGTCATGAATCATCATTGACGGCCGGTATGCCTACCACTCGAAGCGATCGATGTTTGACGAAACTATGCAAGTTCGTTGCAGATCGGTATAAGGTGGGTCGTTGGGCCGTGTTTTAAGCTACAAGTTGCTATGTCGCAGATTCGCATACGACCAATAGAAGCGGAGTTATCGATGTTTATATCCGTGAGGCCATTAATCACTATTGACGACAGGATTGCCTACCACTCGGAACGATCGACGTTTGACGAAACTATGCAAGTTCGTCGCTGATCGATATAAGGTGGCTCGATGTGTCGTGTTTTAGGCTACAAATTGCTATGTCGCAGATATGCATACGACGAATAGAAGCGGCGTTATAGTTGTTTATATCTGTGAGGTCATGAATCATCATTGACGGCCGGAATGCCAACCACTCGAAGCGATCGATGTTTGACGAAACTATGCAAGTTCGTTGCAGATCGGTATAAGGTGGGTCGTTGGGCCGTGTTTTAAGCTACAAGTTGCTTTGTCGCAGATTCGCATACGACGAATAGAAGCGGAGTTATCGATGTTTGTATCTGTGGGGCCATTAATCACCATTGACGACCGGATTGCCTACCACTCGGAACGATCGACGTTTGACGAAACTATGCAAGTTCTTCGCAGATCAGCATAACGTGGGTCGACGTGTCGTGTTTAAGCTACAGAATGCTATGTTCCAGATTCGCATACGACGAATAGAAGCCAAGTTTTAGGTGTTTATATCTGTGAGGCCATGAATCACCATTGACGGCCGACTTGCCTACCACGCGGAACGATCGACGATTGACGAAACTATGCAAGTTCGTCGCAGATCGGTATAAGGTGGCTCGATGTGTCGTGTTTTAGGCTACAAATTGCTATGTCGCAGATTTACATACGACGAATAGAAGCGGAGTTATAGTTGTTTATATATGTCAGGCCATTAATCACCATTGACGGCCGGATTGCCTACCACTCGGAACGATCGACGTTTGACGAAACTATGCAAGTTCTTCGCATATCGGTATAAGGTGGGTCGATGTGCCGTGTTTTAAGCTACAAAATGCTATGTCGCAGATTCGCATACAACGAATAGAAGCTGAGTTACAGTTGTTTATATGTGTGAGGCCATGAATCACCATTGACGGCCGACTTGCCTACCACGCGGAACGATCGACGATTGACGAAACTATGCAAGTTCGTCGCTGATCGGTATAAGGTGGCTCGATGTGTCGTGTTTTAGGCTACAAATTGCTATGTCGCAGATTTGCATACGACGAATAGAAGCGGCGTTATAGTTGTTTATATCTGTGAGGTCATGAATCATCATTGACGGCCGGTATGCCTACCACTCGAAGCGATCGATGTTTGACGAAACTATGCAAGTTCGTTGCAGATCGGTATAAGGTGGGTCGTTGGGCCGTGTTTTAAGCTACAAGTTGCTATGTCGCAGATTCGCATACGACCAATAGAAGCGGAGTTATCGATGTTTATATCCGTGAGGCCATTAATCACTATTGACGACAGGATTGCCTACCACTCGGAACGATCGACGTTTGACGAAACTATGCAAGTTCGTCGCAGATCGGTATAAGGTGGCTCGATGTGTCGTGTTTTAGGCTACAAATTGCTATGTCGCATATTTGCGTGCGACGAATAGAAGCGGAGTTATAGTTGTTTATATCTGTCAGGCCATGAACCACCATTGACGGCCGGATTGCCTACCACTCGGAACGACCGACGATTGCCGAAACTATGCAAGTTCGTCGCAGATCGGTATAAGGTGGGTCGTTGGGCCGTGTTTTAAGCTACAACTTGCTATGTCGCAGATTTGCATACCACGAATAGAGGCGGAGTTATAGTTGTTTATATCTGTGAGGCCATGAATCACCATTGACGGCAGGATTGCCTACCACTCGGAACGATCGACGTTTGACGAAACTATGCAAGTTCTTCGCAGATCGGTATAAGATGGGTCGATGTGTCGTGCTTTAAGCTACAAATTGCTATGTCGCAGATTCGCATACTACGAATAGAAGTGGAGTTATAGTTGTTTATATCTGTCAGGCCATGAATCACCATTGACGGCCGGATTGCCTTCCACTCGAAACAATCGATGTTTGACGAAACTATGCAAGTTCGTCGCAGATCGGTATAAGGTGGGTCGTTGGGCCGTGTTTTAAGCTACAAGTTGCTGTGTCGCAGATTCGCATACGACGAATAGAAGCGGAGTTATAGTTGTGTATATCTGTGAGGCCATTAATCACCATTGACGACAGTATTGCCTACCACTCGAAACGATCGATGTTTGACGAAACTATGCAAGTTTGTCGCAGATCGGTATAAGGTGGGTCGATGTATCGTGCTTTAAGCTACAAATTGCTATGTCGCAGATTGGCATACGACGAATAGAAGCGGAGTTATAGTTGTTTATATCTGTGAGGACATGAATCCTCATTGACGGCCGGAATGCCTACCACTCGAAACGATCGATGTTTGACGAAACTATGCAAGTTCGTCGCAGATCGGTATACGGTGGGTCGATGTGTCGTGTTTTAAGCTACAAAGTGCTATGTCGCAGATTTGCATACGACGAATAGAAGCGGAGTAATAGTTGTTTATATCTGTGAGGCCATGAATCACCATTGACGACCGGATTGCCTACCACTCGAAACGATCGATGTTTGACGAAACTATGCAAGTTCGTTGCAGATCGGTATAAGCTGGGTCGTTGGGCCGTGTTTTAAGCTACAAATGGCTATGCCGCAGATCCGCATACGACGAATAGAAGCGGAGTAATCGATGTTTATATCTGTGAGGCCATGAATCACCATCGACGGCCGGATTGCCTACCACTCGGAACGATCGACGTGTGACGAAACTATGCAAGTTCTTCGCAGATCGGTATAAGGTGGCCCGATGTGTCGTGTTTTAGGCTACAAATTACTATGTCGCAGATTTGCGTACGACGAATAGAAGTGGAGTTATAGTTGTTTATATCTGTCAGGCCATGAATCACCATTGACGGCCGGATTGCCTTCCACTCGAAACGATCGATGTTTGACGAAACTATGCAAGTTCGTCGCAGATCGGTATAAGGTGGGTCGTTGGGCCGTTTTTGAAGCTACAAGTTGCTGTATCGCAGATTCGCATACGACGAATAGAAGCGGAGTTATCGATGTTTATATCTGTGAGGCCATTAATCACCATTGACGACAGGATTGCCTACCACTCGGAACGATCGACGTTTGACGAAACTATGCAAGTTCGTCGCAGATCGGTATAAGGTGGGTCGTTGGGCCGTGTTTTAAGCTACAAATTGCTATGTCGCAGATTTGCATACGACGAATAGAAGCAGAGTTATAGTTGTTTATATCTGTGAGGCCATGAATCACCATTGACGGCAGGATTGCCTACCACTCGGAACGATCGACGTTTGACGAAACTATGCAAGTTCTTCGCAGATCGGTATAAGATGGGTCGATGTGTCGTGTTTTAGGCTACAAATTGCTACGTCGCATACTTGCGTGCGACGAATAGAAGCGGAGTTATAGTTGTTTATATCTGTCAGGCCATGAATCACCATTGACGGCCGGATTGCCTACCACTCGGAACGATCGACGTTTGCCGAAACTATGCAAGTTCGTCGCAGATCGGTATAAGGTGGCTCGATGTGTCGTGTTTTAGGCTACAAATTGCTATGTCGCAGATTTGCGTGCGACGAATAGAAGCGGAGTTATAGTTGTTTATATCTGTCAGGCCATGAACCACCATTGACGGCCGGATTGCCTACCACTCGGAACGACCGAGGTTTGCCGAAACTATGCAAGTTCGTCGCAGATCGGTATAAGGTGGGTCGTTGGGCCGCGTTTTAAGCTACAAATTGCTATGTCGCAGATTTGCATACGACGAATAGAAGCAGAGTTATAGTTGTTTATATCTGTGAGGCCATGAATCACCATTGACGGCAGGATTGCCTACCACTCGGAACGATCGACGTTTGACGAAACTATGCAAGTTCTTCGCAGATCGGTATAAGATGGGTCGATGTGTCGTGTTTTAAGCTACAAATTGCTATGTCGCAGATTTGCGTACGACGAATAGAAGCGGAGTTATAGTTGTTTGTATCTGTCAGGCCATGAATCACCATTGACGGCCGGATTGCCTACCACTCGGAACGACCGACGTTTGCCGAAACTATGCAAGGTCGTCGCAGATCGGTATAATGTGGGTCGTTGGGCCGTGTTTTAAGATACAAATTGCTATGTCGCAGATTCGCATACGACCAATAGAAGCGGAGTTATCGATGTTTATATCCGTGAGGCCATTAATAACCATTGACGACAGGATTGCCTACCACTCGGAACGATCGACGTTTGACGAAACTATGCAAGTTCGTCGCAGATCGGTATAAGGTGGCTCGATGTGTCGTGTTTTAGGCTACAAATTGCTATGTCGCATATTTGCGTGCGACGAATAGAAGCGGAGTTATAGTTGTTTATATCTGTCAGGCCATGAACCACCATTGACGGCCGGATTGCCTACCACTCGGAACGATCGACGTTTGACGAAACTATGCAAGTTCTTCGCAGATCGGTATAAGATGGGTCGATGTGTCGTGCTTTAAGCTACAAATTGCTATGTCGCAGATTCGCATACTACGAATAGAAGTGGAGTTATAGTTGTTTATATCTGTCACGCCATGAATCACCATTGACGGCCGAATTGCCTTCCACTCGAAACAATCGATGTTTGACGAAACTATGCAAGTTCGTCGCAGATCGGTATAAGGTGGGTCGTTGGGCCGTGTTTTAAGCTACAAGTTGCTGTGTCGCAGATTCGCATACGACGAATAGAAGCGGAGTTATAGTTGTGTATATCTGTCAGGCCGTGAATCACCATTGACGGCCGGATTGCCTACCACTCGGAACGATCGACGTTTGCCGAAACTATGCAAGTTCTTCGCAGATCGGTATAAGGTGGGTCGATGTGCCGTGTTTTAAGCTACAAATTGCTATGTCGCAGATTTGCATACGACGAATAGAAGCGGAGTTATAGTTGTTTATATCTGTGAGGTCATGAATCATCATTGACGGCCGGAATGCCTATCACTCGAAACGATCGATGTTTGACGAAACTATGCAAGTTCGTCGCAGATCGGTATAAGGTGGGTCGATGTGTCGTGCTTTAAGCTACAAATTGCTATGTCGCAGATTTGCATACGACGAATAGAAGCAGAGTTATAGTTGTTTATATCTGTGAGGCCATGAATCACCATTGACGGCAGGATTGCCTACCACTCGGAACGATCGACGTTTGACGAAACTATGCAAGTTCTTCGCAGATCGGTATAAGATGGGTCGATGTGTCGTGTTTTAAGCTACAAATTGCTATGTCGCAGATTTGCGTACGACGAATAGAAGCGGAGTTATAGTTGTTTGTATCTGTCAGGCCATGAATCACCATTGACGGCCGGATTGCCTACCACTCGGAACGACCGACGTTTGCCGAAACTATGCAAGGTCGTCGCAGATCGGTATAATGTGGGTCGTTGGGCCGTGTTTTAAGATACAAATTGCTATGTCGCAGATTCGCATACGACCAATAGAAGCGGAGTTATCGATGTTTATATCCGTGAGGCCATTAATAACCATTGACGACAGGATTGCCTACCACTCGGAACGATCGACGTTTGACGAAACTATGCAAGTTCGTCGCAGATCAGTATAAGGTGGCTCGATGTGTCGTGTTTTAGGCTACAAATTGCTATGTCGCATATTTGCGTGCGACGAATAGAAGCGGAGTTATAGTTGTTTATATCTGTCAGGCCATGAACCACCATTGACGGCCGGATTGCCTACCACTCGGAACGACCGACGATTGCCGAAACTTTGCAAGTTCGTCGCAGATCGGTATAAGGTGGGTCGTTGGGCCGTGTTTTAAGCTACAACTTGCTATGTCGCAGATTTGCATACGACGAATAGAGGCGGAGTTATAGTTGTTTATATCTGTGAGGCCATGAATCACCATTGACGGCAGGATTGCCTACCACTCGGAACGATCGACGTTTGACGAAACTATGCAAGTTCTTCGCAGATCGGTATAAGATGGGTCGATGTGTCGTGCTTTAAGCTACAAATTGCTATGTCGCAGATTCGCATACTACGAATAGAAGTGGAGTTATAGTTGTTTATATCTGTCAGGCCATGAATCACCATTGACGGCCGGATTGCCTTCCACTCGAAACAATCGATGTTTGACGAAACTATGCAAGTTCGTCGCAGATCGGTATAAGGTGGGTCGTTGGGCCGTGTTTTAAGCTACAAGTTGCTGTGTCGCAGATTCGCATACGACGAATAGAAGCGGAGTTATAGTTGTGTATATCTGTCAGGCCGTGAATCACCATTGACGGCCGGATTGCCTACCACTCGGAACGATCGACGTTTGCCGAAACTATGCAAGTTCTTCGCATGTCGGTATAAGGTGGGTCGATGTGCCGTGTTTTAAGCTACAAATTGCTATGTCGCAGATTTGCATACGACGAATAGAAGCGGAGTTATAGTTGTTTATATCTGTGAGGTCATGAATCATCATTGACGGCCGGAATGCCTATCACTCGAAACGATCGATGTTTGACGAAACTATGCAAGTTCGTCGCAGATCGGTATAAGGTGGGTCGATGTGTCGTGCTTTAAGCTACAAATTGCTATGTCGCAGATTTGCATACGACGAATAGAAGCGGAGTTATAGTTGTTTATATCTGTCAGGCCATGAATCACCATTGACGGCAGGATTGCCTACCACTCGGAACGATCGACGTTTGACGAAACTATGCAAGTTCTTCGCAGATCGGTATAAGGTGGGTCGTTGGGCCGTGTCTTAAGCTACAAGTGGCTATGTCGCAGATTCGCATACGACGAATAGAAGCGGAGTTATCGATGTTTATATCTGTGAGGCGATTAATCACCATTGACTACCGGATTGCCTACCACTCGGAACGATCGATGTTTGACGAAACAATACAAGTTTGTCGCAGATCGGTATAAGGTGGGTCGTTGGGCCGTGTCTTAAGCTACAAGTTGCTATGTCGCAGATTTGCATACGACGAATAGAAGCCGAGTTATCGATGTTTATATCTGCGAGGCCATTAATCACCATTGACTACCGGATTGCCTACCACTCGGAACGATCGACGTTTGACGAAACTATGCAAGTTCGTCGCAGATCGGTATAAGGTGGCTCGATGTGTCGTGTTTTAGGCTACAAATTGCTATGTCGCAGATTTGCGTACGACGAATAGAAGCGGAGTTGTAGTTGTTTATATCTGTGAGGTCATGAATCATCATTGACGGCCAGAATGCCTACCACTCGAAACGATCGATGTTTGACGAAACAATGCAAGTTTGTCGCAGATCGGTATAAGGTAGGTCGATGTGTCGTGCTTTAAGCTACAAATTGCTATGTCGCAGATTTGCATACGACGAATAGGAGCGGAGTTATAGTTGTTTATATCTGTGAGGTCATGAATCATCATTGACGGCCGGATTGCCTACCACTCGAAACGATCGATGTTTGACGAAACTATGCAAGTTCGTCGCAGATCGGTATAAGGTGGGTCGTTGGGCCGTTTTTGAAGCTACAAGTTGCTGTGTCGCAGATTCGCATACGACGAATAGAAGCGGAGTTAACGATGTTTATATCTGTGAGGCCATTAATCACCATTGACGACAGGATTGCCTACCACTCGGAACGATCGACGTTTCACGAAACTATGCAAGTTCGTCGCAGATCGGTATAAGGTGGCTCGATGTGTCGTGCTTTAAGCTACAAATTGCTATGACGCAGATTTGCATACGACGAATAGAGGCGGAGTTATAGTTGTTTATATCTGTGAGGCCATGAATCACCATTGACGACAGGATTGCCTACCACTCGGAACGATCGACGGTTGACGAAACTATGCAAGTTCTTCGCAGATCGGTATAAGGTGGGTCGATGTGTCGTGTTTTAAGCTACAAAGTGCTATGTCGCAGATTTGCATACGACGAATAGAAGCGGAGTAATAGTTGTTTATATCTGTGAGGCCATGAATCACCATTGACGACAGGATTGCCTACCACTCGGAACGATCGACGTTTGACGAAACTATGCAAGTTCGTCGCAGATCGGTATAAGGTGGCTCGATGTGTCGTGTTTTAGGCTACAAATTGCTATGTCGCAGATTTGCGTACGACGAGTCAGAAGCGGAGATATAGTTGTTTATATCTGTCAGGCCATGAATCACCATTGACGGCCGAATTGCCTACCACTCGGAACGATCGATGTTTGACGAAACTATGCAAGTTCTTCGAAAATCGGTATAAGGTGGGTCGATGTGTCGTGTTTTAAGCTACAAATTGCTATGTCGCAGATTTGCATACGACGAATAGAGGCGGAGTTATCGATGTTTATATCAGTGAGGCCATTAATCACCATTGACGACAGGATTGCCTACCACTCGGAACGATCGACGTTTGACGAAACTATGCAAGTTCGTCGCAGATCGGTATAAGGTGGGTCGTTGGGCCGTGTTTTAAGCTACAAATTGCTATGTCGCAGATTTGCATACGACGAATAGAAGCAGAGTTATAGTTGTTTATATCTGTGAGGCCATGAATCACCATTGACGGCAGGATTGCCTACCACTCGGAACGATCGACGTTTGACGAAACTATGCAAGTTCTTCGCAGATCGGTATAAGATGGGTCGATGTGTCGTATTTTAGGCTACAAATTGCTACGTCGCATATTTGCGTGCGACGAATAGAAGCGGAGTTATAGTTGTTTATATCTGTCAGGCCATGAATCACCATTGACGGCCGGATTGCCTACCACTCGGAACGATCGACGTTTGCCGAAACTATGCAAGTTCGTCGCAGATCGGTATAAGGTGGCTCGATGTGTCGTGTTTTAGGCTACAAATTGCTATGTCGCAGATTTGCGTACGACGAATAGAAGCGGAGTTATAGTTGTTTATATCTGTCAGGCCATGAACCACCATTGACGGCCGGATTGCCTACCACTCGGAACGACCGAGGTTTGCCGAAACTATGCAAGTTCGTCGCAGATCGGTATAAGGTGGGTCGTTGGGCCGCGTTTTAAGCTACAAATTGCTATGTCGCAGATTTGCATACGACGAATAGACGCAGAGTTATAGTTGTTTATATCTGTGAGGCCATGAATCACCATTGACGGCAGGATTGCCTACCACTCGGAACGATCGACGTTTGACGAAACTATGCAAGTTCTTTGCAGATCGGTATAAGATGGGTCGATGTGTCGTGTTTTAAGCTACAAATTGCTATGTCGCAGATTTGCGTACTACGAATAGAAGTGGAGTTATAGTTGTTTATATCTGTCAGGCCATGAATCACCATTGACGGCCGGATTGCCTTCCACTCGAAACGATCGATGTTTGACGAAACTATGCAAGTTCTTCGCAGATCGGTATAAGGTGGGTCGATGTGTCGTGTTTTAAGCTACAAATTGCTATGTCGCAGATTTGCATACGACGAATAGAGGCGGAGTTATCGATGTTTATATCAGTGAGGCCATTAATCACCATTGACGACAGGATTGCCTACCACTCGGAACGATCGACGTTTGACGAAACTATGCAAGTTCGTCGCAGATCGGTATAAGGTGGGTCGTTGGACCGTGTTTTAAGCTACAAATTGCTATGTCGCAGATTTGCATACGACGAATAGAAGCAGAGTTATAGTTGTTTATATCTGTGAGGCCATGAATCACCATTGACGGCAGGATTGCCTACCACTCGGAACGATCGACGTTTGACGAAACTATGCAAGTTCTTCGCAGATCGGTATAAGATGGGTCGATGTGTCGTGTTTTAGGCTACAAATTGCTAAGTCGCAGATTTGCGTGCGACGAATAGAAGCGGAGTTATAGTTGTTTATATCTGTCAGGCCATGAATCACCATTGACGGCCGGATTGCCTACCACTCGGAACGATCGACGTTTGCCGAAACTATGCAAGTTCGTCGCAGATCGGTATAAGGTGGCTCGATGTGTCGTGTTTTAGGCTACAAATTGCTATGTCGCAGATTTGCGTGCGACGAATAGAAGCGGAGTTATAGTTGTTTATATCTGTCAGGCCATGAACCACCATTGACGGCCGGATTGCCTACCACTCGGAACGACCGAGGTTTGCCGAAACTATGCAAGTTCGTCGCAGATCGGTATAAGGTGGGTCGTTGGCCCGCGTTTTAAGCTACAAATTGCTATGTCGCAGATTTGCATACGACGAATAGAAGCAGAGTTATAGTTGTTTATATCTGTGAGGCCATGAATCACCATTGACGGCAGGATTGCCTACCACTCGGAACGATCGACGTTTGACGAAACTATGCAAGTTCTTCGCAGATCGGTATAAGATGGGTCGATGTGTCGTGTTTTAAGCTACAAATTGCTATGTCGCAGATTTGCGTACGACGAATAGAAGCGGAGTTATAGTTGTTTGTATCTGTCAGGCCATGAATCACCATTGACGGCCGGATTGCCTACCACTCGGAACGACCGACGTTTGCCGAAACTATGCAAGGTCGTCGCAGATCGGTATAAGGTGGGTCGTTGGGCCGTGTTTTAAGCTACAACTTGCTATGTCGCAGATTTGCATACGACGAATAGAGGCGGAGTTATAGTTGTTTATATCTGTGAGGCCATGAATCACCATTGACGGCAGGATTGCCTACCACTCGGAACGATCGACGTTTGACGAAACTATGCAAGTTCTTCGCAGATCGATATAAGATGGGTCGATGTGTCGTGCTTTAAGCTACAAATTGCTATGTCGCAGATTCGCATACTACGAATAGAAGTGGAGTTATAGTTGTTTATATCTGTCAGGCCATGAATCACCATTGACGGCCGGATTGCCTTCCACTCGAAACAATCGATGTTTGACGAAACTATGCAAGTTCTTCGCAGATCGGTATAAGATGGGTCGATGTGTCGTGCTTTAAGCTACAAATTGCTATGTCGCAGATTCGCATACTACGAATAGAAGTGGAGTTATAGTTGTTTATATCTGTCAGGCCATGAATCACCATTGACAGCCGGATTGCCTTCCACTCGAAACAATCGATGTTTGACGAAACTATGCAAGTTCGTCGCAGATCGGTATAAGGTGGGTCGTTGGGCCGTGTTTTAAGCTACAAGTTGCTGTGACGCAGATTCGCATACGACGAATAGAAGCGGAGTTATAGTTGTGTATATCTGTCAGGCCGTGAATCACCATTGACGGCCGGATTGCCTACCACTCGGAACGATCGACGTTTGCCGAAACTATGCAAGTTCTTCGCAGATCGGTATAAGGTGGGTCGATGTGCCGTGTTTTAAGCTACAAATTGCTATGTCGCAGATTTGCATACGACGAATAGAAGCGGAGTTATAGTTGTTTATATCTGTGAGGTCATGAATCATCATTGACGGCCGGAATGCCTAACACTCGAAACGATCGATGTTTGACGAAACTATGCAAGTTCGTCGCAGATCGGTATAAGGTGGGTCGATGTGTCGTGCTTTAAGCTACAAATTGCTATGTCGCAGATTTGCATACGACGAATAGAAGCGGAGTTATAGTTGTTTATATCTGTCAGGCCATGAATCACCATTGACGGCAGGATTGCCTACCACTCGGAACGATCGACGTTTGACGAAACTATGCAAGTTCTTCGCAGATCGGTATAAGGTGGCTCGATGTGTCGTGTTTTAGGCTACAAATTGCTATGTCGCAGATTTGCGTACGACGAGTCAGAAGCGGAGATATAGTTGTTTATATCTGTCAGGCCATGAATCACCATTGACGGCCGAATTGCCTACCACTCGGAACGATCGATGTTTGACGAAACTATGCAAGTTCTTCGAAAATCGGTATAAGGTGGGTCGATGTGTCGTGTTTTAAGCTACAAATTGCTATGTCGCAGATTTGCATACGACGAATAGAGGCGGAGTTATCGATGTTTATATCAGTGAGGCCATTAATCACCATTGACGACAGGATTGCCTACCACTCGGAACGATCGACGTTTGACGAAACTATGCAAGTTCGTCGCAGATCGGTATAAGGTGGGTCGTTGGGCCGTGTTTTAAGCTACAAATTGCTATGTCGCAGATTTGCATACGACGAATAGAAGCAGAGTTATAGTTGTTTATATCTGTGAGGCCATGACTCACCATTGACGGCAGGATTGCCTACCACTCGGAACGATCGACGTTTGACGAAACTATGCAAGTTCTTCGCAGATCGGTATAAGATGGGTCGATGTGTCGTATTTTAGGCTACAAATTGCTACGTCGCATATTTGCGTGCGACGAATAGAAGCGGAGTTATAGTTGTTTATATCTGTCAGGCCATGAATCACCATTGACGGCCGGATTGCCTACCACTCGGAACGATCGACGTTTGCCGAAACTATGCAAGTTCGTCGCAGATCGGTATAAGGTGGCTCGATGTGTCGTGTTTTAGGCTACAAATTGCTATGTCGCAGATTTGCGTACGACGAATAGAAGCGGAGTTATAGTTGTTTATATCTGTCAGGCCATGAACCACCATTGACGGCCGGATTGCCTACCACTCGGAACGACCGAGGTTTGCCGAAACTATGCAAGTTCGTCGCAGATCGGTATAAGGTGGGTCGTTGGGCCGCGTTTTAAGCTACAAATTGCTATGTCGCAGATTTGCATACGACGAATAGACGCAGAGTTATAGTTGTTTATATCTGTGAGGCCATGAATCACCATTGACGGCAGGATTGCCTACCACTCGGAACGATCGACGTTTGACGAAACTATGCAAGTTCTTCGCAGATCGGTATAAGATGGGTCGATGTGTCGTGTTTTAAGCTACAAATTGCTATGTCGCAGATTTGCGTACGACGAATAGAAGTGGAGTTATAGTTGTTTATATCTGTCAGGCCATGAATCACCATTGACGGCCGGATTGCCTTCCACTCGAAACGATCGATGTTTGACGAAACTATGCAAGTTCTTCGCAGATCGGTATAAGGTGGGTCGATGTGTCGTGTTTTAAGCTACAAATTGCTATGTCGCAGATTTGCATACGACGAATAGAGGCGGAGTTATCGATGTTTATATCAGTGAGGCCATTAATCACCATTGACGACAGGATTGCCTACCACTCGGAACGATCGACGTTTGACGAAACTATGCAAGTTCGTCGCAGATCGGTATAAGGTGGGTCGTTGGACCGTGTTTTAAGCTACAAATTGCTATGTCGCAGATTTGCATACGACGAATAGAAGCAGAGTTATAGTTGTTTATATCTGTGAGGCCATGAATCACCATTGACGGCAGGATTGCCTACCACTCGGAACGATCGACGTTTGACGAAACTATGCAAGTTCTTCGCAGATCGGTATAAGATGGGTCGATGTGTCGTGTTTTAGGCTACAAATTGCTACGTCGCATATTTGCGTGCGACGAATAGAAGCGGAGTTATAGTTGTTTATATCTGTCAGGCCATGAATCACCATTGACGGCCGGATTGCCTACCACTCGGAACGATCGACGTTTGCCGAAACTATGCAAGTTCGTCGCAGATCGGTATAAGGTGGCTCGATGTGTCGTGTTTTAGGCTACAAATTGCTATGTCGCAGATTTGCGTGCGACGAATAGAAGCGGAGTTATAGTTGTTTATATCTGTCAGGCCATGAACCACCATTGACGGCCGGATTGCCTACCACTCGGAACGACCGAGGTTTGCCGAAACTATGCAAGTTCGTCGCAGATCGGTATAAGGTGGGTCGTTGGCCCGCGTTTTAAGCTACAAATTGCTATGTCGCAGATTTGCATACGACGAATAGAAGCAGAGTTATAGTTGTTTATATCTGTGAGGCCATGAATCACCATTGACGGCAGGATTGCCTACCACTCGGAACGATCGACGTTTGACGAAACTATGCAAGTTCTTCGCAGATCGGTATAAGATGGGTCGATGTGTCGTGTTTTAAGCTACAAATTGCTATGTCGCAGATTTGCGTACGACGAATAGAAGCGGAGTTATAGTTGTTTGTATCTGTCAGGCCATGAATCACCATTGACGGCCGGATTGCCTACCACTCGGAACGACCGACGTTTGCCGAAACTATGCAAGGTCGTCGCAGATCGGTATAAGGTGGGTCGTTGGGCCGTGTTTTAAGCTACAACTTGCTATGTCGCAGATTTGCATACGACGAATAGAGGCGGAGTTATAGTTGTTTATATCTGTGAGGCCATGAATCACCATTGACGGCAGGATTGCCTACCACTCGGAACGATCGACGTTTGACGAAACTATGCAAGTTCTTCGCAGATCGATATAAGATGGGTCGATGTGTCGTGCTTTAAGCTACAAATTGCTATGTCGCAGATTCGCATACTACGAATAGAAGTGGAGTTATAGTTGTTTATATCTGTCAGGCCATGAATCACCATTGACGGCCGGATTGCCTTCCACTCGAAACAATCGATGTTTGACGAAACTATGCAAGTTCTTCGCAGATCGGTATAAGATGGGTCGATGTGTCGTGCTTTAAGCTACAAATTGCTATGTCGCAGATTCGCATACTACGAATAGAAGTGGAGTTATAGTTGTTTATATCTGTCAGGCCATGAATCACCATTGACGGCCGGATTGCCTTCCACTCGAAACAATCGATGTTTGACGAAACTATGCAAGTTCGTCGCAGATCGGTATAAGGTGGGTCGTTGGGCCGTGTTTTAAGCTACAAGTTGCTGTGACGCAGATTCGCATACGACGAATAGAAGCGGAGTTATAGTTGTGTATATCTGTCAGGCCGTGAATCACCATTGACGGCCGGATTGCCTACCACTCGGAACGATCGACGTTTGCCGAAACTATGCAAGTTCTTCGCAGATCGGTATAAGGTGGGTCGATGTGCCGTGTTTTAAGCTACAAATTGCTATGTCGCAGATTTGCATACGACGAATAGAAGCGGAGTTATAGTTGTTTATATCTGTGAGGTCATGAATCATCATTGACGGCCGGAATGCCTAACACTCGAAACGATCGATGTTTGACGAAACTATGCAAGTTCGTCGCAGATCGGTATAAGGTGGGTCGATGTGTCGTGCTTTAAGCTACAAATTGCTATGTCGCAGATTTGCATACGACGAATAGAAGCGGAGTTATAGTTGTTTATATCTGTCAGGCCATGAATCACCATTGACGGCAGGATTGCCTACCACTCGGAACGATCGACGTTTGACGAAACTATGCAAGTTCTTCGCAGATCGGTATAAGGTGGGTCGTTGGGCCGTGTCTTAAGCTACAAGTGGCTATGTCGCAGATTCGCATACGACGAATAGAAGCGGAGTTATCGATGTTTATATCTGTGAGGCGATTAATCACCATTGACTACCGGATTGCCTACCACTCGGAACGATCGATGTTTGACGAAACTATGCAAGTTCTTCGAAGATCGGTATAAGGTGGGTCGATGTGTCGTGTTTTAAGCTACAAATTGCTATGTCGCAGATTTGCATACGACGAATAGAGGCGGAGTTATCGATGTTTATATCAGTGAGGCCATTAATCACCATTGACGACAGGATTGCCTACCACTCGGAACGATCGACGTTTGACGAAACTATGCAAGTTCGTCGCAGATCGGTATAAGGTGGGTCGTTGGGCCGTGTTTTAAGCTACAAATTGCTATGTCGCAGATTTGCATACGACGAATAGAAGCAGAGTTATAGTTGTTTATATCTGTGAGGCCATGAATCACCATTGACGGCAGGATTGCCTACCACTCGGAACGACCGAGGTTTGCCGAAACTATGCAAGTTCGTCGCAGATCGGTATAAGGTGGGTCGTTGGGCCGCGTTTTAAGCTACAAATTGCTATGTCGCAGATTTGCATACGACGAATAGAAGCAGAGTTATAGTTGTTTATATCTGTGAGGCCATGAATCACCATTGACGGCAGGATTGCCTACCACTCGGAACGATCGACGTTTGACGAAACTATGCAAGTTCTTTGCAGATCGGTATAAGATGGGTCGATGTGTCGTGTTTTAAGCTACAAATTGCTATGTCGCAGATTTGCGTACGACGAATAGAAGTGGAGTTATAGTTGTTTATATCTGTCAGGCCATGAATCACCATTGACGGCCGGATTGCCTTCCACTCGAAACGATCGATGTTTGACGAAACTATGCAAGTTCTTCGCAGATCGGTATAAGGTGGGTCGATGTGTCGTGTTTTAAGCTACAAATTGCTATGTCGCAGATTTGCATACGACGAATAGAGGCGGAGTTATCGATGTTTATATCAGTGAGGCCATTAATCACCATTGACGACAGGATTGCCTACCACTCGGAACGATCGACGTTTGACGAAACTATGCAAGTTCGTCGCAGATCGGTATAAGGTGGGTCGTTGGACCGTGTTTTAAGCTACAAATTGCTATGTCGCAGATTTGCATACGACGAATAGAAGCAGAGTTATAGTTGTTTATATCTGTGAGGCCATGAATCACCATTGACGGCAGGATTGCCTACCACTCGGAACGATCGACGTTTGACGAAACTATGCAAGTTCTTCGCAGATCGGTATAAGATGGGTCGATGTGTCGTGTTTTAGGCTACAAATTGCTACGTCGCATATTTGCGTGCGACGAATAGAAGCGGAGTTATAGTTGTTTATATCTGTCAGGCCATGAACCACCATTGACGGCCGGATTGCCTACCACTCGGAACGACCGAGGTTTGACGAAACTATGCAAGTTCTTCGCAGATCGGTATTAAGATGGGTCGATGTGTCGTGTTTTAAGCTACAAATTGCTATGTCGCAGATTCGCATACGACGAATAGAAGTGGAGTTATAGTTGTTTATATCTGTCAGGCCATGAATCACCATTGACGGCCGGATTGCCTTCCACTCGAAACGATCGATGTTTGACGAAACTATGCAAGTTCTTCGAAAATCGGTATAAGGTGGGTCGATGTGTCGTGTTTTAAGCTACAAATTGCTATGTCGCAGATTTGCATACGACGAATAGAGGCGGAGTTATCGATGTTTATATCAGTGAGGCCATTAATCACCATTGACGACAGGATTGCCTACCACTCGGAACGATCGACGTTTGACGAAACTATGCAAGTTCGTCGCAGATCGGTATAAGGTGGGTCGTTGGGCCGTGTTTTAAGCTACAACTTGCTATGTCGCAGATTCGCATACGACGAATAGAAGTGGAGTTATAGTTGTTTATATCTGTCAGGCCATGAATCACCATTGACGGCCGGATTGCCTTCCACTCGAAACGATCGATGTTTGACGAAACTATGCAAGTTCTTCGAAAATCGGTATAAGGTGGGTCGATGTGTCGTGTTTTAAGCTACAAATTGCTATGTCGCAGATTTGCATACGACGAATAGAGGCGGAGTTATCGATGTTTATATCAGTGAGGCCATTAATCACCATTGACGACAGGATTGCCTACCACTCGGAACGATCGACGTTTGACGAAACTATGCAAGTTCGTCGCAGATCGGTATAAGGTGGGTCGTTGGGCCGTGTTTTAAGCTACAACTTGCTATGTCGCAGATTCGCATACGACGAATAGAAGCGGAGTTATAGTTGTTTATATCTGTCAGGCCATGAATCACCATTGACGGCCGGATTGCCTACCACTCGGAACGATCGACATTTGCCGAAACTATGCAAGTTCGTCGCAGATCGGTATAAGGTGGCTCGATGTGTCGTGTTTTAGGCTACAAATTGCTATGTCGCAGATTTGCGTACGACGAATAGAAGCGGAGTTATAGTTGTTTATATCTGTCAGGCCATGAACCACCATTGACAGCCGGATTGCCTACCACTCGGAACGACCGAGGTTTGCCGAAACTATGCAAGTTCGTCGCAGATCGGTATAAGGTGGGTCGTTGGGCCGCGTTTTAAGCTACAAATTGCTATGTCGCAGATTTGCATACGACGAATAGAAGTGGAGTTATAGTTGTTTATATCTGTGAGGCCATTAATCACCATTGACGACCGGATTGCCTACCACTCGAAACGATCGATGTTTGACGAAACTATGCAAGTTCGTTGCAGATCGGTATAAGGTGGGTCGTTGGGCCGTGTTTTAAGCTACAAATTGCTATGTCGCAGATTTGCATACGACGAATAGAAGCGGAGTTGTAGTTGTTTATATCTGTGAGGTCATGAATCATGATTGACGGCCAGAATGCCTACCACTCGAAACGATCGATGTTTGACGAAACTATGCAAGTTCGTCGCAGATCGGTATAAGGTGGGTCGATGTATCGTGCTTTAAGCTACAAATTGCTATGTCGTAGATTTGCATTCGACGAATAGAGGCGGAGTTATAGTTGTTTCTATCTGTGAGGCCATGAATCACCATTGACGGCAGGATTGCCAACCACTCGGAACGATCGACGTTTGACGAAACTATGCAAGTTCTTCGCAGATCGGCATAAGATGGGTCGATGTGTCGTGTTTTAAGCTACAAATTGCTATGTGGCAGATTCGCGTACTACGAATAGAAGTGGAGTTATAGTTGTTTATATCTGTCAGGCCACGAATCACCATTGACGGCCGGATTGCCTTCTATTCGAAACGATCGATGTTTGACGAAACTATGCGAGTTCGTCGCAGATCGGTATAAGGTGGGTCGTTGGGCCGCGTTTTAAGCTACAAGTTGCTGTGTCGCAGATTCGCATACGACGAATAGAAGCGGAGTTATCGATGTTTATATCTGTAAGGCCATTAATCACCATTGACGACAGTATTGCCTACCACTCGAAACGATCGATGTTTGACGAAACTATGCAAGTTTGTCGCAGATCGGTATAAGGTGGGTCGATGTATCGTGCTTTAAGCTACAAATTGCTATGTCGCAGATTGGCATACGACGAATAGAAGCGGAGTTATAGTTGTTTATATCTGTGAGGACATGAACCCTTATTGACGGCCGGAATGCCTACCACTCGAAACGATCGATGTTTGACGAAACTATGCAAGTTCGTCGCAGATCGGTAAAAGGTGGGTCGATGTGTCGTGTTTTAAGCTACAAAGTGCTATGTCGCAGATTTGCATACGACGAATAGAAGCGGAGTAATAGTTGTTTATATCTGTGAGGCCATGAATCACCATTGACGACCGGATTGCCTACCACTCGAAACGATCGATGTTTGACGAAACAATGCAAGTTCGTTGCAGATCGGTATAAGGTGGGTCGTTGGGCCGAGTTTTAAGCTACAAATGGCTATGCCGCAGATTCGCATACGACGAATAGAAGCGGAGTAATCGATGTTTATATCTGTGAGGCCATGAATCACCATCGACGGCCGGATTGCCTACCACTCGGAACGATCGACGTGTGACGAAACTATGCAAGTTCTTCGCAGATCGGTATAAGGTGGCCCGATGTGTCGTGTTTTAGGCTACAAATTACTATGTCGCAGATTTGCGTACGACGAATAGAAGTGGAGTTATAGTTGTTTATATCTGTCAGGCCATGAATCACCATTGACGGCCGGATTGCCTTCCACTCGAAACGATCGATGTTTGACGAAACTATGCAAGTTCTTCGCAGATCGGTATAAGGTGGGTCGATGTGTCGTGTTTTAAGCTACAAATTGCTATGTCGCAGATTTGCATACGACGAATAGAGGCGGAGTTATAGTTGTTTATATCTGTGAGGCCATGAATCACCATTGACGGCAGGATTGCCTACCACTCGGAACGATCGACGTTTGACGAAACTATGCAAGTTCTTCGCAGATCGGTATAAGATGGGTCGATGTGTCGTGTTTTAAGCTACAAATTGCTATGTCGCAGATTTGCATACGACGAATAGAAGTGGAGTTATAGTTGTTTATATCTGTCAGTCCATGAATCACCATTGACGGCCGGATTGCCTTCCACTCGAAACGATCGATGTTTGACGAAACTATGCAAGTTCGTCGCAGATCGGTATAAGGTGGGTCGTTGGGCCGTTTTTGAAGCTACAAGTTGCTGTGTCGCAGATTCGCATACGACGAATAGAAGCGGAGTTATCGATGTTTATATCTGTGAGGCCATTAATCACCATTGACGACAGGATTGCCTACCACTCGGAACGATCGACGTTTGACGAAACTATGCAAGTTCGTCGCAGATCGGTATAAGGTGGCTCGATGTGTCGTGTTTTAGGCTACAAATTGCTATGTCGCAGATTTGCGTACGACGAGTAGAAGCGGAGATATAGTTGTTTATATCTGTCAGGCCATGAATCACCATTGACGGCCGAATTGCCTACCACTCGGAACGACCGACGTTTGCCGAAACTATGCAAGTTCGTCACAGATCGGTATAAGGTGGGTCGATGTGTGGTGCTTTAAGCTACAAATTGCTATGTCGCAGATTTGCATACGACGAATAGAAGCGGAGTTATAGTTGTCTATATCTGTGAGGCCATGAATCACCATTGACGGCCGGATTGCCTACCACTCGAAACGATCGATGTTTGACGAAACTATGCAAGTTCGTCGCAGATCAGTATAAGGTGGCTCGATGTGTCGTGTTTTAGGCTACAAATTGCTATGTCGCAGATTTGCGTACGACAAATAGAAGCGGACTTATCGATGTTTATAATTGTGAGGCCATTAATCACCATTGACGACAGGATTGCCTACCACTCGGAACGATCGACGTTTGACGAAACTATGCAAGTTCTTCGCAGATCGGTATAATGTGGGTCGTTGGGCCGTGTTTTAAGATACAAATTGCTATGTCGCAGATTCGCATACGACCAATAGAAGCGGAGTTATCGATGTTTATATCCGTGAGGCCATTAATCACCATTGACGACAGGATTGCCTACCGCTCGGAACGATCGACGTTTGACGAAACTATGCAAGTTCGTCGCAGATCGGTATAAGGTGGGTCTATGTGTCGTGTTTTAAGCTACAAATTGCTATGTCGCAGATTTGCATACGACGAATAGAGGCGGAGTTATAGTTGTTTATATCTGTGAGGCCATGAATCACCATTGACGGCAGGATTGCCTACCACTCGGAACGATCGACGTTTGACGAAACTATGCAAGTTCTTCGCAGATCGGTATAAGATGGGTCGATGTGTCGTGATTTAAGCTACAAATTGCTATGTCGCAGATTCGCATACGACGAATAGAAGTGGAGTTATAGTTGTTTATATCTGTCAGGCCATGAATCACCATTGACGGCCGGATTGCCTTCCACTCGAAACGATCGATGTTTGACGAAACTATGCAAGTTCTTCGAAAATCGGTATAAGGTGGGTCGATGTGTCGTGTTTTAAGCTACAAATTGCTATGTCGCAGATTTGCATACGACGAATAGAGGCGGAGTTATCGATGTTTATATCAGTGAGGCCATTAATCACCATTGACGACAGGATTGCCTACCACTCGGAACGATCGACGTTTGACGAAACTATGCAAGTTCGTCGCAGATCGGTATAAGGTGGGTCGTTGGGCCGTGTTTTAAGCTACAACTTGCTATGTCGCAGATTCGCATACGACGAATAGAAGCGGAGTTATAGTTGTTTATATCTGTCAGGCCATGAATCACCATTGACGGCCGGATTGCCTACCACTCGGAACGATCGACATTTGCCGAAACTATGCAAGTTCGTCGCAGATCGGTATAAGGTGGCTCGATGTGTCGTGTTTTAGGCTACAAATTGCTATGTCGCAGATTTGCGTACGACGAATAGAAGCGGAGTTATAGTTGTTTATATCTGTCAGGCCATGAACCACCATTGACAGCCGGATTGCCTACCACTCGGAACGACCGAGGTTTGCCGAAACTATGCAAGTTCGTCGCAGATCGGTATAAGGTGGGTCGTTGGGCCGCGTTTTAAGCTACAAATTTCTATGTCGCAGATTTGCATCCGACGAATAGAAGCAGAGTTATAGTTGTTTATATCTGTGAGGCCATGAATCACCATTGACGGCAGGATTGCCTACCACTCGGAACGATCGACGTTTGACGAAACTATGCAAGTTCTTTGCAGATCGGTATAAGATGGGTCGATGTGTCGTGTTTTAAGCTACAAATTGCTATGTCGCAGATTTGCGTACGACGAATAGAAGTGGAGTTATAGTTGTTTATATCTGTCAGGCCATGAATCACCATTGACGGCCGGATTGCCTTCCACTCGAAACGATCGATGTTTGACGAAACTATGCAAGTTCTTCGCAGATCGGTATAAGGTGGGTCGATGTGTCGTGTTTTAAGTTACAAATTGCTATGTCGCAGATTTGCAAAGGACGAATAGAGGCGGAGTTATCGATGTTTATATCAGTGAGGCCATTAATCACCATTGACGACAGGATTGCCTACCACTCGGAACGATCGACGTTTGACGAAACTATGCAAGTTCGTCGCAGATCGGTATAAGGTGGGTCGTTGGGCCGTGTTTTAAGCTACAAATTGCTATGTCGCAGATTTGCATACGACGAATAGAAGCAGAGTTATAGTTGTTTATATCTGTGAGGCCATGAATCACCATTGACGGCAGGATTGCCTACCACTCGGAACGATCGACGTTTGACGAAACTATGCAAGTTCTTCGCAGATCGGTATAAGATAGGTCGATGTGTCGTGTTTTAGGCTACAAATTGCTACGTCGCATATTTGCGTGCGACGAATAGAAGCGGAGTTATAGTTGTTTATATCTGTCAGGCCATGAATCACCATTGACGGCCGGATTGCCTACCACTCGGAACGATCGACGTTTGCCGAAACTATGCAAGTTCGTCGCAGATCGGTATAAGGTGGCTCGATGTGTCGTGTTTTAGGCTACAAATTGCTATGTCGCAGATTTGCGTACGACGAATAGAAGCGGAGTTATAGTTGTTTATATCTGTCTGGCCATGAACCACCATTGACGGCCGGATTGCCTACCACTCGGAACGACCGAGGTTTGCCGAAACTATGCAAGTTCGTCGCAGATCGGTATAAGGTGGGTCGTTGGGCCGCGTTGTAAGCTACAAATTGCAATGTCGCAGATTTGCATACGACGAATAGACGCAGAGTTATAGTTGTTTATATCTGTGAGGCCATGAATCACCATTGACGGCAGGATTGCCTACCACTCGGAACGATCGACGTTTGACGAAACTATGCAAGTTCTTCGCAGATCGGTATAAGATGGGTCGATGTGTCGTGTTTTAAGCTACAAATTGCTATGTCGCAGATTTGCGTACGACGAATAGAAGCGGAGTTATAGTTGTTTGTATCTGTCAGGCCATGAATCACCATTGACGGCCGGATTGCCTACCACTCGGAACGACCGACGTTTGCCGAAACTATGCAAGGTCGTCGCAGATCGGTATAATGTGGGTCGTTGGGCCGTGTTTTAAGATACAAATTGCTATGTCGCAGATTCGCATACGACCAATAGAAGCGGAGTTATCGATGTTTATATCCGTGAGGCCATTAATAACCATTGACGACAGGATTGCCTACCACTCGGAACGATCGACGTTTGACGAAACTATGCAAGTTCGTCGCAGATCGGTATAAGGTGGCTCGATGTGTCGTGTTTTAGGCTACAAATTGCTATGTCGCAGATTTGCGTACGACGAATAGAAGCGGAGTTGTAGTTGTTTATATCTGTGAGGTCATGAATCATCATTGACGGCCAGAATGCCTACCACTCGAAACGATCGATGTTTGACGAAACAATGCAAGTTCGTCGCAGGTCGGTATAAGGTGGCTCGATGTGTCGTGCTTTAAGCTACAAATTGCTATGACGCAGATTTGCATACGACGAATAGAGGCGGAGTTATAGTTGTTTATATCTGTCAGGCCATGAATCACCATTGACGGCCGGATTGCCTACCACTCGAAACGATCGACGTTTGACGAAACTATGCAAGTTCTTCGCAGATCGGTATAAGGTGGGTCGATGTGTCGTGTTTTAAGCTACAAATTGCTATGTCGCAGATTCGCGTACTACGAATAGAAGTGGAGTTATAGTTGTTTATATCTGTGAGGCCATTAATCACCATTGACGACCGGATTGCCTACCACTCGAAACGATCGATGTTTGACGAAACTATGCGAGTTCGTCGCAGATCGGTATAAGGTGGGTCGTTGGGCCGCGTTTTAAGCTACAAGTTGCTGTGTCGCAGATTCGCATACGACGAATAGAAGCGGAGTTATCGATGTTTATATCTGTAAGGCCATTAATCACCATTGACGACAGTATTGCCTACCACTCGAAACGATCGATGTTTGACGAAACTATGCAAGTTTGTCGCAGATCGGTATAAGGTGGGTCGATGTATCGTGCTTTAAGCTACAAATTGCTATGTCGCAGATTGGCATACGACGAATAGAAGCGGAGTTATAGTTGTTTATATCTGTGAGGACATGAATCCTCATTGACGGCCGGAATGCCTACCACTCGAAACGATCGATGTTTGACGAAACTATGCTAGTTCGTCGCAGATCGGTATAAGGTGGGTCGATGTGTCGTGTTTTAAGCTACAAAGTGCTATGTCGCAGATTTGCATACGACGAATAGAAGCGGAGTAATAGTTGTTTATATCTGTGAGGCCATGAATCACCATTGACGACCGGATTGCCTACCACTCGAAACGATCGATGTTTGACGAAACTATGCAAGTTCGTTGCAGATCGGTATAAGGTGGGTCGTTGGGCCGTGTTTTAAGCTACAAATGGCTATGCCGCAGATTTGCATACGACGAATAGAAGCGGAGTAATAGTTGTTTATATCTGTCAGGCCATGAATCACCATTGACGGCCGGATTGCCTTCCACTCGAAACGATCGATGTTTGACGAAACTATGCAAGTTCGTCGCAGATCGGTATAAGGTGGGTCGTTGGGCCGTTTCTGAAGCTACAAGTTGCTGTGTCGCAGATTCGCATACGACGAATAGAAGCGGAGTTATCGATGTTTATATCTGTGAGGCCATTAATCACCATTGACGACAGGATTGCCTACCACTCGGAACGATCGACGTTTGACGAAACTATGCAAGTTCGTCGCAGATCGGTATAAGGTGGCTCGATGTGTCGTGTTTTAGGCTACAAATTGCTATGTCGCAGATTTGCGTACGACGAGTCAGAAGCGGAGATATAGTTGTTTATATCTGTCAGGCCATGAATCACCATTGACGGCCGAATTGCCTACCACTCGGAACGATCGATGTTTGACGAAACTATGCAAGTTCTTCGAAAATCGGTATAAGGTGGGTCGATGTGTCGTGTTTTAAGCTACAAATTGCTATGTCGCAGATTTGCATACGACGAATAGAGGCGGAGTTATCGATGTTTATATCAGTGAGGCCATTAATCACCATTGACGACAGGATTGCCTACCACTCGGAACGATCGACGTTTGACGAAACTATGCAAGTTCGTCGCAGATCGGTATAAGGTGGCTCGATGTGTCGTGTTTTAGGCTACAAATTGCTATGTCGCAGATTTGCGTACGACGAATAGAAGCGGAGTTATAGTTGTTTCTATCTGTCAGGCCATGAACCACCATTGACGGCCGGATTGCCTACCACTCGGAACGACCGAGGTTTGCCGAAACTATGCAAGTTCGTCGCAGATCGGTATAAGGTGGGTCGTTGGGCCGCGTTTTAAGCTACAAATTGCTATGTCGCAGATTTGCATACGACGAATAGAAGCAGAGTTATAGTTGTTTATATCTGTGAGGCCATGAATCACCATTGACGGCAGGATTGCCTACCACTCGGAACGATCGACGTTTGACGAAACTATGCAAGTTCTTTGCAGATCGGTATAAGATGGGTCGATGTGTCGTGTTTTAAGCTACAAATTGCTATGTCGCAGATTTGCGTACGACGAATAGAAGTGGAGTTATAGTTGTTTATATCTGTCAGGCCATGAATCACCATTGACGGCCGGATTGCCTTCCACTCGAAACGATCGATGTTTGACGAAACTATGCAAGTTCTTCGCAGATCGGTATAAGATGGGTCGATGTGTCGTGCTTTAAGCTACAAATTGCTATGTCGCAGATTCGCATACTACGAATAGAAGTGGAGTTATAGTTGTTTATATCTGTCAGGCCATGAATCACCATTGACAGCCGGATTGCCTTCCACTCGAAACAATCGATGTTTGACGAAACTATGCAAGTTCGTCGCAGATCGGTATAAGGTGGGTCGTTGGGCCGTGTTTTAAGCTACAAGTTGCTGTGACGCAGATTCGCATACGACGAATAGAAGCGGAGTTATAGTTGTGTATATCTGTCAGGCCGTGAATCACCATTGACGGCCGGATTGCCTACCACTCGGAACGATCGACGTTTGCCGAAACTATGCAAGTTCTTCGCAGATCGGTATAAGGTGGGTCGATGTGCCGTGTTTTAAGCTACAAATTGCTATGTCGCAGATTTGCATACGACGAATAGAAGCGGAGTTATAGTTGTTTATATCTGTGAGGTCATGAATCATCATTGACGGCCGGAATGCCTAACACTCGAAACGATCGATGTTTGACGAAACTATGCAAGTTCGTCGCAGATCGGTATAAGGTGGGTCGATGTGTCGTGCTTTAAGCTACAAATTGCTATGTCGCAGATTTGCATACGACGAATAGAAGCGGAGTTATAGTTGTTTATATCTGTCAGGCCATGAATCACCATTGACGGCAGGATTGCCTACCACTCGGAACGATCGACGTTTGACGAAACTATGCAAGTTCTTCGCAGATCGGTATAAGGTGGGTCGTTGGGCCGTGTCTTAAGCTACAAGTGGCTATGTCGCAGATTCGCATACGACGAATAGAAGCGGAGTTATCGATGTTTATATCTGTGAGGCCATTAATCACCATTGACGACCGGATTGCCTACCACTCGGAACGATCGATGTTTGACGAAACTATGCAAGTTCTTCGAAAATCGGTATAAGGTGGGTCGATGTGTCGTGTTTTAAGCTACAAATTGCTATGTCGCAGATTTGCATACGACGAATAGAGGCGGAGTTATCGATGTTTATATCAGTGAGGCCATTAATCACCATTGACGACAGGATTGCCTACCACTCGGAACGATCGACGTTTGACGAAACTATGCAAGTTCGTCGCAGATCGGTATAAGGTGGGTCGTTGGGCCGTGTTTTAAGCTACAAATTGCTATGTCGCAGATTTGCATACGACGAATAGAAGCAGAGTTATAGTTGTTTATATCTGTGAGGCCATGAATCACCATTGACGGCAGGATTGCCTACCACTCGGAACGACCGAGGTTTGCCGAAACTATGCAAGTTCGTCGCAGATCGGTATAAGGTGGGTCGTTGGGCCGCGTTTTAAGCTACAAATTGCTATGTCGCAGATTTGCATACGACGAATAGAAGCAGAGTTATAGTTGTTTATATCTGTGAGGCCATGAATCACCATTGACGGCAGGATTGCCTACCACTCGGAACGATCGACGTTTGACGAAACTATGCAAGTTCTTTGCAGATCGGTATAAGATGGGTCGATGTGTCGTGTTTTAAGCTACAAATTGCTATGTCGCAGATTTGCGTACGACGAATAGAAGTGGAGTTATAGTTGTTTATATCTGTCAGGCCATGAATCACCATTGACGGCCGGATTGCCTTCCACTCGAAACGATCGATGTTTGACGAAACTATGCAAGTTCTTCGCAGATCGGTATAAGGTGGGTCGATGTGTCGTGTTTTAAGCTACAAATTGCTATGTCGCAGATTTGCATACGACGAATAGAGGCGGAGTTATCGATGTTTATATCAGTGAGGCCATTAATCACCATTGACGACAGGATTGCCTACCACTCGGAACGATCGACGTTTGACGAAACTATGCAAGTTCGTCGCAGATCGGTATAAGGTGGGTCGTTGGACCGTGTTTTAAGCTACAAATTGCTATGTCGCAGATTTGCATACGACGAATAGAAGCAGAGTTATAGTTGTTTATATCTGTGAGGCCATGAATCACCATTGACGGCAGGATTGCCTACCACTCGGAACGATCGACGTTTGACGAAACTATGCAAGTTCTTCGCAGATCGGTATAAGATGGGTCGATGTGTCGTGTTTTAGGCTACAAATTGCTACGTCGCATATTTGCGTGCGACGAATAGAAGCGGAGTTATAGTTGTTTATATCTGTCAGGCCATGAACCACCATTGACGGCCGGATTGCCTACCACTCGGAACGACCGAGGTTTGACGAAACTATGCAAGTTCTTCGCAGATCGGTATTAAGATGGGTCGATGTGTCGTGTTTTAAGCTACAAATTGCTATGTCGCAGATTCGCATACGACGAATAGAAGTGGAGTTATAGTTGTTTATATCTGTCAGGCCATGAATCACCATTGACGGCCGGATTGCCTTCCACTCGAAACGATCGATGTTTGACGAAACTATGCAAGTTCTTCGAAAATCGGTATAAGGTGGGTCGATGTGTCGTGTTTTAAGCTACAAATTGCTATGTCGCAGATTTGCATACGACGAATAGAGGCGGAGTTATCGATGTTTATATCAGTGAGGCCATTAATCACCATTGACGACAGGATTGCCTACCACTCGGAACGATCGACGTTTGACGAAACTATGCAAGTTCGGCGCAGATCGGTATAAGGTGGGTCGTTGGGCCGTGTTTTAAGCTACAACTTGCTATGTCGCAGATTCGCATACGACGAATAGAAGTGGAGTTATAGTTGTTTATATCTGTCAGGCCATGAATCACCATTGACGGCCGGATTGCCTTCCACTCGAAACGATCGATGTTTGACGAAACTATGCAAGTTCTTCGAAAATCGGTATAAGGTGGGTCGATGTGTCGTGTTTTAAGCTACAAATTGCTATGTCGCAGATTTGCATACGACGAATAGAGGCGGAGTTATCGATGTTTATATCAGTGAGGCCATTAATCACCATTGACGACAGGATTGCCTACCACTCGGAACGATCGACGTTTGACGAAACTATGCAAGTTCGTCGCAGATCGGTATAAGGTGGGTCGTTGGGCCGTGTTTTAAGCTACAACTTGCTATGTCGCAGATTCGCATACGACGAATAGAAGCGGAGTTATAGTTGTTTATATCTGTCAGGCCATGAATCACCATTGACGGCCGGATTGCCTACCACTCGGAACGATCGACATTTGCCGAAACTATGCAAGTTCGTCGCAGATCGGTATAAGGTGGCTCGATGTGTCGTGTTTTAGGCTACAAATTGCTATGTCGCAGATTTGCGTACGACGAATAGAAGCGGAGTTATAGTTGTTTATATCTGTCAGGCCATGAACCACCATTGACAGCCGGATTGCCTACCACTCGGAACGACCGAGGTTTGCCGAAACTATGCAAGTTCGTCGCAGATCGGTATAAGGTGGGTCGTTGGGCCGCGTTTTAAGCTACAAATTTCTATGTCGCAGATTTGCATACGACGAATAGAAGTGGAGTTATAGTTGTTTATATCTGTGAGGCCATTAATCACCATTGACGACCGGATTGCCTACCACTCGAAACGATCGATGTTTGACGAAACTATGCAAGTTCGTTGCAGATCGGTATAAGGTGGGTCGTTGGGCCGTGTTTTAAGCTACAAATTGCTCTGTCGCAGATTTGCATACGACGAATAGAAGCGGAGTTGTAGTTGTTTATATCTGTGAGGTCATGAATCATGATTGACGGCCAGAATGCCTACCACTCGAAACGATCGATGTTTGACGAAACTATGCAAGTTCGTCGCAGATCGGTATAAGGTGGGTCGATGTATCGTGCTTTAAGCTACAAATTGCTATGTCGTAGATTTGCATTCGACGAATAGAGGCGGAGTTATAGTTGTTTCTATCTGTGAGGCCATGAATCACCATTGACGGCAGGATTGCCAACCACTCGGAACGATCGACGTTTGACGAAACTATGCAAGTTCTTCGCAGATCGGCATAAGATGGGTCGATGTGTCGTGTTTTAAGCTACAAATTGCTATGTGGCAGATTCGCGTACTACGAATAGAAGTGGAGTTATAGTTGTTTATATCTGTCAGGCCACGAATCACCATTGACGGCCGGATTGCCTTCTATTCGAAACGATCGATGTTTGACGAAACTATGCGAGTTCGTCGCAGATCGGTATAAGGTGGGTCGTTGGGCCGCGTTTTAAGCTACAAGTTGCTGTGTCGCAGATTCGCATACGACGAATAGAAGCGGAGTTATCGATGTTTATATCTGTAAGGCCATTAATCACCATTGACGACAGTATTGCCTACCACTCGAAACGATCGATGTTTGACGAAACTATGCAAGTTTGTCGCAGATCGGTATAAGGTGGGTCGATGTATCGTGCTTTAAGCTACAAATTGCTATGTCGCAGATTGGCATACGACGAATAGAAGCGGAGTTATAGTTGTTTATATCTGTGAGGACATGAACCCTTATTGACGGCCGGAATGCCTACCACTCGAAACGATCGATGTTTGACGAAACTATGCAAGTTCGTCGCAGATCGGTAAAAGGTGGGTCGATGTGTCGTGTTTTAAGCTACAAAGTGCTATGTCGCAGATTTGCATACGACGAATAGAAGCGGAGTAATAGTTGTTTATATCTGTGAGGCCATGAATCACCATTGACGACCGGATTGCCTACCACTCGAAACGATCGATGTTTGACGAAACAATGCAAGTTCGTTGCAGATCGGTATAAGGTGGGTCGTTGGGCCGAGTTTTAAGCTACAAATGGCTATGCCGCAGATTCGCATACGACGAATAGAAGCGGAGTAATCGATGTTTATATCTGTGAGGCCATGAATCACCATCGACGGCCGGATTGCCTACCACTCGGAACGATCGACGTGTGACGAAACTATGCAAGTTCTTCGCAGATCGGTATAAGGTGGCCCGATGTGTCGTGTTTTAGGCTACAAATTACTATGTCGCAGATTTGCGTACGACGAATAGAAGTGGAGTTATAGTTGTTTATATCTGTCAGGCCATGAATCACCATTGACGGCCGGATTGCCTTCCACTCGAAACGATCGATGTTTGACGAAACTATGCAAGTTCTTCGCAGATCGGTATAAGGTGGGTCGATGTGTCGTGTTTTAAGCTACAAATTGCTATGTCGCAGATTTGCATACGACGAATAGAGGCGGAGTTATAGTTGTTTATATCTGTGAGGCCATGAATCACCATTGACGGCAGGATTGCCTACCACTCGGAACGATCGACGTTTGACGAAACTATGCAAGTTCTTCGCAGATCGGTATAAGATGGGTCGATGTGTCGTGTTTTAAGCTACAAATTGCTATGTCGCAGATTTGCATACGACGAATAGAAGTGGAGTTATAGTTGTTTATATCTGTCAGTCCATGAATCACCATTGACGGCCGGATTGCCTTCCACTCGAAACGATCGATGTTTGACGAAACTATGCAAGTTCGTCGCAGATCGGTATAAGGTGGGTCGTTGGGCCGTTTTTGAAGCTACAAGTTGCTGTGTCGCAGATTCGCATACGACGAATAGAAGCGGAGTTATCGATGTTTATATCTGTGAGGCCATTAATCACCATTGACGACAGGATTGCCTACCACTCGGAACGATCGACGTTTGACGAAACTATGCAAGTTCGTCGCAGATCGGTATAAGGTGGCTCGATGTGTCGTGTTTTAGGCTACAAATTGCTATGTCGCAGATTTGCGTACGACGAGTAGAAGCGGAGATATAGTTGTTTATATCTGTCAGGCCATGAATCACCATTGACGGCCGAATTGCCTACCACTCGGAACGACCGACGTTTGCCGAAACTATGCAAGTTCGTCACAGATCGGTATAAGGTGGGTCGATGTGTGGTGCTTTAAGCTACAAATTGCTATGTCGCAGATTTGCATACGACGAATAGAAGCGGAGTTATAGTTGTCTATATCTGTGAGGCCATGAATCACCATTGACGGCCGGATTGCCTACCACTCGAAACGATCGATGTTTGACGAAACTATGCAAGTTCGTCGCAGATCAGTATAAGGTGGCTCGATGTGTCGTGTTTTAGGCTACAAATTGCTATGTCGCAGATTTGCGTACGACAAATAGAAGCGGACTTATCGATGTTTATAATTGTGAGGCCATTAATCACCATTGACGACAGGATTGCCTACCACTCGGAACGATCGACGTTTGACGAAACTATGCAAGTTCTTCGCAGATCGGTATAATGTGGGTCGTTGGGCCGTGTTTTAAGATACAAATTGCTATGTCGCAGATTCGCATACGACCAATAGAAGCGGAGTTATCGATGTTTATATCCGTGAGGCCATTAATCACCATTGACGACAGGATTGCCTACCGCTCGGAACGATCGACGTTTGACGAAACTATGCAAGTTCGTCGCAGATCGGTATAAGGTGGGTCTATGTGTCGTGTTTTAAGCTACAAATTGCTATGTCGCAGATTTGCATACGACGAATAGAGGCGGAGTTATAGTTGTTTATATCTGTGAGGCCATGAATCACCATTGACGGCAGGATTGCCTACCACTCGGAACGATCGACGTTTGACGAAACTATGCAAGTTCTTCGCAGATCGGTATAAGATGGGTCGATGTGTCGTGATTTAAGCTACAAATTGCTATGTCGCAGATTCGCATACGACGAATAGAAGTGGAGTTATAGTTGTTTATATCTGTCAGGCCATGAATCACCATTGACGGCCGGATTGCCTTCCACTCGAAACGATCGATGTTTGACGAAACTATGCAAGTTCTTCGAAAATCGGTATAAGGTGGGTCGATGTGTCGTGTTTTAAGCTACAAATTGCTATGTCGCAGATTTGCATACGACGAATAGAGGCGGAGTTATCGATGTTTATATCAGTGAGGCCATTAATCACCATTGACGACAGGATTGCCTACCACTCGGAACGATCGACGTTTGACGAAACTATGCAAGTTCGTCGCAGATCGGTATAAGGTGGGTCGTTGGGCCGTGTTTTAAGCTACAACTTGCTATGTCGCAGATTCGCATACGACGAATAGAAGCGGAGTTATAGTTGTTTATATCTGTCAGGCCATGAATCACCATTGACGGCCGGATTGCCTACCACTCGGAACGATCGACATTTGCCGAAACTATGCAAGTTCGTCGCAGATCGGTATAAGGTGGCTCGATGTGTCGTGTTTTAGGCTACAAATTGCTATGTCGCAGATTTGCGTACGACGAATAGAAGCGGAGTTATAGTTGTTTATATCTGTCAGGCCATGAACCACCATTGACAGCCGGATTGCCTACCACTCGGAACGACCGAGGTTTGCCGAAACTATGCAAGTTCGTCGCAGATCGGTATAAGGTGGGTCGTTGGGCCGCGTTTTAAGCTACAAATTTCTATGTCGCAGATTTGCATCCGACGAATAGAAGCAGAGTTATAGTTGTTTATATCTGTGAGGCCATGAATCACCATTGACGGCAGGATTGCCTACCACTCGGAACGATCGACGTTTGACGAAACTATGCAAGTTCTTTGCAGATCGGTATAAGATGGGTCGATGTGTCGTGTTTTAAGCTACAAATTGCTATGTCGCAGATTTGCTTACGACGAATAGAAGTGGAGTTATAGTTGTTTATATCTGTCAGGCCATGAATCACCATTGACGGCCGGATTGCCTTCCACTCGAAACGATCGATGTTTGACGAAACTATGCAAGTTCTTCGCAGATCGGTATAAGGTGGGTCGATGTGTCGTGTTTTAAGTTACAAATTGCTATGTCGCAGATTTGCAAAGGACGAATAGAGGCGGAGTTATCGATGTTTATATCAGTGAGGCCATTAATCACCATTGACGACAGGATTGCCTACCACTCGGAACGATCGACGTTTGACGAAACTATGCAAGTTCGTCGCAGATCGGTATAAGGTGGGTCGTTGGGCCGTGTTTTAAGCTACAAATTGCTATGTCGCAGATTTGCATACGACGAATAGAAGCAGAGTTATAGTTGTTTATATCTGTGAGGCCATGAATCACCATTGACGGCAGGATTGCCTACCACTCGGAACGATCGACGTTTGACGAAACTATGCAAGTTCTTCGCAGATCGGTATAAGATAGGTCGATGTGTCGTGTTTTAGGCTACAAATTGCTACGTCGCATATTTGCGTGCGACGAATAGAAGCGGAGTTATAGTTGTTTATATCTGTCAGGCCATGAATCACCATTGACGGCCGGATTGCCTACCACTCGGAACGATCGACGTTTGCCGAAACTATGCAAGTTCGTCGCAGATCGGTATAAGGTGGCTCGATGTGTCGTGTTTTAGGCTACAAATTGCTATGTCGCAGATTTGCGTACGACGAATAGAAGCGGAGTTATAGTTGTTTATATCTGTCTGGCCATGAACCACCATTGACGGCCGGATTGCCTACCACTCGGAACGACCGAGGTTTGCCGAAACTATGCAAGTTCGTCGCAGATCGGTATAAGGTGGGTCGTTGGGCCGCGTTGTAAGCTACAAATTGCAATGTCGCAGATTTGCATACGACGAATAGACGCAGAGTTATAGTTGTTTATATCTGTGAGGCCATGAATCACCATTGACGGCAGGATTGCCTACCACTCGGAACGATCGACGTTTGACGAAACTATGCAAGTTCTTCGCAGATCGGTATAAGATGGGTCGATGTGTCGTGTTTTAAGCTACAAATTGCTATGTCGCAGATTTGCGTACGACGAATAGAAGCGGAGTTATAGTTGTTTGTATCTGTCAGGCCATGAATCACCATTGACGGCCGGATTGCCTACCACTCGGAACGACCGACGTTTGCCGAAACTATGCAAGGTCGTCGCAGATCGGTATAATGTGGGTCGTTGGGCCGTGTTTTAAGATACAAATTGCTATGTCGCAGATTCGCATACGACCAATAGAAGCGGAGTTATCGATGTTTATATCCGTGAGGCCATTAATAACCATTGACGACAGGATTGCCTACCACTCGGAACGATCGACGTTTGACGAAACTATGCAAGTTCGTCGCAGATCGGTATAAGGTGGCTCGATGTGTCGTGTTTTAGGCTACAAATTGCTATGTCGCAGATTTGCGTACGACGAATAGAAGCGGAGTTGTAGTTGTTTATATCTGTGAGGTCATGAATCATCATTGACGGCCAGAATGCCTACCACTCGAAACGATCGATGTTTGACGAAACAATGCAAGTTCGTCGCAGGTCGGTATAAGGTGGCTCGATGTGTCGTGCTTTAAGCTACAAATTGCTATGACGCAGATTTGCATACGACGAATAGAGGCGGAGTTATAGTTGTTTATATCTGTCAGGCCATGAATCACCATTGACGGCCGGATTGCCTACCACTCGAAACGATCGACGTTTGACGAAACTATGCAAGTTCTTCGCAGATCGGTATAAGCTGGGTCGATGTGTCGTGTTTTAAGCTACAAATTGCTATGTCGCAGATTCGCGTACTACGAATAGAAGTGGAGTTATAGTTGTTTATATCTGTGAGGCCATTAATCACCATTGACGACCGGATTGCCTACCACTCGAAACGATCGATGTTTGACGAAACTATGCGAGTTCGTCGCAGATCGGTATAAGGTGGGTCGTTGGGCCGCGTTTTAAGCTACAAGTTGCTGTGTCGCAGATTCGCATACGACGAATAGAAGCGGAGTTATCGATGTTTATATCTGTGAGGCCATTAATCACCATTGACGACAGTATTGCCTACCACTCGAAACGATCGATGTTTGACGAAACTATGCAAGTTTGTCGCAGATCGGTATAAGGTGGGTCGATGTATCGTGCTTTAAGCTACAAATTGCTATGTCGCAGATTGGCATACGACGAATAGAAGCGGAGTTATAGTTGTTTATATCTGTGAGGACATGAATCCTCATTGACGGCCGGAATGCCTACCACTCGAAACGATCGATGTTTGACGAAACTATGCAAGTTCGTCGCAGATCGGTATAAGGTGGGTCGATGTGTCGTGTTTTAAGCTACAAAGTGCTATGTCGCAGATTTGCATACGACGAATAGAAGCGGAGTAATAGTTGTTTATATCTGTGAGGCCATGAATCACCATTGACGACCGGATTGCCTACCACTCGAAACGATCGATGTTTGACGAAACTATGCAAGTTCGTTGCAGATCGGTATAAGGTGGGTCGTTGGGCCGTGTTTTAAGCTACAAATGGCTATGCCGCAGATTTGCATACGACGAATAGAAGCGGAGTAATAGTTGTTTATATCTGTCAGGCCATGAATCACCATTGACGGCCGGATTGCCTTCCACTCGAAACGATCGATGTTTGACGAAACTATGCAAGTTCGTCGCAGATCGGTATAAGGTGGGTCGTTGGGCCGTTTCTGAAGCTACAAGTTGCTGTGTCGCAGATTCGCATACGACGAATAGAAGCGGAGTTATCGATGTTTATATCTGTGAGGCCATTAATCACCATTGACGACAGGATTGCCTACCACTCGGAACGATCGACGTTTGACGAAACTATGCAAGTTCGTCGCAGATCGGTATAAGGTGGCTCGATGTGTCGTGTTTTAGGCTACAAATTGCTATGTCGCAGATTTGCGTACGACGAGTCAGAAGCGGAGATATAGTTGTTTATATCTGTCAGGCCATGAATCACCATTGACGGCCGAATTGCCTACCACTCGGAACGATCGATGTTTGACGAAACTATGCAAGTTCTTCGAAAATCGGTATAAGGTGGGTCGATGTGTCGTGTTTTAAGCTACAAATTGCTATGTCGCAGATTTGCATACGACGAATAGAGGCGGAGTTATCGATGTTTATATCAGTGAGGCCATTAATCACCATTGACGACAGGATTGCCTACCACTCGGAACGATCGACGTTTGACGAAACTATGCAAGTTCGTCGCAGATCGGTATAAGGTGGCTCGATGTGTCGTGTTTTAGGCTACAAATTGCTATGTCGCAGATTTGCGTACGACGAATAGAAGCGGAGTTATAGTTGTTTCTATCTGTCAGGCCATGAACCACCATTGACGGCCGGATTGCCTACCACTCGGAACGACCGAGGTTTGCCGAAACTATGCAAGTTCGTCGCAGATCGGTATAAGGTGGGTCGTTGGGCCGCGTTTTAAGCTACAAATTGCTATGTCGCAGATTTGCATACGACGAATAGAAGCAGAGTTATAGTTGTTTATATCTGTGAGGCCATGAATCACCATTGACGGCAGGATTGCCTACCACTCGGAACGATCGACGTTTGACGAAACTATGCAAGTTCTTTGCAGATCGGTATAAGATGGGTCGATGTGTCGTGTTTTAAGCTACAAATTGCTATGTCGCAGATTTGCGTACGACGAATAGAAGTGGAGTTATAGTTGTTTATATCTGTCAGGCCATGAATCACCATTGACGGCCGGATTGCCTTCCACTCGAAACGATCGATGTTTGACGAAACTATGCAAGTTCTTCGCAGATCGGTATAAGGTGGGTCGATGTGTCGTGTTTTAAGCTACAAATTGCTATGTCGCAGATTTGCATACGACGAATAGAGGCGGAGTTATCGATGTTTATATCAGTGAGGCCATTAATCACCATTGACGACAGGATTGCCTACCACTCGGAACGATCGACGTTTGACGAAACTATGCAAGTTCGTCGCAGATCGGTATAAGGTGGGTCGTTGGGCCGTGTTTTAAGCTACAAATTGCTATGTCGCAGATTTGCATACGACGAATAGAAGCAGAGTTATAGTTGTTTATATCTGTGAGGTCATGAATCATCATTGACGGCCAGAATGCCTACCACTCGAAACGATCGATGTTTGACGAAACTATGCAAGTTCGTCGCAGATCGGTATAAGGTGGGTCGATGTATCGTGCTTTAAGCTACAAATTGCTATGTCGCAGATTTGCATTCGACGAATAGAGGCGGAGTTATAGTTGTTTCTATCTGTGAGGCCATGAATCACCATTGACGGCAGGATTGCCTACCACTCGGAACGATCGACGTTTGACGAAACTATGCAAGTTCTTCGCAGATCGGCATAAGATGGGTCGATGTGTCGTGTTTTAAGCTACAAATTGCTACGTGGCAGATTCGCGTACTACGAATAGAAGTGGAGTTATAGTTGTTTATATCTGTCAGGCCACGAATCACCATTGACGGCCGGATTGCCTTCTATTCGAAACGATCGATGTTTGACGAAACTATGCGAGTTCGTCGCAGATCGGTATAAGGTGGGTCGTTGGGCCGCGTTTTAAGCTACAAGTTGCTGTGTCGCAGATTCGCATACGACGAATAGAAGCGGAGTTATCGATGTTTATATCTGTGAGGCCATTAATCACCATTGACGACAGTATTGCCTACCACTCGAAACGATCGATGTTTGACGAAACTATGCAAGTTTGTCGCAGATCGGTATAAGGTGGGTCGATGTATCGTGCTTTAAGCTACAAATTGCTATGTCGCAGATTGGCATACGACGAATAGAAGCGGAGTTATAGTTGTTTATATCTGTGAGGACATGAATCCTCATTGACGGCCGGAATGCCTACCACTCGAAACGATCGATGTTTGACGAAACTATGCAAGTTCGTCGCAGATCGGTATAAGGTGGGTCGATGTGTCGTGTTTTAAGCTACAAAGTGCTATGTCGCAGATTTGCATACGACGAATAGAAGCGGAGTAATAGTTGTTTATATCTGTGAGGCCATGAATCACCATTGACGGCCGGATTGCCTACCACTCGAAACGATCGATGTTTGACGAAACTATGCAAGTTCGTTGCAGATCGGTATAAGGTGGGTCGTTGGGCCGTGTTTTAAGCTACAAATGGCTATGCCGCAGATTTGCATACGACGAATAGAAGCGGAGTAATAGTTGTTTATATCTGTCAGGCCATGAATCACCATTGACGGCCGGATTGCCTTCCACTCGAAACGATCGATGTTTGACGAAACTATGCAAGTTCGTCGCAGATCGGTATAAGGTGGGTCGTTGGGCCGTTTCTGAAGCTACAAGTTGCTGTGTCGCAGATTCGCATACGACGAATAGAAGCGGAGTTATCGATGTTTATATCTGTGAGGCCATTAATCACCATTGACGACAGGATTGCCTACCACTCGGAACGATCGACGTTTGACGAAACTATGCAAGTTCGTCGCAGATCGGTATAAGGTGGCTCGATGTGTCGTGTTTTAGGCTACAAATTGCTATGTCGCAGATTTGCGTACGACGAGTCAGAAGCGGAGATATAGTTGTTTATATCTGTCAGGCCATGAATCACCATTGACGGCAGAATTGCCTACCACTCGGAACGATCGATGTTTGACGAAACTATGCAAGTTCTTCGAAAATCGGTATAAGGTGGGTCGATGTGTCGTGTTTTAAGCTACAAATTGCTATGTCGCAGATTTGCATACGACGAATAGAGGCGGAGTTATCGATGTTTATATCAGTGAGGCCATTAATCACCATTGACGACAGGATTGCCTACCACTCGGAACGATCGACGTTTGACGAAACTATGCAAGTTCGTCGCAGATCGGTATAAGGTGGCTCGATGTGTCGTGTTTTATGCTACAAATTGCTATGTCGCAGATTTGCGTACGACGAATAGAAGCGGAGTTATAGTTGTTTCTATCTGTCAGGCCATGAACCACCATTGACGGCCGGATTGCCTACCACTCGGAACGACCGAGGTTTGCCGAAACTATGCAAGTTCGTCGCAGATCGGTATAAGGTGGGTCGTTGGGCCGCGTTTTAAGCTACAAATTGCTATGTCGCAGATTTGCATACGACGAATAGAAGCAGAGTTATAGTTGTTTATATCTGTGAGGCCATGAATCACCATTGACGGCAGGATTGCCTACCACTCGGAACGATCGACGTTTGACGAAACTATGCAAGTTCTTTGCAGATCGGTATAAGATGGGTCGATGTGTCGTGTTTTAAGCTACAAATTGCTATGTCGCAGATTTGCGTACGACGAATAGAAGTGGAGGTATAGTTGTTTATATCTGTCAGGCCATGAATCACCATTGACGGCCGGATTGCCTTCCACTCGAAACGATCGATGTTTGACGAAACTATGCAAGTTCTTCGCAGATCGGTATAAGGTGGGTCGATGTGTCGTGTTTTAAGCTACAAATTGCTATGTCGCAGATTTGCATACGACGAATAGAGGCGGAGTTATCGATGTTTATATCAGTGAGGCCATTAATCACCATTGACGACAGGATTGCCTACCACTCGGAACGATCGACGTTTGACGAAACTATGCAAGTTCGTCGCAGATCGGTATAAGGTGGGTCGTTGGACCGTGTTTTAAGCTACAAATTGCTATGTCGCAGATTTGCATACGACGAATAGAAGCAGAGTTATAGTTGTTTATATCTGTGAGGCCATGAATCACCATTGACGGCAGGATTGCCTACCACTCGGAACGATCGACGTTTGACGAAACTATGCAAGTTCTTCGCAGATCGGTATAAGATGGGTCGATGTGTCGTGTTTTAGGCTACAAATTGCTACGTCGCATATTTGCGTGCGACGAATAGAAGCGGAGTTATAGTTGTTTATATCTGTCAGGCCATGAATCACCATTGACGGCCGGATTGCCTACCACTCGGAACGATCGACGTTTGCCGAAACTATGCAAGTTCGTCGCAGATCGGTATAAGGTGGCTCGATGTGTCGTGTTTTAGGCTACAAATTGCTATGTCGCAGATTTGCATACGACGAATAGAGGCGGAGTTATCGATGTTTATATCAGTGAGGCCATTAATCACCATTGACGACAGGATTGCCTACCACTCGGAACGATCGACGTTTGACGAAACTATGCAAGTTCGTCGCAGATCGGTATAAGGTGGGTCGTTGGGCCGTGTTTTAAGCTACAAATTGCTATGTCGCAGATTTGCATACGACGAATAGAAGCAGAGTTATAGTTGTTTATATCTGTGAGGCCATGAATCACCATTGACGGCAGGATTGCCTACCACTCGGAACGATCGACGTTTGACGAAACTATGCAAGTTCTTCGCAGATCGGTATAAGATGGGTCGATGTGTCGTGTTTTAGGCTACAAATTGCTACGTCGCATATTTGCGTGCGACGAATAGAAGCGGAGTTATAGTTGTTTATATCTGTCAGGCCATGAATCACCATTGACGGCCGGATTGCCTACCACTCGGAACGATCGACGTTTGCCGAAACTATGCAAGTTCGTCGCAGATCGGTATAAGGTGGCTCGATGTGTCGTGTATTAGGCTACAAATTGCTATGTCGCAGATTTGCGTACGACGAATAGAAGCGGAGTTATAGTTGTTTATATCTGTCAGGCCATGAACCACCATTGACGGCCGGATTGCCTACCACTCGGAACGACCGAGGTTTGCCGAAACTATGCAAGTTCGTCGCAGATCGGTATAAGGTGGGTCGTTGGGCCGCGTTTTAAGCTACAAATTGCAATGTCGCAGATTTGCATACGACGAATAGACGCAGAGTTATAGTTGTTTATATCTGTGAGGCCATGAATCACCATTGACGGCAGGATTGCCTACCACTCGGAACGATCGACGTTTGACGAAACTATGCAAGTTCTTCGCAGATCGGTATAAGATGGGTCGATGTGTCGTGTTTTAAGCTACAAATTGCTATGTCGCAGATTTGCGTACGACGAATAGAAGCGGAGTTATAGTTGTTTGTATCTGTCAGACCATGAATCACCATTGACGGCCGGATTGCCTACCACTCGGAACGACCGACGTTTGCCGAAACTATGCAAGGTCGTCGCAGATCGGTATAATGTGGGTCGTTGGGCCGTGTTTTAAGATACAAATTGCTATGTCGCAGATTCGCATACGACCAATAGAAGCGGAGTTATCGATGTTTATATCCGTGAGGCCATTAATAACCATTGACGACAGGATTGCCTACCACTCGGAACGATCGACGTTTGACGAAACTATGCAAGTTCGTCGCAGATCGGTATAAGGTGGCTCGATGTGTCGTGTTTTAGGCTACAAATTGCTATGTCGCAGATTTGCGTACGACGAATAGAAGCGGAGTTGTAGTTGTTTATATCTGTGAGGTCATGAATCATCATTGACGGCCAGAATGCCTACCACTCGAAACGATCGATGTTTGACGAAACAATGCAAGTTCGTCGCAGATCGGTATAAGGTGGCTCGATGTGTCGTGCTTTAAGCTACAAATTGCTATGACGCAGATTTGCATACGACGAATAGAGGCGGAGTTATAGTTGTTTATATCTGTCAGGCCATGAATCACCATTGACGGCCGGATTGCCTACCACTCGAAACGATCGACGTTTGACGAAACTATGCAAGTTCTTCGCAGATCGGTATAAGCTGGGTCGATGTGTCGTGTTTTAAGCTACAAATTGCTATGTCGCAGATTCGCGTACTACGAATAGAAGTGGAGTTATAGTTGTTTATATCTGTGAGGCCATTAATCACCATTGACGACCGGATTGCCTACCACTCGAAACGATCGATGTTTGACGAAACTATGCAAGTTCGTTGCAGATCGGTATAAGGTGGGTCGTTGGGCCGTGTTTTAAGCTACAAATTGCTATGTCGCAGATTTGCATACGACGAATAGACGCGGAGTTGTAGTTGTTTATATCTGTGAGGTCATGAATCATCATTGACGGCCAGAATGCCTACCACTCGAAACGATCGATGTTTGACGAAACTATGCAAGTTCGTCGCAGATCGGTATATGGTGGGTCGATGTATCGTGCTTTAAGCTACAAATTGCTATGTCGCAGATTTGCATTCGACGAATAGAGGCGGAGTTATAGTTGTTTCTATCTGTGAGGCCATGAATCACCATTGACGGCAGGATTGCCTACCACTCGGAACGATCGACGTTTGACGAAACTATTCAAGTTCTTCGCAGATCGGCATAAGATGGGTCGATGTGTCGTGTTTTAAGCTACAAATTGCTACGTGGCAGATTCGCGTACTACGAATAGAAGTGGAGTTATAGTTGTTTATATCTGTCAGGCCACGAATCACCATTGACGGCCGGATTGCCTTCTATTCGAAACGATCGATGTTTGACGAAACTATGCGAGTTCGTCGCAGATCGGTATAAGGTGGGTCGTTGGGCCGCGTTTTAAGCTACAAGTTGCTGTGTCGCAGATTCGCATACGACGAATAGAAGCGGAGTTATCGATGTTTATATCTGTGAGGCCATTAATCACCATTGACGACAGTATTGCCTACCACTCGAAACGATCGATGTTTGACGAAACTATGCAAGTTTGTCGCAGATCGGTATAAGGTGGGTCGATGTATCGTGCTTTAAGCTACAAATTGCTATGTCGCAGATTGGCATACGACGAATAGAAGCGGAGTTATAGTTGTTTATATCTGTGAGGACATGAATCCTCATTGACGGCCGGAATGCCTACCACTCGAAACGATCGATGTTTGACGAAACTATGCAAGTTCGTCGCAGTTCGGTATAAGGTGGGTCGATGTGTCGTGTTTTAAGCTACAAAGTGCTATGTCGCAGATTTGCATACGACGAATAGAAGCGGAGTAATAGTTGTTTATATCTGTGAGGCCATGAATCACCATTGACGACCGGATTGCCTACCACTCGAAACGATCGATGTTTGACGAAACTATGCAAGTTCGTTGCAGATCGGTATAAGGTGGGTCGTTGGGCCGTGTTTTAAGCTACAAATGGCTATGCCGCAGATTTGCATACGACGAATAGAAGCGGAGTAATAGTTGTTTATATCTGTCAGGCCATGAATCACCATTGACGGCCGGATTGCCTTCCACTCGAAACGATCGATGTTTGACGAAACTATGCAAGTTCGTCGCAGATCGGTATAAGGTGGGTCGTTGGGCCGTTTCTGAAGCTACAAGTTGCTGTGTCGCAGATTCGCATACGACGAATAGAAGCGGAGTTATCGATGTTTATATCTGTGAGGCCATTAATCACCATTGACGACAGGATTGCCTACCACTCGGAACGATCGACGTTTGACGAAACTATGCAAGTTCGTCGCAGATCGGTATAAGGTGGCTCGATATGTCGTGTTTTAGGCTACAAATTGCTATGTCGCAGATTTGCGTACGACGAGTCAGAAGCGGAGATATAGTTGTTTATATCTGTCAGGCCATGAATCACCATTGACGGCCGAATTGCCTACCACTCGGAACGATCGATGTTTGACGAAACTATGCAAGTTCTTCGAAAATCGGTATAAGGTGGGTCGATGTGTCGTGTTTTAAGCTACAAATTGCTATGTCGCAGATTTGCATACGATGAATAGAGGCGGAGTTATCGATGTTTATATCAGTGAGGCCATTAATCACCATTGACGACAGGATTGCCTACCACTCGGAACGATCGACGTTTGACGAAACTATGCAAGTTCGTCGCAGATCGGTATAAGGTGGGTCGTTGGGCCGTGTTTTAAGCTACAAACTGCTATGTCGCAGATTTGCATACGATGAATAGAGGCGGAGTTATCGATGTTTATATCAGTGAGGCCATGAATCACCATTGACGGCAGGATTGCCTACCACTCGGAACGATCGACGTTTGACGAAACTATGCAAGTTCTTTGCAGATCGGTATAAGATGGGTCGATGTGTCGTGTTTTAAGCTACAAATTGCTATGTCGCAGATTTGCGTACGACGAATAGAAGTGGAGTTATAGTTGTTTATATCTGTCAGGCCATGAATCACCATTGACGGCCGGATTGCCTTCCACTCGAAACGATCGATGTTTGACGAAACTATGCAAGTTCTTCGCAGATCGGTATAAGGTGGGTCGATGTGTCGTGTTTTAAGCTACAAATTGCTATGTCGCAGATTTGCATACGACGAATAGAGGCGGAGTTATCGATGTTTATATCAGTGAGGCCATTAATCACCATTGACGACAGGATTGCCTACCACTCGGAACGATCGACGTTTGACGAAACTATGCAAGTTCGTCGCAGATCGGTATAAGGTGGGTCGTTGGACCGTGTTTTAAGCTACAAATTGCTATGTCGCAGATTTGCATACGACGAATAGAAGCAGAGTTATAGTTGTTTATATCTGTGAGGCCATGAATCACCATTGACGGCAGGATTGCCTTCCACTCGGAACGATCGACGTTTGACGAAACTATGCAAGTTCTTCGCAGATCGGTATAAGATGGGTCGATGTGTCGTGTTTTAGGCTACAAATTGCTACGTCGCATATTTGCGTGCGACGAATAGAAGCGGAGTTATAGTTGTTTATATCTGTCAGGCCATGAATCACCATTGACGGCCGGATTGCCTACCACTCGGAACGATCGACGTTTGCCCAAAACTATGCAAGTTCGTCGCAGATCGGTATAAGGTGGCTCGATGTGTCGTGTTTTAGGCTACAAATTGCTATGTCGCAGATTTGCGTGCGACGAATAGAAGCGGAGTTATAGTTGTTTATATCTGTCAGGCCATGAACCACCATTGACGGCCGGATTGCCTACCACTCGGAACGACCGAGGTTTGCCAAAACTATGCAAGTTCGTCGCAGATCGGTATAAGGTGGGTCGTTGGGCCGCGTTTTAAGCTACAAATTGCTATGTCGCAGATTTGCATACGACGAATAGAAGCAGTGTTATAGTTGTTTATATCTGTGAGGCCATGAATCACCATTGACGGCAGGATTGCCTACCACTCGGAACGGTCGACGTTTGACGCAACTATGCAAGTTCTTCGCAGATCGGTATAAGATGGGTCGATGTGTCGTGTTTTAAGCTACAAATTGCTATGTCGCAGATTTGCGTACGACGAATAGAAGCGGAGTTATAGTTGTTTGTATCTGTCAGGCCATGAATCACCATTGACGGCCGGATTGCCTACCACTCGGAACGACCGACGTTTGCCGAAACTATGCAAGGTCGTCGCAGATCGGTATAATGTGGGTCGTTGGGCCGTGTTTTAAGATACAAATTGCTATGTCGCAGATTCGCATACGACCAATAGAAGCGGAGTTATCGATGTTTATATCCGTGAGGCCATTAATAACCATTGACGACAGGATTGCCTACCACTCGGAACGATCGACGTTTGACGAAACTATGCAAGTTCGTCGCAGATCGGTATAAGGTGGCTCGATGTGTCGTGTTTTAGGCTACAAATTGCTATGTCGCAGATTTGCGTACGACGAATAGAAGCGGAGTTGTAGTTGTTTATATCTGTGAGGTCATGAATCATCATTGACGGCCAGAATGCCTACCACTCGAAACGATCGATGTTTGACGAAACAATGCAAGTTCGTCGCAGATCGGTATAAGGTGGCTCGATGTGTCGTGCTTTAAGCTACAAATTGCTATGACGCAGATTTGCATACGACGAATAGAGGCGGAGTTATAGTTGTTTATATCTGTCAGGCCATGAATCACCATTGACGGCCGGATTGCCTACCACTCGAAACGATCGACGTTTGACGAAACTATGCAAGTTCTTCGCAGATCGGTATAAGCTGGGTCGATGTGTCGTGTTTTAAGCTACAAATTGCTATGTCGCAGATTCGCGTACTACGAATAGAAGTGGAGTTATAGTTGTTTATATCTGTGAGGCCATTAATCACCATTGACGACCGGATTGCCTACCACTCGAAACGATCGATGTTTGACGAAACTATGCAAGTTCGTTGCAGATCGGTATAAGGTGGGTCGTTGGGCCGTGTTTTAAGCTACAAATTGCTATGTCGCAGATTTGCATACGACGAATAGAAGCGGAGTTGTAGTTGTTTATATCTGTGAGGTCATGAATCATCATTGACGGCCAGAATGCCTACCACTCGAAACGATCGATGTTTGACGAAACTATGCAAGTTCGTCGCAGATCGGTATATGGTGGGTCGATGTATCGTGCTTTAAGCTACAAATTGCTATGTCGCAGATTTGCATTCGACGAATAGAGGCGGAGTTATAGTTGTTTCTATCTGTGAGGCCATGAATCACCATTGACGGCAGGATTGCCTACCACTCGGAACGATCGACGTTTGACGAAACTATGCAAGTTCTTCGCAGATCGGCATAAGATGGGTCGATGTGTCGTGTTTTAAGCTACAAATTGCTACGTGGCAGATTCGCGTACTACGAATAGAAGTGGAGTTATAGTTGTTTATATCTGTCAGGCCACGAATCACCATTGACGGCCGGATTGCCTTCTATTCGAAACGATCGATGTTTGACGAAACTATGCGAGTTCGTCGCAGATCGGTATAAGGTGGGTCGTTGGGCCGCGTTTTAAGCTACAAGTTGCTGTGTCGCAGATTCGCATACGACGAATAGAAGCAGAGTTATAGTTGTTTATATCTGTGAGGCCATGAATCACCATTGACGGCAGGATTGCCTACCACTCGGAACGATCGACGTTTGACGAAACTATGCAAGTTCGTCGCAGATCGGTATAAGGTGGCTCGATGTGTCGTGTTTTAGGCTACAAATTGCTACGTCGCATATTTGCGTGCGACGAATAGAAGCGGAGTTATAGTTGTTTATATCTGTCAGGCCATGAATCACCATTGACGGCCGGATTGCCTACCACTCGGAACGATCGACGTTTGCCGAAACTATGCAAGTTCGTCGCAGATCGGTATAAGGTGGCTCGATGTGTCGTGTTTTAGGCTACAAATTGCTATGTCGCAGATTTGCGTACGACGAATAGAAGCGGAGTTATAGTTGTTTATATCTGTCAGGCCATGAACCACCATTGACGGCCGGATTGCCTACCACTCGGAACGACCGAGGTTTGCCGAAACTATGCAAGTTCGTCGCAGATCGGTATATGGTGGGTCGATGTATCGTGCTTTAAGCTACAAATTGCTATGTCGCAGATTTGCATTCGACGAATAGAGGCGGAGTTATAGTTGTTTCTATCTGTGAGGCCATGAATCACCATTGACGGCAGGATTGCCTACCACTCGGAACGATCGACGTTTGCCGAAACTATGCAAGTTCGTCGCAGATCGGTATAAGGTGGCACGATGTGTCGTGTTTTAGGCTACAAATTGCTATGTCGCAGATTTGCATACGACGAATAGAGGCGGAGTTATCGATGTTTATATCAGTGAGGCCATTAATCACCATTGACGACAGGATTGCCTACCACTCGGAACGATCGACGTTTGACGAAACTATGCAAGTTCGTCGCAGATCGGTATAAGGTGGGTCGTTGGGCCGTGTTTTAAGCTACAAATTGCTATGTCGCAGATTTGCATACGACGAATAGAAGCAGAGTTATAGTTGTTTATATCTGTGAGGCCATGAATCACCATTGACGGCAGGATTGCCTACCACTCGGAACGATCGACGTTTGACGAAACTATGCAAGTTCTTCGCAGATCGGTATAAGATGGGTCGATGTGTCGTGTTTTAGGCTACAAATTGCTACGTCGCATATTTGCGTGCGACGAATAGAAGCGGAGTTATAGTTGTTTATATCTGTCAGGCCATGAATCACCATTGACGGCCGGATTGCCTACCACTCGGAACGATCGACGTTTGCCGAAACTATGCAAGTTCGTCGCAGATCGGTATAAGGTGGCTCGATGTGTCGTGTTTTAGGCTACAAACTGCTATGTCGCAGATTTGCGTACGACGAATAGAAGCGGAGTTATAGTTGTTTATATCTGTCAGGCCATGAACCACCATTGACGGCCGGATTGCCTACCACTCGGAACGACCGAGGTTTGCCGAAACTATGCAAGTTCGTCGCAGATCGGTATAAGGTGGGTCGTTGGGCCGCGTTTTAAGCTACAAATTGCAATGTCGCAGATTTGCATACGACGAATAGACGCAGAGTTATAGTTGTTTATATCTGTGAGGCCATGAATCACCATTGACGGCAGGATTGCCTACCACTCGGAACGATCGACGTTTGACGAAACTATGCAAGTTCTTCGCAGATCGGTATAAGATGGGTCGATGTGTCGTGTTTTAAGCTACAAATTGCTATGTCGCAGATTTGCGTACGACGAATAGAAGCGGAGTTATAGTTGTTTGTATCTGTCAGGCCATGAATCACCATTGACGGCCGGATTGCCTACCACTCGGAACGACCGACGTTTGCCGAAACTATGCAAGTTCGTCGCAGATCGGTATAATGTGGGTCGTTGGGCCGTGTTTTAAGATACAAATTGCTATGTCGCAGATTCGCATACGACCAATAGAAGCGGAGTTATCGATGTTTATATCCGTGAGGCCATTAATAACCATTGACGACAGGATTGCCTACCACTCGGAACGATCGACGTTTGACGAAACTATGCAAGTTCGTCGCAGATCGGTATAAGGTGGCTCGATGTGTCGTGTTTTAGGCTACAAATTGCTATGTCGCAGATTTGCGTACGACGAATAGAAGCGGAGTTGTAGTTGTTTATATCTGTGAGGTCATGAATCATCATTGACGGCCAGAATGCCTACCACTCGAAACGATCGATGTTTGACGAAACAATGCAAGTTCGTCGCAGATCGGTATAAGGTGGCTCGATGTGTCGTGCTTTAAGCTACAAATTGCTATGACGCAGATTTGCATACGACGAATAGAGGCGGAGTTATAGTTGTTTATATCTGTCAGGCCATGAATCACCATTGACGGCCGGATTGCCTACCACTCGAAACGATCGACGTTTGACGAAACTATGCAAGTTCTTCGCAGATCGGTATAAGCTGGGTCGATGTGTCGTGTTTTAAGCTACAAATTGCTATGTCGCAGATTCGCGTACTACGAATAGAAGTGGAGTTATAGTTGTTTATATCTGTGAGGCCATTAATCACCATTGACGACCGGATTGCCTACCACTCGAAACGATCGATGTTTGACGAAACTATGCAAGTTCGTTGCAGATCGGTATAAGGTGGGTCGTTGGGCCGTGTTTTAAGCTACAAATTGCTATGTCGCAGATTTGCATACGACGAATAGAAGCGGAGTTGTAGTTGTTTATATCTGTGAGGTCATGAATCACCATTGACGGCCGGATTGCCTACCACTCGAAACGATCGACGTTTGACGAAACTATGCAAGTTCTTCGCAGATCGGTATAAGCTGGGTCGATGTGTCGTGTTTTAAGCTACAAATTGCTATGTCGCAGATTCGCGTACTACGAATAGAAGTGGAGTTATAGTTGTTTATATCTGTGAGGCCATTAATCACCATTGACGACCGGATTGCCTACCACTCGAAACGATCGATGTTTGACGAAACTATGCAAGTTCGTTGCAGATCGGTATAAGGTGGGTCGTTGGGCCGTGTTTTAAGCTACAAATTGCTATGTCGCAGATTTGCATACGACGAATAGAAGCGGAGTTGTAGTTGTTTATATCTGTGAGGTCATGAATCATCATTGACGGCCAGAATGCCTACCACTCGAAACGATCGATGTTTGACGAAACTATGCAAGTTCGTCGCAGATCGGTATATGGTGGGTCGATGTATCGTGCTTTAAGCTACAAATTGCTATGTCGCAGATTTGCATTCGACGAATAGAGGCGGAGTTATAGTTGTTTCTATCTGTGAGGCCATGAATCACCATTGACGGCAGGATTGCCTACCACTCGGAACGATCGACGTTTGACGAAACTATGCAAGTTCTTCGCAGATCGGCATAAGATGGGTCGATGTGTCGTGTTTTAAGCTACAAATTGCTACGTGGCAGATTCGCGTACTACGAATAGAAGTGGAGTTATAGTTGTTTATATCTGTCAGGCCACGAATCACCATTGACGGCCGGATTGCCTTCTATTCGAAACGATCGATGTTTGACGAAACTATGCGAGTTCGTCGCAGATCGGTATAAGGTGGGTCGTTGGGCCGCGTTTTAAGCTACAAGTTGCTGTGTCGCAGATTCGCATACGACGAATAGAAGCGGAGTTATAGTTGTTTATATCTGTCAGGCCACGAATCACCATTGACGGCCGGATTGCCTTCTATTCGAAACGATCGATGTTTGACGAAACTATGCGAGTTCGTCGCAGATCGGTATAAGGTGGGTCGATGTGTCGTGTTTTAAGCTACAAAGTGCTATGTCGCAGATTTGCATACGACGAATAGAAGCGGAGTAATAGTTGTTTATATCTGTGAGGCCATGAATCACCATTGACGACCGGATTGCCTACCACTCGAAACGATCGATGTTTGACGAAACTATGCAAGTTCGTTGCAGATCGGTATAAGGTGGGTCGTTGGGCCGTGTTTTAAGCTACAAATGGCTATGCCGCAGATTTGCATACGACGAATAGAAGCGGAGTAATAGTTGTTTATATCTGTCAGGCCATGAATCACCATTGACGGCCGGATTGCCTTCCACTCGAAACGATCGATGTTTGACGAAACTATGCAAGTTCGTCGCAGATCGGTATAAGGTGGGTCGTTGGGCCGTTTCTGAAGCTACAAGTTGCTGTGTCGCAGATTCGCATACGACGAATAGAAGCGGAGTTATCGATGTTTATATCTGTGAGGCCATTAATCACCATTGACGACAGGATTGCCTACCACTCGGAACGATCGACGTTTGACGAAACTATGCAAGTTCGTCGCAGATCGGTATAAGGTGGCTCGATGTGTCGTGTTTTAGGCTACAAATTGCTATGTCGCAGATTTGCGTACGACGAGTCAGAAGCGGAGATATAGTTGTTTATATCTGTCAGGCCATGAATCACCATTGACGGCAGGATTGCCTACCACTCGGAACGATCGACGTTTGACGAAACTATGCAAGTTCTTCGAAAATCGGTATAAGGTGGGTCGATGTGTCGTGTTTTAAGCTACAAATTGCTATGTCGCAGATTTGCATACGACGAATAGAGGCGGAGTTATCGATGTTTATATCAGTGAGGCCATTAATCACCATTGACGACAGGATTGCCTACCACTCGGAACGATCGACGTTTGACGAAACTATGCAAGTTCGTCGCAGATCGGTATAAGGTGGCTCGATGTGTCGTGTTTTATGCTACAAATTGCTATGTCGCAGATTTGCGTACGACGAATAGAAGCGGAGTTATAGTTGTTTATATCTGTCAGGCCATGAACCACCATTGACGGCCGGATTGCCTACCACTCGGAACGACCGAGGTTTGCCGAAACTATGCAAGTTCGTCGCAGATCGGTATAAGGTGGGTCGTTGGGCCGCGTTTTAAGCTACAAATTGCTATGTCGCAGATTTGCATACGACGAATAGAAGCAGAGTTATAGTTGTTTATATCTGTGAGGCCATGAATCACCATTGACGGCAGGATTGCCTACCACTCGGAACGATCGACGTTTGACGAAACTATGCAAGTTCTTTGCAGATCGGTATAAGATGGGTCGATGTGTCGTGTTTTAAGCTACAAATTGCTATGTCGCAGATTTGCGTACGACGAATAGAAGTGGAGTTATAGTTGTTTATATCTGTCAGGCCATGAATCACCATTGACGGCCGGATTGCCTTCCACTCGAAACGATCGAAGTTTGACGAAACTATGCAAGTTCTTCGCAGATCGGTATAAGGTGGGTCGATGTGTCGTGTTTTAAGCTACAAATTGCTATGTCGCAGATTTGCATACGACGAATAGAGGCGGAGTTATCGATGTTTATATCAGTGAGGCCATTAATCACCATTGACGACAGGATTGCCTACCACTCGGAACGATCGACGTTTGACGAAACTATGCAAGTTCTTCGCAGATCGGTATAAGGTGGGTCGTTGGACCGTGTTTTAAGCTACAAATTGCTATGTCGCAGATTTGCATACGACGAATAGAAGCAGAGTTATAGTTGTTTATATCTGTGAGGCCATGAATCACCATTGACGGCAGGATTGCCTACCACTCGGAACGATCGACGTTTGACGAAACTATGCAAGTTCTTCGCAGATCGGTATAAGATGGGTCGATGTGTCGTGTTTTAGGCTACAAATTGCTACGTCGCATATTTGCGTGCGACGAATAGAAGCGGAGTTATAGTTGTTTATATCTGTCAGGCCATGAATCACCATTGACGGCCGGATTGCCTACCACTCGGAACGATCGACGTTTGCCGAAACTATGCAAGTTCGTCGCAGATCGGTATAAGGTGGCTCGATGTGTCGTGTTTTAGGCTACAAATTGCTATGTCGCAGATTTGCATACGACGAATAGAGGCGGAGTTATCGATGTTTATATCAGTGAGGCCATTAATCACCATTGACGACAGGATTGCCTACCACTCGGAACGATCGACGTTTGACGAAACTATGCAAGTTCGTCGCAGATCGGTATAAGGTGGGTCGTTGGGCCGTGTTTTAAGCTACAAATTGCTATGTCGCAGATTTGCATACGACGAATAGAAGCAGAGTTATAGTTGTTTATATCTGTGAGGCCATGAATCACCATTGACGGCAGGATTGCCTACCACTCGGAACGATCGACGTTTGACGAAACTATGCAAGTTCTTCGCAGATCGGTATAAGATGGGTCGATGTGTCGTGTTTTAGGCTACAAATTGCTACGTCGCATATTTGCGTGCGACGAATAGAAGCGGAGTTATAGTTGTTTATATCTGTCAGGCCATGAATCACCATTGACGGCCGGATTGCCTACCACTCGGAACGATCGACGTTTGCCGAAACTATGCAAGTTCGTCGCAGATCGGTATAAGGTGGCTCGATGTGTCGTGTTTTAGGCTACAAATTGCTATGTCGCAGATTTGCATACGACGAATAGAGGCGGAGTTATCGATGTTTATATCAGTGAGGCCATTAATCACCATTGACGACAGGATTGCCTACCACTCGGAACGATCGACGTTTGACGAAACTATGCAAGTTCGTCGCAGATCGGTATAAGGTGGGTCGTTGGGCCGTGTTTTAAGCTACAAATTGCTATGTCGCAGATTTGCATACGACGAATAGAAGCAGAGTTATAGTTGTTTATATCTGTGAGGCCATGAATCACCATTGACGGCAGGATTGCCTACCACTCGGAACGATCGACGTTTGACGAAACTATGCAAGTTCTTCGCAGATCGGTATAAGATGGGTCGATGTGTCGTGTTTTAGGCTACAAATTGCTACGTCGCATATTTGCGTGCGACGAATAGAAGCGGAGTTATAGTTGTTTATATCTGTCAGGCCATGAATCACCATTGACGGCCGGATTGCCTACCACTCGGAACGATCGACGTTTGCCGAAACTATGCAAGTTCGTCGCAGATCGGTATAAGGTGGCTCGATGTGTCGTGTTTTAGGCTACAAATTGCTATGTCGCAGATTTGCGTACGACGAATAGAAGCGGAGTTATAGTTGTTTATATCTGTCAGGCCATGAACCACCATTGACGGCCGGATTGCCTACCACTCGGAACGACCGAGGTTTGCCGAAACTATGCAAGTTCGTCGCAGATCGGTATAAGGTGGGTCGTTGGGCCGCGTTTTAAGCTACAAATTGCAATGTCGCAGATTTGCATACGACGAATAGACGCAGAGTTATAGTTGTTTATATCTGTGAGGCCATGAATCACCATTGACGGCAGGATTGCCTACCACTCGGAACGATCGACGTTTGACGAAACTATGCAAGTTCTTCGCAGATCGGTATAAGATGGGTCGATGTGTCGTGTTTTAAGCTACAAATTGCTATGTCGCAGATTTGCGTACGACGAATAGAAGCGGAGTTATAGTTGTTTGTATCTGTCAGACCATGAATCACCATTGACGGCCGGATTGCCTACCACTCGGAACGACCGACGTTTGCCGAAACTATGCAAGGTCGTCGCAGATCGGTATAATGTGGGTCGTTGGGCCGTGTTTTAAGATACAAATTGCTATGTCGCAGATTCGCATACGACCAATAGAAGCGGAGTTATCGATGTTTATATCCGTGAGGCCATTAATAACCATTGACGACAGGATTGCCTACCACTCGGAACGATCGACGTTTGACGAAACTATGCAAGTTCGTCGCAGATCGGTATAAGGTGGCTCGATGTGTCGTGTTTTAGGCTACAAATTGCTATGTCGCAGATTTGCGTACGACGAATAGAAGCGGAGTTGTAGTTGTTTATATCTGTGAGGTCATGAATCATCATTGACGGCCAGAATGCCTACCAATCGAAACGATCGATGTTTGACGAAACAATGCAAGTTCGTCGCAGATCGGTATAAGGTGGCTCGATGTGTCGTGCTTTAAGCTACAAATTGCTATGACGCAGATTTGCATACGACGAATAGAGGCGGAGTTATAGTTGTTTATATCTGTCAGGCCATGAATCACCATTGACGGCCGGATTGCCTACCACTCGAAACGATCGACGTTTGACGAAACTATGCAAGTTCTTCGCAGATCGGTATAAGCTGGGTCGATGTGTCGTGTTTTAAGCTACAAATTGCTATGTCGCAGATTCGCGTACTACGAATAGAAGTGGAGTTATAGTTGTTTATATCTGTGAGGCCATTAATCACCATTGACGACCGGATTGCCTACCACTCGAAACGATCGATGTTTGACGAAACTATGCAAGTTCGTTGCAGATCGGTATAAGGTGGGTCGTTGGGCCGTGTTTTAAGCTACAAATTGCTATGTCGCAGATTTGCATACGACGAATAGAAGCGGAGTTGTAGTTGTTTATATCTGTGAGGTCATGAATCATCATTGACGGCCAGAATGCCTACCACTCGAAACGATCGATGTTTGACGAAACTATGCAAGTTCGTCGCAGATCGGTATATGGTGGGTCGATGTATCGTGCTTTAAGCTACAAATTGCTATGTCGCAGATTTGCATTCGACGAATAGAGGCGGAGTTATAGTTGTTTCTATCTGTGAGGCCATGAATCACCATTGACGGCAGGATTGCCTACCACTCGGAACGATCGACGTTTGACGAAACTATGCAAGTTCTTCGCAGATCGGCATAAGATGGGTCGATGTGTCGTGTTTTAAGCTACAAATTGCTACGTGGCAGATTCGCGTACTACGAATAGAAGTGGAGTTATAGTTGTTTATATCTGTCAGGCCACGAATCACCATTGACGGCCGGATTGCCTTCTATTCGAAACGATCGATGTTTGACGAAACTATGCGAGTTCGTCGCAGATCGGTATAAGGTGGGTCGTTGGGCCGCGTTTTAAGCTACAAGTTGCTGTGTCGCAGATTCGCATACGACGAATAGAAGCGGAGTTATCGATGTTTATATCTGTGAGGCCATTAATCACCATTGACGACAGTATTGCCTACCACTCGAAACGATCGATGTTTGACGAAACTATGCAAGTTTGTCGCAGATCGGTATAAGGTGGGTCGATGTATCGTGCTTCAAGCTACAAATTGCTATGTCGCAGATTGGCATACGACGAATAGAAGCGGAGTTATAGTTGTTTATATCTGTGAGGACATGAATCCTCATTGACGGCCGGAATGCCTACCACTCGAAACGATCGATGTTTGACGAAACTATGCAAGTTCGTCGCAGTTCGGTATAAGGTGGGTCGATGTGTCGTGTTTTAAGCTACAAAGTGCTATGTCGCAGATTTGCATACGACGAATAGAAGCGGAGTAATAGTTGTTTATATCTGTGAGGCCATGAATCACCATTGACGACCGGATTGCCTACCACTCGAAACGATCGATGTTTGACGAAACTATGCAAGTTCGTTGCAGATCGGTATAAGGTGGGTCGTTGGGCCGTGTTTTAAGCTACAAATGGCTATGCCGCAGATTTGCATACGACGAATAGAAGCGGAGTAATAGTTGTTTATATCTGTCAGGCCATGAATCACCATTGACGGCCGGATTGCCTTCCACTCGAAACGATCGATGTTTGACGAAACTATGCAAGTTCGTCGCAGATCGGTATAAGGTGGGTCGTTGGGCCGTTTCTGAAGCTACAAGTTGCTGTGTCGCAGATTCGCATACGACGAATAGAAGCGGAGTTATCGATGTTTATATCAGTGAGGCCATTAATCACCATTGACGACAGGATTGCCTACCACTCGGAACGATCGACGTTTGACGAAACTATGCAAGTTCGTCGCAGATCGGTATAAGGTGGGTCGTTGGGCCGTGTTTTAAGCTACAAACTGCTATGTCGCAGATTTGCATACGATGAATAGAGGCGGAGTTATCGATGTTTATATCAGTGAGGCCATGAATCACCATTGACGGCAGGATTGCCTACCACTCGGAACGATCGACGTTTGACGAAACTATGCAAGTTCTTTGCAGATCGGTATAAGATGGGTCGATGTGTCGTGTTTTAAGCTACAAATTGCTATGTCGCAGATTTGCGTACGACGAATAGAAGTGGAGTTATAGTTGTTTATATCTGTCAGGCCATGAATCACCATTGACGGCCGGATTGCCTTCCACTCGAAACGATCGATGTTTGACGAAACTATGCAAGTTCTTCGCAGATCGGTATAAGGTGGGTCGATGTGTCGTGTTTTAAGCTACAAATTGCTATGTCGCAGATTTGCATACGACGAATAGAGGCGGAGTTATCGATGTTTATATCAGTGAGGCCATTAATCACCATTGACGACAGGATTGCCTACCACTCGGAACGATCGACGTTTGACGAAACTATGCAAGTTCGTCGCAGATCGGTATAAGGTGGGTCGTTGGACCGTGTTTTAAGCTACAAATTGCTATGTCGCAGATTTGCATACGACGAATAGAAGCAGAGTTATAGTTGTTTATATCTGTGAGGCCATGAATCACCATTGACGGCAGGATTGCCTACCACTCGGAACGATCGACGTTTGACGAAACTATGCAAGTTCTTCGCAGATCGGTATAAGATGGGTCGATGTGTCGTGTTTTAGGCTACAAATTGCTACGTCGCATATTTGCGTGCGACGAATAGAAGCGGAGTTATAGTTGTTTATATCTGTCAGGCCATGAATCACCATTGACGGCCGGATTGCCTACCACTCGGAACGATCGACGTTTGCCCAAAACTATGCAAGTTCGTCGCAGATCGGTATAAGGTGGCTCGATGTGTCGTGTTTTAGGCTACAAATTGCTATGTCGCAGATTTGCGTGCGACGAATAGAAGCGGAGTTATAGTTGTTTATATCTGTCAGGCCATGAACCACCATTGACGGCCGGATTGCCTACCACTCGGAACGACCGAGGTTTGCCAAAACTATGCAAGTTCGTCGCAGATCGGTATAAGGTGGGTCGTTGGGCCGCGTTTTAAGCTACAAATTGCTATGTCGCAGATTTGCATACGACGAATAGAAGCAGTGTTATAGTTGTTTATATCTGTGAGGCCATGAATCACCATTGACGGCAGGATTGCCTACCACTCGGAACGATCGACGTTTGACGCAACTATGCAAGTTCTTCGCAGATCGGTATAAGATGGGTCGATGTGTCGTGTTTTAAGCTACAAATTGCTATGTCGCAGATTTGCGTACGACGAATAGAAGCGGAGTTATAGTTGTTTATATCTGTCAGGCCATGAATCACCATTGACGGCCGGATTGCCTACCACTCGGAACGACCGACGTTTGCCGAAACTATGCAAGGTCGTCGCAGATCGGTATAATGTGGGTCGTTGGGCCGTGTTTTAAGATACAAATTGCTATGTCGCAGATTCGCATACGACCAATAGAAGCGGAGTTATCGATGTTTATATCCGTGAGGCCATTAATAACCATTGACGACAGGATTGCCTACCACTCGGAACGATCGACGTTTGACGAAACTATGCAAGTTCGTCGCAGATCGGTATAAGGTGGCTCGATGTGTCGTGTTTTAGGCTACAAATTGCTATGTCGCAGATTTGCGTACGACGAATAGAAGCGGAGTTGTAGTTGTTTATATCTGTGAGGTCATGAATCATCATTGACGGCCAGAATGCCTACCACTCGAAACGATCGATGTTTGACGAAACAATGCAAGTTCGTCGCAGATCGGTATAAGGTGGCTCGATGTGTCGTGCTTTAAGCTACAAATTGCTATGACGCAGATTTGCATACGACGAATAGAGGCGGAGTTATAGTTGTTTATATCTGTCAGGCCATGAATCACCATTGACGGCCGGATTGCCTACCACTCGAAACGATCGACGTTTGACGAAACTATGCAAGTTCTTCGCAGATCGGTATAAGCTGGGTCGATGTGTCGTGTTTTAAGCTACAAATTGCTATGTCGCAGATTCGCGTACTACGAATAGAAGTGGAGTTATAGTTGTTTATATCTGTGAGGCCATTAATCACCATTGACGACCGGATTGCCTACCACTCGAAACGATCGATGTTTGACGAAACTATGCAAGTTCGTTGCAGATCGGTATAAGGTGGGTCGTTGGGCCGTGTTTTAAGCTACAAATTGCTATGTCGCAGATTTGCATACGACGAATAGAAGCGGAGTTGTAGTTGTTTATATCTGTGAGGTCATGAATCATCATTGACGGCCAGAATGCCTACCACTCGAAACGATCGATGTTTGACGAAACTATGCAAGTTCGTCGCAGATCGGTATATGGTGGGTCGATGTATCGTGCTTTAAGCTACAAATTGCTATGTCGCAGATTTGCATTCGACGAATAGAGGCGGAGTTATAGTTGTTTCTATCTGTGAGGCCATGAATCACCATTGACGGCAGGATTGCCTACCACTCGGAACGATCGACGTTTGACGAAACTATGCAAGTTCTTCGCAGATCGGCATAAGATGGGTCGATGTGTCGTGTTTTAAGCTACAAATTGCTATGTGGCAGATTCGCGTACTACGAATAGAAGTGGAGTTATAGTTGTTTATATCTGTCAGGCCACGAATCACCATTGACGGCCGGATTGCCTTCTATTCGAAACGATCGATGTTTGACGAAACTATGCGAGTTCGTCGCAGATCGGTATAAGGTGGGTCGTTGGGCCGCGTTTTAAGCTACAAGTTGCTGTGTCGCAGATTCGCATACGACGAATAGAAGCAGAGTTATAGTTGTTTATATCTGTGAGGCCATGAATCACCATTGACGGCAGGATTGCCTACCACTCGGAACGATCGACGTTTGACGAAACTATGCAAGTTCGTCGCAGATCGGTATAAGGTGGCTCGATGTGTCGTGTTTTAGGCTACAAATTGCTACGTCGCATATTTGCGTGCGACGAATAGAAGCGGAGTTATAGTTGTTTATATCTGTCAGGCCATGAATCACCATTGACGGCCGGATTGCCTACCACTCGGAACGATCGACGTTTGCCGAAACTATGCAAGTTCGTCGCAGATCGGTATAAGGTGGCTCGATGTGTCGTGTTTTAGGCTACAAATTGCTATGTCGCAGATTTGCGTACGACGAATAGAAGCGGAGTTATAGTTGTTTATATCTGTCAGGCCATGAACCACCATTGACGGCCGGATTGCCTACCACTCGGAACGACCGAGGTTTGCCGAAACTATGCAAGTTCGTCGCAGATCGGTATATGGTGGGTCGATGTATCGTGCTTTAAGCTACAAATTGCTATGTCGCAGATTTGCATTCGACGAATAGAGGCGGAGTTATAGTTGTTTCTATCTGTGAGGCCATGAATCACCATTGACGGCAGGATTGCCTACCACTCGGAACGATCGACGTTTGCCGAAACTATGCAAGTTCGTCGCAGATCGGTATAAGGTGGCACGATGTGTCGTGTTTTAGGCTACAAATTGCTATGTCGCAGATTTGCATACGACGAATAGAGGCGGAGTTATCGATGTTTATATCAGTGAGGCCATTAATCACCATTGACGACAGGATTGCCTACCACTCGGAACGATCGACGTTTGACGAAACTATGCAAGTTCGTCGCAGATCGGTATAAGGTGGGTCGTTGGGCCGTGTTTTAAGCTACAAATTGCTATGTCGCAGATTTGCATACGACGAATAGAAGCAGAGTTATAGTTGTTTATATCTGTGAGGCCATGAATCACCATTGACGGCCGGATTGCCTACCACTCGGAACGATCGACGTTTGACGAAACTATGCAAGTTCTTCGCAGATCGGTATAAGATGGGTCGATGTGTCGTGTTTTAGGCTACAAATTGCTACGTCGCATATTTGCGTGCGACGAATAGAAGCGGAGTTATAGTTGTTTATATCTGTCAGGCCATGAATCACCATTGACGGCCGGATTGCCTACCACTCGGAACGATCGACGTTTGCCGAAACTATGCAAGTTCGTCGCAGATCGGTATAAGGTGGCTCGATGTGTCGTGTTTTAGGCTACAAACTGCTATGTCGCAGATTTGCGTACGACGAATAGAAGCGGAGTTATAGTTGTTTATATCTGTCAGGCCATGAACCACCATTGACGGCCGGATTGCCTACCACTCGGAACGACCGAGGTTTGCCGAAACTATGCAAGTTCGTCGCAGATCGGTATAAGGTGGGTCGTTGGGCCGCGTTTTAAGCTACAAATTGCAATGTCGCAGATTTGCATACGACGAATAGACGCAGAGTTATAGTTGTTTATATCTGTGAGGCCATGAATCACCATTGACGGCAGGATTGCCTACCACTCGGAACGATCGACGTTTGACGAAACTATGCAAGTTCTTCGCAGATCGGTATAAGATGGGTCGATGTGTCGTGTTTTAAGCTACAAATTGCTATGTCGCAGATTTGCGTACGACGAATAGAAGCGGAGTTATAGTTGTTTGTATCTGTCAGGCCATGAATCACCATTGACGGCCGGATTGCCTACCACTCGGAACGACCGACGTTTGCCGAAACTATGCAAGTTCGTCGCAGATCGGTATAATGTGGGTCGTTGGGCCGTGTTTTAAGATACAAATTGCTATGTCGCAGATTCGCATACGACCAATAGAAGCGGAGTTATCGATGTTTATATCCGTGAGGCCATTAATAACCATTGACGACAGGATTGCCTACCACTCGGAACGATCGACGTTTGACGAAACTATGCAAGTTCGTCGCAGATCGGTATAAGGTGGCTCGATGTGTCGTGTTTTAGGCTACAAATTGCTATGTCGCAGATTTGCGTACGACGAATAGAAGCGGAGTTGTAGTTGTTTATATCTGTGAGGTCATGAATCATCATTGACGGCCAGAATGCCTACCACTCGAAACGATCGATGTTTGACGAAACAATGCAAGTTCGTCGCAGATCGGTATAAGGTGGCTCGATGTGTCGTGCTTTAAGCTACAAATTGCTATGACGCAGATTTGCATACGACGAATAGAGGCGGAGTTATAGTTGTTTATATCTGTCAGGCCATGAATCACCATTGACGGCCGGATTGCCTACCACTCGAAACGATCGACGTTTGACGAAACTATGCAAGTTCTTCGCAGATCGGTATAAGCTGGGTCGATGTGTCGTGTTTTAAGCTACAAATTGCTATGTCGCAGATTCGCGTACTACGAATAGAAGTGGAGTTATAGTTGTTTATATCTGTGAGGCCATTAATCACCATTGACGACCGGATTGCCTACCACTCGAAACGATCGATGTTTGACGAAACTATGCAAGTTCGTTGCAGATCGGTATAAGGTGGGTCGTTGGGCCGTGTTTTAAGCTACAAATTGCTATGTCGCAGATTTGCATACGACGAATAGAAGCGGAGTTGTAGTTGTTTATATCTGTGAGGTCATGAATCACCATTGACGGCCGGATTGCCTACCACTCGAAACGATCGACGTTTGACGAAACTATGCAAGTTCTTCGCAGATCGGTATAAGCTGGGTCGATGTGTCGTGTTTTAAGCTACAAATTGCTATGTCGCAGATTCGCGTACTACGAATAGAAGTGGAGTTATAGTTGTTTATATCTGTGAGGCCATTAATCACCATTGACGACCGGATTGCCTACCACTCGAAACGATCGATGTTTGACGAAACTATGCAAGTTCGTTGCAGATCGGTATAAGGTGGGTCGTTGGGCCGTGTTTTAAGCTACAAATTGCTATGTCGCAGATTTGCATACGACGAATAGAAGCGGAGTTGTAGTTGTTTATATCTGTGAGGTCATGAATCATCATTGACGGCCAGAATGCCTACCACTCGAAACGATCGATGTTTGACGAAACTATGCAAGTTCGTCGCAGATCGGTATATGGTGGGTCGATGTATCGTGCTTTAAGCTACAAATTGCTATGTCGCAGATTTGCATTCGACGAATAGAGGCGGAGTTATAGTTGTTTCTATCTGTGAGGCCATGAATCACCATTGACGGCAGGATTGCCTACCACTCGGAACGATCGACGTTTGACGAAACTATGCAAGTTCTTCGCAGATCGGCATAAGATGGGTCGATGTGTCGTGTTTTAAGCTACAAATTGCTACGTGGCAGATTCGCGTACTACGAATAGAAGTGGAGTTATAGTTGTTTATATCTGTCAGGCCACGAATCACCATTGACGGCCGGATTGCCTTCTATTCGAAACGATCGATGTTTGACGAAACTATGCGAGTTCGTCGCAGATCGGTATAAGGTGGGTCGTTGGGCCGCGTGTTAAGCTACAAGTTGCTGTGTCGCAGATTCGCATACGACGAATAGAAGCGGAGTTATCGATGTTTATATCTGTGAGGCCATTAATCACCATTGACGACAGTATTGCCTACCACTCGAAACGATCGATGTTTGACGAAACTATGCAAGTTTGTCGCAGATCGGTATAAGGTGGGTCGATGTATCGTGCTTTAAGCTACAAATTGCTATGTCGCAGATTGGCATACGACGAATAGAAGCGGAGTTATAGTTGTTTATATCTGTGAGGACATGAATCCTCATTGACGGCCGGAATGCCTACCACTCGAAACGATCGATGTTTGACGAAACTATGCAAGTTCGTCGCAGATCGGTATAAGGTGGGTCGATGTGTCGTGTTTTAAGCTACAAAGTGCTATGTCGCAGATTTGCATACGACGAATAGAAGCGGAGTAATAGTTGTTTATATCTGTGAGGCCATGAATCACCATTGACGACCGGATTGCCTACCACTCGAAACGATCGATGTTTGACGAAACTATGCAAGTTCGTTGCAGATCGGTATAAGGTGGGTCGTTGGGCCGTGTTTTAAGCTACAAATGGCTATGCCGCAGATTCGCATACGACGAATAGAAGCGGAGTAATAGTTGTTTATATCTGTCAGGCCATGAATCACCATTGACGGCCGGATTGCCTTCCACTCGAAACGATCGATGTTTGACGAAACTATGCAAGTTCGTCGCAGATCGGTATAAGGTGGGTCGTTGGGCCGTGTCTGAAGCTACAAGTTGCTGTGTCGCAGATTCGCATACGACGAATAGAAGCGGAGTTATCGATGTTTATATCTGTGAGGCCATTAATCACCATTGACGACAGGATTGCCTACCACTCGGAACGATCGACGTTTGACGAAACTATGCAAGTTCGTCGCAGATCGGTATAAGGTGGCTCGATGTGTCGTGTTTTAGGCTACAAATTGCTATGTCGCAGATTTGCGTACGACGAGTCAGAAGCGGAGATATAGTTGTTTATATCTGTCAGGCCATGAATCACCATTGACGGCCGAATTGCCTACCACTCGGAACGATCGATGTTTGACGAAACTATGCAAGTTCTTCGAAAATCGGTATAAGGTGGGTCGATGTGTCGTGTTTTAAGCTACAAATTGCTATGTCGCAGATTTGCATACGATGAATAGAGGCGGAGTTATCGATGTTTATATCAGTGAGGCCATTAATCACCATTGACGACAGGATTGCCTACCACTCGGAACGATCGACGTTTGACGAAACTATGCAAGTTCGTCGCAGATCGGTATAAGGTGGGTCGTTGGGCCGTGTTTTAAGCTACAAATTGCTATGTCGCAGATTTGCATACGACGAATAGAAGCAGAGTTATAGTTGTTTATATCTGTGAGGCCATGAATCACCATTGACGGCAGGATTGCCTACCACTCGGAACGATCGACGTTTGACGAAACTATGCAAGTTCTTCGCAGATCGGTATAAGGTGGCTCGATGTGTCGTGTTTTAGGCTACAAATTGCTATGTCGCAGATTTGCGTACGACGAATAGAAGCGGAGTTATAGTTGTTTATATCTGTCAGGCCATGAACCACCATTGACGGCCGGATTGCCTACCACTCGGAACGACCGATGTTTGCCGAAACTATGCAAGTTCGTCGCAGATCGGTATAAGGTGGGTCGTTGGGCCGCGTTTTAAGCTACAAATTGCTATGTCGCAGATTTGCATACGACGAATAGAAGCAGAGTTATAGTTGTTTATATCTGTGAGGCCATGAATCACCATTGACGGCAGGATTGCCTACCACTCGGAACGATCGACGTTTGACGAAACTATGCAAGTTCTTTGCAGATCGGTATAAGATGGGTCGATGTGTCGTGTTTTAAGCTACAAATTGCTATGTCGCAGATTTGCGTACGACGAATAGAAGTGGAGTTATAGTTGTTTATATCTGTCAGGCCATGAATCACCATTGACGGCCGGATTGCCTTCCACTCGAAACGATCGATGTTTGACGAAACTATGCAAGTTCTTCGCAGATCGGTATAAGGTGGGTCGATGTGTCGTGTTTTAAGCTACAAATTGCTATGTCACAGATTTGCATACGACGAATAGAGGCGGAGTTATCGATGTGTATATCAGTGAGGCCATTAATCACCATTGACGACAGGATTGCCTACCACTCGGAACGATCGACGTTTGACGAAACTATGCAAGTTCGTCGCAGATCGGTATAAGGTGGGTCGTTGGACCGTGTTTTAAGCTACAAATTGCTATGTCGCAGATTTGCATACGACGAATAGAAGCAGAGTTATAGTTGTTTATATCTGTGAGGCCATGAATCACCATTGACGGCAGGATTGCCTACCACTCGGAACGATCGACGTTTGACGAAACTATGCAAGTTCTTCGCAGATCGGTATAAGATGGGTCGATGTGTCGTGTTTTAGGCTACAAATTGCTACGTCGCATATTTGCGTGCGACGAATAGAAGCGGAGTTATAGTTGTTTATATCTGTCAGGCCATGAATCACCATTGACGGCCGGATTGCCTACCACTCGGAACGATCGACGTTTGCCCAAAACTATGCAAGTTCGTCGCAGATCGGTATAAGGTGGCTCGATGTGTCGTGTTTTAGGCTACAAATTGCTATGTCGCAGATTTGCGTGCGACGAATAGAAGCGGAGTTATAGTTGTTTATATCTGTCAGGCCATGAACCACCATTGACGGCCGGATTGCCTACCACTCGGAACGACCGAGGTTTGCCAAAACTATGCAAGTTCGTCGCAGATCGGTATAAGGTGGGTCGTTGGGCCGCGTTTTAAGCTACAAATTGCTATGTCGCAGATTTGCATACGACGAATAGAAGCAGAGTTATAGTTGTTTATATCTGTGAGGCCATGAATCACCATTGACGGCAGGATTGCCTACCACTCGGAACGGTCGACGTTTGACGAAACTATGCAAGTTCTTCGCAGATCGGTATAAGATGGGTCGATGTGTCGTGTTTTAAGCTACAAATTGCTATGTCGCAGATTTGCGTACGACGAATAGAAGCGGAGTTATAGTTGTTTGTATCTGTCAGGCCATGAATCACCATTGACGGCCGGATTGCCTACCACTCGGAACGACCGACGTTTGCCGAAACTATGCAAGGTCGTCGCAGATCGGTATAATGTGGGTCGTTGGGCCGTGTTTTAAGATACAAATTGCTATGTCGCAGATTCGCATACGACCAATAGAAGCGGAGTTATCGATGTTTATATCCGTGAGGCCATTAATAACCATTGACGACAGGATTGCCTACCACTCGGAACGATCGACGTTTGATGAAACTATGCAAGTTCGTCGCAGATCGGTATAAGGTGGCTCGATGTGTCGTGTTTTAGGCTACAAATTGCTATGTCGCAGATTTGCGTACGACGAATAGAAGCGGAGTTGTAGTTGTTTATATCTGTGAGGTCATGAATCATCATTGACGGCCAGAATGCCTACCACTCGAAACGATCGATGTTTGACGAAACAATGCAAGTTCGTCGCAGATCGGTATAAGGTGGCTCGATGTGTCGTGCTTTAAGCTACAAATTGCTATGACGCAGATTTGCATACGACGAATAGAGGCGGAGTTATAGTTGTTTATATCTGTCAGGCCATGAATCACCATTGACGGCCGGATTGCCTACCACTCGAAACGATCGACGTTTGACGAAACTATGCAAGTTCTTCGCAGATCGGTATAAGCTGGGTCGATGTGTCGTGTTTTAAGCTACAAATTGCTATGTCGCAGATTTGCATACGACGAATAGAAGCGGAGTAATAGTTGTTTATATCTGTGAGGCCATGAATCACCATTGACGACCGGATTGCCTACCACTCGAAACGATCGATGTTTGACGAAACTATGCAAGTTCGTTGCAGATCGGTATAAGGTGGGTCGTTGGGCCGTGTTTTAAGCTACAAATGGCTATGCCGCAGATTTGCATACGACGAATAGAAGCGGAGTAATAGTTGTTTATATCTGTCAGGCCATGAATCACCATTGACGGCCGGATTGCCTTCCACTCGAAACGATCGATGTTTGACGAAACTATGCAAGTTCGTCGCAGATCGGTATAAGGTGGGTCGTTGGGCCGTTTCTGAAGCTACAAGTTGCTGTGTCGCAGATTCGTATACGACGAATAGAAGCGGAGTTATCGATGTTTATATCTGTGAGGCCATTAATCACCATTGACGACAGGATTGCCTACCACTCGGAACGATCGACGTTTGACGAAACTATGCAAGTTCGTCGCAGATCGGTATAAGGTGGCTCGATGTGTCGTGTTTTAGGCTACAAATTGCTATGTCGCAGATTTGCGTACGACGAGTCAGAAGCGGAGATATAGTTGTTTATATCTGTCAGGCCATGAATCACCATTGACGGCCGAATTGCCTACCACTCGGAACGATCGATGTTTGACGAAACTATGCAAGTTCTTCGAAAATCGGTATAAGGTGGGTCGATGTGTCGTGTTTTAAGCTACAAATTGCTATGTCGCAGATTTGCATACGATGAATAGAGGCGGAGTTATCGATGTTTATATCAGTGAGGCCATTAATCACCATTGACGACAGGATTGCCTACCACTCGGAACGATCGACGTTTGACGAAACTATGCAAGTTCGTCGCAGATCGGTATAAGGTGGGTCGTTGGGCCGTGTTTTAAGCTACAAATTGCTATGTCGCAGATTTGCATACGACGAATAGAAGCAGAGTTATAGTTGTTTATATCTGTGAGGCCATGAATCACCATTGACGGCAGGATTGCCTACCACTCGGAACGATCGACGTTTGACGAAACTATGCAAGTTCTTCGCAGATCGGTATAAGGTGGCTCGATGTGTCGTGTTTTAGGCTACAAATTGCTATGTCGCAGATTTGCGTACGACGAATAGAAGCGGAGTTATAGTTGTTTATATCTGTCAGGCCATGAACCACCATTGACGGCCGGATTGCCTACCACTCGGAACGACCGAGGTTTGCCGAAACTATGCAAGTTCGTCGCAGATCGGTATAAGGTGGGTCGTTGGACCGTGTTTTAAGCTACAAATTGCTATGTCGCAGATTTGCATACGACGAATAGAAGCAGAGTTATAGTTGTTTATATCTGTGAGGCCATGAATCACCATTGACGGCAGGATTGCCTACCACTCGGAACGATCGACGTTTGACGAAACTATGCAAGTTCTTCGCAGATCGGTATAAGATGGGTCGATGTGTCGTGTTTTAGGCTACAAATTGCTACGTCGCATATTTGCGTGCGACGAATAGAAGCGGAGTTATAGTTGTTTATATCTGTCAGGCCATGAATCACCATTGACGGCCGGATTGCCTACCACTCGGAACGATCGACGTTTGCCCAAAACTATGCAAGTTCGTCGCAGATCGGTATAAGGTGGCTCGATGTGTCGTGTTTTAGGCTACAAATTGCTATGTCGCAGATTTGCGTGCGACGAATAGAAGCGGAGTTATAGTTGTTTATATCTGTCAGGCCATGAACCACCATTGACGGCCGGATTGCCTACCACTCGGAACGACCGAGGTTTGCCAAAACTATGCAAGTTCGTCGCAGATCGGTATAAGGTGGGTCGTTGGGCCGCGTTTTAAGCTACAAATTGCTATGTCGCAGATTTGCATACGACGAATAGAAGCAGAGTTATAGTTGTTTATATATGTGAGGTCATGAATCATCATTGACGGCCAGAATGCCTACCACTCGAAACGATCGATGTTTGACGAAACTATGCAAGTTCGTCGCAGATCGGTATATGGTGGGTCGATGTATCGTGCTTTAAGCTACAAATTGCTATGTCGCAGATTTGCATTCGACGAATAGAGGCGGAGTTATAGTTGTTTCTATCTGTGAGGCCATGAATCACCATTGACGGCAGGATTGCCTACCACTCGGAACGATCGACGTTTGACGAAACTATGCAAGTTCTTCGCAGATCGGCATAAGATGGGTCGATGTGTCGTGTTTTAAGCTACAAATTGCTACGTGGCAGATTCGCGTACTACGAATAGAAGTGGAGTTATAGTTGTTTATATCTGTCAGGCCACGAATCACCATTGACGGCCGGATTGCCTTCTATTCGAAACGATCGATGTTTGACGAAACTATGCGAGTTCGTCGCAGATCGGTATAAGGTGGGTCGTTGGGCCGCGTTTTAAGCTACAAGTTGCTGTGTCGCAGATTCGCATACGACGAATAGAAGCGGAGTTATCGATGTTTATATCTGTGAGGCCATTAATCACCATTGACGACAGTATTGCCTACCACTCGAAACGATCGATGTTTGACGAAACTATGCAAGTTTGTCGCAGATCGGTATAAGGTGGGTCGATGTATCGTGCTTTAAGCTACAAATTGCTATGTCGCAGATTGGCATACGACGAATAGAAGCGGAGTTATAGTTTTTATATCTGTGAGGACATGAATCCTCATTGACGGCCGGAATGCCTACCACTCGAAACGATCGATGTTTGACGAAACTATGCAAGTTCGTCGCAGATCGGTATAAGGTGGGTCGATGTGTCGTGTTTTAAGCTACAAAGTGCTATGTCGCAGATTTGCATACGACGAATAGAAGCGGAGTAATAGTTGTTTATATCTGTGAGGCCATGAATCACCATTGACGACCGGATTGCCTACCACTCGAAACGATCGATGTTTGACGAAACTATGCAAGTTCGTTGCAGATCGGTATAAGGTGGGTCGTTGGGCCGTGTTTTAAGCTACAAATGGCTATGCCGCAGATTTGCATACGACGAATAGAAGCGGAGTAATAGTTGTTTATATCTGTCAGGCCATGAATCACCATTGACGGCCGGATTGCCTTCCACTCGAAACGATCGATGTTTGACGAAACTATGCAAGTTTGTCGCAGATCGGTATAAGGTGGGTCGTTGGGCCGTTTCTGAAGCTACAAGTTGCTGTGTCGCAGATTCGCATACGACGAATAGAAGCGGAGTTATCGATGTTTATATCTGTGAGGCCATTAATCACCATTGACGACAGGATTGCCTACCACTCGGAACGATCGACGTTTGACGAAACTATGCAAGTTCGTCGCAGATCGGTATAAGGTGGCTCGATGTGTCGTGTTTTAGGCTACAAATTGCTATGTCGCAGATTTGCGTACGACGAGTCAGAAGCGGAGATATAGTTGTTTATATCTGTCAGGCCATGAATCACCATTGACGGCCGAATTGCCTACCACTCGGAACGATCGATGTTTGACGAAACTATGCAAGTTCTTCGAAAATCGGTATAAGGTGGGTCGATGTGTCGTGTTTTAAGCTACAAATTGCTATGTCGCAGATTTGCATACGATGAATAGAGGCGGAGTTATCGATGTTTATATCAGTGAGGCCATTAATCACCATTGACGACAGGATTGCCTACCACTCGGAACGATCGACGTTTGACGAAACTATGCAAGTTCGTCGCAGATCGGTATAAGGTGGGTCGTTGGGCCGTGTTTTAAGCTACAAATTGCTATGTCGCAGATTTGCATACGACGAATAGAAGCAGAGTTATAGTTGTTTATATCTGTGAGGCCATGAATCACCATTGACGGCAGGATTGCCTACCACTCGGAACGATCGACGTTTGACGAAACTATGCAAGTTCTTCGCAGATCGGTATAAGATGGGTCGATGTGTCGTGTTTTAGGCTACAAATTGCTATGTCGCAGATTTGCGTACGACGAATAGAAGCGGAGTTATAGTTGTTTATATCTGTCAGGCCATGAACCACCATTGACGGCCGGATTGCCTACCACTCGGAACGACCGAGGTTTGCCGAAACTATGCAAGTTCGTCGCAGATCGGTATAAGGTGGGTCGTTGGGCCGCGTTTTAAGCTACAAATTGCTATGTCGCAGATTTGCATACGACGAATAGAAGCAGAGTTATAGTTGTTTATATCTGTGAGGCCATGAATCACCATTGACGGCAGGATTGCCTACCACTCGGAACGATCGACGTTTGACGAAACTATGCAAGTTCTTTGCAGATCGGTATAAGATGGGTCGATGTGTCGTGTTTTAAGCTACAAATTGCTATGTCGCAGATTTGCGTACGACGAATAGAAGTGGAGTTATAGTTGTTTATATCTGTCAGGCCATGAATCACCATTGACGGCCGGATTGCCTTCCACTCGAAACGATCGATGTTTGACGAAACTATGCAAGTTCTTCGCAGATCGGTATAAGGTGGGTCGATGTGTCGTGTTTTAAGCTACAAATTGCTATGTCACAGATTTGCATACGACGAATAGAGGCGGAGTTATCGATGTTTATATCAGTGAGGCCATTAATCACCATTGACGACAGGATTGCCTACCACTCGGAACGATCGACGTTTGACGAAACTATGCAAGTTCGTCGCAGATCGGTATAAGGTGGGTCGTTGGACCGTGTTTTAAGCTACAAATTGCTATGTCGCAGATTTGCATACGACGAATAGAAGCAGAGTTATAGTTGTTTATATCTGTGAGGCCATGAATCACCATTGACGGCAGGATTGCCTACCACTCGGAACGATCGACGTTTGACGAAACAATGCAAGTTCTTCGCAGATCGGTATAAGATGGGTCGATGTGTCGTCTTTTAGGCTACAAATTGCTACGTCGCATATTTGCGTGCGACGAATAGAAGCGGAGTTATAGTTGTTTATATCTGTCAGGCCATGAATCACCATTGACGGCCGGATTGCCTACCACTCGGAACGATCGACGTTTGCCCAAAACTATGCAAGTTCGTCGCAGATCGGTATAAGGTGGCTCGATGTGTCGTGTTTTAGGCTACAAATTGCTATGTCGCAGATTTGCGTGCGACGAATAGAAGCGGAGTTATAGTTGTTTATATCTGTCAGGCCATGAACCACCATTGACGGCCGGATTGCCTACCACTCGGAACGACCGAGGTTTGCCAAAACTATGCAAGTTCGTCGCAGATCGGTATAAGGTGGGTCGTTGGGCCGCGTTTTAAGCTACAAATTGCTATGTCGCAGATTTGCATACGACGAATAGAAGCAGAGTTATAGTTGTTTATATCTGTGAGGCCATGAATCACCATTGACGGCAGGATTGCCTACCACTCGGAACGGTCGACGATTGACGAAACTATGCAAGTTCTTCGCAGATCGGTATAAGATGGGTCGATGTGTCGTGTTTTAAGCTACAAATTGCTATGTCGCAGATTTGCGTACGACGAATAGAAGCGGAGTTATAGTTGTTTGTATCTGTCAGGCCATGAATCACCATTGACGGCCGGATTGCCTACCACTCGGAACGACCGACGTTTGCCGAAACTATGCAAGGTCGTCGCAGATCGGTATAATGTGGGTCGTTGGGCCGTGTTTTAAGATACAAATTGCTATGTCGCAGATTCGCATACGACCAATAGAAGCGGAGTTATCGATGTTTATATCCGTGAGGCCATTAATAACCATTGACGACAGGATTGCCTACCACTCGGAACGATCGACGTTTGATGAAACTATGCAAGTTCGTCGCAGATCGGTATAAGGTGGCTCGATGTGTCGTGTTTTAGGCTACAAATTGCTATGTCGCAGATTTGCGTACGACGAATAGAAGCGGAGTTGTAGTTGTTTATATCTGTGAGGTCATGAATCATCATTGACGGCCAGATTGCCTACCACTCGAAACGATCGATGTTTGACGAAACTATGCAAGTTCGTCGCAGATCGGTATAAGGTGGCTCGATGTGTCGTGCTTTAAGCTACAAATTGCTATGACGCAGATTTGCATACGACGAATAGAGGCGGAGTTATAGTTGTTTATATCTGTCAGGCCATGAATCACCATTGACGGCCGGATTGCCTACCACTCGAAACGATCGACGTTTGACGAAACTATGCAAGTTCTTCGCAGATCGGTATAAGCTGGGTCGATGTGTCGTGTTTTAAGCTACAAATTGCTATGTCGCAGATTCGCGTACTACGAATAGAAGTGGAGTTATAGTTGTTTATATCTGTGAGGCCATTAATCACCATTGACGACCGGATTGCCTACCACTCGAAACGATCGATGTTTGACGAAACTATGCAAGTTCGTTGCAGATCGGTATAAGGTGGGTCGTTGGGCCGTGTTTTAAGCTACAAATTGCTATGTCGCAGATTTGCATACGACGAATAGAAGCGGAGTTGTAGTTGTTTATATCTGTGAGGTCATGAATCATCATTGACGGCCAGAATGCCTACCACTCGAAACGATCGATGTTTGACGAAACTATGCAAGTTCGTCGCAGATCGGTATATGGTGGGTCGATGTATCGTGCTTTAAGCTACAAATTGCTATGTCGCAGATTTGCATTCGACGAATAGAGGCGGAGTTATAGTTGTTTCTATCTGTGAGGCCATGAATCACCATTGACGGCAGGATTGCCTACCACTCGGAACGATCGACGTTTGACGAAACTATGCAAGTTCTTCGCAGATCGGCATAAGATGGGTCGATGTGTCGTGTTTTAAGCTACAAATTGCTACGTGGCAGATTCGCGTACTACGAATAGAAGTGGAGTTATAGTTGTTTATATCTGTCAGGCCACGAATCACCATTGACGGCCGGATTGCCTTCTATTCGAAACGATCGATGTTTGACGAAACTATGCGAGTTCGTCGCAGATCGGTATAAGGTGGGTCGTTGGGCCGCGTTTTAAGCTACAAGTTGCTGTGTCGCAGATTCGCATACGACGAATAGAAGCGGAGTTATCGATGTTTATATCTGTGAGGCCATTAATCACCATTGACGACAGTATTGCCTACCACTCGAAACGATCGATGTTTGACGAAACTATGCAAGTTTGTCGCAGATCGGTATAAGGTGGGTCGATGTATCGTGCTTTAAGCTACAAATTGCTATGTCGCAGATTGGCATACGACGAATAGAAGCGGAGTTATAGTTGTTTATATCTGTGAGGACATGAATCCTCATTGACGGCCGGAATGCCTACCACTCGAAACGATCGATGTTTGACGAAACTATGCAAGTTCGTCGCAGATCGGTATAAGGTGGGTCGATGTGTCGTGTTTTAAGCTACAAAGTGCTATGTCGCAGATTTGCATACGACGAATAGAAGCGGAGTAATAGTTGTTTATATCTGTGAGGCCATGAATCACCATTGACGACCGGATTGCCTACCACTCGAAACGATCGATGTTTGACGAAACTATGCAAGTTCGTTGCAGATCGGTATAAGGTGGGTCGTTGGGCCGTGTTTTAAGCTACAAATGGCTATGCCGCAGATTTGCATACGACGAATAGAAGCGGAGTTATAGTTGTTTATATCTGTCAGGCCATGAATCACCATTGACGGCCGGATTGCCTTCCACTCGAAACGATCGATGTTTGACGAAACTATGCAAGTTCGTCGCAGATCGGTATAAGGTGGGTCGTTGGGCCGTTTCTGAAGCTACAAGTTGCTGTGTCGCAGATTCGCATACGACGAATAGAAGCGGAGTTATCGATGTTTATATCTGTGAGGCCATTAATCACCATTGACGACAGGATTGCCTACCACTCGGAACGATCGACGTTTGACGAAACTATGCAAGTTCGTCGCAGATCGGTATAAGGTGGCTCGATGTGTCGTGTTTTAGGCTACAAATTGCTATGTCGCAGATTTGCGTACGACGAGTCAGAAGCGGAGATATAGTTGTTTATATCTGTCAGGCCATGAATCACCATTGACGGCCGAATTGCCTACCACTCGGAACGATCGATGTTTGACGAAACTATGCAAGTTCTTCGAAAATCGGTATAAGGTGGGTCGATGTGTCGTGTTTTAAGCTACAAATTGCTATGTCGCAGATTTGCATACGATGAATAGAGGCGGAGTTATCGATGTTTATATCAGTGAGGCCATTAATCACCATTGACGACAGGATTGCCTACCACTCGGAACGATCGACGTTTGACGAAACTATGCAAGTTCGTCGCAGATCGGTATAAGGTGGGTCGTTGGGCCGTGTTTTAAGCTACAAATTGCTATGTCGCAGATTTGCATACGACGAATAGAAGCAGAGTTATAGTTGTTTATATCTGTGAGGCCATGAATCACCATTGACGGCAGGATTGCCTACCACTCGGAACGATCGACGTTTGACGAAACTATGCAAGTTCTTCGCAGATCGGTATAAGGTGGCTCGATGTGTCGTGTTTTAGGCTACAAATTGCTATGTCGCAGATTTGCGTACGACGAATAGAAGCGGAGTTATAGTTGTTTATATCTGTCAGGCCATGAACCACCATTGACGGCCGGATTGCCTACCACTCGGAACGACCGAGGTTTGCCGAAACTATGCAAGTTCGTCGCAGATCGGTATAAGGTGGGTCGTTGGACCGTGTTTTAAGCTACAAATTGCTATGTCGCAGATTTGCATACGACGAATAGAAGCAGAGTTATAGTTGTTTATATCTGTGAGGCCATGAATCACCATTGACGGCAGGATTGCCTACCACTCGGAACGATCGACGTTTGACGAAACTATGCAAGTTCTTCGCAGATCGGTATAAGATGGGTCGATGTGTCGTGTTTTAGGCTACAAATTGCTACGTCGCATATTTGCGTGCGACGAATAGAAGCGGAGTTATAGTTGTTTATATCTGTCAGGCCATGAATCACCATTGCCGGCCGGATTGCCTACCACTCGGAACGATCGACGTTTGCCCAAAACTATGCAAGTTCGTCGCAGATCGGTATAAGGTGGCTCGATGTGTCGTGTTTTAGGCTACAAATTGCTATGTCGCAGATTTGCGTGCGACGAATAGAAGCGGAGTTATAGTTGTTTATATCTGTCAGGCCATGAACCACCATTGACGGCCGGATTGCCTACCACTCGGAACGACCGAGGTTTGCCAAAACTATGCAAGTTCGTCGCAGATCGGTATAAGGTGGGTCGTTGGGCCGCGTTTTAAGCTACAAATTGCTATGTCGCAGATTTGCATACGACGAATAGAAGCAGAGTTATAGTTGTTTATATCTGTGAGGCCATGAATCACCATTGACGGCAGGATTGCCTACCACTCGGAACGGTCGACGTTTGACGAAACTATGCAAGTTCTTCGCAGATCGGTATAAGATGGGTCGATGTGTCGTGTTTTAAGCTACAAATTGCTATGTCGCAGATTTGCGTACGACGAATAGAAGCGGAGTTATAGTTGTTTGTATCTGTCAGGCCATGAATCACCATTGACGGCCGGATTGCCTACCACTCGGAACGACCGACGTTTGCCGAAACTATGCAAGGTCGTCGCAGATCGGTATAATGTGGGTCGGTGGGCCGTGTTTTAAGATACAAATTGCTATGTCGCAGATTCGCATACGACCAATAGAAGCGGAGTTATCGATGTTTATATCCGTGAGGCCATTAATAACCATTGACGACAGGATTGCCTACCACTCGGAACGATCGACGTTTGACGAAACTATGCAAGTTCGTCGCAGATCGGTATAAGGTGGCTCGATGTGTCGTGTTTTAGGCTACAAATTGCTATGTCGCATATTTGCGTGCGACGAATAGAAGCGGAGTTATAGTTGTTTATATCTGTCAGGCCATGAATCACCATTGACGGCCGGATTGCCTACCACTCGGAACGACCGACGTTTGCCGAAACTATGCAAGTTCGTCGCAGATCGGTATAAGGTGGGTCGTTGGGCCGTGTTTTAAGCTACAACTTGCTATGTCGCAGATTTGCATACGACGAATAGAGGCGGAGTTATAGTTGTTTATATCTGTGAGGCCATGAATCACCATTGACGGCAGGATTGCCTACCACTCGGAACGATCGACGTTTGACGAAACTATGCAAGTTCTTCGCAGATCGGTATAAGATGGGTCGATGTGTCGTGCTTTAAGCTACAAATTGCTATGTCGCAGATTCGCATACTACGAATAGAAGTGGAGTTATAGTTGTTTATATCTGTCAGGCCATGAATCACCATTGACGGCCGGATTGCCTTCCACTCGAAACAATCGATGTTTGACGAAACTATGCAAGTTCGTCGCAGATCGGTATAAGGTGGGTCGTTGGGCCGTGTTTTAAGCTACAAGTTGCTGTGTCGCAGATTCGCATACGACGAATAGAAGCGGAGTTATAGTTGTGTATATCTGTCAGGCCGTGAATCACCATTGACGGCCGGATTGCCTACCACTCGGAACGATCGACGTTTGCCGAAACTATGCAAGTTCTTCGCAGATCGGTATAAGGTGGGTCGATGTGCCGTGTTTTAAGCTACAAATTGCTATGTCGCAGATTTGCATACGACGAATAGAAGCGGAGTTATAGTTGTTTATATCTGTGAGGTCATGAATCATCATTGACGGCCGGAATGCCTATCACTCGAAACGATCGATGTTTGACGAAACTATGCAAGTTCGTCGCAGATCGGTATAAGGTGGGTCGTTGGGCCGTGTTTTAAGCTACAAGTTGCTGTGTCGCAGATTCGCATACGACGAATAGAAGCGGAGTTATAGTTGTGTATATCTGTCAGGCCGTGAATCACCATTGACGGCCGGATTGCCTACCACTCGGAACGATCGACGTTTGCCGAAACTATGCAAGTTCTTCGCAGATCGGTATAAGTTGGCTCGCTGTGTCGTGTTTTAGGCTACAGATTGTTATGTCGCAGATTTGCGTACGACGAATAGAAGCGGAGATATAGTTGTTTATATCTGTCAGGCCATGAATCACCATTGACGGCCGTATTGCCTACCACTCGGAACGACCGAGGTTTGCCGAAACTATGCAGGTTCGTCGCAGATCGGTATAAGGTGGGTCGTTGGGCCGCGTTTTAAGCTACAAATTGCTATGTCGCAGATTTGCATACGACGAATAGAAGCAGAGTTATAGTTGTTTATATCTGTGAGGCCATGAATCACCATTGACGGCAGGATTGCCTACCACTCGGAACGATCGACGTTTGACGAAACTATGCAAGTTCTTCGCAGATCGGTATAAGATGGGTCGATGTGTCGTGTTTTAAGCTACAAATTGCTATGTCGCAGATTTGCGTACGACGAATAGAAGCGGAGTTATAGTTGTTTGTATCTGTCAGGCCATGAATCACCATTGACGGCCGGATTGCCTACCACTCGGAACGACCGACGTTTGCCGAAACTATGCAAGGTCGTCGCAGATCGGTATAATGTGGGTCGTTGGGCCGTGTTTAAAGATACAAATTGCTATGTCGCAGATTCGCATACGACCAATAGAAGCGGAGTTATCGATGTTTATATCCGTGAGGCCTTTAATAACCATTGACGACAGGATTGCCTACCACTCGGAACGATCGACGTTTGACGAAACTATGCAAGTTCTTCGCAGATCGATATAAGATGGGTCGATGTGTCGTGCTTTAAGCTACAAATTGCTATGTCGCAGATTCGCATACTATGAATAGAAGTGGAGTTATAGTTGTTTATATCTGTCAGGCCATGAATCACCATTGACGGCCGGATTGCCTTCCACTCGAAACAATCGATGTTTGACGAAACTATGCAAGTTCTTCGCAGATCGGTATAAGGTGGGTCGTTGGGCCGTGTCTTAAGCTACAAGTGGCTATGTCGCAGATTCGCATACGACGAATAGAAGCGGAGTTTTCGATGTTTATATCTGTGAGGCGATTAATCACCATTGACTACCGGATTGCCTACCACTCGGAACGATCGATGTTTGACGAAACAATACAAGTTTGTCGCAGATCGGTATAAGGTGGGTCGTTGGGCCGTGTCTTAAGCTACAAGTTGCTATGTCGCAGATTCGCATACGACGAATAGAAGCGGAGTTATCGATGTTTATATCTGCGAGGCCATTAATCACCATTGACTACCGGATTGCCTACCACTCGGAACGATCGACGTTTGACGAAACTATGCAAGTTCGTCGCAGATCGGTATAAGTTGGCTCGCTGTGTCGTGTTTTAGGCTACAGATTGTTATGTCGCAGATTTGCGTACGACGAATAGAAGCGGAGATATAGTTGTTTATATCTGTCAGGCCATGAATCACCATTGACGGCCGTATTGCCTACCACTCGGAACGATCGACGTTTGACGAAACTATGCAAGTTCTTCGCAGATCGGTATAAGGTGGGTCGATGTGCCGTGTTTTAAGCTACAAAATGCTATGTCGCAGATTCGCATACGACGAATAGAAGCTGAGTTACAGTTGTTTATATCTGTGAGGCCATGAATCACCATTGACGGCCGACTTGCCTACCACGCGGAACGATCGACGATTGACGAAACTATGCAAGTTCGTCGCTGATCGATATAAGGTGGCTCGATGTGTCGTGTTTTAGGCTACAAATTGCTATGTCGCAGATATGCATACGACGAATAGAAGCGGCGTTATAGTTGTTTATATCTGTGAGGTCATGAATCATCATTGACGGCCGGAATGCCAACCACTCGAAGCGATCGATGTTTGACGAAACTATGCAAGTTCGTTGCAGATCGGTATAAGGTGGGTCGTTGGGCCGTGTTTTAAGCTACAAGTTGCTTTGTCGCAGATTCGCATACGACGAATAGAAGCGGAGTTATCGATGTTTGTATCTGTGGGGCCATTAATCACCATTGACGACCGGATTGCCTACCACTCGGAACGATCGACGTTTGACCAAACTATGCAAGTTCTTCGCAGATCAGCATAACGTGGGTCGACGTGTCGTGTTTAAGCTACAGAATGCTATGTTCTAGATTCGCATACGACGAATAGAAGCCAAGTTTTAGGTGTTTATATCTGTGAGGCCATGAATCACCATTGACGGCCGACTTGCCTACCACGCGGAACGATCGACGATTGACGAAACTATGCAAGTTCGTCGCAGATCGGTATAAGGTGGCTCGATGTGTCGTGTTTTAGGCTACAAATTGCTATGACGCAGATTTACATACGACGAATAGAAGCGGAGTTATAGTTGTTTATATATGTCAGGCCATTAATCACCATTGACGGCCGGATTGCCTACCACTCGGAACGATCGACGTTTGACGAAACTATGCAAGTTCTTCGCATATCGGTATAAGGTGGGTCGATGTGCCGTGTTTTAAGCTACAAAATGCTATGTCGCAGATTCGCATACAACGAATAGAAGCTGAGTTACAGTTGTTTATATGTGTGAGGCCATGAATCACCATTGACGGCCGACTTGCCTACCACGCGGAACGATCGACGATTGACGAAACTATGCAAGTTCGTCGCTGATCGGTATAAGGTGGCTCGATGTGTCGTGTTTTAGGCTACAAATTGCTATGTCGCAGATTTGCATACGACGAATAGAAGCGGCGTTATAGTTGTTTATATCTGTGAGGTCATGAATCATCATTGACGGCCGGTATGCCTACCACTCGAAGCGATCGATGTTTGACGAAACTATGCAAGTTCGTTGCAGATCGGTATAAGGTGGGTCGTTGGGCCGTGTTTTAAGCTACAAGTTGCTATGTCGCAGATTCGCATACGACCAATAGAAGCGGAGTTATCGATGTTTATATCCGTGAGGCCATTAATCACTATTGACGACAGGATTGCCTACCACTCGGAACGATCGACGTTTGACGAAACTATGCAAGTTCGTCGCAGATCGGTATAAGGTGGCTCGATGTGTCGTGTTTTAGGCTACAAATTGCTATGTCGCAGATTTGCGTACGACGAATAGAAGTGGAGTTATAGTTGTTTATATCTGTCAGGCCATGAATCATCATTGACGGCCGGATTGCCTTCCACTCGAAACGATCGATGTTTGACGAAACTATGCAAGTTCGTCGCAGATCGGTATAAGGTGGGTCGTTGGGCCGTTTTTGAAGCTACAAGTTGCTGTGTCGCAGATTCGCATACGACGAATAGAAGCGGAGTTAACGATGTTTATATCTGTGAGGCCATTAATCACCATTGACGACAGGATTGCCTACCACTCGGAACGATCGACGTTTCACGAAACTATGCAAGTTCGTCGCAGATCGGTATAAGGTGGCTCGATGTGTCGCGCTTTAAGCTACAAATTGCTATGACGCAGATTTGCATACGACGAATAGAGGCGGAGTTATAGTAGTTTATATCTGTGAGGCCATGAATCACCATTGACGACAGGATTGCCTACCACTCGGAACGATCGACGGTTGACGAAACTATGCAAGTTCTTCGCAGATCGGTATAAGATGGGTCGATGTGTCGTGTTTTAAGCTACAAATTGCTATGTCGCAAATTCGCATACGACGAATAGAAGTGGAGTTATAGTTGTTTATATCTGTCAGGCCATGAATCACCATTGACGGCCGGATTGCCTACCACTCGGAACGATCGACGTTTGACGAAACTATGCAAGTTCTTCGCAGATCGGTATAAGCTGGGTCGATGTGTCGTGTTTTAAGCTACAAATTGCTATGTCGCAGATTCGCGTACTACGAATAGAAGTGGAGTTATAGTTGTTTATATCTGTGAGGCCATTAATCACCATTGACGACCGGATTGCCTACCACTCGAAACGATCGATGTTTGACGAAACTATGCAAGTTCGTTGCAGATCGGTATAAGGTGGGTCGTTGGGCCGTGTTTTAAGCTACAAATTGCTATGTCGCAGATTTGCATACGACGAATAGAAGCGGAGTTGTAGTTGTTTATATCTGTGAGGTCATGAATCATGATTGACGGCCAGAATGCCTACCACTCGAAACGATCGATGTTTGACGAAACTATGCAAGTTCGTCGCAGATCGGTATAAGGTGGGTCGATGTATCGTGCTTTAAGCTACAAATTGCTATGTCGTAGATTTGCATTCGACGAATAGAGGCGGAGTTATAGTTGTTTCTATCTGTGAGGCCATGAATCACCATTGACGGCAGGATTGCCAACCACTCGGAACGATCGACGTTTGACGAAACTATGCAAGTTCTTCGCAGATCGGCATAAGATGGGTCGATGTGTCGTGTTTTAAGCTACAAATTGCTATGTGGCAGATTCGCGTACTACGAATAGAAGTGGAGTTATAGTTGTTTATATCTGTCAGGCCACGAATCACCATTGACGGCCGGATTGCCTTCTATTCGAAACGATCGATGTTTGACGAAACTATGCGAGTTCGTCGCAGATCGGTATAAGGTGGGTCGTTGGGCCGCGTTTTAAGCTACAAGTTGCTGTGTCGCAGATTCGCATACGACGAATAGAAGCGGAGTTATCGATGTTTATATCTGTAAGGCCATTAATCACCATTGACGACAGTATTGCCTACCACTCGAAACGATCGATGTTTGACGAAACTATGCAAGTTTGTCGCAGATCGGTATAAGGTGGGTCGATGTATCGTGCTTTAAGCTACAAATTGCTATGTCGCAGATTGGCATACGACGAATAGAAGCGGAGTTATAGTTGTTCATATCTGTGAGGACATGAACCCTTATTGACGGCCGGAATGCCTACCACTCGAAACGATCGATGTTTGACGAAACTATGCAAGTTCGTCGCAGATCGGTATAAGGTGGGTCGATGTGTCGTGTTTTAAGCTACAAAGTGCTATGTCGCAGATTTGCATACGACGAATAGAAGCGGAGTAATAGTTGTTTATATCTGTGAGGCCATGAATCACCATTGACGACCGGATTGCCTACCACTCGAAACGATCGATGTTTGACGAAACAATGCAAGTTCGTTGCAGATCGGTATAAGGTGGGTCGTTGGGCCGAGTTTTAAGCTACAAATGGCTATGCCGCAGATTCGCATACGACGAATAGAAGCGGAGTAATCGATGTTTATATCTGTGAGGCCATGAATCACCATCGACGGCCGGATTGCCTACCACTCGGAACGATCGACGTGTGACGAAACTATGCAAGTTCTTCGCAGATCGGTATAAGGTGGCCCGATGTGTCGTGTTTTAGGCTACAAATTACTATGTCGCAGATTTGCGTACGACGAATAGAAGTGGAGTTATAGTTGTTCATATCTGTCAGGCCATGAATCACCATTGACGGCCGGATTGCCTTCCACTCGAAACGATCGATGTTTGACGAAACTATGCAAGTTCTTCGCAGATCGGTATAAGGTGGGTCGATGTGTCGTGTTTTAAGCTACAAATTGCTATGTCGCAGATTTGCATACGACGAATAGAGGCGGAGTTATAGTTGTTTATATCTGTGAGGCCATGAATCACCATTGACGGCAGGATTGCCTACCACTCGGAACGATCGACGTTTGACGAAACTATGCAAGTTCTTCGCAGATCGGTATAAGATGGGTCGATGTGTCGTGTTTTAAGCTACAAATTGCTATGTCGCAGATTTGCATACGACGAATAGAAGTGGAGTTATAGTTGTTTATATCTGTCAGGCCATGAATCACCATTGACGACAGGATTGCCTACCACTCGGAACGATCGACGTTTGACGAAACTATGCAAGTTCTTCGCAGATCGGTATAATGTGGGTCGTTGGGCCGTGTTTTAAGATACAAATTGCTATGTCGCAGATTCGCATACGACCAATAGAAGCGGAGTTATCGATGTTTATATCCGTGAGGCCATTAATCACCATTGACGACAGGATTGCCTACCACTCGGAACGATCGACGTTTGACGAAACTATGCAAGTTCGTCGCAGATCGGTATAAGGTGGGTCTATGTGTCGTGTTTTAAGCTACAAATTGCTATGTCGCAGATTAGCATACGACGAATAGAGGCGGAGTTATAGTTGTTTATATCTGTGAGGCCATGAATCACCATTGACGGCAGGATTGCCTACCACTCGGAACGATCGACGTTTGACGAAACTATGCAAGTTCTTCGCAGATCGGTATAAGATGGGTCGATGTGTCGTGATTTAAGCTACAAATTGCTATGTCGCAGATTCGCATACGACGAATAGAAGTGGAGTTATAGTTGTTTATATCTGTCAGGCCATGAATCACCATTGACGGCCGGATTGCCTTCTACTCGAAACGATCGATGTTTGACGAAACTATGCATGTTCTTCGCAGATCGGTATAAGGTGGGTCGATGTGTCGTGTTTTAAGCTAGAAATTGCTATGTCGCAGATTTGCATACGACGAATAGAGGCGGAGTTATAGTTGTTTATATCTGTGAGGCCATGAATCACCATTGACGGCAGGATTGCCTACCACTCGGAACGATCGACGTTTGACGAAACTATGCAAGTTCTTCGCAGATCGGTATTAAGATGGGTCGATGTGTCGTGTTTTAAGCTACAAATTGCTATGTCGCAGATTCGCATACGACGAATAGAAGTGGAGTTATAGTTGTTTATATCTGTCAGGCCATGAATCACCATTGACGGCCGGATTGCCTTCCACTCGAAACGATCGATGTTTGACGAAACTATGCAAGTTCTTCGAAAATCGGTATAAGGTGGGTCGATGTGTCGTGTTTTAAGCTACAAATTGCTATGTCGCAGATTTGCATACGACGAATAGAGGCGGAGTTATCGATGTTTATATCAGTGAGGCCATTAATCACCATTGACGACAGGATTGCCTACCACTCGGATCGATCGACGTTTGACGAAACTATGCAAGTTCGTCGCAGATCGGTATAAGGTGGGTCGTTGGGCCGTGTTTTAAGCTACAACTTGCTATGTCGCAGATTCGCATACGACGAATAGAAGCGGAGTTATAGTTGTTTATATCTGTCAGGCCATGAATCACCATTGACGGCCGGATTGCCTACCACTCGGAACGATCGACATTTGCCGAAACTATGCAAGTTCGTCGCAGATCGGTATAAGGTGGCTCGATGTGTCGTGTTTTAGGCTACAAATTGCTATGTCGCAGATTTGCGTACGACGAATAGAAGCGGAGTTATAGTTGTTTATATCTGTCAGGCCATGAACCACCATTGACAGCCGGATTGCCTACCACTCGGAACGACCGAGGTTTGCCGAAACTATGCAAGTTCGTCGCAGATCGGTATAAGGTGGGTCGTTGGGCCGCGTTTTAAGCTACAAATTTCTATGTCGCAGATTTGCATACGACGAATAGAAGCAGAGTTATAGTTGTTTATATCTGTGAGGCCATGAATCACCATTGACGGCAGGATTGCCTACCACTCGGAACGATCGACGTTTGACGAAACTATGCAAGTTCTTTGCAGATCGGTATAAGATGGGTCGATGTGTCGTGTTTTAAGCTACAAATTACTATGTCGCAGATTTGCGTACGACGAATAGAAGTGGAGTTATAGTTGTTTGTATCTGTCAGGCCATGAATCACCATTGACGGCCGGATTGCCTTCCACTCGAAACGATCGATGTTTGACGAAACTATGCAAGTTCTTCGCAGATCGGTATAAGGTGGGTCGATGTGTCGTGTTTTAAGCTACAAATTGCTATGTCGCAGATTTGCATACGACGAATAGAGGCGGAGTTATCGATGTTTATATCAGTGAGGCCATTAATCACCATTGACGACAGGATTGCCTACCACTCGGAACGATCGACGTTTGACGAAACTATGCAAGTTCGTCGCAGATCGGTATAAGGTGGGTCGTTGGGCCGTGTTTTAAGCTACAAATTGCTATGTCGCAGATTTGCATACGACGAATAGAAGCAGAGTTATAGTTGTTTATATCTGTGAGGCCATGAATCACCATTGACGGCAGGATTGCCTACCACTCGGAACGATCGACGTTTGACGAAACTATGCAAGTTCTTCGCAGATCGGTATAAGATGGGTCGATGTGTCGTGTTTTAGGCTACAAATTGCTACGTCGCATATTTGCGTACGACGAATAGAAGCGGAGTTATAGTTGTTTATATCCGTGAGGCCATTAATAACCATTGACGACAGGATTGCCTACCACTCGGAACGATCGACGTTTGACGAAACTATGCAAGTTCGTCGCAGATCGGTATAAGGTGGCTCGATGTGTCGTGTTTTAGGCTACAAATTGCTATGTCGCAGATTTGCGTACGACGAATAGAAGCGGAGTTGTAGTTGTTTATATCTGTGAGGTCATGAATCATCATTGACGGCCAGAATGCCTACCACTCGAAACGATCGATGTTTGACGAAACAATGCAAGTTCGTCGCAGATCGGTATAAGGTGGCTCGATGTGTCGTGCTTTAAGCTACAAATTGCTATGACGCAGATTTGCATACGACGAATAGAGGCGGAGTTATAGTTGTTTATATCTGTCAGGCCATGAATCACCATTGACGGCCTGATTGCCTACCACTCGAAACGATCGACGTTTGACGAAACTATGCAAGTTCTTCGCAGATCGGTATAAGCTGGGTCGATGTGTCGTGTTTTAAGCTACAAATTGCTATGTCGCAGATTCGCGTACTACGAATAGAAGTGGAGTTATAGTTGTTTATATCTGTGAGGCCATTAATCACCATTGACGACCGGATTGCCTGCCACTCGAAACGATCGATGTTTGACGAAACTATGCAAGTTCGTTGCAGATCGGTATAAGGTGGGTCGTTGGGCCGTGTTTTAAGCTACAAATTGCTATGTCGCAGATTTGCATACGACGAATAGAAGCGGAGTTGTAGTTGTTTATATCTGTGAGGTCATGAATCATCATTGACGGCCAGAATGCTTACCACTCGAAACGATCGATGTTTGACGAAACTATGCAAGTTCGTCGCAGATCGGTATATGGTGGGTCGATGTATCGTGCTTTAAGCTACAAATTGCTATGTCGCAGATTTGCATTCGACGAATAGAGGCGGAGTTATAGTTGTTTCTATCTGTGAGGCCATGAATCACCATTGACGGCAGGATTGCCTACCACTCGGAACGATCGACGATTGACGAAACTATGCAAGTTCTTCGCAGATCGGCATGAGATGGGTCGATGTGTCGTGTTTTAAGCTACAAATTGCTACGTGGCAGATTCGCGTACTACGAATAGAAGTGGAGTTATAGTTGTTTATATCTGTCAGGCCACGAATCACCATTGACGGCCGGATTGCCTTCTATTCGAAACGATCGATGTTTGACGAAACTATGCGAGTTCGTCGCAGATCGGTATAAGGTGGGTCGTTGGGCCGCGTTTTAAGCTACAAGTTGCTGTGTCGCAGATTCGCATACGACGAATAGAAGCGGAGTTATCGATGTTTATATCTGTGAGGCCATGAATCACCATTGACGGCCGGATTGCCTACCACTCGGAACGATCGACATTTGCCGAAACTATGCAAGTTCGTCGCAGATCGGTATAAGGTGGCTCGATGTGTCGTGTTTTAGGCTACAAATTGCTATGTCGCAGATTTGCGTACGACGAATAGAAGCGGAGTTATAGTTGTTTATATCTGTCAGGCCATGAACCACCATTGACAGCCGGATTGCCTACCACTCGGAACGACCGAGGTTTGCCGAAACTATGCAAGTTCGTCGCAGATCGGTATAAGGTGGGTCGTTGGGCCGCGTTTTAAGCTACAAATTTCTATGTCGCAGATTTGCATACGACGAATAGAAGCAGAGTTATAGTTGTTTATATCTGTGAGGCCATGAATCACCATTGACGGCAGGATTGCCTACCACTCGGAACGATCGACGTTTGACGAAACTATGCAAGTTCTTCGCAGATCGGTATAAGATGGGTCGATGTGTCGTGTTTTAAGCTACAAATTACTATGTCGCAGATTTGCGTACGACGAATAGAAGTGGAGTTATAGTTGTTTATATCTGTCAGGCCATGAATCACCATTGACGGCCGGATTGCCTTCCACTCGAAACGATCGATGTTTGACGAAACTATGCAAGTTCTTCGCAGATCGGTATAAGGTGGGTCGATGTGTCGTGTTTTAAGCTACAAATTGCTATGTCGCAGATTTGCATACGACGAATAGAGGCGGAGTTATCGATGTTTATATCAGTGAGGCCATTAATCACCATTGACGACAGGATTGCCTACCACTCGGAACGATCGACGTTTGACGAAACTATGCAAGTTCGTCGCAGATCGGTATAAGGTGGGTCGTTGGGCCGTGTTTTAAGCTACAAATTGCTATGTCGCAGATTTGCATACGACGAATAGAAGCAGAGTTATAGTTGTTTATATCTGTGAGGCCATGAATCACCATTGACGGCAGGATTGCCTACCACTCGGAACGATCGACGTTTGACGAAACTATGCAAGTTCTTCGCAGATCGGTATAAGATGGGTCGATGTGTCGTGTTTTAGGCTACAAATTGCTACGTCGCATATTTGCGTGCGACGAATAGAAGCGGAGTTATAGTTGTTTATATCCGTGAGGCCATTAATAACCATTGACGACAGGATTGCCTACCACTCGGAACGATCGACGTTTGACGAAACTATGCAAGTTCGTCGCAGATCGGTATAAGGTGGCTCGATGTGTCGTGTTTTAGGCTACAAATTGCTATGTCGCAGATTTGCGTACGACGAATAGAAGCGGAGTTGTAGTTGTTTATATCTGTGAGGTCATGAATCATCATTGACGGCCAGAATGCCTACCACTCGAAACGATCGATGTTTGACGAAACAATGCAAGTTCGTCGCAGATCGGTATAAGGTGGCTCGATGTGTCGTGCTTTAAGCTACAAATTGCTATGACGCAGATTTGCATACGACGAATAGAGGCGGAGTTATAGTTGTTTATATCTGTCAGGCCATGAATCACCATTGACGGCCTGATTGCCTACCACTCGAAACGATCGACGTTTGACGAAACTATGCAAGTTCTTCGCAGATCGGTATAAGCTGGGTCGATGTGTCGTGTTTTAAGCTACAAATTGCTATGTCGCAGATTCGCGTACTACGAATAGAAGTGGAGTTATAGTTGTTTATATCTGTGAGGCCATTAATCACCATTGACGACCGGATTGCCTACCACTCGAAACGATCGATGTTTGACGAAACTATGCAAGTTCGTTGCAGATCGGTATAAGGTGGGTCGTTGGGCCGTGTTTTAAGCTACAAATTGCTATGTCGCAGATTTGCATACGACGAATAGAAGCGGAGTTGTAGTTGTTTATATCTGTGAGGTCATGAATCATCATTGACGGCCAGAATGCTTACCACTCGAAACGATCGATGTTTGACGAAACTATGCAAGTTCGTCGCAGATCGGTATATGGTGGGTCGATGTATCGTGCTTTAAGCTACAAATTGCTATGTCGCAGATTTGCATTCGACGAATAGAGGCGGAGTTATAGTTGTTTCTATCTGTGAGGCCATGAATCACCATTGACGGCAGGATTGCCTACCACTCGGAACGATCGACGATTGACGAAACTATGCAAGTTCTTCGCAGATCGGCATGAGATGGGTCGATGTGTCGTGTTTTAAGCTACAAATTGCTACGTGGCAGATTCGCGTACTACGAATAGAAGTGGAGTTATAGTTGTTTATATCTGTCAGGCCACGAATCACCATTGACGGCCGGATTGCCTTCTATTCGAAACGATCGATGTTTGACGAAACTATGCGAGTTCGTCGCAGATCGGTATAAGGTGGGTCGTTGGGCCGCGTTTTAAGCTACAAGTTGCTGTGTCGCAGATTCGCATACGACGAATAGAAGCGGAGTTATCGATGTTTATATCTGTGAGGCCATTAATCACCATTGACGACAGTATTGCCTACCACTCGAAACGATCGATGTTTGACGAAACTATGCAAGTTTGTCGCAGATCGGTATAAGGTGGGTCGATGTATCGTGCTTTAAGCTACAAATTGCTATGTCGCAGATTGGCATACGACGAATAGAAGCGGAGTTATAGTTGTTTATATCTGTGAGGACATGAATCCTCATTGACGGCCGGAATGCCTACCACTCGAAACGATCGATGTTTGACGAAACTATGCAAGTTCGTCGCAGATCGGTATAAGGTGGGTCGATGTGTCGTGTTTTAAGCTACAAAGTGCTATGTCGCAGATTTGCATACGACGAATAGAAGCGGAGTAATAGTTGTTTATATCTGTCAGGCCATGAATCACCATTGACGACCGGATTGCCTACCACTCGAAACGATCGATGTTTGACGAAACTATGCAAGTTCGTTGCAGATCGGTATAAGGTGGGTCGTTGGGCCGTGTTTTAAGCTACAAATGGCTATGCCGCAGATTTGCATACGACGAATAGAAGCGGAGTAATAGTTGTTTATATCTGTCAGGCCATGAATCACCATTGACGGCCGGATTGCCTTCCACTCGAAACGATCGATGTTTGACGAAACTATGCAAGTTCGTCGCAGATCGGTATAAGGTGGGTCGTTGGACCGTGTTTTAAGCTACAAATTGCTATGTCGCAGATTTGCATACGACGAATAGAAGCAGAGTTATAGTTGTTTATATCTGTGAGGCCATGAATCACCATTGACGGCAGGATTGCCTACCACTCGGAACGATCGACGTTTGACGAAACTATGCAAGTTCTTCGCAGATCGGTATAAGATGGGTCGATGTGTCGTGTTTTAGGCTACAAATTGCTACGTCGCATATTTGCGTGCGACGAATAGAAGCGGAGTTATAGTTGTTTATATCTGTCAGGCCATGAATCACCATTGACGGCCGGATTGCCTACCACTCGGAACGATCGACGTTTGCCCAAAACTATGCAAGTTCGTCGCAGATCGGTATAAGGTGGCTCGATGTGTCGTGTTTTAGGCTACAAATTGCTATGTCGCAGATTTGCGTGCGACGAATAGAAGCGGAGTTATAGTTGTTTATATCTGTCAGGCCATGAACCACCATTGACGGCCGGATTGCCTACCACTCGGAACGACCGAGGTTTGCCAAAACTATGCAAGTTCGTCGCAGATCGGTATAAGGTGGGTCGTTGGGCCGCGTTTTAAGCTACAAATTGCTATGTCGCAGATTTGCATACGACGAATAGAAGCAGAGTTATAGTTGTTTATATCTGTGAGGCCATGAATCACCATTGACGGCAGGATTGCCTACCACTCGGAACGGTCGACGTTTGACGAAACTATGCAAGTTCTTCCCAGATCGGTATAAGATGGGTCGATGTGTCGTGTTTTAAGCTACAAATTGCTATGTCGCAGATTTGCGTACGACGAATAGAAGCGGAGTTATAGTTGTTTGTATCTGTCAGGCCATGAATCACCATTGACGGCCGGATTGCCTACCACTCGGAACGACCGACGTTTGCCGAAACTATGCAAGGTCGTCGCAGATCGGTATAATGTGGGTCGGTGGGCCGTGTTTTAAGATACAAATTGCTATGTCGCAGATTCGCATACGACCAATAGAAGCGGAGTTATCGATGTTTATATCCGTGAGGCCATTAATAACCATTGACGACAGGATTGCCTACCACTCGGAACGATCGACGTTTGACGAAACTATGCAAGTTCGTCGCAGATCGGTATAAGGTGGCTCGAGGGGTCGTGTTTTAGGCTACAAATTGCTATGTCGCATATTTGCGTGCGACGAATAGAAGCGGAGTTATAGTTGTTTTTATCTGTCAGGCCATGAACCACCATTGACGGCCGGATTGCCTACCACTCGGAACGACCGACGTTTGCCGAAACTATGCAAGTTCGTCGCAGATCGGTATAAGGTGGGTCGTTGGGCCGTGTTTTAAGCTACAACTTGCTATGTCGCAGATTTGCATACGACGAATAGAGGCGGAGTTATAGTTGTTTATATCTGTGAGGCCATGAATCACCATTGACGGCAGGATTGCCTACCACTCGGAACGATCGACGTTTGACGAAACTATGCAAGTTCTTCGCAGATCGGTATAAGATGGGTCGATGTGTCGTGATTTAAGCTACAAATTGCTATGTCGCAGATTCGCATACTACGAATAGAAGTGGAGTTATAGTTGTTTATATCTGTCAGGCCATGAATCACCATTGACGGCCGGATTGCCTTCCACTCGAAACAATCGATGTTTGACGAAACTATGCAAGTTCGTCGCAGATCGGTATAAGGTGGGTCGTTGGGCCGTGTTTTAAGCTACAAGTTGCTGTGTCGCAGATTCGCATACGACGAATAGAAGCGGAGTTATAGTTGTGTATATCTGTCAGGCCGTGAATCACCATTGACGGCCGGATTGCCTACCACTCGGAACGATCGACGTTTGCCGAAACTATGCAAGTTCTTCGCAGATCGGTATAAGGTGGGTCGATGTGCCGTGTTTTAAGCTACAAATTGCTATGTCGCAGATTTGCATACGACGAATAGAAGCGGAGTTATAGTTGTTTATATCTGTGAGGTCATGAATCATCATTGACGGCCGGAATGCCTATCACTCGAAACGATCGATGTTTGACGAAACTATGCAAGTTCGTCGCAGATCGGTATAAGGTGGGTCGTTGGGCCGTGTTTTAAGCTACAAGTTGCTGTGTCGCAGATTCGCATACGACGAATAGAAGCGGAGTTATAGTTGTGTATATCTGTCAGGCCGTGAATCACCATTGACGGCCGGATTGCCTACCACTCGGAACGATCGACGTTTGCCGAAACTATGCAAGTTCTTCGCAGATCGGTATAAGTTGGCTCGCTGTGTCGTGTTTTAGGCTACAGATTGTTATGTCGCAGATTTGCGTACGACGAATAGAAGCGGAGATATAGTTGTTTATATCTGTCAGGCCATGAATCACCATTGACGGCCGTATTGCCTACCACTCGGAACGACCGAGGTTTGCCGAAACTATGCAGGTTCGTCGCAGATCGGTATAAGGTGGGTCGTTGGGCCGCGTTTTAAGCTACAAATTGCTATGTCGCAGATTTGCATACGACGAATAGAAGCAGAGTTATAGTTGTTTATATCTGTGAGGCCATGAATCACCATTGACGGCAGGATTGCCTACCACTCGGAACGATCGACGTTTGACGAAACTATGCAAGTTCTTCGCAGATCGGTATAAGATGGGTCGATGTGTCGTGTTTTAAGCTACAAATTGCTATGTCGCAGATTTGCGTACGACGAATAGAAGCGGAGTTATAGTTGTTTGTATCTGTCAGGCCATGAATCACCATTGACGGCCGGATTGCCTACCACTCGGAACGACCGACGTTTGCCGAAACTATTCAAGGTCGTCGCAGATCGGTATAATGTGGGTCGTTGGGCCGTGTTTAAAGATACAAATTGCTATGTCGCAGATTCGCATACGACCAATAGAAGCGGAGTTATCGATGTTTATATCCGTGAGGCCTTTAATAACCATTGACGACAGGATTGCCTACCACTCGGAACGATCGACGTTTGACGAAACTATGCAAGTTCTTCGCAGATCGATATAAGATGGGTCGATGTGTCGTGCTTTAAGCTACAAATTGCTATGTCGCAGATTCGCATACTATGAATAGAAGTGGAGTTATAGTTGTTTATATCTGTCAGGCCATGAATCACCATTGACGGCCGGATTGCCTTCCACTCGAAACAATCGATGTTTGACGAAACTATGCAAGTTCTTCGCAGATCGGTATAAGGTGGGTCGTTGGGCCGTGTCTTAAGCTACAAGTGGCTATGTCGCAGATTCGCATACGACGAATAGAAGCGGAGTTTTCGATGTTTATATCTGTGAGGCGATTAATCACCATTGACTACCGGATTGCCTACCACTCGGAACGATCGATGTTTGACGAAACAATACAAGTTTGTCGCAGATCGGTATAAGGTGGGTCGTTGGGCCGTGTCTTAAGCTACAAGTTGCTATGTCGCAGATTCGCATACGACGAATAGAAGCGGAGTTATCGATGTTTATATCTGCGAGGCCATTAATCACCATTGACTACCGGATTGCCTACCACTCGGAACGATCGACGTTTGACGAAACTATGCAAGTTCGTCGCAGATCGGTATAAGTTGGCTCGCTGTGTCGTGTTTTAGGCTACAGATTGTTATGTCGCAGATTTGCGTACGACGAATAGAAGCGGAAATATAGTTGTTTATATCTGTCAGGCCATGAATCACCATTGACGGCCGTATTGCCTACCACTCGGAACGATCGACGTTTGACGAAACTATGCAAGTTCTTCGCAGATCGGTATAAGGTGGGTCGATGTGCCGTGTTTTAAGCTACAAAATGCTATGTCGCAGATTCGCATACGACGAATAGAAGCTGAGTTACAGTTGTTTATATCTGTGAGGCCATGAATCACCATTGACGGCCGACTTGCCTACCACGCGGAACGATCGACGATTGACGAAACTATGCAAGTTCGTCGCTGATCGATATAAGGTGGCTCGATGTGTCGTGTTTTAGGCTACAAATTGCTATGTCGCAGATATGCATACGACGAATAGAAGCGGCGTTATAGTTGTTTATATCTGTGAGGTCATGAATCATCATTGACGGCCGGAATGCCAACCACTCGAAGCGATCGATGTTTGACGAAACTATGCAAGTTCGTTGCAGATCGGTATAAGGTGGGTCGTTGGGCCGTGTTTTAAGCTACAAGTTGCTTTGTCGCAGATTCGCATACGACGAATAGAAGCGGAGTTATCGATGTTTGTATCTGTGGGGCCATTAATCACCATTGACGACCGGATTGCCTACCACTCGGAACGATCGACGTTTGACCAAACTATGCAAGTTCTTCGCAGATCAGCATAACGTGGGTCGACGTGTCGTGTTTAAGCTACAGAATGCTATGTTCTAGATTCGCATACGACGAATAGAAGCCAAGTTTTAGGTGTTTATATCTGTGAGGCCATGAATCACCATTGACGGCCGACTTGCCTACCACGCGGAACGATCGACGATTGACGAAACTATGCAAGTTCGTCGCAGATCGGTATAAGGTGGCTCGATGTGTCGTGTTTTAGGCTACAAATTGCTATGTCGCAGATTTACATACGACGAATAGAAGCGGAGTTATAGTTGTTTATATATGTCAGGCCATTAATCACCATTGACGGCCGGATTGCCTACCACTCGGAACGATCGACGTTTGACGAAACTATGCATGTTCTTCGCATATCGGTATAAGGTGGGTCGATGTGCCGTGTTTTAAGCTACAAAATGCTATGTCGCAGATTCGCATACAACGAATAGAAGCTGAGTTACAGTTGTTTATATGTGTGAGGCCATGAATCACCATTGACGGCCGACTTGCCTACCACGCGGAACGATCGACGATTGACGAAACTATGCAAGTTCGTCGCTGATCGGTATAAGGTGGCTCGATGTGTCGTGTTTTAGGCTACAAATTGCTATGTCGCAGATTTGCATACGACGAATAGAAGCGGCGTTATAGTTGTTTATATCTGTGAGGTCATGAATCATCATTGACGGCCGGTATGCCTACCACTCGAAGCGATCGATGTTTGACGAAACTATGCAAGTTCGTTGCAGATCGGTATAAGGTGGGTCGTTGGGCCGTGTTTTAAGCTACAAGTTGCTATGTCGCAGATTCGCATACGACCAATAGAAGCGGAGTTATCGATGTTTATATCCGTGAGGCCATTAATCACTATTGACGACAGGATTGCCTACCACTCGGAACGATCGACGTTTGACGAAACTATGCAAGTTCGTCGCAGATCGGTATAAGGTGGGTCGATGTGTCGTGTTTTAAGCTACAAAGTGCTATGTCGCAGATTTGCATACGACGAATAGAAGCGGAGTAATAGTTGTTTATATCTGTCAGGCCATGAATCACCATTGACGACCGGATTGCCTACCACTCGAAACGATCGATGTTTGACGAAACTATGCAAGTTCGTTGCAGATCGGTATAAGGTGGGTCGTTGGGCCGTGTTTTAAGCTACAAATGGCTATGCCGCAGATTTGCATACGACGAATAGAAGCGGAGTAATAGTTGTTTATATCTGTCAGGCCATGAATCACCATTGACGGCCGGATTGCCTTCCACTCGAAACGATCGATGTTTGACGAAACTATGCAAGTTCGTCGCAGATCGGTATAAGGTGGGTCGTTGGACCGTGTTTTAAGCTACAAATTGCTATGTCGCAGATTTGCATACGACGAATAGAAGCAGAGTTATAGTTGTTTATATCTGTGAGGCCATGAATCACCATTGACGGCAGGATTGCCTACCACTCGGAACGATCGACGTTTGACGAAACTATGCAAGTTCTTCGCAGATCGGTATAAGATGGGTCGATGTGTCGTGTTTTAGGCTACAAATTGCTACGTCGCATATTTGCGTGCGACGAATAGAAGCGGAGTTATAGTTGTTTATATCTGTCAGGCCATGAATCACCATTGACGGCCGGATTGCCTACCACTCGGAACGATCGACGTTTGCCCAAAACTATGCAAGTTCGTCGCAGATCGGTATAAGGTGGCTCGATGTGTCGTGTTTTAGGCTACAAATTGCTATGTCGCAGATTTGCGTGCGACGAATAGAAGCGGAGTTATAGTTGTTTATATCTGTCAGGCCATGAACCACCATTGACGGCCGGATTGCCTACCACTCGGAACGACCGAGGTTTGCCAAAACTATGCAAGTTCGTCGCAGATCGGTATATGGTGGGTCGTTGGGCCGCGTTTTAAGCTACAAATTGCTATGTCGCAGATTTGCATACGACGAATAGAAGCAGAGTTATAGTTGTTTATATCTGTGAGGCCATGAATCACCATTGACGGCAGGATTGCCTACCACTCGGAACGGTCGACGTTTGACGAAACTATGCAAGTTCTTCGCAGATCGGTATAAGATGGGTCGATGTGTCGTGTTTTAAGCTACAAATTGCTATGTCGCAGATTTGCGTACGACGAATAGAAGCGGAGTTATAGTTGTTTGTATCTGTCAGGCCATGAATCACCATTGACGGCCGGATTGCCTACCACTCGGAACGACCGACGTTTGCCGAAACTATGCAAGGTCGTCGCAGATCGGTATAATGTGGGTCGGTGGGCCGTGTTTTAAGATACAAATTGCTATGTCGCAGATTCGCATACGACCAATAGAAGCGGAGTTATCGATGTTTATATCCGTGAGGCCATTAATAACCATTGACGACAGGATTGCCTACCACTCGGAACGATCGACGTTTGACGAAACTATGCAAGTTCGTCGCAGATCGGTATAAGGTGGCTCGATGTGTCGTGTTTTAGGCTACAAATTGCTATGTCGCATATTTGCGTGCGACGAATAGAAGCGGAGTTATAGTTGTTTATATCTGTCAGGCCATGAACCACCATTGACGGCCGGATTGCCTACCACTCGGAACGACCGACGTTTGCCGAAACTATGCAAGTTCGTCGCAGATCGGTATAAGGTGGGTCGTTGGGCCGTGTTTTAAGCTACAACTTGCTATGTCGCAGATTTGCATACGACGAATAGAGGCGGAGTTATAGTTGTTTATATCTGTGAGGCCATGAATCACCATTGACGGCAGGATTGCCTACCACTCGGAACGATCGACGTTTGACGAAACTATGCAAGTTCTTCGCAGATCGGTATAAGATGGGTCGATGTGTCGTGCTTTAAGCTACAAATTGCTATGTCGCAGATTCGCATACTACGAATAGAAGTGGAGTTATAGTTGTTTATATCTGTCAGGCCATGAATCACCATTGACGGCCGGATTGCCTTCCACTCGAAACAATCGATGTTTGACGAAACTATGCAAGTTCGTCGCAGATCGGTATAAGGTGGGTCGTTGGGCCGTGTTTTAAGCTACAAGTTGCTGTGTCGCAGATTCGCATACGACGAATAGAAGCGGAGTTATAGTTGTGTATATCTGTCAGGCCGTGAATCACCATTGACGGCCGGATTGCCTACCACTCGGAACGATCGACGTTTGCCGAAACTATGCAAGTTCTTCGCAGATCGGTATAAGGTGGGTCGATGTGCCGTGTTTTAAGCTACAAATTGCTATGTCGCAGATTTGCATACGACGAATAGAAGCGGAGTTATAGTTGTTTATATCTGTGAGGTCATGAATCATCATTGACGGCCGGAATGCCTATCACTCGAAACGATCGATGTTTGACGAAACTATGCAAGTTCGTCGCAGATCGGTATAAGGTGGGTCGTTGGGCCGTGTTTTAAGCTACAAGTTGCTGTGTCGCAGATTCGCATACGACGAATAGAAGCGGAGTTATAGTTGTGTATATCTGTCAGGCCGTGAATCACCATTGACGGCCGGATTGCCTACCACTCGGAACGATCGACGTTTGCCGAAACTATGCAAGTTCTTCGCAGATCGGTATAAGTTGGCTCGCTGTGTCGTGTTTTAGGCTACAGATTGTTATGTCGCAGATTTGCGTACGACGAATAGAAGCGGAGATATAGTTGTTTATATCTGTCAGGCCATGAATCACCATTGACGGCCGTATTGCCTACCACTCGGAACGACCGAGGTTTGCCGAAACTATGCAGGTTCGTCGCAGATCGGTATAAGGTGGGTCGTTGGGCCGCGTTTTAAGCTACAAATTGCTATGTCGCAGATTTGCATACGACGAATAGAAGCAGAGTTATAGTTGTTTATATCTGTGAGGCCATGAATCACCATTGACGGCAGGATTGCCTACCACTCGGAACGATCGACGTTTGACGAAACTATGCAAGTTCTTCGCAGATCGGTATAAGATGGGTCGATGTGTCGTGTTTTAAGCTACAAATTGCTATGTCGCAGATTTGCGTACGACGAATAGAAGCGGAGTTATAGTTGTTTGTATCTGTCAGGCCATGAATCACCATTGACGGCCGGATTGCCTACCACTCGGAACGACCGACGTTTGCCGAAACTATGCAAGGTCGTCGCAGATCGGTATAATGTGGGTCGTTGGGCCGTGTTTAAAGATACAAATTGCTATGTCGCAGATTCGCATACGACCAATAGAAGCGGAGTTATCGATGTTTATATCCGTGAGGCCTTTAATAACCATTGACGACAGGATTGCCTACCACTCGGAACGATCGACGTTTGACGAAACTATGCAAGTTCTTCGCAGATCGATATAAGATGGGTCGATGTGTCGTGCTTTAAGCTACAAATTGCTATGTCGCAGATTCGCATATTATGAATAGAAGTGGAGTTATAGTTGTTTATATCTGTCAGGCCATGAATCACCATTGACGGCCGGATTGCCTTCCACTCGAAACAATCGATGTTTGACGAAACTATGCAAGTTCTTCGCAGATCGGTATAAGGTGGGTCGTTGGGCCGTGTCTTAAGCTACAAGTGGCTATGTCGCAGGTTCGCATACGACGAATAGAAGCGGAGTTTTCGATGTTTATATCTGTGAGGCGATTAATCACCATTGACTACCGGATTGCCTACCACTCGGAACGATCGATGTTTGACGAAACAATACAAGTTTGTCGCAGATCGGTATAAGGTGGGTCGTTGGGCCGTGTCTTAAGCTACAAGTTGCTATGTCGCAGATTCGCATACGACGAATAGAAGCGGAGTTATCGATGTTTATATCTGCGAGGCCATTAATCACCATTGACTACCGGATTGCCTACCACTCGGAACGATCGACGTTTGACGAAACTATGCAAGTTCGTCGCAGATCGGTATAAGTTGGCTCGCTGTGTCGTGTTTTAGGCTACAGATTGTTATGTCGCAGATTTGCGTACGACGAATAGAAGCGGAGATATAGTTTTTTATATCTGTCAGGCCATGAATCACCATTGACGGCCGTATTGCCTACCACTCGGAACGATCGACGTTTGACGAAACTATGCAAGTTCTTCGCAGATCGGTATAAGGTGGGTCGATGTGCCGTGTTTTAAGCTACAAAATGCTATGTCGCAGATTCGCATACGACGAATAGAAGCTGAGTTACAGTTGTTTATATCTGTGAGGCCATGAATCACCATTGACGGCCGACTTGCCTACCACGCGGAACGATCGACGATTGACGAAACTATGCAAGTTCGTCGCTGATCGATATAAGGTGGCTCGATGTGTCGTGTTTTAGGCTACAAATTGCTATGTCGCAGATATGCATACGACGAATAGAAGCGGCGTTATAGTTGTTTATATCTGTGAGGTCATGAATCATCATTGACGGCCGGAATGCCAACCACTCGAAGCGATCGATGTTTGACGAAACTATGCAAGTTCGTTGCAGATCGGTATAAGGTGGGTCGTTGGGCCGTGTTTTAAGCTACAAGTTGCTTTGTCGCAGATTCGCATACGACGAATAGAAGCGGAGTTATCGATGTTTGTATCTGTGGGGCCATTAATCACCATTGACGACCGACTTGCCTACCACGCGGAACGATCGACGATTGACGAAACTATGCAAGTTCGTCGCAGATCGGTATAAGGTGGCTCGATGTGTCGTGTTTTAGGCTACAAATTGCTATGTTCTAGATTCGCATACGACGAATAGAAGCGGAGTTATAGTTGTTTATATATGTCAGGCCATTAATCACCATTGACGGCCGGATTGCCTACCACTCGGAACGATCGACGTTTGACGAAACTATGCAAGTTCTTCGCATATCGGTATAAGGTGGGTCGATGTGCCGTGTTTTAAGCTACAAAATGCTATGTCGCAGATTCGCATACAACGAATAGAAGCTGAGTTACAGTTGTTTATATGTGTGAGGCCATGAATCACCATTGACGGCCGACTTGCCTACCACGCGGAACGATCGACGATTGACGAAACTATGCAAGTTCGTCGCTGATCGGTATAAGGTGGCTCGATGTGTCGTGTTTTAGGCTACAAATTGCTATGTCGCAGATTTGCATACGACGAATAGAAGCGGCGTTATAGTTGTTTATATCTGTGAGGTCATGAATCATCATTGACGGCCGGTATGCCTACCACTCGAAGCGATCGATGTTTGACGAAACTATGCAAGTTCGTTGCAGATCGGTATAAGGTGGGTCGTTGGGCCGTGTTTTAAGCTACAAGTTGCTATGTCGCAGATTCGCATACGACCAATAGAAGCGGAGTTATCGATGTTTATATCCGTGAGGCCATTAATCACTATTGACGTCAGGATTGCCTACCACTCGGAACGATCGACGTTTGACGAAACTATGCAAGTTCGTCGCAGATCGGTATAAGGTGGCTCGATGTGTCGTGTTTTAGGCTACAAATTGCTATGTCGCAGATTTGCGTACGACGAATAGAAGCGGAGTTATAGTTGTTTATATCTGTCAGGCCATGAATCATCATTGACGGCCGGATTGCCTTCCACTCGAAACGATCGATGTTTGACGAAACTATGCAAGTTCGTCGCAGATCGGTATAAGGTGGGTCGTTGGGCCGTTTTTGAAGCTACAAGTTGCTGTGTCGCAGATTCGCATACGACGAATAGAAGCGGAGTTAACGATGTTTATATCTGTGAGGCCATTAATCACCATTGACGACAGGATTGCCTACCACTCGGAACGATCGACGTTTCACGAAACTATGCAAGTTCGTCGCAGATCGGTATAAGGTGGCTCGATGTGTCGCGCTTTAAGCTACAAATTGCTATGACGCAGATTTGCATACGACGAATAGAGGCGGAGTTATAGTAGTTTATATCTGTGAGGCCATGAATCACCATTGACGACAGGATTGCCTACCACTCGGAACGATCGACGGTTGACGAAACTATGCAAGTTCTTCGCAGATCGGTATAAGATGGGTCGATGTGTCGTGTTTTAAGCTACAAATTGCTATGTCGCAAATTCGCATACGACGAATAGAAGTGGAGTTATAGTTGTTTATATCTGTCAGGCCATGAATCACCATTGACGGCCGGATTGCCTACCACTCGAAACGATCGACGTTTGACGAAACTATGCAAGTTCTTCGCAGATCGGTATAAGCTGGGTCGATGTGTCGTGTTTTAAGCTACAAATTGCTATGTCGCAGATTCGCGTACTACGAATAGAAGTGGAGTTATAGTTGTTTATATCTGTGAGGCCATGAATCACCATTGACGACCGGATTGCCTACCACTCGAAACGATCGATGTTTGACGAAACTATGCAAGTTCGTTGCAGATCGGTATAAGGTGGGTCGTTGGGCCGTGTTTTAAGCTACAAATTGCTATGTCGCAGATTTGCATACGACGAATAGAAGCGGAGTTGTAGTTGTTTATATCTGTGAGGTCATGAATCATGATTGACGGCCAGAATGCCTACCACTCGAAACGATCGATGTTTGACGAAACTATGCAAGTTCGTCGCAGATCGGTATAAGGTGGGTCGATGTATCGTGCTTTAAGCTACAAATTGCTATGTCGTAGATTTGCATTCGACGAATAGAGGCGGAGTTATAGTTGTTTCTATCTGTGAGGCCATGAATCACCATTGACGGCAGGATTGCCAACCACTCGGAACGATCGACGTTTGACGAAACTATGCAAGTTCTTCGCAGATCGGCATAAGATGGGTCGATGTGTCGTGTTTTAAGCTACAAATTGCTATGTGGCAGATTCGCGTACTACGAATAGAAGTGGAGTTATAGTTGTTTATATCTGTCAGGCCACGAATCACCATTGACGGCCGGATTGCCTTCTATTCGAAACGATCGATGTTTGACGAAACTATGCGAGTTCGTCGCAGATCGGTATAAGGTGGGTCGTTGGGCCGCGTTTTAAGCTACAAGTTGCTGTGTCGCAGATTCGCATACGACGAATAGAAGCGGAGTTATCGATGTTTATATCTGTAAGGCCATTAATCACCATTGACGACAGTATTGCCTACCACTCGAAACGATCGATGTTTGACGAAACTATGCAAGTTTGTCGCAGATCGGTATAAGGTGGGTCGATGTATCGTGCTTTAAGCTACAAATTGCTATGTCGCAGATTGGCATACGACGAATAGAAGCGGAGTAATAGTTGTTTATATCTGTGAGGCCATGAATCACCATTGACGACCGGATTGCCTACCACTCGAAACGATCGATGTTTGACGAAACAATGCAAGTTCGTTGCAGATCGGTATAAGGTGGGTCGTTGGGCCGAGTTTTAAGCTACAAATGGCTATGCCGCAGATTCGCATACGACGAATAGAAGCGGAGTAATCGATGTTTATATCTGTGAGGCCATGAATCACCATCGACGGCCGGATTGCCTACCACTCGGAACGATCGACGTGTGACGAAACTATGCAAGTTCTTCGCAGATCGGTATAAGGTGGCCCGATGTGTCGTGTTTTAGGCTACAAATTACTATGTCGCAGATTTGCGTACGACGAATAGAAGTGGAGTTATAGTTGTTTATATCTGTCAGGCCATGAATCACCATTGACGGCCGGATTGCCTTCCACTCGAAACGATCGATGTTTGACGAAACTATGCAAGTTCTTCGCAGATCGGTATAAGGTGGGTCGATGTGTCGTGTTTTAAGCTACAAATTGCTATGTCGCAGATTTGCATACGACGAATAGAGGCGGAGTTATAGTTGTTTATATCTGTGAGGCCATGAATCACCATTGACGGCAGGATTGCCTACCACTCGGAACGATCGACGTTTGACGAAACTATGCAAGTTCTTCGCAGATCGGTATAAGATGGGTCGATGTGTCGTGTTTTAAGCTACAAATTGCTATGTCGCAGATTTGCATACGACGAATAGAAGTGGAGTTATAGTTGTTTATATCTGTCAGGCCATGAATCACCATTGACGACAGGATTGCCTACCACTCGGAACGATCGACGTTTGACGAAACTATGCAAGTTCTTCGCAGATCGGTATAATGTGGGTCGTTGGGCCGTGTTTTAAGATACAAATTGCTATGTCGCAGATTCGCATACGACCAATAGAAGCGGAGTTATCGATGTTTATATCCGTGAGGCCATTAATCACCATTGACGACAGGATTGCCTACCACTCGGAACGATCGACGTTTGACGAAACTATGCAAGTTCGTCGCAGATCGGTATAAGGTGGGTCTATGTGTCGTGTTTTAAGCTACAAATTGCTATGTCGCAGATTTGCATACGACGAATAGAGGCGGAGTTATAGTTGTTTATATCTGTGAGGCCATGAATCACCATTGACGGCAGGATTGCCTACCACTCGGAACGATCGACGTTTGACGAAACTATGCAAGTTCTTCGCAGATCGGTATAAGATGGGTCGATGTGTCGTGATTTAAGCTACAAATTGCTATGTCGCAGATTCGCATACGACGAATAGAAGTGGAGTTATAGTTGTTTATATCTGTCAGGCCATGAATCACCATTGACGGCCGGATTGCCTTCTACTCGAAACGATCGATGTTTGACGAAACTATGCATGTTCTTCGCAGATCGGTATAAGGTGGGTCGATGTGTCGTGTTTTAAGCTAGAAATTGCTATGTCGCAGATTTGCATACGACGAATAGAGGCGGAGTTATAGTTGTTTATATCTGTGAGGCCATGAATCACCATTGACGGCAGGATTGCCTACCACTCGGAACGATCGACGTTTGACGAAACTATGCAAGTTCTTCGCAGATCGGTATTAAGTTGGGTCGATGTGTCGTGTTTTAAGCTACAAATTGCTATGTCGCAGATTCGCATACGACGAATAGAAGTGGAGTTATAGTTGTTTATATCTGTCAGGCCATGAATCACCATTGACGGCCGGATTGCCTTCCACTCGAAACGATCGATGTTTGACGAAACTATGCAAGTTCTTCGAAAATCGGTATAAGGTGGGTCGATGTGTCGTGTTTTAAGCTACAAATTGCTATGTCGCAGATTTGCATACGACGAATAGAGGCGGAGTTATCGATGTTTATATCAGTGAGGCCATTAATCACCATTGACGACAGGATTGCCTACCACTCGGAACGATCGACGTTTGACGAAACTATGCAAGTTCGTCGCAGATCGGTATAAGGTGGGTCGTTGGGCCGTGTTTTAAGCTACAACTTGCTATGTCGCAGATTCGCATACGACGAATAGAAGCGGAGTTATAGTTGTTTATATCTGTCAGGCCATGAATCACCATTGACGGCCGGATTGCCTACCACTCGGAACGATTGACATTTGCCGAAACTATGCAAGTTCGTCGCAGATCGGTATAAGGTGGCTCGATGTGTCGTGTTTTAGGCTACAAATTGCTATGTCGCAGATTTGCGTACGACGAATAGAAGCGGAGTTATAGTTGTTTATATCTGTCAGGCCATGAACCACCATTGACAGCCGGATTGCCTACCACTCGGAACGACCGAGGTTTGCCGAAACTATGCAAGTTCGTCGCAGATCGGTATAAGGTGGGTCGTTGGGCCGCGTATTAAGCTACAAATTTCTATGTCGCAGATTTGCATACGACGAATAGAAGCAGAGTTATAGTTGTTTATATCTGTGAGGCCATGAATCACCATTGACGGCAGGATTGCCTACCACTCGGAACGATCGACGTTTGACGAAACTATGCAAGTTCTTTGCAGATCGGTATAAGATGGGTCGATGTGTCGTGTTTTAAGCTACAAATTGCTATGTCGCAGATTTGCGTACGACGAATAGAAGTGGAGTTATAGTTGTTTATATCTGTCAGGCCATGAATCACCATTGACGGCCGGATTGCCTTCCACTCGAAACGATCGATGTTTGACGAAACTATGCAAGTTCTTCGCAGATCGGTATAAGGTGGGTCGATGTGTCGTGTTTTAAGCTACAAATTGCTATGTCGCAGATTTGCATACGACGAATAGAAGCGGAGTTATCGATGTTTATATCAGTGAGGCCATTAATCACCATTGACGACAGGATTGCCTACCACTCGGAACGATCGACGTTTGACGAAACTATGCAAGTTCGTCGCAGATCGGTATAAGGTGGGTCGTTGGGCCGTGTTTTAAGCTACAAATTGCTATGTCGCAGATTCGCATACGACGAATAGAAGCGGAGTTATAGTTGTTTATATCTGTCAGGCCATGAATCACCATTGACGGCCGGATTGCCTACCACTCGGAACGATCGACATTTGCCGAAACTATGCAAGTTCGTCGCAGATCGGTATAAGGTGGCTCGATGTGTCGTGTTTTAGGCTACAAATTGCTATGTCGCAGATTTGCGTACGACGAATAGAAGCGGAGTTATAGTTGTTTATATCTGTCAGGCCATGAACCACCATTGACAGCCGGATTGCCTACCACTCGGAACGACCGAGGTTTGCCGAAACTATGCAAGTTCGTCGCAGATCGGTATAAGGTGGGTCGTTGGGCCGCGTATTAAGCTACAAATTTCTATGTCGCAGATTTGCATACGACGAATAGAAGCCGAGTTATAGTTGTTTATATCTGTGAGGCCATGAATCACCATTGACGGCAGGATTGCCTACCACTCGGAACGATCGACGTTTGACGAAACTATGCAAGTTCTTTGCAGATCGGTATAAGATGGGTCGATGTGTCGTGTTTTAAGCTACAAATTACTATGTCGCAGATTTGCGTACGACGAATAGAAGTGGAGTTATAGTTGTTTATATCTGTCAGGCCATGAATCACCATTGACGGCCGGATTGCCTTCCACTCGAAACGATCGATGTTTGACGAAACTATGCAAGTTCTTCGCAGATCGGTATAAGGTGGGTCGATGTGTCGTGTTTTAAGCTACAAATTGCTATGTCGCAGATTTGCATACGACGAATAGAGGCGGAGTTATCGATGTTTATATCAGTGAGGCCATTAATCACCATTGACGACAGGATTGCCTACCACTCGGAACGATCGACGTTTGACGAAACTATGCAAGTTCGTCGCAGATCGGTATAAGGTGGGTCGTTGGGCCGTGTTTTAAGCTACAAATTGCTATGTCGCAGATTTGCATACGACGAATAGAAGCAGAGTTATAGTTGTTTATATCTGTGAGGCCATGAATCACCATTGACGGCAGGATTGCCTACCACTTGGAACGATCGACGTTTGACGAAACTATGCAAGTTCTTCGCAGATCGGTATAAGATGGGTCGATGTGTCGTGTTTTAGGCTACAAATTGCTACGTCGCATATTTGCGTGCGACGAATAGAAGCGGAGTTATAGATGTTTATATCCGTGAGGCCATTAATCACCATTGACGACAGGATTGCCTACCACTCGGAACGATCGACGTTTGACGAAACTATGCAAGTTCGTCGCAGATCGGTATAAGGTGGCTCGATGTGTCGTGTTTTAGGCTACAAATTGCTATGTCGCAGATTTGCGTACGACGAATAGAAGCGGAGTTGTAGTTGTTTATATCTGTGAGGTCATGAATCATCATTGACGGCCAGAATGCCTACCACTCGAAACGATTGATGTTTGACGAAACAATGCAAGTTCGTCGCAGATCGGTATAAGGTGGTTCGATGTGTCGTGCTTTAAGCTACAAATTGCTATGACGCAGATTTGCATACGACGAATAGAGGCGGAGTTATAGTTGTTTATATCTGTCAGGCCATGAATCACCATTGACGGCCTGATTGCCTACCACTCGAAACGATCGACGTTTGACGAAACTATGCAAGTTCTTCGCAGATCGGTATAAGCTGGGTCGATGTGTCGTGTTTTAAGCTACAAATTGCTATGTCGCAGATTCGCGTACTACGAATAGAAGTGGAGTTATAGTTGTTTATATCTGTGAGGCCATTAATCACCATTGACGACCGGATTGCCTGCCACTCGAAACGATCGATGTTTGACGAAACTATGCAAGTTCGTTGCAGATCGGTATAAGGTGGGTCGTTGGGCCGTGTTTTAAGCTACAAATTGCTATGTCGCAGATTTGCATACGACGAATAGAAGCGGAGTTGTAGTTGTTTATATCTGTGAGGTCATGAATCATCATTGACGGCCAGAATGCTTACCACTCGAAACGATCGATGTTTGACGAAACTATGCAAGTTCGTCGCAGATCGGTATATGGTGGGTCGATGTATCGTGCTTTAAGCTACAAATTGCTATGTCGCAGATTTGCATTCGACGAATAGAGGCGGAGTTATAGTTGTTTCTATCTGTGAGGCCATGAATCACCATTGACGGCAGGATTGCCTACCACTCGGAACGATCGACGATTGACGAAACTATGCAAGTTCTTCGCAGATCGGCATGAGATGGGTCGATGTGTCGTGTTTTAAGCTACAAATTGCTATGTGGCAGATTCGCGTACTACGAATAGAAGTGGAGTTATAGTTGTTTATATCTGTCAGGCCACGAATCACCATTGACGGCCGGATTGCCTTCTATTCGAAACGATCGATGTTTGACGAAACTATGCGAGTTCGTCGCAGATCGGTATAAGGTGGGTCGTTGGGCCGCGTTTTAAGCTACAAGTTGCTGTGTCGCAGATTCGCATACGACGAATAGAAGCGGAGTTATCGATGTTTATATCTGTGAGGCCATGAATCACCATTGACGGCCGGATTGCCTACCACTCGGAACGATCGACGTTTGCCGAAACTATGCAAGTTCGTCGCAGATCGGTATAAGGTGGCTCGATGTGTCGTGTTTTAGGCTACAAATTGCTATGTCGCAGATTTGCGTACGACGAATAGAAGCGGAGTTATAGTTGTTTATATCTGTCAGGCCATGAACCACCATTGACGGCCGGATTGCCTACCACTCGGAACGACCGAGGTTTGCCGAAACTATGCAAGTTCGTCGCAGATCGGTATAAGGTGGGTCGTTGGGCCGCGTTTTAAGCTACAAATTGCTATGTCGCAGATTTGCATACGACGAATAGAAGCAGAGTTATAGTTGTTTATATCTGTGAGGCCATGAATCACCATTGACGGCAGGATTGCCTACCACTCGGAACGATCGACGTTTGACGAAACTATGCAAGTTCTTTGCAGATCGGTATAAGATGGGTCGATGTGTCGTGTTTTAAGCTACAAATTACTATGTCGCAGATTTGCGTACGACGAATAGAAGTGGAGTTATAGTTGTTTATATCTGTCAGGCCATGAATCACCATTGACGGCCGGATTGCCTTCCACTCGAAACGATCGAAGTTTGACGAAACTATGCAAGTTCTTCGCAGATCGGTATAAGGTGGGTCGATGTGTCGTGTTTTAAGCTACAAATTGCTATGTCGCAGATTTGCATACGACGAATAGAGGCGGAGTTATCGATGTTTATATCAGTGAGGCCATTAATCACCATTGACGACAGGATTGCCTACCACTCGGAACGATCGACGTTTGACGAAACTATGCAAGTTCGTCGCAGATCGGTATAAGGTGGGTCGTTGGGCCGTGTTTTAAGCTACAAATTGCTATGTCGCAGATTTGCATACGACGAATAGAAGCAGAGTTATAGTTGTTTATATCTGTGAGGCCATGAATCACCATTGACGGCAGGATTGCCTACCACTCGGAACGATCGACGTTTGACGAAACTATGCAAGTTCTTCGCAGATCGGTATAAGATGGGTCGATGTGTCGTGTTTTAGGCTACAAATTGCTACGTCGCATATTTGCGTGCGACGAATAGAAGCGGAGTTATAGTTGTTTATATCCGTGAGGCCATTAATAACCATTGACGACAGGATTGCCTACCACTCGGAACGATCGACGTTTGACGAAACTATGCAAGTTCGTCGCAGATCGGTATAAGGTGGCTCGATGTGTCGTGTTTTAGGCTACAAATTGCTATGTCGCAGATTTGCGTACGACGAATAGAAGCGGAGTTGTAGTTGTTTATATCTGTGAGGTCATGAATCATCATTGACGGCCAGAATGCCTACCACTCGAAACGATCGATGTTTGACGAAACAATGCAAGTTCGTCGCAGATCGGTATAAGGTGGCTCGATGTGTCGTGCTTTAAGCTACAAATTGCTATGACGCAGATTTGCATACGACGAATAGAGGCGGAGTTATAGTTGTTTATATCTGTCAGGCCATGAATCACCATTGACGGCCTGATTGCCTACCACTCGAAACGATCGACGTTTGACGAAACTATGCAAGTTCTTCGCAGATCGGTATAAGCTGGGTCGATGTGTCGTGTTTTAAGCTACAAATTGCTATGTCGCAGATTCGCGTACTACGAATAGAAGTGGAGTTATAGTTGTTTATATCTGTGAGGCCATTAATCACCATTGACGACCGGATTGCCTGCCACTCGAAACGATCGATGTTTGACGAAACTATGCAAGTTCGTCGCAGATCGGTATAAGGTGGGTCGTTGGGCCGTGTTTTAAGCTACAAATTGCTATGTCGCAGATTTGCATACGACGAATAGAAGCGGAGTTGTAGTTGTTTATATCTGTGAGGTCATGAATCATCATTGACGGCCAGAATGCTTACCACTCGAAACGATCGATGTTTGACGAAACTATGCAAGTTCGTCGCAGATCGGTATATGGTGGGTCGATGTATCGTGCTTTAAGCTACAAATTGCTATGTCGCAGATTTGCATTCGACGAATAGAGGCGGAGTTATAGTTGTTTCTATCTGTGAGGCCATGAATCACCATTGACGGCAGGATTGCCTACCACTCGGAACGATCGACGATTGACGAAACTATGCAAGTTCTTCGCAGATCGGCATGAGATGGGTCGATGTGTCGTGTTTTAAGCTACAAATTGCTACGTGGCAGATTCGCGTACTACGAATAGAAGTGGAGTTATAGTTGTTTATATCTGTCAGGCCACGAATCACCATTGACGGCCGGATTGCCTTCTATTCGAAACGATCGATGTTTGACGAAACTATGCGAGTTCGTCGCAGATCGGTATAAGGTGGGTCGTTGGGCCGCGTTTTAAGCTACAAGTTGCTGTGTCGCAGATTCGCATACGACGAATAGAAGCGGAGTTATCGATGTTTATATCTGTGAGGCCATTAATCACCATTGACGACAGTATTGCCTACCACTCGAAACGATCGATGTTTGACGAAACTATGCAAGTTTGTCGCAGATCGGTATAAGGTGGGTCGATGTATCGTGCTTTAAGCTACAAATTGCTATGTCGCAGATTGGCATACGACGAATAGAAGCGGAGTTATAGTTGTTTATATCTGTGAGGACATGAATCCTCATTGACGGCCGGAATGCCTACCACTCGAAACGATCGATGTTTGACGAAACTATGCAAGTTCGTCGCAGATCGGTATAAGATGGGTCGATGTGTCGTGTTTTAAGCTACAAATTGCTATGTCGCAGATTTGCGTACGACGAATAGAAGCGGAGTTATAGTTGTTTGTATCTGTCAGGCCATGAATCACCATTGACGGCCGGATTGCCTACCACTCGGAACGACCGACGTTTGCCGAAACTATGCAAGGTCGTCGCAGATCGGTATAATGTGGGTCGTTGGGCCGTGTTTAAAGATACAAATTGCTATGTCGCAGATTCGCATACGACCAATAGAAGCGGAGTTATCGATGTTTATATCCGTGAGGCCTTTAATAACCATTGACGACAGGATTGCCTACCACTCGGAACGATCGACGTTTGACGAAACTATGCAAGTTCTTCGCAGATCGATATAAGATGGGTCGATGTGTCGTGCTTTAAGCTACAAATTGCTATGTCGCAGATTCGCATATTATGAATAGAAGTGGAGTTATAGTTGTTTATATCTGTCAGGCCATGAATCACCATTGACGGCCGGATTGCCTTCCACTCGAAACAATCGATGTTTGACGAAACTATGCAAGTTCTTCGCAGATCGGTATAAGGTGGGTCGTTGGGCCGTGTCTTAAGCTACAAGTGGCTATGTCGCAGGTTCGCATACGACGAATAGAAGCGGAGTTTTCGATGTTTATATCTGTGAGGCGATTAATCACCATTGACTACCGGATTGCCTACCACTCGGAACGATCGATGTTTGACGAAACAATACAAGTTTGTCGCAGATCGGTATAAGGTGGGTCGTTGGGCCGTGTCTTAAGCTACAAGTTGCTATGTCGCAGATTCGCATACGACGAATAGAAGCGGAGTTATCGATGTTTATATCTGCGAGGCCATTAATCACCATTGACTACCGGATTGCCTACCACTCGGAACGATCGACGTTTGACGAAACTATGCAAGTTCGTCGCAGATCGGTATAAGTTGGCTCGCTGTGTCGTGTTTTAGGCTACAGATTGTTATGTCGCAGATTTGCGTACGACGAATAGAAGCGGAGATATAGTTTTTTATATCTGTCAGGCCATGAATCACCATTGACGGCCGTATTGCCTACCACTCGGAACGATCGACGTTTGACGAAACTATGCAAGTTCTTCGCAGATCGGTATAAGGTGGGTCGATGTGCCGTGTTTTAAGCTACAAAATGCTATGTCGCAGATTCGCATACGACGAATAGAAGCTGAGTTACAGTTGTTTATATCTGTGAGGCCATGAATCACCATTGACGGCCGACTTGCCTACCACGCGGAACGATCGACGATTGACGAAACTATGCAAGTTCGTCGCTGATCGATATAAGGTGGCTCGATGTGTCGTGTTTTAGGCTACAAATTGCTATGTCGCAGATATGCATACGACGAATAGAAGCGGCGTTATAGTTGTTTATATCTGTGAGGTCATGAATCATCATTGACGGCCGGAATGCCAACCACTCGAAGCGATCGATGTTTGACGAAACTATGCAAGTTCGTTGCAGATCGGTATAAGGTGGGTCGTTGGGCCGTGTTTTAAGCTACAAGTTGCTTTGTCGCAGATTCGCATACGACGAATAGAAGCGGAGTTATCGATGTTTGTATCTGTGGGGCCATTAATCACCATTGACGACCGACTTGCCTACCACGCGGAACGATCGACGATTGACGAAACTATGCAAGTTCGTCGCAGATCGGTATAAGGTGGCTCGATGTGTCGTGTTTTAGGCTACAAATTGCTATGTTCTAGATTCGCATACGACGAATAGAAGCGGAGTTATAGTTGTTTATATATGTCAGGCCATTAATCACCATTGACGGCCGGATTGCCTACCACTCGGAACGATCGACGTTTGACGAAACTATGCAAGTTCTTCGCATATCGGTATAAGGTGGGTCGATGTGCCGTGTTTTAAGCTACAAAATGCTATGTCGCAGATTCGCATACAACGAATAGAAGCTGAGTTACAGTTGTTTTTATCTGTGAGGCCATGAATCACCATTGACGGCCGACTTGCCTACCACGCGGAACGATCGACGATTGACGAAACTATGCAAGTTCGTCGCTGATCGGTATAAGGTGGCTCGATGTGTCGTGTTTTAGGCTACAAATTGCTATGTCGCAGATTTGCATACGACGAATAGAAGCGGCGTTATAGTTGTTTATATCTGTGAGGTCATGAATCATCATTGACGGCCGGTATGCCTACCACTCGAAGCGATCGATGTTTGACGAAACTATGCAAGTTCGTTGCAGATCGGTATAAGGTGGGTCGTTGGGCCGTGTTTTAAGCTACAAGTTGCTATGTCGCAGATTCGCATACGACCAATAGAAGCGGAGTTATCGATGTTTATATCCGTGAGGCCATTAATCACTATTGACGACAGGATTGCCTACCACTCGGAACGATCGACGTTTGACGAAACTATGCAAGTTCGTCGCAGATCGGTATAAGGTGGCTCGATGTGTCGTGTTTTAGGCTACAAATTGCTATGTCGCAGATTTGCGTACGACGAATAGAAGCGGAGTTATAGTTGTTTATATCTGTCAGGCCATGAATCATCATTGACGGCCGGATTGCCTTCCACTCGAAACGATCGATGTTTGACGAAACTATGCAAGTTCGTCGCAGATCGGTATAAGGTGGGTCGTTGGGCCGTTTTTGAAGCTACAAGTTGCTGTGTCGCAGATTCGCATACGACGAATAGAAGCGGAGTTAACGATGTTTATATCTGTGAGGCCATTAATCACCATTGACGACAGGATTGCCTACCACTCGGAACGATCGACGTTTCACGAAACTATGCAAGTTCGTCGCAGATCGGTATAAGGTGGCTCGATGTGTCGCGCTTTAAGCTACAAATTGCTATGACGCAGATTTGCATACGACGAATAGAGGCGGAGTTATAGTAGTTTATATCTGTGAGGCCATGAATCACCATTGACGACAGGATTGCCTACCACTCGGAACGATCGACGGTTGACGAAACTATGCAAGTTCTTCGCAGATCGGTATAAGATGGGTCGATGTGTCGTGTTTTAAGCTACAAATTGCTATGTCGCAAATTCGCATACGACGAATAGAAGTGGAGTTATAGTTGTTTATATCTGTCAGGCCATGAATCACCATTGACGGCCGGATTGCCTACCACTCGAAACGATCGACGTTTGACGAAACTATGCAAGTTCTTCGCAGATCGGTATAAGCTGGGTCGATGTGTCGTGTTTTAAGCTACAAATTGCTATGTCGCAGATTCGCGTACTACGAATAGAAGTGGAGTTATAGTTGTTTATATCTGTGAGGCCATTAATCACCATTGACGACAGGATTGCCTACCACTCGAAACGATCGAAGTTTGACGAAACTATGCAAGTTCGTAGCAGATCGGTATAAGGTGGGTCGTTGGGACGTGATTTAAGCTACAAATTGCTATGTCGCAGATTTGCATACGACGAATAGAAGCGGAGTTGTAGTTGTTTATATCTGTGAGGTCATGAATCATGATTGACGGCCAGAATGCCTACCACTCGAAACGATCGATGTTTGACGAAACTATGCAAGTTCGTCGCAGATCGGTATAAGGTGGGTCGATGTATCGTGCTTTAAGCTACAAATTGCTATGTCGTAGATTTGCATTCGACGAATAGAGGCGGAGTTATAGTTGTTTCTATCTGTGAGGCCATGAATCACCATTGACGGCAGGATTGCCAACCACTCGGAACGATCGACGTTTGACGAAACTATGCAAGTTCTTCGCAGATCGGCATAAGATGGGTCGATGTGTCGTGTTTTAAGCTACAAATTGCTATGTGGCAGATTCGCGTACTACGAATAGAAGTGGAGTTATAGTTGTTTATATCTGTCAGGCCACGAATCACCATTGACGGCCGGATTGCCTTCTATTCGAAACGATCGATGTTTGACGAAACTATGCGAGTTCGTCGCAGATCGGTATAAGGTGGGTCGTTGGGCCGCGTTTTAAGCTACAAGTTGCTGTGTCGCAGATTCGCATACGACGAATAGAAGCGGAGTTATCGATGTTTATATCTGTAAGGCCATTAATCACCATTGACGACAGTATTGCCTACCACTCGAAACGATCGATGTTTGACGAAACTATGCAAGTTTGTCGCAGATCGGTATAAGGTGGGTCGATGTATCGTGCTTTAAGCTACAAATTGCTATGTCGCAGATTGGCATACGACGAATAGAAGCGGAGTAATAGTTGTTTATATCTGTGAGGCCATGAATCACCATTGACGACCGGATTGCCTACCACTCGAAACGATCGATGTTTGACGAAACAATGCAAGTTCGTTGCAGATCGGTATAAGGTGGGTCGTTGGGCCGAGTTTTAAGCTACAAATGGCTATGCCGCAGATTCGCATACGACGAATAGAAGCGGAGTAATCGATGTTTATATCTGTGAGGCCATGAATCACCATCGACGGCCGGATTGCCTACCACTCGGAACGATCGACGTGTGACGAAACTATGCAAGTTCTTCGCAGATCGGTATAAGGTGGCCCGATGTGTCGTGTTTTAGGCTACAAATTACTATGTCGCAGATTTGCGTACGACGAATAGAAGTGGAGTTATAGTTGTTTATATCTGTCAGGCCATGAATCACCATTGACGGCCGGATTGCCTTCCACTCGAAACGATCGATGTTTGACGAAACTATGCAAGTTCTTCGCAGATCGGTATAAGGTGGGTCGATGTGTCGTGTTTTAAGCTACAAATTGCTATGTCGCAGATTTGCATACGACGAATAGAGGCGGAGTTATAGTTGTTTATATCTGTGAGGCCATGAATCACCATTGACGGCAGGATTGCCTACCACTCGGAACGATCGACGTTTGACGAAACTATGCAAGTTCTTCGCAGATCGGTATAAGATGGGTCGATGTGTCGTGTTTTAAGCTACAAATTGCTATGTCGCAGATTTGCATACGACGAATAGAAGTGGAGTTATAGTTGTTTATATCTGTCAGGCCATGAATCACCATTGACGACAGGATTGCCTACCACTCGGAACGATCGACGTTTGACGAAACTATGCAAGTTCTTCGCAGATCGGTATAATGTGGGTCGTTGGGCCGTGTTTTAAGATACAAATTGCTATGTCGCAGATTCGCATACGACCAATAGAAGCGGAGTTATCGATGTTTATATCCGTGAGGCCATTAATCACCATTGACGACAGGATTGCCTACCACTCGGAACGATCGACGTTTGACGAAACTATGCAAGTTCGTCGCAGATCGGTATAAGGTGGGTCTATGTGTCGTGTTTTAAGCTACAAATTGCTATGTCGCAGATTTGCATACGACGAATAGAGGCGGAGTTATAGTTGTTTATATCTGTGAGGCCATGAATCACCATTGACGGCAGGATTGCCTACCACTCGGAACGATCGACGTTTGACGAAACTATGCAAGTTCTTCGCAGATCGGTATAAGATGGGTCGATGTGTCGTGATTTAAGCTACAAATTGCTATGTCGCAGATTCGCATACGACGAATAGAAGTGGAGTTATAGTTGTTTATATCTGTCAGGCCATGAATCACCATTGACGGCCGGATTGCCTTCTACTCGAAACGATCGATGTTTGACGAAACTATGCATGTTCTTCGCAGATCGGTATAAGGTGGGTCGATGTGTCGTGTTTTAAGCTAGAAATTGCTATGTCGATGATTTGCATACGACGAATAGAGGCGGAGTTATAGTTGTTTATATCTGTGAGGCCATGAATCACCATTGACGGCAGGATTGCCTACCACTCGGAACGATCGACGTTTGACGAAACTATGCAAGTTCTTCGCAGATCGGTATTAAGATGGGTCGATGTGTCGTGTTTTAAGCTACAAATTGCTATGTCGCAGATTCGCATACGACGAATAGAAGTGGAGTTATAGTTGTTTATATCTGTCAGGCCATGAATCACCATTGACGGCCGGATTGCCTTCCACTCGAAACGATCGATGTTTGACGAAACTATGCAAGTTCTTCGAAAATCGGTATAAGGTGGGTCGATGTGTCGTGTTTTAAGCTACAAATTGCTATGTCGCAGATTTGCATACGACGAATAGAGGCGGAGTTATCGATGTTTATATCAGTGAGGCCATTAATCACCATTGACGACAGGATTGCCTACCACTCGGAACGATCGACGCTTGACGAAACTATGCAAGTTCGTCGCAGATCGGTATAAGGTGGGTCGTTGGGCCGTGTTTTAAGCTACAACTTGCTATGTCGCAGATTCGCATACGACGAATAGAAGCGGAGTTATAGTTGTTTATATCTGTCAGGCCATGAATCACCATTGACGGCCGGATTGCCTACCACTCGGAACGATTGACATTTGCCGAAACTATGCAAGTTCGTCGCAGATCGGTATAAGGTGGCTCGATGTGTCGTGTTTTAGGCTACAAATTGCTATGTCGCAGATTTGCGTACGACGAATAGAAGCGGAGTTATAGTTGTTTATATCTGTCAGGCCATGAACCACCATTGACAGCCGGATTGCCTACCACTCGGAACGACCGAGGTTTGCCGAAACTATGCAAGTTCGTCGCAGATCGGTATAAGGTGGGTCGTTGGGCCGCGTATTAAGCTACAAATTTCTATGTCGCAGATTTGCATACGACGAATAGAAGCAGAGTTATAGTTGTTTATATCTGTGAGGCCATGAATCACCATTGACGGCAGGATTGCCTACCACTCGGAACGATCGACGTTTGACGAAACTATGCAAGTTCTTTGCAGATCGGTATAAGATGGGTCGATGTGTCGTGTTTTAAGCTACAAATTACTATGTCGCAGATTTGCGTACGACGAATAGAAGTGGAGTTATAGTTGTTTATATCTGTCAGGCCATGAATCACCATTGACGGCCGGATTGCCTTCCACTCGAAACGATCGATGTTTGACGAAACTATGCAAGTTCTTCGCAGATCGGTATAAGGTGGGTCGATGTGTCGTGTTTTAAGCTACAAATTGCTATGTCGCAGATTTGCATACGACGAATAGAGGCGGAGTTATCGATGTTTATATCAGTGAGGCCATTAATCACCATTGACGACAGGATTGCCTACCACTCGGAACGATCGACGTTTGACGAAACTATGCAAGTTCGTCGCAGATCGGTATAAGGTGGGTCGTTGGGCCGTGTTTTAAGCTACAAATTGCTATGTCGCAGATTCGCATACGACGAATAGAAGCGGAGTTATAGTTGTTTATATCTGTCAGGCCATGAATCACCATTGACGGCCGGATTGCCTACCACTCGGAACGATCGACATTTGCCGAAACTATGCAAGTTCGTCGCAGATCGGTATAAGGTGGCTCGATGTGTCGTGTTTTAGGCTACAAATTGCTATGTCGCAGATTTGCGTACGACGAATAGAAGCGGAGTTATAGTTGTTTATATCTGTCAGGCCATGAACCACCATTGACAGCCGGATTGCCTACCACTCGGAACGACCGAGGTTTGCCGAAACTATGCAAGTTCGTCGCAGATCGGTATAAGGTGGGTCGTTGGGCCGCGTATTAAGCTACAAATTTCTATGTCGCAGATTTGCATACGACGAATAGAAGCAGAGTTATAGTTGTTTATATCTGTGAGGCCATGAATCACCATTGACGGCAGGATTGCCTACCACTCGGAACGATCGACGTTTGACGAAACTATGCAAGTTCTTCGCAGATCGGTATAAGATGGGTCGATGTGTCGTGTTTTAAGCTACAAATTACTATGTCGCAGATTTGCGTACGACGAATAGAAGTGGAGTTATAGTTGTTTATATCTGTCAGGCCATGAATCACCATTGACGGCCGGATTGCCTTCCACTCGAAACGATCGATGTTTGACGAAACTATGCAAGTTCTTAGCAGATCGGTATAAGGTGGGTCGATGTGTCGTGTTTTAAGCTACAAATTGCTATGTCGCAGATTTGCATACGACGAATAGAGGCGGAGTTATAGATGTTTATATCAGTGAGGCCATTAATCACCATTGACGACAGGATTGCCTACCACTCGGAACGATCGACGTTTGACGAAACTATGCAAGTTCGTCGCAGATCGGTATAAGGTGGGTCGTTGGGCCGTGTTTTAAGCTACAAATTGCTATGTCGCAGATTTGCATACGACGAATAGAAGCAGAGTTATAGTTGTTTATATCTGTGAGGCCATGAATCACCATTGACGGCAGGATTGCCTACCACTTGGAACGATCGACGTTTGACGAAACTATGCAAGTTCTTCGCAGATCGGTATAAGATGGGTCGATGTGTCGTGTTTTAGGCTACAAATTGCTATGTCGCAGATTTGCGTGCGACGAATAGAAGCGGAGTTATAGTTGTTTATATCCGTGAGGCCATTAATAACCATTGACGACAGGATTGCCTACCACTCGGAACGATCGACGTTTGACGAAACTATGCAAGTTCGTCGCAGATCGGTATAAGGTGGCTCGATGTGTCGTGTTTTAGGCTACAAATTGCTATGTCGCAGATTTGCGTACGACGAATAGAAGCGGAGTTGTAGTTGTTTATATCTGTGAGGTCATGAATCATCATTGACGGCCAGAATGCCTACCACTCGAAACGATCGATGTTTGACGAAACAATGCAAGTTCGTCGCAGATCGGTATAAGGTGGCTCGATGTGTCGTGCTTTAAGCTACAAATTGCTATGACGCAGATTTGCATACGACGAATAGAGGCGGAGTTATAGTTGTTTATATCTGTCAGGCCATGAATCACCATTGACGGCCTGATTGCCTACCACTCGAAACGATCGACGTTTGACGAAACTATGCAAGTTCTTCGCAGATCGGTATAAGCTGGGTCGATGTGTCGTGTTTTAAGCTACAAATTGCTATGTCGCAGATTCGCGTACTACGAATAGAAGTGGAGTTATAGTTGTTTATATCTGTGAGGCCATTAATCACCATTGACGACCGGATTGCCTGCCACTCGAAACGATCGATGTTTGACGAAACTATGCAAGTTCGTTGCAGATCGGTATAAGGTGGGTCGTTGGGCCGTGTTTTAAGCTACAAATTGCTATGTCGCAGATTTGCATACGACGAATAGAAGCGGAGTTGTAGTTGTTTATATCTGTGAGGTCATGAATCATCATTGACGGCCAGAATGCTTACCACTCGAAACGATCGATGTTTGACGAAACTATGCAAGTTCGTCGCAGATCGGTATATGGTGGGTCGATGTATCGTGCTTTAAGCTACAAATTGCTATGTCGCAGATTTGCATTCGACGAATAGAGGCGGAGTTATAGTTGTTTCTATCTGTGAGGCCATGAATCACCATTGACGGCAGGATTGCCTACCACTCGGAACGATCGACGATTGACGAAACTATGCAAGTTCTTCGCAGATCGGCATGAGATGGGTCGATGTGTCGTGTTTTAAGCTACAAATTGCTACGTGGCAGATTCGCGTACTACGAATAGAAGTGGAGTTATAGTTGTTTATATCTGTCAGGCCACGAATCACCATTGACGGCCGGATTGCCTTCTATTCGAAACGATCGATGTTTGACGAAACTATGCGAGTTCGTCGCAGATCGGTATAAGGTGGGTCGTTGGGCCGCGTTTTAAGCTACAAGTTGCTGTGTCGCAGATTCGCATACGACGAATAGAAGCGGAGTTATCGATGTTTATATCTGTGAGGCCATGAATCACCATTGACGGCCGGATTGCCTACCACTCGGAACGATCGACATTTGCCGAAACTATGCAAGTTCGTCGCAGATCGGTATAAGGTGGCTCGATGTGTCGTGTTTTAGGCTACAAATTGCTATGTCGCAGATTTGCGTACGACGAATAGAAGCGGAGTTATAGTTGTTTATATCTGTCAGGCCATGAACCACCATTGACAGCCGGATTGCCTACCACTCGGAACGACCGAGGTTTGCCGAAACTATGCAAGTTCGTCGCAGATCGGTATAAGGTGGGTCGTTGGGCCGCGTTTTAAGCTACAAATTTCTATGTCGCAGATTTGCATACGACGAATAGAAGCAGAGTTATAGTTGTTTATATCTGTGAGGCCATGAATCACCATTGACGGCAGGATTGCCTACCACTCGGAACGATCGACGTTTGACGAAACTATGCAAGTTCTTTGCAGATCGGTATAAGATGGGTCGATGTGTCGTGTTTTAAGCTACAAATTGCTATGTCGCAGATTTGCGTACGACGAATAGAAGTGGAGTTATAGTTGTTTATATCTGTCAGGCCATGAATCACCATTGACGGCCGGATTGCCTTCCACTCGAAACGATCGAAGTTTGACGAAACTATGCAAGTTCTTCGCAGATCGGTATAAGGTGGGTCGATGTGTCGTGTTTTAAGCTACAAATTGCTATGTCGCAGATTTGCATACGACGAATAGAGGCGGAGTTATCGATGTTTATATCAGTGAGGCCATTAATCACCATTGACGACAGGATTGCCTACCACTCGGAACGATCGACGTTTGACGAAACTATGCAAGTTCGTCGCAGATCGGTATAAGGTGGGTCGTTGGGCCGTGTTTTAAGCTACAAATTGCTATGTCGCAGATTTGCATACGACGAATAGAAGCAGAGTTATAGTTGTTTATATCTGTGAGGCCATGAATCACCATTGACGGCAGGATTGCCTACCACTCGGAACGATCGACGTTTGACGAAACTATGCAAGTTCTTCGCAGATCGGTATAAGATGGGTCGATGTGTCGTGTTTTAGGCTACAAATTGCTACGTCGCATATTTGCGTGCGACGAATAGAAGCGGAGTTATAGTTGTTTATATCCGTGAGGCCATTAATAACCATTGACGACAGGATTGCCTACCACTCGGAACGATCGACGTTTGACGAAACTATGCAAGTTCGTCGCAGATCGGTATAAGGTGGCTCGATGTGTCGTGTTTTAGGCTACAAATTGCTATGTCGCAGATTTGCGTACGACGAATAGAAGCGGAGTTGTAGTTGTTTATATCTGTGAGGTCATGAATCATCATTGACGGCCAGAATGCCTACCACTCGAAACGATCGATGTTTGACGAAACAATGCAAGTTCGTCGCAGATCGGTATAAGGTGGCTCGATGTGTCGTGCTTTAAGCTACAAATTGCTATGACGCAGATTTGCATACGACGAATAGAGGCGGAGTTATAGTTGTTTATATCTGTCAGGCCATGAATCACCATTGACGGCCTGATTGCCTACCACTCGAAACGATCGACGTTTGACGAAACTATGCAAGTTCTTCGCAGATCGGTATAAGCTGGGTCGATGTGTCGTGTTTTAAGCTACAAATTGCTATGTCGCAGATTCGCGTACTACGAATAGAAGTGGAGTTATAGTTGTTTATATCTGTGAGGCCATTAATCACCATTGACGACCGGATTGCCTGCCACTCGAAACGATCGATGTTTGACGAAACTATGCAAGTTCGTTGCAGATCGGTATAAGGTGGGTCGTTGGGCCGTGTTTTAAGCTACAAATTGCTATGTCGCAGATTTGCATACGACGAATAGAAGCGGAGTTGTAGTTGTTTATATCTGTGAGGTCATGAATCATCATTGACGGCCAGAATGCTTACCACTCGAAACGATCGATGTTTGACGAAACTATGCAAGTTCGTCGCAGATCGGTATATGGTGGGTCGATGTATCGTGCTTTAAGCTACAAATTGCTATGTCGCAGATTTGCATTCGACGAATAGAGGCGGAGTTATAGTTGTTTCTATCTGTGAGGCCATGAATCACCATTGACGGCAGGATTGCCTACCACTCGGAACGATCGACGATTGACGAAACTATGCAAGTTCTTCGCAGATCGGCATGAGATGGGTCGATGTGTCGTGTTTTAAGCTACAAATTGCTACGTGGCAGATTCGCGTACTACGAATAGAAGTGGAGTTATAGTTGTTTATATCTGTCAGGCCACGAATCACCATTGACGGCCGGATTGCCTTCTATTCGAAACGATCGATGTTTGACGAAACTATGCGAGTTCGTCGCAGATCGGTATAAGGTGGGTCGTTGGGCCGCGTTTTAAGCTACAAGTTGCTGTGTCGCAGATTCGCATACGACGAATAGAAGCGGAGTTATCGATGTTTATATCTGTGAGGCCATTAATCACCATTGACGACAGTATTGCCTACCACTCGAAACGATCGATGTTTGACGAAACTATGCAAGTTTGTCGCAGATCGGTATAAGGTGGGTCGATGTATCGTGCTTTAAGCTACAAATTGCTATGTCGCAGATTGGCATACGACGAATAGAAGCGGAGTTATAGTTGTTTATATCTGTGAGGACATGAATCCTCATTGACGGCCGGAATGCCTACCACTCGAAACGATCGATGTTTGACGAAACTATGCAAGTTCGTCGCAGATCGGTATAAGGTGGGTCGATGTGTCGTGTTTTAAGCTACAAATTGCTATGTCGCAGATTTGCATACGACGAATAGAAGCGGAGTAATAGTTGTTTATATCTGTCAGGCCATGAATCACCATTGACGACCGGATTGCCTACCACTCGAAACGATCGATGTTTGACGAAACTATGCAAGTTCGTTGCAGATCGGTATAAGGTGGGTTGTTGGGCCGTGTTTTAAGCTACAAATGGCTATGCCGCAGATTTGCATACGACGAATAGAAGCGGAGTAATAGTTGTTTATATCTGTCAGGCCATGAATCACCATTGACGGCCGGATTGCCTTCCACTCGAAACGATCGATGTTTGACGAAACTATGCAAGTTCGTCGCAGATCGGTATAAGGTGGGTCGTTGGGCCGTTTCTGAAGCTACAAGTTGCTGTGTCGCAGATTCGCATACGACGAATAGAAGCGGAGTTATCGATGTTTATATCTGTGAGGCCATTAATCACCATTGACGACAGGATTGCCTACCACTCGGAACGATCGACGTTTGACGAAACTATGCAAGTTCGTCGCAGATCGGTATAAGGTGGGTCGTTGGGCCGTGTTTTAAGCTACAAATTGCTATGTCGCAGATTTGCATACGACGAATAGAAGCAGAGTTATCGATGTTTATATCCGTGAGGCCATTAATCACTATTGACGACAGGATTGCCTACCACTCGGAACGATCGACGTTTGACGAAACTATGCAAGTTCGTCGCAGATCGGTATAAGGTGGCTCGATGTGTCGTGTTTTAGGCTACAAATTGCTATGTCGCAGATTTGCGTACGACGAATAGAAGCGGAGTTATAGTTGTTTATATCTGTCAGGCCATGAATCATCATTGACGGCCGGATTGCCTTCCACTCGAAACGATCGATGTTTGACGAAACTATGCAAGTTCGTCGCAGATCGGTATAAGGTGGGTCGTTGGGCCGTTTTTGAAGCTACAAGTTGCTGTGTCGCAGATTCGCATACGACGAATAGAAGCGGAGTTAACGATGTTTATATCTGTGAGGCCATTAATCACCATTGACGGCCGGATTGCCTTCCACTCGAAACGATCGATGTTTGACGAAACTATGCAAGTTCTTCGCAGATCGGTATAAGGTGGGTCGATGTGTCGTGTTTTAAGCTACAAATTGCTATGTCGCAGATTTGCATACGACGAATAGAGGCGGAGTTATCGATGTTTATATCAGTGAGGCCATTAATCACCATTGACGACAGGATTGCCTACCACTCGGAACGATCGACGTTTGACGAAACTATGCAAGTTCGTCGCAGATCGGTATAAGGTGGGTCGTTGGGCCGTGTTTTAAGCTACAAATTGCTATGTCGCAGATTTGCATACGACGAATAGAAGCAGAGTTATAGTTGTTTATATCTGTGAGGCCATGAATCACCATTGACGGCAGGATTGCCTACCACTTGGAACGATCGACGTTTGACGAAACTATGCAAGTTCTTCGCAGATCGGTATAAGATGGGTCGATGTGTCGTGTTTTAGGCTACAAATTGCTACGTCGCAGATTTGCGTGCGACGAATAGAAGCTGAGTTATAGTTGTTTATATCCGTGAGGCCATTAATAACCATTGACGCCAGGATTGCCTACCACTCGGAACGATCGACGTTTGACGAAACTATGCAAGTTCGTCGCAGATCGGTATAAGGTGGCTCGATGTGTCGTGTTTTAGGCTACAAATTGCTATGTCGCAGATTTGCGTACGACGAATAGAAGCGGAGTTGTAGTTGTTTATATCTGTGAGGTCATGAATCATCATTGACGGCCAGAATGCCTACCACTCGAAACGATCGATGTTTGACGAAACAATGCAAGTTCGTCGCAGATCGGTATAAGGTGGCTCGATGTGTCGTGCTTTAAGCTACAAATTGCTATGACGCAGATTTGCATACGACGAATAGAGGCGGAGTTATAGTTGTTTATATCTGTCAGGCCATGAATCACCATTGACGGCCTGATTGCCTACCACTCGAAACGATCGACGTTTGACGAAACTATGCAAGTTCTTCGCAGATCGGTATAAGCTGGGTCGATGTGTCGTGTTTTAAGCTACAAATTGCTATGTCGCAGATTCGCGTACTACGAATAGAAGTGGAGTTATAGTTGTTTATATCTGTGAGGCCATTAATCACCATTGACGACCGGATTGCCTGCCACTCGAAACGATCGATGTTTGACGAAACTATGCAAGTTCGTTGCAGATCGGTATAAGGTGGGTCGTTGGGCCGTGTTTTAAGCTACAAATTGCTATGTCGCAGATTTGCATACGACGAATAGAAGCGGAGTTGTAGTTGTTTATATCTGTGAGGTCATGAATCATCATTGACGGCCAGAATGCTTACCACTCGAAACGATCGATGTTTGACGAAACTATGCAAGTTCGTCGCAGATCGGTATATGGTGGGTCGATGTATCGTGCTTTAAGCTACAAATTGCTATGTCGCAGATTTGCATTCGACGAATAGAGGCGGAGTTATAGTTGTTTCTATCTGTGAGGCCATGAATCACCATTGACGGCAGGATTGCCTACCACTCGGAACGATCGACGATTGACGAAACTATGCAAGTTCTTCGCAGATCGGCATGAGATGGGTCGATGTGTCGTGTTTTAAGCTACAAATTGCTATGTGGCAGATTCGCGTACTACGAATAGAAGTGGAGTTATAGTTGTTTATATCTGTCAGGCCACGAATCACCATTGACGGCCGGATTGCCTTCTATTCGAAACGATCGATGTTTGACGAAACTATGCGAGTTCGTCGCAGATCGGTATAAGGTGGGTCGTTGGGCCGCGTTTTAAGCTACAAGTTGCTGTGTCGCAGATTCGCATACGACGAATAGAAGCGGAGTAATCGATGTTTATATCTGTGAGGCCATGAATCACCATTGACGGCCGGATTGCCTACCACTCGGAACGATCGACATTTGCCGAAACTATGCAAGTTCGTCGCAGATCGGTATAAGGTGGCTCGATGTGTCGTGTTTTAGGCTACAAATTGCTATGTCGCAGATTTGCGTACGACGAATAGAAGCGGAGTTATAGTTGTTTATATCTGTCAGGCCATGAACCACCATTGACAGCCGGATTGCCTACCACTCGGAACGACCGAGGTTTGCCGAAACTATGCAAGTTCGTCGCAGATCGGTATAAGGTGGGTCGTTGGGCCGCGTTTTAAGCTACAAATTTCTATGTCGCAGATTTGCATACGACGAATAGAAGCAGAGTTATAGTTGTTTATATCTGTGAGGCCATGAATCACCATTGACGGCAGGATTGCCTACCACTCGGAACGATCGACGTTTGACGAAACTATGCAAGTTCTTTGCAGATCGGTATAAGATGGGTCGATGTGTCGTGTTTTAAGCTACAAATTACTATGTCGCAGATTTGCGTACGACGAATAGAAGTGGAGTTATAGTTGTTTATATCTGTCAGGCCATGAATCACCATTGACGGCCGGATTGCCTTCCACTCGAAACGATCGAAGTTTGACGAAACTATGCAAGTTCTTCGCAGATCGGTATAAGGTGGGTCGATGTGTCGTGTTTTAAGCTACAAATTGCTATGTCGCAGATTTGCATACGACGAATAGAGGCGGAGTTATCGATGTTTATATCAGTGAGGCCATTAATCACCATTGACGACAGGATTGCCTACCACTCGGAACGATCGACGTTTGACGAAACTATGCAAGTTCGTCGCAGATCGGTATAAGGTGGGTCGTTGGGCCGTGTTTTAAGCTACAAATTGCTATGTCGCAGATTTGCATACGACGAATAGAAGCAGAGTTATAGTTGTTTATATCTGTGAGGCCATGAATCACCATTGACGGCAGGATTGCCTACCACTCGGAACGATCGACGTTTGACGAATCTATGCAAGTTCTTCGCAGATCGGTATAAGATGGGTCGATGTGTCGTGTTTTAGGCTACAAATTGCTACGTCGCATATTTGCGTGCGACGAATAGAAGCGGAGTTATAGTTGTTTATATCCGTGAGGCCATTAATAACCATTGACGACAGGATTGCCTACCACTCGGAACGATCGACGTTTGACGAAACTATGCAAGTTCGTCGCAGATCGGTATAAGGTGGCTCGATGTGTCGTGTTTTAGGCTACAAATTGCTATGTCGCAGATTTGCGTACGACGAATAGAAGCGGAGTTGTAGTTGTTTATATCTGTGAGGTCATGAATCATCATTGACGGCCAGAATGCCTACCACTCGAAACGATCGATGTTTGACGAAACAATGCAAGTTCGTCGCAGATCGGTATAAGGTGGCTCGATGTGTCGTGCTTTAAGCTACAAATTGCTATGACGCAGATTTGCATACGACGAATAGAGGCGGAGTTATAGTTGTTTATATCTGTCAGGCCATGAATCACCATTGACGGCCTGATTGCCTACCACTCGAAACGATCGACGTTTGACGAAACTATGCAAGTTCTTCGCAGATCGGTATAAGCTGGGTCGATGTGTCGTGTTTTAAGCTACAAATTGCTATGTCGCAGATTCGCGTACTACGAATAGAAGTGGAGTTATAGTTGTTTATATCTGTGAGGCCATTAATCACCATTGACGACCGGATTGCCTGCCACTCGAAACGATCGATGTTTGACGAAACTATGCAAGTTCGTTGCAGATCGGTATAAGGTGGGTCGTTGGGCCGTGTTTTAAGCTACAAATTGCTATGTCGCAGATTTGCATACGACGAATAGAAGCGGAGTTGTAGTTGTTTATATCTGTGAGGTCATGAATCATCATTGACGGCCAGAATGCTTACCACTCGAAACGATCGATGTTTGACGAAACTATGCAAGTTCGTCGCAGATCGGTATATGGTGGGTCGATGTATCGTGCTTTAAGCTACAAATTGCTATGTCGCAGATTTGCATTCGACGAATAGAGGCGGAGTTATAGTTGTTTCTATCTGTGAGGCCATGAATCACCATTGACGGCAGGATTGCCTACCACTCGGAACGATCGACGATTGACGAAACTATGCAAGTTCTTCGCAGATCGGCATGAGATGGGTCGATGTGTCGTGTTTTAAGCTACAAATTGCTACGTGGCAGATTCGCGTACTACGAATAGAAGTGGAGTTATAGTTGTTTATATCTGTCAGGCCACGAATCACCATTGACGGCCGGATTGCCTTCTATTCGAAACGATCGATGTTTGACGAAACTATGCGAGTTCGTCGCAGATCGGTATAAGGTGGGTCGTTGGGCCGCGTTTTAAGCTACAAGTTGCTGTGTCGCAGATTCGCATACGACGAATAGAAGCGGAGTTATCGATGTTTATATCTGTGAGGCCATTAATCACCATTGACGACAGTATTGCCTACCACTCGAAACGATCGATGTTTGACGAAACTATGCAAGTTTGTCGCAGATCGGTATAAGGTGGGTCGATGTATCGTGCTTTAAGCTACAAATTGCTATGTCGCAGATTGGCATACGACGAATAGAAGCGGAGTTATAGTTGTTTATATCTGTGAGGACATGAATCCTCATTGACGGCCGGAATGCCTACCACTCGTAACGATCGATGTTTGACGAAACTATGCAAGTTCGTCGCAGATCGGTATAAGGTGGGTCGATGTGTCGTGTTTTAAGCTACAAAGTGCTATGTCGCAGATTTGCATACGACGAATAGAAGCGGAGTAATAGTTGTTTATATCTGTCAGGCCATGAATCACCATTGACGACCGGATTGCCTACCACTCGAAACGATCGATGTTTGACGAAACTATGCAAGTTCGTTGCAGATCGGTATAAGGTGGGTCGTTGGGCCGTGTTTTAAGCTACAAATGGCTATGCCGCAGATTTGCATACGACGAATAGAAGCGGAGTAATAGTTGTTTATATCTGTCAGGCCATGAATCACCATTGACGGCCGGATTGCCTTCCACTCGAAACGATCGATGTTTGACGAAACTATGCAAGTTCGTCGCAGATCGGTATAAGGTGGGTCGTTGGGCCGTTTCTGAAGCTACAAGTTGCTGTGTCGCAGATTCGCATACGACGAATAGAAGCGGAGTTATCGATGTTTATATCTGTGAGGCCATGAATCACCATTGACGACAGGATTGCCTACCACTCGGAACGATCGACGTTTGACGAAACTATGCAAGTTCGTCGCAGATCGGTATAAGGTGGGTCGTTGGGCCGTGTTTTAAGCTACAAATTGCTATGTCGCAGATTTGCATACGACGAATAGAAGCAGAGTTATCGATGTTTATATCCGTGAGGCCATTAATCACTATTGACGACAGGATTGCCTACCACTCGGAACGATCGACGTTTGACGAAACTATGCAAGTTCGTCGCAGATCGGTATAAGGTGGCTCGATGTGTCGTGTTTTAGGCTACAAATTGCTATGTCGCAGATTTGCGTACGACGAATAGAAGCGGAGTTATAGTTGTTTATATCTGTCAGGCCATGAATCATCATTGACGGCCGGATTGCCTTCCACTCGAAACGATCGATGTTTGACGAAACTATGCAAGTTCGTCGCAGATCGGTATAAGGTGGGTCGTTGGGCCGTTTTTGAAGCTACAAGTTGCTGTGTCGCAGATTCGCATACGACGAATAGAAGCGGAGTTAACGATGTTTATATCTGTGAGGCCATTAATCACCATTGACGGCCGGATTGCCTACCACTCGGAACGATCGACGTGTGACGAAACTATGCAAGTTCTTCGCAGATCGGTATAAGGTGGCCCGATGTGTCGTGTTTTAGGCTACAAATTACTATGTCGCAGATTTGCGTACGACGAATAGAAGTGGAGTTATAGTTGTTTATATCTGTCAGGCCATGAATCACCATTGACGGCCGGATTGCCTTCCACTCGAAACGATCGATGTTTGACGAAACTATGCAAGTTCTTCGCAGATCGGTATAAGGTGGGTCGATGTGTCGTGTTTTAAGCTACAAATTGCTATGTCGCAGATTTGCATACGACGAATAGAGGCGGAGTTATAGTTGTTTATATCTGTGAGGCCATGAATCACCATTGACGGCAGGATTGCCTACCACTCGGAACGATCGACGTTTGACGAAACTATGCAAGTTCTTCGCAGATCGGTATAAGATGGGTCGATGTGTCGTGTTTTAAGCTACAAATTGCTATGTCGCAGATTTGCATACGACGAATAGAAGTGGAGTTATAGTTGTTTATATCTGTCAGGCCATGAATCACCATTGACGACAGGATTGCCTACCACTCGGAACGATCGACGTTTGACGAAACTATGCAAGTTCTTCGCAGATCGGTATAATGTGGGTCGTTGGGCCGTGTTTTAAGATACAAATTGCTATGTCGCAGATTCGCATACGACCAATAGAAGCGGAGTTATCGATGTTTATATCCGTGAGGCCATTAATCACCATTGACGACAGGATTGCCTACCACTCGGAACGATCGACGTTTGACGAAACTATGCAAGTTCGTCGCAGATCGGTATAAGGTGGGTCTATGTGTCGTGTTTTAAGCTACAAATTGCTATGTCGCAGATTTGCATACGACGAATAGAGGCGGAGTTATAGTTGTTTATATCTGTGAGGCCATGAATCACCATTGACGGCAGGATTGCCTACCACTCGGAACGATCGACGTTTGACGAAACTATGCAAGTTCTTCGCAGATCGGTATAAGATGGGTCGATGTGTCGTGATTTAAGCTACAAATTGCTATGTCGCAGATTCGCATACGACGAATAGAAGTGGAGTTATAGTTGTTTATATCTGTCAGGCCATGAATCACCATTGACGGCCGGATTGCCTTCTACTCGAAACGATCGATGTTTGACGAAACTATGCATGTTCTTCGCAGATCGGTATAAGGTGGGTCGATGTGTCGTGTTTTAAGCTAGAAATTGCTATGTCGCAGATTTGCATACGACGAATAGAGGCGGAGTTATAGTTGTTTATATCTGTGAGGCCATGAATCACCATTGACGGCAGGATTGCCTACCACTCGGAACGATCGACGTTTGACGAAACTATGCAAGTTCTTCGCAGATCGGTATTAAGATGGGTCGATGTGTCGTGTTTTAAGCTACAAATTGCTATGTCGCAGATTCGCATACGACGAATAGAAGTGGAGTTATAGTTGTTTATATCTGTCAGGCCATGAATCACCATTGACGGCCGGATTGCCTTCCACTCGAAACGATCGATGTTTGACGAAACTATGCAAGTTCTTCGAAAATCGGTATAAGGTGGGTCGATGTGTCGTGTTTTAAGCTACAAATTGCTATGTCGCAGATTTGCATACGACGAATAGAGGCGGAGTTATCGATGTTTATATCAGTGAGGCCATTAATCACCATTGACGACAGGATTGCCTACCACTCGGAACGATCGACGTTTGACGAAACTATGCAAGTTCGTCGCAGATCGGTATAAGGTGGGTCGTTGGGCCGTGTTTTAAGCTACAACTTGCTATGTCGCAGATTCGCATACGACGAATAGAAGCGGAGTTATAGTTGTTTATATCTGTCAGGCCATGAATCACCATTGACGGCCGGATTGCCTACCACTCGGAACGATCGACATTTGCCGAAACTATGCAAGTTCGTCGCAGATCGGTATAAGGTGGCTCGATGTGTCGTGTTTTAGGCTACAAATTGCTATGTCGCAGATTTGCGTACGACGAATAGAAGCGGAGTTATAGTTGTTTATATCTGTCAGGCCATGAACCACCATTGACAGCCGGATTGCCTACCACTCGGAACGACCGAGGTTTGCCGAAACTATGCAAGTTCGTCGCAGATCGGTATAAGGTGGGTCGTTGGGCCGCGTATTAAGCTACAAATTTCTATGTCGCAGATTTGCATACGACGAATAGAAGCAGAGTTATAGTTGTTTATATCTGTGAGGCCATGAATCACCATTGACGGCAGGATTGCCTACCACTCGGAACGATCGACGTTTGACGAAACTATGCAAGTTCTTTGCAGATCGGTATAAGATGGGTCGATGTGTCGTGTTTTAAGCTACAAATTACTATGTCGCAGATTTGCGTACGACGAATAGAAGTGGAGTTATAGTTGTTTATATCTGTCAGGCCATGAATCACCATTGACGGCCGGATTGCCTTCCACTCGAAACGATCGATGTTTGACGAAACTATGCAAGTTCTTCGCAGATCGGTATAAGGTGGGTCGATGTGTCGTGTTTTAAGCTACAAATTGCTATGTCGCAGATTTGCATACGACGAATAGAGGCGGAGTTATCGATGTTTATATCAGTGAGGCCATTAATCACCATTGACGACAGGATTGCCTACCACTCGGAACGATCGACGTTTGACGAAACTATGCAAGTTCGTCGCAGATCGGTATAAGGTGGGTCGTTGGGCCGTGTTTTAAGCTACAAATTGCTATGTCGCAGATTCGCATACGACGAATAGAAGCGGAGTTATAGTTGTTTATATCTGTCAGGCCATGAATCACCATTGACGGCCGGATTGCCTACCACTCGGAACGATCGACATTTGCCGAAACTATGCAAGTTCGTCGCAGATCGGTATAAGGTGGCTCGATGTGTCGTGTTTTAGGCTACAAATTGCTATGTCGCAGATTTGCGTACGACGAATAGAAGCGGAGTTATAGTTGTTTATATCTGTCAGGCCATGAACCACCATTGACAGCCGGATTGCCTACCACTCGGAACGACCGAGGTTTGCCGAAACTATGCAAGTTCGTCGCAGATCGGTATAAGGTGGGTCGTTGGGCCGCGTATTAAGCTACAAATTTCTATGTCGCAGATTTGCATACGACGAATAGAAGCAGAGTTATAGTTGTTTATATCTGTGAGGCCATGAATCACCATTGACGGCAGGATTGCCTACCACTCGGAACGATCGACGTTTGACGAAACTATGCAAGTTCTTTGCAGATCGGTATAAGATGGGTCGATGTGTCGTGTTTTAAGCTACAAATTACTATGTCGCAGATTTGCGTACGACGAATAGAAGTGGAGTTATAGTTGTTTATATCTGTCAGGCCATGAATCACCATTGACGGCCGGATTGCCTTCCACTCGAAACGATCGATGTTTGACGAAACTATGCAAGTTCTTCGCAGATCGGTATAAGGTGGGTCGATGTGTCGTGTTTTAAGCTACAAATTGCTATGTCGCAGATTTGCATACGACGAATAGAGGCGGAGTTATCGATGTTTATATCAGTGAGGCCATTAATCACCATTGACGACAGGATTGCCTACCACTCGGAACGATCGACGTTTGACGAAACTATGCAAGTTCGTCGCAGATCGGTATAAGGTGGGTCGTTGGGCCGTGTTTTAAGCTACAAATTGCTATGTCGCAGATTTGCATACGACGAATAGAAGCAGAGTTATAGTTGTTTATATCTGTGAGGCCATGAATCACCATTGACGGCAGGATTGCCTACCACTTGGAACGATCGACGTTTGACGAAACTATGCAAGTTCTTCGCAGATCGGTATAAGATGGGTCGATGTGTCGTGTTTTAGGCTACAAATTGCTATGTCGCAGATTTGCGTGCGACGAATAGAAGCGGAGTTATAGTTGTTTATATCCGTGAGGCCATTAATAACCATTGACGACAGGATTGCCTACCACTCGGAACGATCGACGTTTGACGAAACTATGCAAGTTCGTCGCAGATCGGTATAAGGTGGCTCGATGTGTCGTGTTTTAGGCTACAAATTGCTATGTCGCAGATTTGCGTACGACGAATAGAAGCGGAGTTGTAGTTGTTTATATCTGTGAGGTCATGAATCATCATAGACGGCCAGAATGCCTACCACTCGAAACGATCGATGTTTGACGAAACAATGCAAGTTCGTCGCAGATCGGTATAAGGTGGCTCGATGTGTCGTGCTTTAAGCTACAAATTGCTATGACGCAGATTTGCATACGACGAATAGAGGCGGAGTTATAGTTGTTTATATCTGTCAGGCCATGAATCACCATTGACGGCCTGATTGCCTACCACTCGAAACGATCGACGTTTGACGAAACTATGCAAGTTCTTCGCAGATCGGTATAAGCTGGGTCGATGTGTCGTGTTTTAAGCTACAAATTGCTATGTCGCAGATTCGCGTACTACGAATAGAAGTGGAGTTATAGTTGTTTATATCTGTGAGGCCATTAATCACCATTGACGACCGGATTGCCTGCCACTCGAAACGATCGATGTTTGACGAAACTATGCAAGTTCGTTGCAGATCGGTATAAGGTGGGTCGTTGGGCCGTGTTTTAAGCTACAAATTGCTATGTCGCAGATTTGCATACGACGAATAGAAGCGGAGTTGTAGTTGTTTATATCTGTGAGGTCATGAATCATCATTGACGGCCAGAATGCTTACCACTCGAAACGATCGATGTTTGACGAAACTATGCAAGTTCGTCGCAGATCGGTATATGGTGGGTCGATGTATCGTGCTTTAAGCTACAAATTGCTATGTCGCAGATTTGCATTCGACGAATAGAGGCGGAGTTATAGTTGTTTCTATCTGTGAGGCCATGAATCACCATTGACGGCAGGATTGCCTACCACTCGGAACGATCGACGATTGACGAAACTATGCAAGTTCTTCGCAGATCGGCATGAGATGGGTCGATGTGTCGTGTTTTAAGCTACAAATTGCTACGTGGCAGATTCGCGTACTACGAATAGAAGTGGAGTTATAGTTGTTTATATCTGTCAGGCCACGAATCACCATTGACGGCCGGATTGCCTTCTATTCGAAACGATCGATGTTTGACGAAACTATGCGAGTTCGTCGCAGATCGGTATAAGGTGGGTCGTTGGGCCGCGTTTTAAGCTACAAGTTGCTGTGTCGCAGATTCGCATACGACGAATAGAAGCGGAGTTATCGATGTTTATATCTGTGAGGCCATGAATCACCATTGACGGCCGGATTGCCTACCACTCGGAACGATCGACATTTGCCGAAACTATGCAAGTTCGTCGCAGATCGGTATAAGGTGGCTCGATGTGTCGTGTTTTAGGCTACAAATTGCTATGTCGCAGATTTGCGTACGACGAATAGAAGCGGAGTTATAGTTGTTTATATCTGTCAGGCCATGAACCACCATTGACAGCCGGATTGCCTACCACTCGGAACGACCGAGGTTTGCCGAAACTATGCAAGTTCGTCGCAGATCGGTATAAGGTGGGTCGTTGGGCCGCGTTTTAAGCTACAAATTTCTATGTCGCAGATTTGCATACGACGAATAGAAGCAGAGTTATAGTTGTTTATATCTGTGAGGCCATGAATCACCATTGACGGCAGGATTGCCTACCACTCGGAACGATCGACGTTTGACGAAACTATGCAAGTTCTTCGCAGATCGGTATAAGATGGGTCGATGTGTCGTGTTTTAAGCTACAAATTACTATGTCGCAGATTTGCGTACGACGAATAGAAGTGGAGTTATAGTTGTTTATATCTGTCAGGCCATGAATCACCATTGACGGCCGGATTGCCTTCCACTCGAAACGATCGAAGTTTGACGAAACTATGCAAGTTCTTCGCAGATCGGTATAAGGTGGGTCGATGTGTCGTGTTTTAAGCTACAAATTGCTATGTCGCAGATTTGCATACGACGAATAGAGGCGGAGTTATCGATGTTTATATCAGTGAGGCCATTAATCACCATTGACGACAGGATTGCCTACCACTCGGAACGATCGACGTTTGACGAAACTATGCAAGTTCGTCGCAGATCGGTATAAGGTGGGTCGTTGGGCCGTGTTTTAAGCTACAAATTGCTATGTCGCAGATTTGCATACGACGAATAGAAGCAGAGTTATAGTTGTTTATATCTGTGAGGCCATGAATCACCATTGACGGCAGGATTGCCTACCACTCGGAACGATCGACGTTTGACGAAACTATGCAAGTTCTTCGCAGATCGGTATAAGATGGGTCGATGTGTCGTGTTTTAGGCTACAAATTGCTACGTCGCATATTTGCGTGCGACGAATAGAAGCGGAGTTATAGTTGTTTATATCCGTGAGGCCATTAATAACCATTGACGACAGGATTGCCTACCACTCGGAACGATCGACGTTTGACGAAACTATGCAAGTTCGTCGCAGATCGGTATAAGGTGGCTCGATGTGTCGTGTTTTAGGCTACAAATTGCTATGTCGCAGATTTGCGTACGACGAATAGAAGCGGAGTTGTAGTTGTTTATATCTGTGAGGTCATGAATCATCATTGACGGCCAGAATGCCTACCACTCGAAACGATCGATGTTTGACGAAACAATGCAAGTTCGTCGCAGATCGGTATAAGGTGGCTCGATGTGTCGTGCTTTAAGCTACAAATTGCTATGACGCAGATTTGCATACGACGAATAGAGGCGGAGTTATAGTTGTTTATATCTGTCAGGCCATGAATCACCATTGACGGCCTGATTGCCTACCACTCGAAACGATCGACGTTTGACGAAACTATGCAAGTTCTTCGCAGATCGGTATAAGCTGGGTCGATGTGTCGTGTTTTAAGCTACAAATTGCTATGTCGCAGATTCGCGTACTACGAATAGAAGTGGAGTTATAGTTGTTTATATCTGTGAGGCCATTAATCACCATTGACGACCGGATTGCCTGCCACTCGAAACGATCGATGTTTGACGAAACTATGCAAGTTCGTTGCAGATCGGTATAAGGTGGGTCGTTGGGCCGTGTTTTAAGCTACAAATTGCTATGTCGCAGATTTGCATACGACGAATAGAAGCGGAGTTGTAGTTGTTTATATCTGTGAGGTCATGAATCATCATTGACGGCCAGAATGCTTACCACTCGAAACGATCGATGTTTGACGAAACTATGCAAGTTCGTCGCAGATCGGTATATGGTGGGTCGATGTATCGTGCTTTAAGCTACAAATTGCTATGTCGCAGATTTGCATTCGACGAATAGAGGCGGAGTTATAGTTGTTTCTATCTGTGAGGCCATGAATCACCATTGACGGCAGGATTGCCTACCACTCGGAACGATCGACGATTGACGAAACTATGCAAGTTCTTCGCAGATCGGCATGAGATGGGTCGATGTGTCGTGTTTTAAGCTACAAATTGCTACGTGGCAGATTCGCGTACTACGAATAGAAGTGGAGTTATAGTTGTTTATATCTGTCAGGCCACGAATCACCATTGACGGCCGGATTGCCTTCTATTCGAAACGATCGATGTTTGACGAAACTATGCGAGTTCGTCGCAGATCGGTATAAGGTGGGTCGTTGGGCCGCGTTTTAAGCTACAAGTTGCTGTGTCGCAGATTCGCATACGACGAATAGAAGCGGAGTTATCGATGTTTATATCTGTGAGGCCATTAATCACCATTGACGACAGTATTGCCTACCACTCGAAACGATCGATGTTTGACGAAACTATGCAAGTTTGTCGCAGATCGGTATAAGGTGGGTCGATGTATCGTGCTTTAAGCTACAAATTGCTATGTCGCAGATTGGCATACGACGAATAGAAGCGGAGTTATAGTTGTTTATATCTGTGAGGACATGAATCCTCATTGACGGCCGGAATGCCTACCACTCGAAACGATCGATGTTTGACGAAACTATGCAAGTTCGTCGCAGATCGGTATAAGGTGGGTCGATGTGTCGTGTTTTAAGCTACAAAGTGCTATGTCGCAGATTTGCATACGACGAATAGAAGCGGAGTAATAGTTGTTTATATCTGTCAGGCCATGAATCACCATTGACGACCGGATTGCCTACCACTCGAAACGATCGATGTTTGACGAAACTATGCAAGTTCGTTGCAGATCGGTATAAGGTGGGTCGTTGGGCCGTGTTTTAAGCTACAAATGGCTATGCCGCAGATTTGCATACGACGAATAGAAGCGGAGTAATAGTTGTTTATATCTGTCAGGCCATGAATCACCATTGACGGCCGGATTGCCTTCCACTCGAAACGATCGATGTTTGACGAAACTATGCAAGTTCGTCGCAGATCGGTATAAGGTGGGTCGTTGGGCCGTTTCTGAAGCTACAAGTTGCTGTGTCGCAGATTCGCATACGACGAATAGAAGCGGAGTTATCGATGTTTATATCTGTGAGGCCATTAATCACCATTGACGACAGGATTGCCTACCACTCGGAACGATCGACGTTTGACGAAACTATGCAAGTTCGTCGCAGATCGGTATAAGGTGGGTCGTTGGGCCGTGTTTTAAGCTACAAATTGCTATGTCGCAGATTTGCATACGACGAATAGAAGCAGAGTTATAGTTGTTTATATCTGTGAGGCCATGAATCACCATTGACGGCAGGATTGCCTACCACTCGGAACGATCGACGTTTGACGAAACTATGCAAGTTCTTCGCAGATCGGTATAAGGTGGCTCGATGTGTCGTGTTTTAGGCTACAAATTGCTATGTCGCAGATTTGCGTACGACGAATAGAAGCGGAGTTATAGTGGTTTATATCTGTCAGGCCATGAACCACCATTGACGGCCGGATTGCCTACCACTCGGAACGACCGAGGTTTGCCGAAACTATGCAAGTTCGTCGCAGATCGGTATAAGGTGGGTCGTTGGGCCGCGTTTTAAGCTACAAATTGCTATGTCGCAGATTTGCATACGACGAATAGAAGCAGAGTTATAGTTGTTTATATCTGTGAGGCCATGAATCACCATTGACGGCAGGATTGCCTACCACTCGGAACGATCGACGTTTGACGAAACTATGCAAGTTCTTTGCAGATCGGTATAAGATGGGTCGATGTGTCGTGTTTTAAGCTACAAATTGCTATGTCGCAGATTTGCGTACGACGAATAGAAGTGGAGTTATAGTTGTTTATATCTGTCAGGCCATGAATCACCATTGACGGCCGGATTGCCTTCCACTCGAAACGATCGATGTTTGACGAAACTATGCAAGTTCTTCGCAGATCGGTATAAGGTGGGTCGATGTGTCGTGTTTTAAGCTACAAATTGCTATGTCGCAGATTTGCATACGACGAATAGAGGCGGAGTTATCGATGTTTATATCAGTGAGGCCATTAATCACCCTTGACGACAGGATTGCCTACCACTCGGAACGATCGACGTTTGACGAAACTATGCAAGTTCGTCGCAGATCGGTATAAGGTGGGTCGTTGGGCCGTGTTTTAAGCTACAAATTGCTATGTCGCAGATTTGCATACGACGAATAGAAGCAGAGTTATAGTTGTTTATATCTGTGAGGCCATGAACCACCATTGACGGCCGGATTGCCTACCACTCGGAACGACCGAGGTTTGCCGAAACTATGCAAGTTCGTCGCAGATCGGTATAAGGTAAGTCGTTGGGCCGCGTTTTAAGCTACAAATTGCTATGTCGCAGATTTGCATACGACGAATAGAAGCAGAGTTATAGTTGTTTATATCTGTGAGGCCATGAATCACAATTGACGGCAGGATTGCCTACCACTCGGAACGGTCGACGTTTGACGAAACTATGCAAGTTCTTCGCAGATCGGTATAAGATGGGTCGATGTGTCGTGTTTTAAGCTACAAATTGCTATGTCGCAGATTTGCGTACGACGAATAGAAGCGGAGTTATAGTTGTTTGTATCTGTCAGGCCATGAATCACCATTGACGGCCGGATTGCCTACCACTCGGAACGACCGACGTTTGCCGAAACTATGCAAGGTCGTCGCAGATCGGTATAATGTGGGTCGGTGGGCCGTGTTTTAAGATACAAATTGCTATGTCGCAGATTCGCATACGACCAATAGAAGCGGAGTTATCGATGTTTATATCCGTGAGGCCATTAATAACCATTGACGACAGGATTGCCTACCACTCGGAACGATCGACGTTTGACGAAACTATGCAAGTTCGTCGCAGATCGGTATAAGGTGGCTCGATGTGTCGTGTTTTAGGCTACAAATTGCTATGTCGCATATTTGCGTGCGACGAATAGAAGCGGAGTTATAGTTGTTTATATCTGTCAGGCCATGAACCACCATTGACGGCCGGATTGCCTACCACTCGGAACGACCGACGTTTGCCGAAACTATGCAAGTTCGTCGCAGATCGGTATAAGGTGGGTCGTTGGGCCGTGTTTTAAGCTACAACTTGCTATGTCGCAGATTTGCATACGACGAATAGAGGCGGAGTTATAGTTGTTTATATCTGTGAGGCCATGAATCACCATTGACGGCAGGATTGCCTACCACTCGGAACGATCGACGTTTGACGAAACTATGCAAGTTCTTCGCAGATCGGTATAAGATGGGTCGATGTGTCGTGCTTTAAGCTACAAATTGCTATGTCGCAGATTCGCATACTACGAATAGAAGTGGAGTTATAGTTGTTTATATCTGTCAGGCCATGAATCACCATTGACGGCCGGATTGCCTTCCACTCGAAACAATCGATGTTTGACGAAACTATGCAAGTTCGTCGCAGATCGGTATAAGGTGGGTCGTTGGGCCGTGTTTTAAGCTACAAGTTGCTGTGTCGCAGATTCGCATACGACGAATAGAAGCGGAGTTATAGTTGTGTATATCTGTGAGGCCATGAATTACCATTGACGGCAGGATTGCCTACCACTCGGAACGATCGACGTTTGACGAAACTATGCAAGTTCTTTGCAGATCGGTATAAGATGGGTCGATGTGTCGTGTTTTAAGCTACAAATTGCTATGTCGCAGATTTGCGTACGACGAATAGAAGTGGAGTTATACTTGTTTATATCTGTCAGGCCATGAATCACCATTGACGGCCGGATTGCCTTCCACTCGAAACGATCGATGTTTGACGAAACTATGCAAGTTCTTCGCAGATCGGTATAAGGTGGGTCGATGTGTCGTGTTTTAAGCTACAAATTGCTATGTCGCAGATTTGCATACGACGAATAGAGGCGGAGTTATCGATGTTTATATCAGTGAGGCCATTAATCACCATTGACGACAGGATTGCCTACCACTCGGAACGATCGACGTTTGACGAAACTATGCAAGTTCGTCGCAGATCGGTATAAGGTGGGTCGTTGGGCCGTGTTTTAAGCTACAAATTGCTATGTCGCAGATTTGCATACGACGAATAGAAGCAGAGTTATAGTTGTTTATATCTGTGAGGCCATGAATCACCATTGACGGCAGGATTGCCTACCACTCGGAACGATCGACGTTTGACGAAACTATGCAAGTTCTTCGCAGATCGGTATAAGATGGGTCGATGTGTCGTGTTTTAGGCTACAAATTGCTACGTCGCATATTTGCGTGCGACGAATAGAAGCGGAGTTATAGTTGTTTATATCTGTCAGGCCATGAATCACCATTGACGGCCGGATTGCCTACCACTCGGAACGATCGACGTTTGCCGAAACTATGCAAGTTCGTCGCAGATCGGTATAAGGTGGCTCGATGTGTCGTGTTTTAGGCTACAAATTGCTATGTCGCAGATTTGCGTACGACGAATAGAAGCGGAGTTATAGTTGTTTATATCTGTCAGGCCATGAACCACCATTGACGGCCGGATTGCCTACCACTCGGAACGACCGAGGTTTGCCGAAACTATGCAAGTTCGTCGCAGATCGGTATAAGGTGGGTCGTTGGGCCGCGTTTTAAGCTACAAATTGCAATGTCGCAGATTTGCATACGACGAATAGACGCAGAGTTATAGTTGTTTATATTTGTGAGGCCATGAATCACCATTGACGGCAGGATTGCCTACCACTCGGAACGATCGACGTTTGACGAAACTATGCAAGTTCTTCGCAGATCGGTATAAGATGGGTCGATGTGTCGTGTTTTAAGCTACAAATTGCTATGTCGCAGATTTGCGTACGACGAATAGAAGCGGAGTTATAGTTGTTTGTATCTGTCAGGCCATGAATCACCATTGACGGCCGGATTGCCTACCACTCGGAACGACCGACGTTTGCCGAAACTATGCAAGGTCGTCGCAGATCGGTATAATGTGGGTCGTTGGGCCGTGTTTTAAGATACAAATTGCTATGTCGCAGATTCGCATACGACCAATAGAAGCGGAGTTATCGATGTTTATATCCGTGAGGCCATTAATAACCATTGACGACAGGATTGCCTACCACTCGGAACGATCGACGTTTGACGAAACTATGCAAGTTCGTCGCAGATCGGTATAAGGTGGCTCGATGTGTCGTGTTTTAGGCTACAAATTGCTATGTCGCAGATTTGCGTACGACGAATAGAAGCGGAGTTGCAGTTGTTTATATCTGTGAGGTCATGAATCATCATTGACGGCCAGAATGCCTACCACTCGAAACGAACGATGTTTGACGAAACAATGCAAGTTCGTCGCAGATCGGTATAAGGTGGCTCGATGTGTCGTGCTTTAAGCTACAAATTGCTATGACGCAGATTTGCATACGACGAATAGAGGCGGAGTTATAGTTGTTTATATCTGTCAGGCCATGAATCACCATTGACGGCCTGATTGCCTACCACTCGAAACGATCGACGTTTGACGAAACTATGCAAGTTCTTCGCAGATCGGTATAAGCTGGGTCGATGTGTCGTGTTTTAAGCTACAAATTGCTATGTCGCAGATTCGCGTACTACGAATAGAAGTGGAGTTATAGTTGTTTATATCTGTGAGGCCATTAATCACCATTGACGACCGGATTGCCTACCACTCGAAACGATCGATGTTTGACGAAACTATGCAAGTTCGTTGCAGATCGGTATAAGGTGGGTCGTTGGGCCGTGTTTTAAGCTACAAATTGCTATGTCGCAGATTTGCATACGACGAATAGAAGCGGAGTTGTAGTTGTTTATATCTGTGAGGTCATGAATCATCATTGACGGCCAGAATGCCTACCACTCGAAACGATCGATGTTTGACGAAACTATGCAAGTTCGTCGCAGATCGGTATATGGTGGGTCGATGTATCGTGCTTTAAGCTACAAATTGCTATGTCGCAGATTTGCATTCGACGAATAGAGGCGGAGTTATAGTTGTTTCTATCTGTGAGGCCATGAATCACCATTGACGGCAGGATTGCCTACCACTCGGAACGATCGACGTTTGACGAAACTATGCAAGTTCTTCGCAGATCGGCATGAGATGGGTCGATGTGTCGTGTTTTAAGCTACAAATTGCTACGTGGCAGATTCGCGTACTACGAATAGAAGTGGAGTTATAGTTGTTTATATCTGTCAGGCCACGAATCACCATTGACGGCCGGATTGCCTTCTATTCGAAACGATCGATGTTTGACGAAACTATGCGAGTTCGTCGCAGATCGGTATAAGGTGGGTCGTTGGGCCGCGTTTTAAGCTACAAGTTGCTGTGTCGCAGATTCGCATACGACGAATAGAAGCGGAGTTATCGATGTTTATATCTGTGAGGCCATTAATCACCATTGACGACAGTATTGCCTACCACTCGAAACGATCGATGTTTGACGAAACTATGCAAGTTTGTCGCAGATCGGTATAAGGTGGGTCGATGTATCGTGCTTTAAGCTACAAATTGCTATGTCGCAGATTGGCATACGACGAATAGAAGCGGAGTTATAGTTGTTTATATCTGTGAGGACATGAATCAACATTGACGGCCGGAATGCCTACCACTCGAAACGATCGATGTTTGACGAAACTATGCAAGTTCGTCGCAGATCGGTATAAGGTGGGTCGATGTGTCGTGTTTTAAGCTACAAAGTGCTATGTCGCAGATTTGCATACGACGAATAGAAGCGGAGTAATAGTTGTTTATATCTGTGAGGCCATGAATCACCATTGACGACCGGATTGCCTACCACTCGAAACGATCGATGTTTGACGAAACTATGCAAGTTCGTTGCAGATCGGTATAAGGTGGGTCGTTGGGCCGTGTTTTAAGCTACAAATGGCTATGCCGCAGATTTGCATACGACGAATAGAAGCGGAGTAATAGTTGTTTATATCTGTCAGGCCATGAATCACCATTGACGGCCGGATTGCCTTCCACTCGAAACGATCGATGTTTGACGAAACTATGCAAGTTCGTCGCAGATCGGTATAAGGTGGGACGTTGGGCCGTTTCTGAAGCTACAAGTTGCTGTGTCGCAGATTCGCATACGACGAATAGAAGCGGAGTTATCGATGTTTATATCTGTGAGGCCATTAATCACCATTGACGACAGGATTGCCTACCACTCGGAACGATCGACGTTTGACGAAACTATGCAAGTTCGTCGCAGATCGGTATAAGGTGGCTCGATGTGTCGTGTTTTAGGCTACAAATTGCTATGTCGCAGATTTGCGTACGACGAGTCAGAAGCGGAGATATAGTTGTTTATATCTGTCAGGCCATGAATCACCATTGACGGCCGAATTGCCTACCACTCGGAACGATCGATGTTTGACGAAACTATGCAAGTTCTTCGAAAATCGGTATAAGGTGGGTCGATGTGTCGTGTTTTAAGCTACAAATTGCTATGTCGCAGATTTGCATACGACGAATAGAGGCGGAGTTATCGATGTTTATATCAGTGAGGCCATTAATCACCATTGACGACAGGATTGCCTACCACTCGGAACGATCGACGTTTGACGAAACTATGCAAGTTCGTCGCAGATCGGTATAAGGTGGGTCGTTGGGCCGTGTTTTAAGCTACAAATTGCTATGTCGCAGATTTGCATACGACGAATAGAAGCAGAGTTATAGTTGTTTATATCTGTGAGGCCATGAATCACCATTGACGGCAGGATTGCCTACCACTCGGAACGATCGACGTTTGACGAAACTATGCAAGTTCTTCGCAGATCGGTATAAGGTGGCTCGATGTGTCGTGTTTTAGGCTACAAATTGCTATGTCGCAGATTTGCGTACGACGAATAGAAGCGGAGTTATAGTTGTTTATATCTGTCAGGCCATGAACCGACATTGACGGCCGGATTGCCTACCACTCGGAACGACCGAGGTTTGCCGAAACTATGCAAGTTCGTCGCAGATCGGTATAAGGTGGGTCGTTGGGCCGCGTTTTAAGCTACAAATTGCTATGTCGCAGATTTGCATACGACGAATAGAAGCAGAGTTATAGTTGTTTATATCTGTGAGGCCATGAATCACCATTGACGGCAGGATTGCCTACCACTCGGAACGATCGACGTTTGACGAAACTATGCAAGTTCTTTGCAGATCGGTATAAGATGGGTCGATGTGTCGTGTTTTAAGCTACAAATTGCTATGTCGCAGATTTGCGTACGACGAATAGAAGTGGAGTTATAGTTGTTTATATCTGTCAGGCCATGAATCACCATTGACGGCCGGATTGCCTTCCACTCGAAACGATCGATGTTTGACGAAACTATGCAAGTTCTTCGCAGATCGGTATAAGGTGGGTCGATGTGTCGTGTTTTAAGCTACAAATTGCTATGTCGCAGATTTGCATACGACGAATAGAGGCGGAGTTATCGATGTTTATATCAGTGAGGCCATTAATCACCATTGACGACAGGATTGCCTACCACTCGGAACGATCGACGTTTGACGAAACTATGCAAGTTCGTCGCAGATCGGTATAAGGTGGGTCGTTGGACCGTGTTTTAAGCTACAAATTGCTATGTCGCAGATTTGCATACGACGAATAGAAGCAGAGTTATAGTTGTTTATATCTGTGAGGCCATGAATCACCATTGACGGCAGGATTGCCTACCACTCGGAACGATCGACGTTTGACGAAACTATGCAAGTTCTTCGCAGATCGGTATAAGATGGGTCGATGTGTCGTGTTTTAGGCTACAAATTGCTACGTCGCATATTTGCGTGCGACGAATAGAAGCGGAGTTATAGTTGTTTATATCTGTCAGGCCATGAACCACCATTGACGGCCGGATTGCCTACCACTCGGAACGATCGACGTTTGCCCAAAACTATGCAAGTTCGTCGCAGATCGGTATAAGGTGGCTCGATGTGTCGTGTTTTAGGCTACAAATTGCTATGTCGCAGATTTGCGTGCGACGAATAGAAGCGGAGTTATAGTTGTTTATATCTGTCAGGCCATGAACCACCATTGACGGCCGGATTGCCTACCACTCGAAACGACCGAGGTTTGCCGAAACTATGCAAGTTCGTCGCAGATCGGTATAAGGTGGGTCGTTGGGCCGCGTTTTAAGCTACAAATTGCTATGTCGCAGATTTGCATACGACGAATAGAAGCAGAGTTATAGTTCTTTATATCTGTGAGGCCATGAATCACCATTGACGGCAGGATTGCCTACCACTCGGAACGGTCGACGTTTGACGAAACTATGCAAGTTCTTCGCAGATCGGTATAAGATGGGTCGATGTGTCGTGTTTTAAGCTACAAATTGCTATGTCGCAGATTTGCGTACGACGAATAGAAGCGGAGTTATAGTTGTTTGTATCTGTCAGGCCATGAATCACCATTGACGGCCGGATTGCCTACCACTCAGAACGACCGACGTTTGCCGAAACTATGCAAGGTCGTCGCAGATCGGTATAATGTGGGTCGGTGGGCCGTGTTTTAAGATACAAATTGCTATGTCGCAGATTCGCATACGACCAATAGAAGCGGAGTTATCGATGTTTATATCCGTGAGGCCATTAATAACCATTGACGACAGGATTGCCTACCACTCGGAACGATCGACGTTTGACGAAACTATGCAAGTTCGTCGCAGATCGGTATAAGGTGGCTCGATGTGTCGTGTTTTAGGCTACAAATTGCTATGTCGCATATTTGCGTGCGACGAATAGAAGCGGAGTTATAGTTGTTTATATCTGTCAGGCCATGAACCACCATTGACGGCCGGATTGCCTACCACTCGGAACGACCGACGTTTGCCGAAACTATGCAAGTTCGTCGCAGATCGGTATAAGGTGGGTCGTTGGGCCGTGTTTTAAGCTACAACTTGCTATGTCGCAGATTTGCATATGACGAATAGAGGCGGAGTTATAGTTGTTTATATCTGTGAGGCCATGAATCACCATTGACGGCAGGATTGCCTACCACTCGGAACGATCGACGTTTGACGAAACTATGCAAGTTCTTCGCAGATCGGTATAAGGTGGGTCGATGTGTCGTGCTTTAAGCTACAAATTGCTATGTCGCAGATTCGCATACTACGAATAGAAGTGGAGTTATAGTTGTTTATATCTGTCAGGCCATGAATCACCATTGACGGCCGGATTGCCTTCCACTCGAAACAATCGATGTTTGACGAAACTATGCAAGTTCGTCGCAGATCGGTATAAGGTGGGTCGTTGGGCCGTGTTTTAAGCTACAAGTTGCTGTGTCGCAGATTCGCATACGACGAATAGAAGCGGAGTTATAGTTGTGTATATCTGTCAGGCCGTGAATCACCATTGACGGCCGGATTGCCTACTACTCGGAACGATCGACGTTTGCCGAAACTATGCAAGTTCTTCGCAGATCGGTATAAGGTGGGTCGATGTGCCGTGTTTTAAGCTACAAATTGCTATGTCGCAGATTTGCATACGACGAATAGAAGCGGAGTTATAGTTGTTTATATCTGTGAGATCATGAATCATCATTGACGGCCGGAATGCCTATCACTCGAAACGATCGATGTTTGACGAAACTATGCAAGTTCGTCGCAGATCGGTATAAGGTGGGTCGATGTGTCGTGCTTTAAGCTACAAATTGCTATGTCGCAGATTTGCATACGACGAATAGAAGCGGAGTAATAGTTGTTTATATCTGTCAGGCCATGAATCACCATTGACGGCAGGATTGCCTACCACTCGGAACGATCGACGTTTGACGAAACTATGCAAGTTCTTCGCAGATCGGTATAAGGTGGGTCGTTGGGCCGTGTCTTAAGCTACAAGTGGCTATGTCGCAGATTCGCATACGACGAATAGAAGCGGAGTTATCGATGTTTATATCTGTGAGGCCATTAATCACCATTGACTACCGGATTGCCTACCACTCGGAACGATCGATGTTTGACGAAACAATACAAGTTTGTCGCAGATCGGTATAAGGTGGGTCGTTGGGCCGTGTCTTAAGCTACAAGTTGCTATGTCGCAGATTCGCATACGACGAATAGAAGCGGAGTTATCGATGTTTATATCTGCGAGGCCATTAATCACCATTGACTACCGGATTGCCTACCACTCGGAACGATCGACGTTTGACGAAACTATGCAAGTTCGTCGCAGATCGGTATAAGTTGGCTCGCTGTGTCGTGTTTTAGGCTACAGATTGTTATGTCGCAGATTTGCGTACGACGAATAGAAGCGGAGATATAGTTGTTTATATCTGTCAGGCCATGAATCACCATTGACGGCCGTATTGCCTACCACTCGGAACGACCGAGGTTTGCCGAAACTATGCAGGTTCGTCGCAGATCGGTATAAGGTGGGTCGTTGGGCCGCGTTTTAAGCTACAAATTGCTATGTCGCAGATTTGCATACGACGAATAGAAGCAGAGTTATAGTTGTTTATATCTGTGAGGCCATGAATCACCATTGACGGCAGGATTGCCTACCACTCGGAACGATCGACGTTTGACGAAACTATGCAAGTTCTTCGCAGATCGGTATAAGATGGGTCGATGTGTCGCGTTTTAAGCTACAAATTGCTATGTCGCAGATTTGCGTACGACGAATAGAAGCGGAGTTATAGTTGTTTGTATCTGTCAGGCCATGAATCACCATTGACGGCCGGATTGCCTACCACTCGGAACGACCGACGTTTGCCGAAACTATGCAAGGTCGTCGCAGATCGGTATAATGTGGGTCGTTGGGCCGTGTTTTAAGATACAAATTGCTATGTCGCAGATTCGCATACGACCAATAGAAGCGGAGTTATCGATGTTTATATCCGTGAGGCCTTTAATAACCATTGACGACAGGATTGCCTACCACTCGGAACGATCGACGTTTGACGAAACTATGCAAGTTCGTCGCAGATCGGTATAAGGTGGCTCGATGTGTCGTGTTTTAGGCTACAAATTGCTATGTCGCATATTTGCGTGCGACGAATAGAAGCGGAGTTATAATTGTTTATATCTGTCAGGCCATGAACCACCATTGACGGCCGGATTGCCTACCACTCGGAACGACCGACGTTTGCCGAAACTATGCAAGGTCGTCGCAGATCGGTATAATGTGGGTCGTTGGGCCGTGTTTTAAGATACAAATTGCTATGTCGCAGATTCGCATACGACCAATAGAAGCGGAGTTATCGATGTTTATATCCGTGAGGCCTTTAATAACCATTGACGACAGGATTGCCTACCACTCGGAACGATCGACGTTTGACGAAACTATGCAAGTTCGTCGCAGATCGGTATAAGGTGGCTCGATGTGTCGTGTTTTAGGCTACAAATTGCTATGTCGCAGATTCGCGTACTACGAATAGAAGTGGAGTTATAGTTGTTTATATCTGTGAGGCCATTAATCACCATTGACGACCGGATTGCCTACCACTCGAAACGATCGATGTTTGACGAAACTATGCAAGTTCGTTGCAGATCGGTATAAGGTGGGTCGTTGGGCCGTGTTTTAAGCTACAAATTGCTATGTCGCAGATTTGCATACGACGAATAGAAGCGGAGTTGTAGTTGTTTATATCTGTGAGGTCATGAATCATGATTGACGGCCAGAATGCCTACCACTCGAAACGATCGATGTTTGACGAAACTATGCAAGTTCGTCGCAGATCGGTATAAGGTGGGTCGATGTATCGTGCTTTAAGCTACAAATTGCTATGTCGTAGATTTGCATTCGACGAATAGAGGCGGAGTTATAGTTGTTTCTATCTGTGAGGCCATGAATCACCATTGACGGCAGGATTGCCAACCACTCGGAACGATCGACGTTTGACGAAACTATGCAAGTTCTTCGCAGATCGGCATAAGATGGGTCGATGTGTCGTGTTTTAAGCTACAAATTCCTATGTGGCAGATTCGCGTACTACGAATAGAAGTGGAGTTATAGTTGTTTATATCTGTCAGGCCACGAATCACCATTGACGGCCGGATTGCCTTCTATTCGAAACGATCGATGTTTGACGAAACTATGCGAGTTCGTCGCAGATCGGTATAAGGTGGGTCGTTGGGCCGCGTTTTAAGCTACAAGTTGCTGTGTCGCAGATTCGCATACGACGAATAGAAGCGGAGTTATCGATGTTTATATCTGTAAGGCCATTAATCACCATTGACGACAGTATTGCCTACCACTCGAAACGATCGATGTTTGACGAAACTATGCAAGTTTGTCGCAGATCGGTATAAGGTGGGTCGATGTATCGTGCTTTAAGCTACAAATTGCTATGTCGCAGATTGGCATACGACGAATAGAAGCGGAGTTATAGTTGTTTATATCTGTGAGGACATGAACCCTTATTGACGGCCGGAATGCCTACCACTCGAAACGATCGATGTTTGACGAAACTATGCAAGTTCGTCGCAGATCGGTATAAGGTGGGTCGATGTGTCGTGTTTTAAGCTACAAAGTGCTATGTCGCAGATTTGCATACGACGAATAGAAGCGGAGTAATAGTTGTTTATATCTGTGAGGCCATGAATCACCATTGACGACCGGATTGCCTACCACTCGAAACGATCGATGTTTGACGAAACAATGCAAGTTCGTTGCAGATCGGTATAAGGTGGGTCGTTGGGCCGAGTTTTAAGCTACAAATGGCTATGCCGCAGATTCGCATACGACGAATAGAAGCGGAGTAATCGATGTTTATATCTGTGAGGCCATGAATCACCATCGACGGCCGGATTGCCTACCACTCGGAACGATCGACGTGTGACGAAACTATGCAAGTTCTTCGCAGATCGGTATAAGGTGGCCCGATGTGTCGTGTTTTAGGCTACAAATTACTATGTCGCAGATTTGCGTACGACGAATAGAAGTGGAGTTATAGTTGTTTATATCTGTCAGGCCATGAATCACCATTGACGGCCGGATTGCCTTCCACTCGAAACGATCGATGTTTGACGAAACTATGCAAGTTCTTCGCAGATCGGTATAAGGTGGGTCGATGTGTCGTGTTTTAAGCTACAAATTGCTATGTCGCAGATTTGCATACGACGAATAGAGGCGGAGTTATAGTTGTTTATATCTGTGAGGCCATGAATCACCATTGACGGCAGGATTGCCTACCACTCGGAACGATCGACGTTTGACGAAACTATGCAAGTTCTTCGCAGATCGGTATAAGATGGGTCGTTGGGCCGTTTTTGAAGCTACAAGTTGCTGTGTCGCAGATTTGCGTACGACGAATAGAAGTGGAGTTATAGTTGTTTATATCTGTCAGGCCATGAATCACCATTGACGGCCGGATTGCCTACCACTCGGAACGACCGACGTTTGCCGAAACTATGCAAGGTCGTCGCAGATCGGTATAATGTGGGTCGTTGGGCCGTGTTTTAAGATACAAATTGCTATGTCGCAGATTCGCATACGACCAATAGAAGCGGAGTTATCGATGTTTATATCCGTGAGGCCTTTAATAACCATTGACGACAGGATTGCCTACCACTCGGAACGATCGACGTTTGACGAAACTATGCAAGTTCGTCGCAGATCGGTATAAGGTGGCTCGATGTGTCGTGTTTTAGGCTACAAATTGCTATGTCGCATATTTGCGTGCGACGAATAGAAGCGGAGTTATAATTGTTTATACCTGTCAGGCCATGAACCACCATTGACGGCCGGATTGCCTACCACTCGGAACGACCGACGTTTGCCGAAACTATGCAAGGTCGTCGCAGATCGGTATAATGTGGGTCGTTGGGCCGTGTTTTAAGATACAAATTGCTATGTCGCAGATTCGCATACGACCAATAGAAGCGGAGTTATCGATGTTTATATCCGTGAGGCCTTTAATAACCATTGACGACAGGATTGCCTACCACTCGGAACGATCGACGTTTGACGAAACTATGCAAGTTCGTCGCAGATCGGTATAAGGTGGCTCGATGTGTCGTGTTTTAGGCTACAAATTGCTATGTCGCAGATTCGCGTACTACGAATAGAAGTGGAGTTATAGTTGTTTATATCTGTGAGGCCATTAATCACCATTGACGACCGGATTGCCTACCACTCGAAACGATCGATGTTTGACGAAACTATGCAAGTTCGTTGCAGATCGGTATAAGGTGGGTCGTTGGGCCGTGTTTTAAGCTACAAATTGCTATGTCGCAGATTTGCATACGACGAATAGAAGCGGAGTTGTAGTTGTTTATATCTGTGAGGTCATGAATCATGATTGACGGCCAGAATGCCTACCACTCGAAACGATCGATGTTTGACGAAACTATGCAAGTTCGTCGCAGATCGGTATAAGGTGGGTCGTTGGGCCGCGTTTTAAGCTACAAGTTGCTGTGTCGCAGATTCGCATACGACGAATAGAAGCGGAGTTATCGATGTTTATATCTGTAAGGCCATTAATCACCATTGACGACAGTATTGCCTACCACTCGAAACGATCGATGTTTGACGAAACTATGCAAGTTTGTCGCAGATCGGTATAAGGTGGGTCGATGTATCGTGCTTTAAGCTACAAATTGCTATGTCGCAGATTGGCATACGACGAATAGAAGCGGAGTTATAGTTGTTTATATCTGTGAGGACATGAACCCTTATTGACGGCCGGAATGCCTACCACTCGAAACGATCGATGTTTGACGAAACTATGCAAGTTCGTCGCAGATCGGTATAAGGTGGGTCGATGTGTCGTGTTTTAAGCTACAAAGTGCTATGTCGCAGATTTGCATACGACGAATAGAAGCGGAGTAATCGATGTTTATATCTGTGAGGCCATGAATCACCATCGACGGCCGGATTGCCTACCACTCGGAACGATCGACGTGTGACGAAACTATGCAAGTTCTTCGCAGATCGGTATAAGGTGGCCCGATGTGTCGTGTTTTAGGCTACAAATTACTATGTCGCAGATTTGCGTACGACGAATAGAAGTGGAGTTATAGTTGTTTATATCTGTCAGGCCATGAATCACCATTGACGGCCGGATTGCCTTCCACTCGAAACGATCGATGTTTGACGAAACTATGCAAGTTCTTCGCAGAACGGTATAAGGTGGGTCGATGTGTCGTGTTTTAAGCTACAAATTGCTATGTCGCAGATTTGCATACGACGAATAGAGGCGGAGTTATAGTTGTTTATATCTGTGAGGCCATGAATCACCATTGACGGCAGGATTGCCTACCACTCGGAACGATCGACGTTTGACGAAACTATGCAAGTTCTTCGCAGATCGGTATAAGATGGGTCGATGTGTCGTGTTTTAAGCTACAAATTGCTATGTCGCAGATTTGCGTACGACGAATAGAAGTGGAGTTATAGTTGTTTATATCTGTCAGGCCATGAATCACCATTGACGGCCGGATTGCCTTCCACTCGAAACGATCGATGTTTGACGAAACTATGCAAGTTCGTCGCAGATCGGTATAAGGTGGGTCGTTGGGCCGTTTTTGAAGCTACAAGTTGCTGTGTCGCAGATTCGCATACGACGAATAGAAGCGGAGTTATCGATGTTTATATCTGTGAGGCCATTAATCACCATTGACGACAGGATTGCCTACCACTCGGAACGATCGACGTTTGACGAAACTATGCAAGTTCGTCGCAGATCGGTATAAGGTGGCTCGATGTGTCGTGTTTTAGGCTACAAATTGCTATGTCGCAGATTTGCGTACGACGAGTAGAAGCGGAGATATAGTTGTTTATATCTGTCAGGCCATGAATCACCATTGACGGCCGAATTGCCTACCACTCGGAACGACCGACGTTTGCCGAAACTATGCAAGTTCGTCACAGATCGGTATAAGGTGGGTCGATGTGTGGTGCTTTAAGCTACAAATTGCTATGTCGCAGATTTGCATAAGACGAATAGAAGCGGAGTTATAGTTGTCTATATCTGTGAGGCCATGAATCACCATCGACGGCCGGATTGCCTACCACTCGAAACGATCGATGTTTGACGAAACTATGCAAGTTCGTCGCAGATCGGTATAAGGTGGCTCGATGTGTCGTGTTTTAGGCTACAAATTGCTATGTCGCAGATTTGCGTACGACAAATAGAAGCGGAGTTATCGATGTTTATATCCGTGAGGCCATTAATCACCATTGACGACAGGATTGCCTACCACTCGGAACGATCGACGTTTGACGAAACTATGCAAGTTCGTCGCAGATCGGTATAAGGTGGGTCTATGTGTCGTGTTTTAAGCTACAAATTGCTATGTCGCAGATTTGCATACGACGAATAGAGGCGGAGTTATAGTTGTTTATATCTGTGAGGCCATGAATCACCATTGACGGCAGGATTGCCTACCACTCGGAACGATCGACGTTTGACGAAACTATGCAAGTTCTTCGCAGATCGGTATAAGATGGGTCGATGTGTCGTGATTTAAGCTACAAATTGCTATGTCGCAGATTCGCATACGACGAATAGAAGTGGAGTTATAGTTGTTTATATCTGTCAGGCCATGAATCACCATTGACGGCCGGATTGCCTTCTACTCGAAACGATCGATGTTTGACGAAACTATGCATGTTCTTCGCAGATCGGTATAAGGTGGGTCGATGTGTCGTGTTTTAAGCTAGAAATTGCTATGTCGCAGATTTGCATACGACGAATAGAGGCGGAGTTATAGTTGTTTATATCTGTGAGGCCATGAATCACCATTGACGGCAGGATTGCCTACCACTCGGAACGATCGACGTTTGACGAAACTATGCAAGTTCTTCGCAGATCGGTATTAAGATGGGTCGATGTGTCGTGTTTTAAGCTACAAATTGCTATGTCGCAGATTCGCATACGACGAATAGAAGTGGAGTTATAGTTGTTTATATCTGTCAGGCCATGAATCACCATTGACGGCCGGATTGCCTTCCACTCGAAACGATCGATGTTTGACGAAACTATGCAAGTTCTTCGAAAATCGGTATAAGGTGGGTCGATGTGTCGTGTTTTAAGCTACAAATTGCTATGTCGCAGATTTGCATACGACGAATAGAGGCGGAGTTATCGATGTTTATATCAGTGAGGCCATTAATCACCATTGACGACAGGATTGCCTACCACTCGGAACGATCGACGTTTGACCAAACTATGCAAGTTCGTCGCAGATCGGTATAAGGTGGGTCGTTGGGCCGTGTTTTAAGCTACAACTTGCTATGTCGCAGATTCGCATACGACGAATAGAAGCGGAGTTATAGTTGTTTATATCTGTCAGGCCATGAATCACCATTGACGGCCGGATTGCCTACCACTCGGAACGGTCGACATTTGCCGAAACTATGCAAGTTCGTCGCAGATCGGTATAAGGTGGCTCGATGTGTCGTGTTTTAGGCTACAAATTGCTATGTCGCAGATTTGCGTACGACGAATAGAAGCGGAGTTATAGTTGTTTATATCTGTCAGGCCATGAACCACCATTGACAGCCGGATTGCCTACCACTCGGAACGACCGAGGTTTGCCGAAACTATGCAAGTTCGTCGCAGATCGGTATAAGGTGGGTCGTTGGGCCGCGTTTTAAGCTACAAATTTCTATGTCGCAGATTTGCATACGACGAATAGAAGTGGAGTTATAGTTGTTTATATCTGTGAGGCCATTAATCACCATTGACGACCGGATTGCCTACCACTCGAAACGATCGATGTTTGACGAAACTATGCAAGTTCGTTGCAGATCGGTATAAGGTGGGTCGTTGGGCCGTGTTTTAAGCTAAAAATTGCTATGTCGCAGATTTGCATACGACGAATAGAAGCGGAGTTGTAGTTGTTTATATCTGTGAGGTCATGAATCATGATTGACGGCCAGAATGCCTACCACTCGAAACGATCGATGTTTGACGAAACTATGCAAGTTCGTCGCAGATCGGTATAAGGTGGGTCGATGTATCGTGCTTTAAGCTACAAATTGCTATGTCGTAGATTTGCATTCGACGAATAGAGGCGGAGTTATAGTTGTTTCTATCTGTGAGGCCATGAATCACCATTGACGGCAGGATTGCCAACCACTCGGAACGATCGACGTTTGACGAAACTATGCAAGTTCTTCGCAGATCGGCATAAGATGGGTCGATGTGTCGTGTTTTAAGCTACAAATTGCTATGTGGCAGATTCGCGTACTACGAATAGAAGTGGAGTTATAGTTGTTTATATCTGTCAGGCCTCGAATCACCATTGACGGCCGGATTGCCTTCTATTCGAAACGATCAATGTTTGACGAAACTATGCGAGTTCGTCGCAGATCGGTATAAGGTGGGTCGTTGGGCCGCGTTTTAAGCTACAAGTTGCTGTGTCGCAGATTCGCATACGACGAATAGAAGCGGAGTTATCGATGTTTATATCTGTAAGGCCATTAATCACCATTGACGACAGTATTGCCTACCACTCGAAACGATCGATGTTTGACGAAACTATGCAAGTTTGTCGCAGATCGGTATAAGGTGGGTCGATGTATCGTGCTTTAAGCTACAAATTGCTATGTCGCAGATTGGCATACGACGAATAGAAGCGGAGTTATAGTTGTTTATATCTGTGAGGACATGAACCCTTATTGACGGCCGGAATGCCTACCACTCGAAACGATCGATGTTTGACGAAACTATGCAAGTTCGTCGCAGATCGGTATAAGGTGGGTCGATGTGTCGTGTTTTAAGCTACAAAGTGCTATGTCGCAGATTTGCATACGACGAATAGAAGCGGAGTAATAGTTGTTTATATCTGTGAGGCCATGAATCACCATTGACGACCGGATTGCCTACCACTCGAAACGATCGATGTTTGACGAAACAATGCAAGTTCGTTGCAGATCGGTATAAGGTGGGTCGTTGGGCCGTGTTTTAAGCTACAAATGGCTATGCCGCAGATTCGCATACGACGAATAGAAGCGGAGTAATCGATGTTTATATCTGTGAGGCCATGAATCACCATCGACGGCCGGATTGCCTACCACTCGGAACGATCGACGTGTGACGAAACTATGCAAGTTCTTCGCAGATCGGTATAAGGTGGCCCGATGTGTCGTGTTTTAGGCTACAAATTACTATGTCGCAGATTTGCGTACGACGAATAGAAGTGGAGTTATAGTTGTTTATATCTGTCAGGCCATGAATCACCATTGACGGCCGGATTGCCTTCCACTCGAAACGATCGATGTTTGACGAAACTATGCAAGTTCTTCGCAGATCGGTATAAGGTGGGTCGATGTGTCGTGTTTTAAGCTACAAATTGCTATGTCGCAGATTTGCATACGACGAATAGAGGCGGAGTTATAGTTGTTTATATCTGTGAGGCCATGAATCACCATTGACGGCAGGATTGCCTACCACTCGGAACGATCGACGTTTGACGAAACTATGCAAGTTCTTCGCAGATCGGTATAAGATGGGTCGATGTGTCGTGTTTTAAGCTACAAATTGCTATGTCGCAGATTTGCATACGACGAATAGAAGTGGAGTTATAGTTGTTTATATCTGTCAGGCCATGAATCACCATTGACGACAGGATTGCCTACCACTCGGAACGATCGACGTTTGACGAAACTATGCAAGTTCTTCGCAGATCGGTATAATGTGGGTCGTTGGGCCGTGTTTTAAGATACAAATTGCTATGTCGCAGATTCGCATACGACCAATAGAAGCGGAGTTATCGATGTTTATATCCGTGAGGCCATTAATCACCATTGACGACAGGATTGCCTACCACTCGGAACGATCGACGTTTGACGAAACTATGCAAGTTCGTCGCAGATCGGTATAAGGTGGGTCGATGTGTCGTGTTTTAAGCTACAAATTGCTATGTCGCAGATTTGCATACGACGAATAGAGGCGGAGTTATAGTTGTTTATATCTGTGAGGCCATGAATCACCATTGACGGCAGGATTGCCTACCACTCGGAACGATCGACGTTTGACGAAACTATGCAAGTTCTTCGCAGATCGGTATAAGATGGGTCGATGTGTCGTGATTTAAGCTACAAATTGCTATGTCGCAGATTCGCATACGACGAATAGAAGTGGAGTTATAGTTGTTTATATCTGTCAGGCCATGAATCACCATTGACGGCCGGATTGCCTTCTACTCGAAACGATCGATGTTTGACGAAACTATGCATGTTCTTCGCAGATCGGTATAAGGTGGGTCGATGTGTCGTGTTTTAAGCTAGAAATTGCTATGTCGCAGATTTGCATACGACGAATAGAGGCGGAGTTATAGTTGTTTATATCTGTGAGGCCATGAATCACCATTGACGGCAGGATTGCCTACCACTCGGAACGATCGACGTTTGACGAAACTATGCAAGTTCTTCGCAGATCGGTATTAAGATGGGTCGATGTGTCGTGTTTTAAGCTACAAATTGCTATGTCGCAGATTCGCATACGACGAATAGAAGTGGAGTTATAGTTGTTTATATCTGTCAGGCCATGAATCACCATTGACGGCCGGATTGCCTTCCACTCGAAACGATCGATGTTTGACGAAACTATGCAAGTTCTTCGAAAATCGGTATAAGGTGGGTCGATGTGTCGTGTTTTAAGCTACAAATTGCTATGTCGCAGATTTGCATACGACGAATAGAGGCGGAGTTATCGATGTTTATATCAGTGAGGCCATTAATCACCATTGACGACAGGATTGCCTACCACTCGGAACGATCGACGTTTGACGAAACTATGCAAGTTCGTCGCAGATCGGTATAAGGTGGGTCGTTGGGCCGTGTTTTAAGCTACAACTTGCTATGTCGCAGATTCGCATACGACGAATAGAAGCGGAGTTATAGTTGTTTATATCTGTCAGGCCATGAATCACCATTGACGGCCGGATTGCCTACCACTCGGAACGATCGACATTTGCCGAAACTATGCAAGTTCGTCGCAGATCGGTATAAGGTGGCTCGATGTGTCGTGTTTTAGGCTACAAATTGCTATGTCGCAGATTTGCGTACGACGAATAGAAGCGGAGTTATAGTTGTTTATATCTGTCAGGCCATGAACCACCATTGACAGCCGGATTGCCTACCACTCGGAACGACCGAGGTTTGCCGAAACTATGCAAGTTCGTCGCAGATCGGTATAAGGTGGGTCGTTGGGCCGCGTTTTAAGCTACAAATTTCTATGTCGCAGATTTGCATACGACGAATAGAAGCAGAGTTATAGTTGTTTATATCTGTGAGGCCATGAATCACCATTGACGGCAGGATTGCCTACCACTCGGAACGATCGACGTTTGACGAAACTATGCAAGTTCTTTGCAGATCGGTATAAGATGGGTCGATGTGTCGTGTTTTAAGCTACAAATTGCTATGTCGCAGATTTGCGTACGACGAATAGAAGTGGAGTTATAGTTGTTTATATCTGTCAGGCCATGAATCACCATTGACGGCCGGATTGCCTACCACTCGAAACGATCGATGTTTGACGAAACTATGCAAGTTCTTCGCAGATCGGTATAAGGTGGGTCGATGTGTCGTGTTTTAAGCTACAAATTGCTATGTCGCAGATTTGCATACGACGAATAGAAGCGGAGTTATCGATGTTTATATCAGTGAGGCCATTAATCACCATTGACGACAGGATTGCCTACCACTCGGAACGATCGACGTTTGACGAAACTATGCAAGTTCGTCGCAGATCGGTATAAGGTGGGTCGTTGGGCCGTGTTTTAAGCTACAAATTGCTATGTCGCAGATTTGCATACGACGAATAGAAGCAGAGTTATAGTTGTTTATATCTGTGAGGCCATGAATCACCATTGACGGCAGGATTGCCTACCACTCGGAACGATCGACGTTTGACGAAACTATGCAAGTTCTTCGCAGATCGGTATAAGATGGGTCGATGTGTCGTGTTTTAGGCTACAAATTGCTACGTCGCATATTTGCGTGCGACGAATAGAAGCGGAGTTATAGTTGTTTATATCCGTGAGGCCATTAATAACCATTGACGACAGGATTGCCTACCACTCGGAACGATCGACGTTTGACGAAACTATGCAAGTTCGTCGCAGATCGGTATAAGGTGGCTCGATGTGTCGTGTTTTAGGCTACAAATTGCTATGTCGCAGATTTGCGTACGACGAATAGAAGCGGAGTTGTAGTTGTTTATATCTGTGAGGTCATGAATCATCATTGACGGCCAGAATGCCTACCACTCGAAACCATCGATGTTTGACGAAACAATGCAAGTTCGTCGCAGATCGGTATAAGGTGGCTCGATGTGTCGTGCTTTAAGCTACAAATTGCTATGACGCAGATTTGCATACGACGAATAGAGGCGGAGTTATAGTTGTTTATATCTGTCAGGCCATGAATCACCATTGACGGCCTGATTGCCTACCACTCGAAACGATCGACGTTTGACGAAACTATGCAAGTTCTTCGCAGATCGGTATAAGCTGGGTCGATGTGTCGTGTTTTAAGCTACAAATTGCTATGTCGCAGATTCGCGTACTACGAATAGAAGTGGAGTTATAGTTGTTTATATCTGTGAGGCCATTAATCACCATTGACGACCGGATTGCCTGCCACTCGAAACGATCGATGTTTGACGAAACTATGCAAGTTCGTTGCAGATCGGTATAAGGTGGGTCGTTGGGCCGTGTTTTAAGCTACAAATTACTATGTCGCAGATTTGCATACGACGAATAGAAGCGGAGTTGTAGTTGTTTATATCTGTGAGGTCATGAATCATCATTGACGGCCAGAATGCTTACCACTCGAAACGATCGATGTTTGACGAAACTATGCAAGTTCGTCGCAGATCGGTATATGGTGGGTCGATGTATCGTGCTTTAAGCTACAAATTGCTATGTCGCAGATTTGCATTCGACGAATAGAGGCGGAGTTATAGTTGTTTCTATCTGTGAGGCCATGAATCACCATTGACGGCAGGATTGCCTACCACTCGGAACGATCGACGTTTGACGAAACTATGCAAGTTCTTCGCAGATCGGCATGAGATGGGTCGATGTGTCGTGTTTTAAGCTACAAATTGCTACGTGGCAGATTCGCGTACTACGAATAGAAGTGGAGTTATAGTTGTTTATATCTGTCAGGCCACGAATCACCATTGACGGCCGGATTGCCTTCTATTCGAAACGATCGATGTTTGACGAAACTATGCGAGTTCGTCGCAGATCGGTATAAGGTGGGTCGTTGGGCCGCGTTTTAAGCTACAAGTTGCTGTGTCGCAGATTCGCATACGACGAATAGAAGCGGAGTTATCGATGTTTATATCTGTGAGGCCATTAATCACCATTGACGACAGTATTGCCTACCACTCGAAACGATCGATGTTTGACGAAACTATGCAAGTTTGTCGCAGATCGGTATAAGGTGGGTCGATGTATCGTGCTTTAAGCTACAAATTGCTATGTCGCAGATTTGCATACGACGAATAGAAGCGGAGTTATAGTTGTTTATATCTGTGAGGACATGAATCCTCATTGACGGCCGGAATGCCTACCACTCGAAACGATCGATGTTTGACGAAACTATGCAAGTTCGTCGCAGATCGGTATAAGGTGGGTCGATGTGTCGTGTTTTAAGCTACAAATTGCTATGTCGCAGATTTGCATACGACGAATAGAAGCGGAGTAATAGTTGTTTATATCTGTCAGGCCATGAATCACCATTGACGACCGGATTGCCTACCACTCGAAACGATCGATGTTTGACGAAACTATGCAAGTTCGTTGCAGATCGGTATAAGGTGGGTCGTTGGGCCGTGTTTTAAGCTACAAATGGCTATGCCGCAGATTTGCATACGACGAATAGAAGCGGAGTAATAGTTGTTTATATCTGTCAGGCCATGAATCACCATTGACGGCCGAATTGCCTACCACTCGGAACGATCGATGTTTGACGAAACTATGCAAGTTCTTCGAAAATCGGTATAAGGTGGGTCGATGTGTCGTGTTTTAAGCTACAAATTGCTATGTCGCAGATTTGCATACGACGAATAGAGGCGGAGTTATCGATGTTTATATCAGTGAGGCCATTAATCACCATTGACGACAGGATTGCCTACCACTCGGAACGATCGACGTTTGACGAAACTATGCAAGTTCGTCGCAGATCGGTATAAGGTGGGTCGTTGGGCCGTGTTTTAAGCTACAAATTGCTATGTCGCAGATTTGCATACGACGAATAGAAGCAGAGTTATAGTTGTTTATATCTGTGAGGCCATGAATCACCATTGACGGCAGGATTGCCTACCACTCGGAACGATCGACGTTTGACGAAACTATGCAAGTTCTTCGCAGATCGGTATAAGGTGGCTCGATGTGTCGTGTTTTAGGCTACAAATTGCTATGTCGCAGATTTGCGTACGACGAATAGAAGCGGAGTTATAGTGGTTTATATCTGTCAGGCCTTGAACCACCATTGACGGCCGGATTGCCTACCACTCGGAACGACCGAGGTTTGCCGAAACTATGCAAGTTCGTCGCAGATCGGTATAAGGTGGGTCGTTGGGCCGCGTTTTAAGCTACAAATTGCTATGTCGCAGATTTGCATACGACGAATAGAAGCAGAGTTATAGTTGTTTATATCTGTGAGGCCATGAATCACCATTGACGGCAGGATTGCCTACCACTCGGAACGATCGACGTTTGACGAAACTATGCAAGTTCTTCGCAGATCGGTATAAGGTGGGTCGATGTGTCGTGTTTTAAGCTACAAATTGCTATGTCGCAGATTTGCATACGACGAATAGAGGCGGAGTTATCGATGTTTATATCAGTGAGGCCATTAATCACCCTTGACGACAGGATTGCCTACCACTCGGAACGATCGACGTTTGACGAAACTATGCAAGTTCGTCGCAGATCGGTATAAGGTGGGTCGTTGGACCGTGTTTTAAGCTACAAATTGCTATGTCGCAGATTTGCATACGACGAATAGAAGCAGAGTTATAGTTGTTTATATCTGTGAGGCCATGAACCACCATTGACGGCCGGATTGCCTACCACTCGGAACGACCGAGGTTTGCCGAAACTATGCAAGTTCGTCGCAGATCGGTATAAGGTAAGTCGTTGGGCCGCGTTTTAAGCTACAAATTGCTATGTCGCAGATTTGCATACGACGAATAGAAGCAGAGTTATAGTTGTTTATATCTGTGAGGCCATGAATCACAATTGACGGCAGGATTGCCTACCACTCGGAACGGTCGACGTTTGACGAAACTATGCAAGTTCTTCGCAGATCGGTATAAGATGGGTCGATGTGTCGTGTTTTAAGCTACAAATTGCTATGTCGCAGATTTGCGTACGACGAATAGAAGCGGAGTTATAGTTGTTTGTATCTGTCAGGCCATGAATCACCATTGACGGCCGGATTGCCTACCACTCGGAACGACCGACGTTTGCCGAAACTATGCAAGGTCATCGCAGATCGGTATAATGTGGGTCGGTGGGCCGTGTTTTAAGATACAAATTGCTATGTCGCAGATTCGCATACGACCAATAGAAGCGGAGTTATCGATGTTTATATCCGTGAGGCCATTAATAACCATTGACGACAGGATTGCCTACCACTCGGAACGATCGACGTTTGACGAAACTATGCAAGTTCGTCGCAGATCGGTATAAGGTGGCTCGATGTGTCGTGTTTTAGGCTACAAATTGCTATGTCGCATATTTGCGTGCGACGAATAGAAGCGGAGTTATAGTTGTTTATATCTGTCAGGCCATGAACCACCATTGACGGCCGGATTGCCTACCACTCGGAACGACCGACGTTTGCCGAAACTATGCAAGTTCGTCGCAGATCGGTATAAGGTGGGTCGTTGGGCCGTGTTTTAAGCTACAACTTGCTATGTCGCAGATTTGCATACGACGAATAGAGGCGGAGTTATAGTTGTTTATATCTGTGAGGCCATGAATCACCATTGACGGCAGGATTGCCTACCACTCGGAACGATCGACGTTTGACGAAACTATGCAAGTTCTTCGCAGATCGGTATAAGATGGGTCGATGTGTCGTGCTTTAAGCTACAAATTGCTATGTCGCAGATTCGCATACTACGAATAGAAGTGGAGTTATAGTTGTTTATATCTGTCAGGCCATGAATCACCATTGACGGCCGGATTGCCTTCCACTCGAAACAATCGATGTTTGACGAAACTATGCAAGTTCGTCGCAGATCGGTATAAGGTGGGTCGTTGGGCCGTGTTTTAAGCTACAAGTTGCTGTGTCGCAGATTCGCATACGACGAATAGAAGCGGAGTTATAGTTGTGTATATCTGTGAGGCCATGAATTACCATTGACGGCAGGATTGCCTACCACTCGGAACGATCGACGTTTGACGAAACTATGCAAGTTCTTTGCAGATCGGTATAAGATGGGTCGATGTGTCGTGTTTTAAGCTACAAATTGCTATGTCGCAGATTTGCGTACGACGAATAGAAGTGGAGTTATAGTTGTTTATATCTGTCAGGCCATGAATCGCCATTGACGGCCGGATTGCCTTCCACTCGAAACGATCGATGTTTGACGAAACTATGCAAGTTCTTCGCAGATCGGTATAAGGTGGGTCGATGTGTCGTGTTTTAAGCTACAAATTGCTATGTCGCAGATTTGCATACGACGAATAGAGGCGGAGTTATCGATGTTTATATCAGTGAGGCCATTAATCACCATTGACGACAGGATTGCCTACCACTCGGAACGATCGACGTTTGACGAAACTATGCAAGTTCGTCGCAGATCGGTATAAGGTGGGTCGTTGGGCCGTGTTTTTAGCTACAAATTGCTATGTCGCAGATTTGCATACGACGAATAGAAGCAGAGTTATAGTTGTTTATATCTGTGAGGCCATGAATCACCATTGACGGCAGGATTGCCTACCACTCGGAACGATCGACGTTTGACGAAACTATGCAAGTTCTTCGCAGATCGGTATAAGATGGGTCGATGTGTCGTGTTTTAGGCTACAAATTGCTACGTCGCATATTTGCGTGCGACGAATAGAAGCGGAGTTATAGTTGTTTATATCTGTCAGGCCATGAATCACCATTGACGGCCGGATTGCCTACCACTCGGAACGATCGACGTTTGCCGAAACTATGCAAGTTCGTCGCAGATCGGTATAAGGTGGCTCGATGTGTCGTGTTTTAGGCTACAAATTGCTATGTCGCAGATTTGCGTACGACGAATAGAAGCGGAGTTATAGTTGTTTATATCTGTCAGGCCATGAACCACCATTGACGGCCGGATTGCCTACCACTCGGAACGACCGAGGTTTGCCGAAACTATGCAAGTTCGTCGCAGATCGGTATAAGGTGGGTCGTTGGGCCGCGTTTTAAGCTACAAATTGCAATGTCGCAGATTTGCATACGACGAATAGACGCAGAGTTATAGTTGTTTATATTTGTGAGGCCATGAATCACCATTGACGGCAGGATTGCCTTCCACTCGGAACGATCGACGTTTGACGAAACTATGCAAGTTCTTCGCAGATCGGTATAAGATGGGTCGATGTGTCGTGTTTTAAGCTACAAATTGCTATGTCGCAGATTTGCGTACGACGAATAGAAGCGGAGTTATAGTTGTTTGTATCTGTCAGGCCATGAATCACCATTGACGGCCGGATTGCCTACCACTCGGAACGACCGACGTTTGCCGAAACTATGCAAGGTCGTCGCAGATCGGTATAATGTGGGTCGTTGGGCCGTGTTTTAAGATACAAATTGCTATGTCGCAGATTCGCATACGACCAATAGAAGCGGAGTTATCGATGTTTATATCCGTGAGGCAATTAATAACCATTGACGACAGGATTGCCTACCACTCGGAACGATCGACGTTTGACGAAACTATGCAAGTTCGTCGCAGATCGGTATAAGGTGGCTCGATGTGTCGTGTTTTAGGCTACAAATTGCTATGTCGCAGATTTGCGTACGACGAATAGAAGCGGAGTTGCAGTTGTTTATATCTGTGAGGTCATGAATCATCATTGACGGCCAGAATGCCTACCACTCGAAACGATCGATGTTTGACGAAACAATGCAAGTTCTTCGCAGATCGGTATAAGGTGGCCCGATGTGTCGTGTTTTAGGCTACAAATTACTATGTCGCAGATTTGCGTACGACGAATAGAAGTGGAGTTATAGTTGTTTATATCTGTCAGGCCATGAATCACCATTGACGGCCGGATTGCCTTCCACTCGAAACGATCGATGTTTGACGAAACTATGCAAGTTCTTCGCAGATCGGTATAAGGTGGGTCGATGTGTCGTGTTTTAAGCTACAAATTGCTATGTCGCAGATTTGCATACGACGAATAGAGGCGGAGTTATAGTTGTTTATATCTGTGAGGCCATGAATCACCATTGACGGCAGGATTGCCTACCACTCGGAACGATCGACGTTTGACGAAACTATGCAAGTTCTTCGCAGATCGGTATAAGATGGGTCGATGTGTCGTGTTTTAAGCTACAAATTGCTATGTCGCAGATTTGCATACGACGAATAGAAGTGGAGTTATAGTTGTTTATATCTGTCAGGCCATGAATCACCATTGACGACAGGATTGCCTACCACTCGGAACGATCGACGTTTGACGAAACTATGCAAGTTCTTCGCAGATCGGTATAATGTGGGTCGTTGGGCCGTGTTTTAAGATACAAATTGCTATGTCGCAGATTCGCATACGACCAATAGAAGCGGAGTTATCGATGTTTATATCCGTGAGGCCATTAATCACCATTGACGACAGGATTGCCTACCACTCGGAACGATCGACGTTTGACGAAACTATGCAAGTTCGTCGCAGATCGGTATAAGGTGGGTCTATGTGTCGTGTTTTAAGCTACAAATTGCTATGTCGCAGATTTGCATACGACGAATAGAGGCGGAGTTATAGTTGTTTATATCTGTGAGGCCATGAATCACCATTGACGGCAGGATTGCCTACCACTCGGAACGATCGACGTTTGACGAAACTATGCAAGTTCTTCGCAGATCGGTATAAGATGGGTCGATGTGTCGTGATTTAAGCTACAAATTGCTATGTCGCAGATTCGCATACGACGAATAGAAGTGGAGTTATAGTTGTTTATATCTGTCAGGCCATGAATCACCATTGACGGCCGGATTGCCTTCTACTCGAAACGATCGATGTTTGACGAAACTATGCATGTTCTTCGCAGATCGGTATAAGGTGGGTCGATGTGTCGTGTTTTAAGCTAGAAATTGCTATGTCGCAGATTTGCATACGACGAATAGAGGCGGAGTTATAGTTGTTTATATCTGTGAGGCCATGAATCACCATTGACGGCAGGATTGCCTACCACTCGGAACGATCGACGTTTGACGAAACTATGCAAGTTCTTCGCAGATCGGTATTAAGATGGGTCGATGTGTCGTGTTTTAAGCTACAAATTGCTATGTCGCAGATTCGCATACGACGAATAGAAGTGGAGTTATAGTTGTTTATATCTGTCAGGCCATGAATCACCATTGACGGCCGGATTGCCTTCCACTCGAAACGATCGATGTTTGACGAAACTATGCAAGTTCTTCGAAAATCGGTATAAGGTGGGTCGATGTGTCGTGTTTTAAGCTACAAATTGCTATGTCGCAGATTTGCATACGACGAATAGAGGCGGAGTTATCGATGTTTATATCAGTGAGGCCATTAATCACCATTGACGGCAGGATTGCCTACCACTCGGAACGATCGACGTTTGACGAAACTATGCAAGTTCTTCGCAGATCGGTATAAGGTGGGTCGTTGGGCCGTGTTTTAAGCTACAACTTGCTATGTCGCAGATTCGCATACGACGAATAGAAGCGGAGTTATAGTTGTTTATATCTGTCAGGCCATGAATCACCATTGACGGCCGGATTGCCTACCACTCGGAACGATCGACATTTGCCGAAACTATGCAAGTTCGTCGCAGATCGGTATAAGGTGGCTCGATGTGTCGTGTTTTAGGCTACAAATTGCTATGTCGCAGATTTGCGTACGACGAATAGAAGCGGAGTTATAGTTGTTTATATCTGTCAGGCCATGAACCACCATTGACAGCCGGATTGCCTACCACTCGGAACGACCGAGGTTTGCCGAAACTATGCAAGTTCGTCGCAGATCGGTATAAGGTGGGTCGTTGGGCCGCGTTTTAAGCTACAAATTTCTATGTCGCAGATTTGCATACGACGAATAGAAGCAGAGTTATAGTTGTTTATATCTGTGAGGCCATGAATCACCATTGACGGCAGGATTGCCTACCACTCGGAACGATCGACGTTTGACGAAACTATGCAAGTTCTTTGCAGATCGGTATAAGATGGGTCGATGTGTCGTGTTTTAAGCTACAAATTGCTATGTCGCAGATTTGCGTACGACGAATAGAAGTGGAGTTATAGTTGTTTATATCTGTCAGGCCATGAATCACCATTGACGGCCGGATTGCCTTCCACTCGAAACGATCGATGTTTGACGAAACTATGCAAGTTCTTCACAGATCGGTATAAGGTGGGTCGATGTGTCGTGTTTTAAGCTACAAATTGCTATGTCGCAGATTTGCATACGACGAATGGAGGCGGAGTTATCGATGTTTATATCAGTGAGGCCATTAATCACCATTGACGACAGGATTGCCTACCACTCGGAACGATCGACGTTTGACGAAACTATGCAAGTTCGTCGCAGATCGGTATAAGGTGGGTCGTTGGGCCGTGTTTTAAGCTACAAATTGCTATGTCGCAGATTTGCATACGACGAATAGAAGCAGAGTTATAGTTGTTTATATCTGTGAGGCCATGAATCACCATTGACGGCAGGATTGCCTACCACTCGGAACGATCGACGTTTGACGAAACTATGCAAGTTCTTCGCAGATCGGCATGAGATGGGTCGATGTGTCGTGTTTTAAGCTACAAATTGCTACGTGGCAGATTCGCGTACTACGAATAGAAGTGGAGTTATAGTTGTTTATATCTGTCAGGCCACGAATCACCATTGACGGCCGGATTGCCTTCTATTCGAAACGATCGATGTTTGACGAAACTATGCGAGTTCGTCGCAGATCGGTATAAGGTGGGTCGTTGGGCCGCGTTTTAAGCTACAAGTTGCTGTGTCGCAGATTCGCATACGACGAATAGAAGCGGAGTTATCGATGTTTATATCTGTGAGGCCATTAATCACCATTGACGACAGTATTGCCTACCACTCGAAACGATCGATGTTTGACGAAACTATGCAAGTTTGTCGCAGATCGGTATAAGGTGGGTCGATGTATCGTGCTTTAAGCTACAAATTGCTATGTCGCAGATTGGCATACGACGAATAGAAGCGGAGTTATAGTTGTTTATATCTGTGAGGACATGAATCCTCATTGACGGCCGGAATGCCTACCACTCGAAACGATCGATGTTTGACGAAACTATGCAAGTTCGTCGCAGATCGGTATAAGGTGGGTCGATGTGTCGTGTTTTAAGCTACAAAGTGCTATGTCGCAGATTTGCATACGACGAATAGAAGCGGAGTAATAGTTGTTTATATCTGTCAGGCCATGAATCACCATTGACGGCCGGATTGCCTACCACTCGAAACGATCGATGTTTGACGAAACTATGCAAGTTCGTTGCAGATCGGTATAAGGTGGGTCGTTGGGCCGTGTTTTAAGCTACAAATGGCTATGCCGCAGATTTGCATACGACGAATAGAAGCGGAGTAATAGTTGTTTATATCTGTCAGGCCATGAATCACCATTGACGGCCGAATTGCCTACCACTCGGAACGATCGATGTTTGACGAAACTATGCAAGTTCTTCGAAAATCGGTATAAGGTGGGTCGATGTGTCGTGTTTTAAGCTACAAATTGCTATGTCGCAGATTTGCATACGACGAATAGAGGCGGAGTTATCGATGTTTATATCAGTGAGGCCATTAATCACCATTGACGACAGGATTGCCTACCACTCGGAACGATCGACGTTTGACGAAACTATGCAAGTTCGTCGCAGATCGGTATAAGGTGGGTCGTTGGGCCGTGTTTTAAGCTACAAATTGCTATGTCGCAGATTTGCATACGACGAATAGAGGCGGAGTTATAGTTGTTTATATCTGTGAGGCCATGAATCACCATTGACGGCAGGATTGCCTACCACTCGGAACGATCGACGTTTGACGAAACTATGCAAGTTCTTCGCAGATCGGTATAAGGTGGCTCGATGTGTCGTGTTTTAGGCTACAAATTGCTATGTCGCAGATTTGCGTACGACGAATAGAAGCGGAGTTATAGTGGTTTATATCTGTCAGGCCATGAACCACCATTGACGGCCGGATTGCCTACCACTCGGAACGACCGAGGTTTGCCGAAACTATGCAAGTTCGTCGCAGATCGGTATAAGGTGGGTCGTTGGGCCGCGTTTTAAGCTACAAATTGCTATGTCGCAGATTTGCATACGACGAATAGAAGCAGAGTTATAGTTGTTTATATCTGTGAGGCCATGAATCACCATTGACGGCAGGATTGCCTACCACTCGGAACGATCGACGTTTGACGAAACTATGCAAGTTCTTTGCAGATCGGTATAAGATGGGTCGATGTGTCGTGTTTTAAGCTACAAATTGCTATGTCGCAGATTTGCGTACGACGAATAGAAGTGGAGTTATAGTTGTTTATATCTGTCAGGCCATGAATCACCATTGACGGCCGGATTGCCTTCCACTCTAAACGATCGATGTTTGACGAAACTATGCAAGTTCTTCGCAGATCGGTATAAGGTGGGTCGATGTGTCGTGTTTTAAGCTACAAATTGCTATGTCGCAGATTTGCATACGACGAATAGAGGCGGAGTTATCGATGTTTATATCAGTGAGGCCATTAATCACCCTTGACGACAGGATTGCCTACCACTCGGAACGATCGACGTTTGACGAAACTATGCAAGTTCGTCGCAGATCGGTATAAGGTGGGTCCTTGGACCGTGTTTTAAGCTACAAATTGCTATGTCGCAGATTTGCATACGACGAATAGAAGCAGAGTTATAGTTGTTTATATCTGTGAGGCCATGAACCACCATTGACGGCCGGATTGCCTACCACTCGGAACGACCGAGGTTTGCCGAAACTATGCAAGTTCGTCGCAGATCGGTATAAGGTAAGTCGTTGGGCCGCGTTTTAAGCTACAAATTGCTATGTCGCAGATTTGCATACGACGAATAGAAGCAGAGTTATAGTTGTTTATATCTGTGAGGCCATGAATCACAATTGACGGCAGGATTGCCTACCACTCGGAACGGTCGACGTTTGACGAAACTATGCAAGTTCTTCGCAGATCGGTATAAGATGGGTCGATGTGTCGTGTTTTAAGCTACAAATTGCTATGTCGCAGATTTGCGTACGACGAATAGAAGCGGAGTTATAGTTGTTTATATCTGTCAGGCCATGAATCACCATTGACGGCCGGATTGCCTACCACTCGGAACGACCGACGTTTGCCGAAACTATGCAAGGTCGTCGCAGATCGGTATAATGTGGGTCGGTGGGCCGTGTTTTAAGATACAAATTGCTATGTCGCAGATTCGCATACGACCAATAGAAGCGGAGTTATCGATGTTTATATCCGTGAGGCCATTAATAACCATTGACGACAGGATTGCCTACCACTCGGAACGATCGACGTTTGACGAAACTATGCAAGTTCGTCGCAGATCGGTATAAGGTGGCTCGATGTGTCGTGTTTTAGGCTACAAATTGCTATGTCGCATATTTGCGTGCGACGAATAGAAGCGGAGTTATAGTTGTTTATATCTGTCAGGCCATGAACCACCATTGACGGCCGGATTGCCTACCACTCGGAACGACCGACGTTTGCCGAAACTATGCAAGTTCGTCGCAGATCGGTATAAGGTGGGTCGTTGGGCCGTGTTTTAAGCTACAACTTGCTATGTCGCAGATTTGCATACGACGAATAGAGGCGGAGTTATAGTTGTTTATATCTGTGAGGCCATGAATCACCATTGACGGCAGGATTGCCTACCACTCGGAACGATCGACGTTTGACGAAACTATGCAAGTTCTTCGCAGATCGGTATAAGATGGGTCGATGTGTCGTGCTTTAAGCTACAAATTGCTATGTCGCAGATTCGCATACTACGAATAGAAGTGGAGTTATAGTTGTTTATATCTGTCAGGCCATGAATCACCATTGACGGCCGGATTGCCTTCCACTCGAAACAATCGATGTTTGACGAAACTATGCAAGTTCGTCGCAGATCGGTATAAGGTGGGTCGTTGGGCCGTGTTTTAAGCTACAAGTTGCTGTGTCGCAGATTCGCATACGACGAATAGAAGCGGAGTTATAGTTGTGTATATCTGTGAGGCCATGAATCACAATTGACGGCAGGATTGCCTACCACTCGGAACGATCGACGTTTGACGAAACTATGCAAGTTCGTCGCAGATCGGTATAAGGTGGCTCGATGTGTCGTGTTTTAGGCTACAAATTGCTATGTCGCATATTTGCGTGCGACGAATAGAAGCGGAGTTATAGTTGTTTATATCTGTCAGGCCATGAACCACCATTGACGGCCGGATTGCCTACCACTCGGAACGACCGACGTTTGCCGAAACTATGCAAGTTCGTCGCAGATCGGTATAAGGTGGGTCGTTGGGCCGTGTTTTAAGCTACAACTTGCTATGTCGCAGATTTGCATACGACGAATAGAGGCGGAGTTATAGTTGTTTATATCTGTGAGGCCATGAATCACCATTGACGGCAGGATTGCCTACCACTCGGAACGATCGACGTTTGACGAAACTATGCAAGTTCTTCGCAGATCGGTATAAGATGGGTCGATGTGTCGTGCTTTAAGCTACAAATTGCTATGTCGCAGATTCGCATACTACGAATAGAAGTGGAGTTATAGTTGTTTATATCTGTCAGGCCATGAATCACCATTGACGGCCGGATTGCCTTCCACTCGAAACAATCGATGTTTGACGAAACTATGCAAGTTCGTCGCAGATCGGTATAAGGTGGGTCGTTGGGCCGTGTTTTAAGCTACAAGTTGCTGTGTCGCAGATTCGCATACGACGAATAGAAGCGGAGTTATAGTTGTGTATATCTGTGAGGCCATGAATTACCATTGACGGCAGGATTGCCTACCACTCGGAACGATCGACGTTTGACGAAACTATGCAAGTTCTTTGCAGATCGGTATAAGATGGGTCGATGTGTCGTGTTTTAAGCTACAAATTGCTATGTCGCAGATTTGCGTACGACGAATAGAAGTGGAGTTATAGTTGTTTATATCTGTCAGGCCATGAATCACCATTGACGGCCGGATTGCCTTCCACTCGAAACGATCGATGTTTGACGAAACTATGCAAGTTCTTCGCAGATCGGTATAAGGTGGGTCGATGTGTCGTGTTTTAAGCTACAAATTGCTATGTCGCAGATTTGCATACGACGAATAGAGGCGGAGTTATCGATGTTTATATCAGTGAGGCCATTAATCACCATTGACGACAGGATTGCCTACCACTCGGAACGATCGACGTTTGACGAAACTATGCAAGTTCGTCGCAGATCGGTATAAGGTGGGTCGTTGGGCCGTGTTTTTAGCTACAAATTGCTATGTCGCAGATTTGCATACGACGAATAGAAGCAGAGTTATAGTTGTTTATATCTGTGAGGCCATGAATCACAATTGACGGCAGGATTGCCTACCACTCGGAACGGTCGACGTTTGACGAAACTATGCAAGTTCTTCGCAGATCGGTATAAGATGGGTCGATGTGTCGTGTTTTAAGCTACAAATTGCTATGTCGCAGATTTGCGTACGACGAATAGAAGCGGAGTTATAGTTGTTTGTATCTGTCAGGCCATGAATCACCATTGACGGCCGGATTGCCTACCACTCGGAACGACCGACGTTTGCCGAAACTATGCAAGGTCGTCGCAGATCGGTATAATGTGGGTCGGTGGGCCGTGTTTTAAGATACAAATTGCTATGTCGCAGATTCGCATACGACCAATAGAAGCGGAGTTATCGATGTTTATATCCGTGAGGCCATTAATAACCATTGACGACAGGATTGCCTACCACTCGGAACGATCGACGTTTGACGAAACTATGCAAGTTCGTCGCAGATCGGTATAAGGTGGCTCGATGTGTCGTGTTTTAGGCTACAAATTGCTATGTCGCATATTTGCGTGCGACGAATAGAAGCGGAGTTATAGTTGTTTATATCTGTCAGGCCATGAACCACCATTGACGGCCGGATTGCCTACCACTCGGAACGACCGACGTTTGCCGAAACTATGCAAGTTCGTCGCAGATCGGTATAAGGTGGGTCGTTGGGCCGTGTTTTAAGCTACAACTTGCTATGTCGCAGATTTGCATACGACGAATAGAGGCGGAGTTATAGTTGTTTATATCTGTGAGGCCATGAATCACCATTGACGGCAGGATTGCCTACCACTCGGAACGATCGACGTTTGACGAAACTATGCAAGTTCTTCGCAGATCGGTATAAGATGGGTCGATGTGTCGTGCTTTAAGCTACAAATTGCTATGTCGCAGATTCGCATACTACGAATAGAAGTGGAGTTATAGTTGTTTATATCTGTCAGGCCATGAATCACCATTGACGGCCGGATTGCCTTCCACTCGAAACAATCGATGTTTGACGAAACTATGCAAGTTCGTCGCAGATCGGTATAAGGTGGGTCGTTGGGCCGTGTTTTAAGCTACAAGTTGCTGTGTCGCAGATTCGCATACGACGAATAGAAGCGGAGTTATAGTTGTGTATATCTGTGAGGCCATGAATCACCATTGACGGCAGGATTGCCTACCACTCGGAACGATCGACGTTTGACGAAACTATGCAAGTTCGTCGCAGATCGGTATAAGGTGGCTCGATGTGTCGTGTTTTAGGCTACAAATTGCTATGTCGCATATTTGCGTGCGACGAATAGAAGCGGAGTTATAGTTGTTTATATCTGTCAGGCCATGAACCACCATTGACGGCCGGATTGCCTACCACTCGGAACGACCGACGTTTGCCGAAACTATGCAAGTTCGTCGCAGATCGGTATAAGGTGGGTCGTTGGGCCGTGTTTTAAGCTACAACTTGCTATGTCGCAGATTTGCATACGACGAATAGAGGCGGAGTTATAGTTGTTTATATCTGTGAGGCCATGAATCACCATTGACGGCAGGATTGCCTACCACTCGGAACGATCGACGTTTGACGAAACTATGCAAGTTCTTCGCAGATCGGTATAAGATGGGTCGATGTGTCGTGCTTTAAGCTACAAATTGCTATGTCGCAGATTCGCATACTACGAATAGAAGTGGAGTTATAGTTGTTTATATCTGTCAGGCCATGAATCACCATTGACGGCCGGATTGCCTTCCACTCGAAACAATCGATGTTTGACGAAACTATGCAAGTTCGTCGCAGATCGGTATAAGGTGGGTCGTTGGGCCGTGTTTTAAGCTACAAGTTGCTGTGTCGCAGATTCGCATACGACGAATAGAAGCGGAGTTATAGTTGTGTATATCTGTGAGGCCATGAATTACCATTGACGGCAGGATTGCCTACCACTCGGAACGATCGACGTTTGACGAAACTATGCAAGTTCTTTGCAGATCGGTATAAGATGGGTCGATGTGTCGTGTTTTAAGCTACAAATTGCTATGTCGCAGATTTGCGTACGACGAATAGAAGTGGAGTTATAGTTGTTTATATCTGTCAGGCCATGAATCACCATTGACGGCCGGATTGCCTTCCACTCGAAACGATCGATGTTTGACGAAACTATGCAAGTTCTTCGCAGATCGGTATAAGGTGGGTCGATGTGTCGTGTTTTAAGCTACAAATTGCTATGTCGCAGATTTGCATACGACGAATAGAGGCGGAGTTATCGATGTTTATATCAGTGAGGCCATTAATCACCATTGACGACAGGATTGCCTACCACTCGGAACGATCGACGTTTGACGAAACTATGCAAGTTCGTCGCAGATCGGTATAAGGTGGGTCGTTGGGCCGTGTTTTTAGCTACAAATTGCTATGTCGCAGATTTGCATACGACGAATAGAAGCAGAGTTATAGTTGTTTATATCTGTGAGGCCATGAATCACCATTGACGGCAGGATTGCCTACCACTCGGAACGATCGACGTTTGACGAAACTATGCAAGTTCTTCGCAGATCGGTATAAGATGGGTCGATGTGTCGTGTTTTAGGCTACAAATTGCTACGTCGCATATTTGCGTGCGACGAATAGAAGCGGAGTTATAGTTGTTTATATCTGTCAGGCCATGAATCACCATTGACGGCCGGATTGCCTACCACTCGGAACGATCGACGTTTGCCGAAACTATGCAAGTTCGTCGCAGATCGGTATAAGGTGGCTCGATGTGTCGTGTTTTAGGCTACAAATTGCTATGTCGCAGATTTGCGTACGACGAATAGAAGCGGAGTTATAGTTGTTTATATCTGTCAGGCCATGAACCACCATTGACGGCCGGATTGCCTACCACTCGGAACGACCGAGGTTTGCCGAAACTATGCAAGTTCGTCGCAGATCGGTATAAGGTGGGTCGTTGGGCCGCGTTTTAAGCTACAAATTGCAATGTCGCAGATTTGCATACGACGAATAGACGCAGAGTTATAGTTGTTTATATTTGTGAGGCCATGAATCACCATTGACGGCAGGATTGCCTTCCACTCGGAACGATCGACGTTTGACGAAACTATGCAAGTTCTTCGCAGATCGGTATAAGATGGGTCGATGTGTCGTGTTTTAAGCTACAAATTGCTATGTCGCAGATTTGCGTACGACGAATAGAAGCGGAGTTATAGTTGTTTGTATCTGTCAGGCCATGAATCACCATTGACGGCCGGATTGCCTACCACTCGGAACGACCGACGTTTGCCGAAACTATGCAAGGTCGTCGCAGATCGGTATAATGTGGGTCGTTGGGCCGTGTTTTAAGATACAAATTGCTATGTCGCAGATTCGCATACGACCAATAGAAGCGGAGTTATCGATGTTTATATCCGTGAGGCAATTAATAACCATTGACGACAGGATTGCCTACCACTCGGAACGATCGACGTTTGACGAAACTATGCAAGTTCGTCGCAGATCGGTATAAGGTGGCTCGATGTGTCGTGTTTTAGGCTACAAATTGCTATGTCGCAGATTTGCGTACGACGAATAGAAGCGGAGTTGCAGTTGTTTATATCTGTGAGGTCATGAATCATCATTGACGGCCAGAATGCCTACCACTCGAAACGATCGATGTTTGACGAAACAATGCAAGTTCTTCGCAGATCGGTATAAGGTGGCCCGATGTGTCGTGTTTTAGGCTACAAATTACTATGTCGCAGATTTGCGTACGACGAATAGAAGTGGAGTTATAGTTGTTTATATCTGTCAGGCCATGAATCACCATTGACGGCCGGATTGCCTTCCACTCGAAACGATCGATGTTTGACGAAACTATGCAAGTTCTTCGCAGATCGGTATAAGGTGGGTCGATGTGTCGTGTTTTAAGCTACAAATTGCTATGTCGCAGATTTGCATACGACGAATAGAGGCGGAGTTATAGTTGTTTATATCTGTGAGGCCATGAATCACCATTGACGGCAGGATTGCCTACCACTCGGAACGATCGACGTTTGACGAAACTATGCAAGTTCTTCGCAGATCGGTATAAGATGGGTCGATGTGTCGTGTTTTAAGCTACAAATTGCTATGTCGCAGATTTGCATACGACGAATAGAAGTGGAGTTATAGTTGTTTATATCTGTCAGGCCATGAATCACCATTGACGACAGGATTGCCTACCACTCGGAACGATCGACGTTTGACGAAACTATGCAAGTTCTTCGCAGATCGGTATAATGTGGGTCGTTGGGCCGTGTTTTAAGATACAAATTGCTATGTCGCAGATTCGCATACGACCAATAGAAGCGGAGTTATCGATGTTTATATCCGTGAGGCCATTAATCACCATTGACGACAGGATTGCCTACCACTCGGAACGATCGACGTTTGACGAAACTATGCAAGTTCGTCGCAGATCGGTATAAGGTGGGTCTATGTGTCGTGTTTTAAGCTACAAATTGCTATGTCTCAGATTTGCATACGACGAATAGAGGCGGAGTTATAGTTGTTTATATCTGTGAGGCCATGAATCACCATTGACGGCAGGATTGCCTACCACTCGGAACGATCGACGTTTGACGAAACTATGCAAGTTCTTCGCAGATCGGTATAAGATGGGTCGATGTGTCGTGATTTAAGCTACAAATTGCTATGTCGCAGATTCGCATACGACGAATAGAAGTGGAGTTATAGTTGTTTATATCTGTCAGGCCATGAATCACCATTGACGGCCGGATTGCCTTCCACTCGAAACGATCGATGTTTGACGAAACTATGCATGTTCTTCGCAGATCGGTATAAGGTGGGTCGATGTGTCGTGTTTTAAGCTAGAAATTGCTATGTCGCAGATTTGCATACGACGAATAGAGGCGGAGTTATAGTTGTTTATATCTGTGAGGCCATGAATCACCATTGACGGCAGGATTGCCTACCACTCGGAACGATCGACGTTTGACGAAACTATGCAAGTTCTTCGCAGATCGGTATTAAGATGGGTCGATGTGTCGTGTTTTAAGCTACAAATTGCTATGTCGCAGATTCGCATACGACGAATAGAAGTGGAGTTATAGTTGTTTATATCTGTCAGGCCATGAATCACCATTGACGGCCGGATTGCCTTCCACTCGAAACGATCGATGTTTGACGAAACTATGCAAGTTCTTCGAAAATCGGTATAAGGTGGGTCGATGTGTCGTGTTTTAAGCTACAAATTGCTATGTCGCAGATTTGCATACGACGAATAGAGGCGGAGTTATCGATGTTTATATCAGTGAGGCCATTAATCACCATTGACGACAGGATTGCCTACCACTCGGAACGATCGACGTTTGACGAAACTATGCAAGTTCGTCGCAGATCGGTATAAGGTGGGTCGTTGGGCCGTGTTTTAAGCTACAACTTGCTATGTCGCAGATTCGCATACGACGAATAGAAGCGGAGTTATAGTTGTTTATATCTGTCAGGCCATGAATCACCATTGACGGCCGGATTGCCTACCACTCGGAACGATCGACATTTGCCGAAACTATGCAAGTTCGTCGCAGATCGGTATAAGGTGGCTCGATGTGTCGTGTTTTAGGCTACAAATTGCTATGTCGCAGATTTGCGTACGACGAATAGAAGCGGAGTTATAGTTGTTTATATCTGTCAGGCCATGAACCACCATTGACAGCCGGATTGCCTACCACTCGGAACGACCGAGGTTTGCCGAAACTATGCAAGTTCGTCGCAGATCGGTATAAGGTGGGTCGTTGGGCCGCGTTTTAAGCTACAAATTTCTATGTCGCAGATTTGCATACGACGAATAGAAGCAGAGTTATAGTTGTTTATATCTGTGAGGCCATGAATCACCATTGACGGCAGGATTGCCTACCACTCGGAACGATCGACGTTTGACGAAACTATGCAAGTTCTTTGCAGATCGGTATAAGATGGGTCGATGTGTCGTGTTTTAAGCTACAAATTGCTATGTCGCAGATTTGCGTACGACGAATAGAAGTGGAGTTATAGTTGTTTATATCTGTCAGGCCATGAATCACCATTGACGGCCGGATTGCCTTCCACTCGAAACGATCGATGTTTGACGAAACTATGCAAGTTCTTCGCAGATCGGTATAAGGTGGGTCGATGTGTCGTGTTTTAAGCTACAAATTGCTATGTCGCAGATTTGCATACGACGAATAGAGGCGGAGTTATCGATGTTTATATCAGTGAGGCCATTAATCACCATTGACGACAGGATTGCCTACCACTCGGAACGATCGACGTTTGACGAAACTATGCAAGTTCGTCGCAGATCGGTATAAGGTGGGTCGTTGGGCCGTGTTTTAAGCTACAAATTGCTATGTCGCAGATTTGCAAACGACGAATAGAAGCAGAGTTATAGTTGTTTATATCTGTGAGGCCATGAATCACCATTGACGGCAGGATTGCCTACCACTCGGAACGATCGACGTTTGACGAAACTATGCAAGTTCTTCGCAGATCGGCATGAGATGGGTCGATGTGTCGTGTTTTAAGCTACAAATTGCTACGTGGCAGATTCGCGTACTACGAATAGAAGTGGAGTTATAGTTGTTTATATCTGTCAGGCCACGAATCACCATTGACGGCCGGATTGCCTTCTATTCGAAACGATCGATGTTTGACGAAACTATGCGAGTTCGTCGCAGATCGGTATAAGGTGGGTCGTTGGGCCGCGTTTTAAGCTACAAGTTGCTGTGTCGCAGATTCGCATACGACGAATAGAAGCGGAGTTATCGATGTTTATATCTGTGAGGCCATTAATCACCATTGACGACAGTATTGCCTACCACTCGAAACGATCGATGTTTGACGAAACTATGCAAGTTTGTCGCAGATCGGTATAAGGTGGGTCGATGTATCGTGCTTTAAGCTACAAATTGCTATGTCGCAGATTGGCATACGACGAATAGAAGCGGAGTTATAGTTGTTTATATCTGTGAGGACATGAATCCTCATTGACGGCCGGAATGCCTACCACTCGAAACGATCGATGTTTGACGAAACTATGCAAGTTCGTCGCAGATCGGTATAAGGTGGGTCGATGTGTCGTGTTTTAAGCTACAAAGTGCTATGTCGCAGATTTGCATACGACGAATAGAAGCGGAGTAATAGTTGTTTATATCTGTCAGGCCATGAATCACCATTGACGACCGGATTGCCTACCACTCGAAACGATCGATGTTTGACGAAACTATGCAAGTTCGTTGCAGATCGGTATAAGGTGGGTCGTTGGGCCGTGTTTTAAGCTACAAATGGCTATGCCGCAGATTTGCATACGACGAATAGAAGCGGAGTTATAGTTGTTTATATCTGTCAGGCCATGAATCACCATTGACGGCCGAATTGCCTACCACTCGGAACGATCGATGTTTGACGAAACTATGCAAGTTCTTCGAAAATCGGTATAAGGTGGGTCGATGTGTCGTGTTTTAAGCTACAAATTGCTATGTCGCAGATTTGCATACGACGAATAGAGGCGGAGTTATCGATGTTTATATCAGTGAGGCCATTAATCACCATTGACGACAGGATTGCCTACCACTCGGAACGATCGACGTTTGACGAAACTATGCAAGTTCGTCGCAGATCGGTATAAGGTGGGTCGTTGGGCCGTGTTTTAAGCTACAAATTGCTATGTCGCAGATTTGCATACGACGAATAGAAGCAGAGTTATAGTTGTTTATATCTGTGAGGCCATGAATCACCATTGACGGCAGGATTGCCTACCACTCGGAACGATCGACGTTTGACGAAACTATGCAAGTTCTTCGCAGATCGGTATAAGGTGGCTCGATGTGTCGTGTTTTAGGCTACAAATTGCTATGTCGCAGATTTGCGTACGACGAATAGAAGCGGAGTTATAGTGGTTTATATCTGTCAGGCCATGAACCACCATTGACGGCCGGATTGCCTACCACTCGGAACGACCGAGGTTTGCCGAAACTATGCAAGTTCGTCGCAGATCGGTATAAGGTGGGTCGTTGGGCCGCGTTTTAAGCTACAAATTGCTATGTCGCAGATTTGCATACGACGAATAGAAGCAGAGTTATAGTTGTTTATATCTGTGAGGCCATGAATCACCATTGACGGCAGGATTGCCTACCACTCGGAACGATCGACGTTTGACGAAACTATGCAAGTTCTTTGCAGATCGGCATAAGATGGGTCGATGTGTCGTGTTTTAAGCTACAAATTGCTATGTCGCAGATTTGCGTACGACGAATAGAAGTGGAGTTATAGTTGTTTATATCTGTCAGGCCATGAATCACCATTGACGGCCGGATTGCCTTCCACTCTAAACGATCGATGTTTGACGAAACTATGCAAGTTCTTCGCAGATCGGTATAAGGTGGGTCGATGTGTCGTGTTTTAAGCTACAAATTGCTATGTCGCAGATTTGCATACGACGAATAGAGGCGGAGTTATCGATGTTTATATCAGTGAGGCCATTAATCACCCTTGACGACAGGATTGCCTACCACTCGGAACGATCGACGTTTGACGAAACTATGCAAGTTCGTCGCAGATCGGTATAAGGTGGGTCCTTGGACCGTGTTTTAAGCTACAAATTGCTATGTCGCAGATTTGCATACGACGAATAGAAGCAGAGTTATAGTTGTTTATATCTGTGAGGCCATGAACCACCATTGACGGCCGGATTGCCTACCACTCGGAACGACCGAGGTTTGCCGAAACTATGCAAGTTCGTCGCAGATCGGTATAAGGTGGGTCGTTGGGCCGCGTTTTAAGCTACAAATTGCTATGTCGCAGATTTGCATACGACGAATAGAAGCAGAGTTATAGTTGTTTATATCTGTGAGGCCATGAATCACAATTGACGGCAGGATTGCCTACCACTCGGAACGGTCGACGTTTGACGAAACTATGCAAGTTCTTCGCAGATCGGTATAAGATGGGTCGATGTGTCGTGTTTTAAGCTACAAATTGCTATGTCGCAGATTTGCGTACGACGAATAGAAGCGGAGTTATAGTTGTTTGTATCTGTCAGGCCATGAATCACCATTGACGGCCGGATTGCCTACCACTCGGAACGACCGACGTTTGCCGAAACTATGCAAGGTCGTCGCAGATCGGTATAATGTGGGTCGGTGGGCCGTGTTTTAAGATACAAATTGCTATGTCGCAGATTCGCATACGACCAATAGAAGCGGAGTTATCGATGTTTATATCCGTGAGGCCATTAATAACCATTGACGACAGGATTGCCTACCACTCGGAACGATCGACGTTTGACGAAACTATGCAAGTTCGTCGCAGATCGGTATAAGGTGGCTCGATGTGTCGTGTTTTAGGCTACAAATTGCTATGTCGCATATTTGCGTGCGACGAATAGAAGCGGAGTTATAGTTGTTTATATCTGTCAGGCCATGAACCACCATTGACGGCCGGATTGCCTACCACTCGGAACGACCGACGTTTGCCGAAACTATGCAAGTTCGTCGCAGATCGGTATAAGGTGGGTCGTTGGGCCGTGTTTTAAGCTACAACTTGCTATGTCGCAGATTTGCATACGACGAATAGAGGCGGAGTTATAGTTGTTTATATCTGTGAGGCCATGAATCACCATTGACGGCAGGATTGCCTACCACTCGGAACGATCGACGTTTGACGAAACTATGCAAGTTCTTCGCAGATCGGTATAAGATGGGTCGATGTGTCGTGCTTTAAGCTACAAATTGCTATGTCGCAGATTCGCATACTACGAATAGAAGTGGAGTTATAGTTGTTTAAATCTGTCAGGCCATGAATCACCATTGACGGCCGGATTGCCTTCCACTCGAAACAATCGATGTTTGACGAAACTATGCAAGTTCGTCGCAGATCGGTATAAGGTGGGTCGTTGGGCCGTGTTTTAAGCTACAAGTTGCTGTGTCGCAGATTCGCATACGACGAATAGAAGTGGAGTTATAGTTGTGTATATCTGTGAGGCCATGAATCACAATTGACGGCAGGATTGCCTACCACTCGGAACGATCGACGTTTGACGAAACTATGCAAGTTCGTCGCAGATCGGTATAAGGTGGCTCGATGTGTCGTGTTTTAGGCTACAAATTGCTATGTCGCATATTTGCGTGCGACGAATAGAAGCGGAGTTATAGTTGTTTATATCTGTCAGGCCATGAACCACCATTGACGGCCGGATTGCCTACCACTCGGAACGACCGACGTTTGCCGAAACTATGCAAGTTCGTCGCAGATCGGTATAAGGTGGGTCGTTGGGCCGTGTTTTAAGCTACAACTTGCTATGTCGCAGATTTGCATACGACGAATAGAGGCGGAGTTATAGTTGTTTATATCTGTGAGGCCATGAATCACCATTGACGGCAGGATTGCCTACCACTCGGAACGATCGACGTTTGACGAAACTATGCAAGTTCTTCGCAGATCGGTATAAGATGGGTCGATGTGTCGTGCTTTAAGCTACAAATTGCTATGTCGCAGATTCGCATACTACGAATAGAAGTGGAGTTATAGTTGTTTATATCTGTCAGGCCATGAATCACCATTGACGGCCGGATTGCCTTCCACTCGAAACAATCGATGTTTGACGAAACTATGCAAGTTCGTCGCAGATCGGTATAAGGTGGGTCGTTGGGCCGTGTTTTAAGCTACAAGTTGCTGTGTCGCAGATTCGCATACGACGAATAGAAGCGGAGTTATAGTTGTGTATATCTGTGAGGCCATGAATTACCATTGACGGCAGGATTGCCTACCACTCGGAACGATCGACGTTTGACGAAACTATGCAAGTTCTTTGCAGATCGGTATAAGATGGGTCGATGTGTCGTGTTTTAAGCTACAAATTGCTATGTCGCAGATTTGCGTACGACGAATAGAAGTGGAGTTATAGTTGTTTATATCTGTCAGGCCATGAATCACCATTGACGGCCGGATTGCCTTCCACTCGAAACGATCGATGTTTGACGAAACTATGCAAGTTCTTCGCAGATCGGTATAAGGTGGGTCGATGTGTCGTGTTTTAAGCTACAAATTGCTATGTCGCAGATTTGCATACGACGAATAGAGGCGGAGTTATCGATGTTTATATCAGTGAGGCCATTAATCACCATTGACGACAGGATTGCCTACCACTCGGAACGATCGACGTTTGACGAAACTATGCAAGTTCGTCGCAGATCGGTATAAGGTGGGTCGTTGGGCCGCGTTTTAAGCTACAAATTGCAATGTCGCAGATTTGCATACGACGAATAGACGCAGAGTTATAGTTGTTTATATTTGTGAGGCCATGAATCACCATTGACGGCAGGATTGCCTACCACTCGGAACGATCGACGTTTGACGAAACTATGCAAGTTCTTCGCAGATCGGTATAAGATGGGTCGATGTGTCGTGTTTTAAGCTACAAATTGCTATGTCGCAGATTTGCGTACGACGAATAGAAGCGGAGTTATAGTTGTTTGTATCTGTCAGGCCATGAATCACCATTGACGGCCGGATTGCCTACCACTCGGAACGACCGACGTTTGCCGAAACTATGCAAGGTCGTCGCAGATCGGTATAATGTGGGTCGTTGGGCCGTGTTTTAAGATACAAATTGCTATGTCGCAGATTCGCATACGACCAATAGAAGCGGAGTTATCGATGTTTATATCCGTGAGGCCATTAATAACCATTGACGACAGGATTGCCTACCACTCGGAACGATCGACGTTTGACGAAACTATGCAAGTTCGTCGCAGATCGGTATAAGGTGGCTCGATGTGTCGTGTTTTAGGCTACAAATTGCTATGTCGCAGATTTGCGTTCGACGAATAGAAGCGGAGTTGCAGTTGTTTATATCTGTGAGGTCATGAATCATCATTGACGGCCAGAATGCCTACCACTCGAAACGATCGATGTTTGACGAAACAATGCAAGTTCGTCGCAGATCGGTATAAGGTGGCTCGATGTGTCGTGCTTTAAGCTACAAATTGCTATGACGCAGATTTGCATACGACGAATAGAGGCGGAGTTATAGTTGTTTATATCTGTCAGGCCATGAATCACCATTGACGGCCTGATTGCCTACCACTCGAAACGATCGACGTTTGACGAAACTATGCAAGTTCTTCGCAGATCGGTATAAGCTGGGTCGATGTGTCGTGTTTTAAGCTACAAATTGCTATGTCGCAGATTCGCGTACTACGAATAGAAGTGGAGTTATAGTTGTTTATATCTGTGAGGCCATTAATCACCATTGACGACCGGATTGCCTACCACTCGAAACGATCGATGTTTGACGAAACTATGCAAGTTCGTTGCAGATCGGTATAAGGTGGGTCGTTGGGCCGTGTTTTAAGCTACAAATTGCTATGTCGCAGATTTGCATACGACGAATAGAAGCGGAGTTGTAGTTGTTTATATCTGTGAGGTCATGAATCATCATTGACGGCCAGAATGCCTACCACTCGAAACGATCGATGTTTGACGAAACTATGCAAGTTCGTCGCAGATCGGTATATGGTGGGTCGATGTATCGTGCTTTAAGCTACAAATTGCTATGTCGCAGATTTGCATTCGACGAATAGAGGCGGAGTTATAGTTGTTTCTATCTGTGAGGCCATGAATCACCATTGACGGCAGGATTGCCTACCACTCGGAACGATCGACGTTTGACGAAACTATGCAAGTTCTTCGCAGATCGGCATGAGATGGGTCGATGTGTCGTGTTTTAAGCTACAAATTGCTACGTGGCAGATTCGCGTACTACGAATAGAAGTGGAGTTATAGTTGTTTATATCTGTCAGGCCACGAATCACCATTGACGGCCGGATTGCCTTCTATTCGAAACGATCGATGTTTGACGAAACTATGCGAGTTCGTCGCAGATCGGTATAAGGTGGGTCGTTGGGCCGCGTTTTAAGCTACAAGTTGCTGTGTCGCAGATTCGCATACGACGAATAGAAGCGGAGTTATCGATGTTTATATCTGTGAGGCCATTAATCACCATTGACGACAGTATTGCCTACCACTCGAAACGATCGATGTTTGACGAAACTATGCAAGTTCGTCGCAGATCGGTATAAGGTGGCTCGATGTGTCGTGCTTTAAGCTACAAATTGCTATGACGCAGATTTGCATACGACGAATAGAGGCGGAGTTATAGTTGTTTATATCTGTCAGGCCATGAATCACCATTGACGGCCTGATTGCCTACCACTCGAAACGATCGACGTTTGACGAAACTATGCAAGTTCTTCGCAGATCGGTATAAGCTGGGTCGATGTGTCGTGTTTTAAGCTACAAATTGCTATGTCGCAGATTCGCGTACTACGAATAGAAGTGGAGTTATAGTTGTTTATATCTGTGAGGCCATTAATCACCATTGACGACCGGATTGCCTACCACTCGAAACGATCGATGTTTGACGAAACTATGCAAGTTCGTTGCAGATCGGTATAAGGTGGGTCGTTGGGCCGTGTTTTAAGCTACAAATTGCTATGTCGCAGATTTGCATACGACGAATAGAAGCGGAGTTGTAGTTGTTTATATCTGTGAGGTCATGAATCATCATTGACGGCCAGAATGCCTACCACTCGAAACGATCGATGTTTGACGAAACTATGCAAGTTCGTCGCAGATCGGTATATGGTGGGTCGATGTATCGTGCTTTAAGCTACAAATTGCTATGTCGCAGATTTGCATTCGACGAATAGAGGCGGAGTTATAGTTGTTTCTATCTGTGAGGCCATGAATCACCATTGACGGCAGGATTGCCTACCACTCGGAACGATCGACGTTTGACGAAACTATGCAAGTTCTTCGCAGATCGGCATGAGATGGGTCGATGTGTCGTGTTTTAAGCTACAAATTGCTATGTGGCAGATTCGCGTACTACGAATAGAAGTGGAGGTATAGTTGTTTATATCTGTCAGGCCACGAAACACCATTGACGGCCGGATTGCCTTCTATTCGAAACGATCGATGTTTGACGAAACTATGCGAGTTCGTCGCAGATCGGTATAAGGTGGGTCGTTGGGCCGCGTTTTAAGCTACAAGTTGCTGTGTCGCAGATTCGCATACGACGAATAGAAGCGGAGTTATCGATGTTTATATCTGTGAGGCCATTAATCACCATTGACGACAGTATTGCCTACCACTCGAAACGATCGATGTTTGACGAAACTATGCAAGTTTGTCGCAGATCGGTATAAGGTGGGTCGATGTATCGTGCTTTAAGCTACAAATTGCTATGTCGCAGATTTGCATACGACGAATAGAAGCGGAGTTATAGTTGTTTATATCTGTGAGGACATGAATCCTCATTGACGGCCGGAATGCCTACCACTCGAAACGATCGATGTTTGACGAAACTATGCAAGTTCGTCGCAGATCGGTATAAGGTGGGTCGATGTGTCGTGTTTTAAGCTACAAAGTGCTATGTCGCAGATTTGCATACGACGAATAGAAGCGGAGTAATAGTTGTTTATATCTGTGAGGCCATGAATCACCATTGACGACCGGATTGCCTACCACTCGAAACGATCGATGTTTGACGAAACTATGCAAGTTCGTTGCAGATCGGTATAAGGTGGGTCGTTGGGCCGTGTTTTAAGCTACAAATGGCTATGCCGCAGATTTGCATACGACGAATAGAAGCGGAGTAATAGTTGTTTATATCTGTCAGGCCATGAATCACCATTGACGGCCGGATTGCCTTCCACTCGAAACGATCGATGTTTGACGAAACTATGCAAGTTCGTCGCAGATCGGTATAAGGTGGGTCGTTGGGCCGTTTCTGAAGCTACAAGTTGCTGTGTCGCAGATTCGCATACGACGAATAGAAGCGGAGTTATCGATGTTTATATCTGTGAGGCCATTAATCACCATTGACGACAGGATTGCCTACCACTCGGAACGATCGACGTTTGACGAAACTATGCAAGTTCGTCGCAGATCGGTATAAGGTGGCTCGATGTGTCGTGTTTTAGGCTACAGATTGCTATGTCGCAGATTTGCGTACGACGAGTCAGAAGCGGAGATATAGTTGTTTATATCTGTCAGGCCATGAATCACCATTGACGGCCGAATTGCCTACCACTCGGAACGATCGATGTTTGACGAAACTATGCAAGTTCTTCGAAAATCGGTATAAGGTGGGTCGATGTGTCGTGTTTTAAGCTACAAATTGCTATGTCGCAGATTTGCATACGACGAATAGAGGCGGAGTTATCGATGTTTATATCAGTGAGGCCATTAATCACCATTGACGACAGGATTGCCTACCACTCGGAACGATCGACGTTTGACGAAACTATGCAAGTTCGTCGCAGATCGGTATAAGGTGGGTCGTTGGGCCGTGTTTTAAGCTACAAATTGCTATGTCGCAGATTTGCATACGACGAATAGAAGCAGAGTTATAGTTGTTTATATCTGTGAGGCCATGAATCACCATTGACGGCAGGATTGCCTACCACTCGGAACGATCGACGTTTGACGAAACTATGCAAGTTCTTCGCAGATCGGTATAAGGTGGCTCGATGTGTCGTGTTTTAGGCTACAAATTGCTATGTCGCAGATTTGCGTACGACGAATAGAAGCGGAGTTATAGTTGTTTATATCTGTCAGGCCATGAACCACCATTGACGGCCGGATTGCCTACCACTCGGAACGACCGAGGTTTGCCGAAACTATGCAAGTTCGTCGCAGATCGGTATAAGGTGGGTCGTTGGGCCGCGTTTTAAGCTACAAATTGCTATGTCGCAGATTTGCATACGACGAATAGAAGCAGAGTTATAGTTGTTTATATCTGTGAGGCCATGAATCACCATTGACGGCAGGATTGCCTACCACTCGGAACGATCGACGTTTGACGAAACTATGCAAGTTCTTTGCAGATCGGTATAAGATGGGTCGATGTGTCGTGTTTTAAGCAACAAATTGCTATGTCGCAGATTTGCGTACGACGAATAGAAGTGGAGTTATAGTTGTTTATATCTGTCAGGCCATGAATCACCATTGACGGCCGGATTGCCTTCCACTCGAAACGATCGATGTTTGACGAAACTATGCAAGTTCTTCGCAGATCGGTATAAGGTGGGTCGATGTGTCGTGTTTTAAGCTACAAATTGCTATGTCGCAGATTTGCATACGACGAATAGAGGCGGAGTTATCGATGTTTATATCAGTGAGGCCATTAATCACCATTGACGACAGGATTGCCTACCACTCGGAACGATCGACGTTTGACGAAACTATGCAAGTTCGTCGCAGATCGGTATAAGGTGGGTCGTTGGACCGTGTTTTAAGCTACAAATTGCTATGTCGCAGATTTGCATACGACGAATAGAAGCAGAGTTATAGTTGTTTATATCTGTGAGGCCATGAATCACCATTGACGGCAGGATTGCCTACCACTCGGAACGATCGACGTTTGACGAAACTATGCAAGTTCTTCGCAGATCGGTATAAGATGGGTCGATGTGTCGTGTTTTAGGCTACAAATTGCTACGTCGCATATTTGCGTGCGACGAATAGAAGCGGAGTTATAGTTGTTTATATCTGTCAGGCCATGAATCACCATTGACGGCCGGATTGCCTACCACTCGGAACGATCGACGTTTGCCCAAAACTATGCAAGTTCGTCGCAGATCGGTATAAGGTGGCTCGATGTGTCGTGTTTTAGGCTACAAATTGCTATGTCGCAGATTTGCGTGCGACGAATAGAAGCGGAGTTATAGTTGTTTATATCTGTCAGGCCATGAACCACCATTGACGGCCGGATTGCCTACCACTCGGAACGACCGAGGTTTGCCGAAACTATGCAAGTTCGTCGCAGATCGGTATAAGGTGGGTCGTTGGGCCGCGTTTTAAGCTACAAATTGCTATGTCGCAGATTTGCATACGACGAATAGAAGCAGAGTTATAGTTGTTTATATCTGTGAGGCCATGAATCACCATTGACGGCAGGATTGCCTACCACTCGGAACGGTCGACGTTTGACGAAACTATGCAAGTTCTTCGCAGATCGGTATAAGATGGGTCGATGTGTCGTGTTTTAAGCTACAAATTGCTATGTCGCAGATTTGCGTACGACGAATAGAAGCGGAGTTATAGTTGTTTGTATCTGTCAGGCCATGAATCACCATTGACGGCCGGATTGCCTACCACTCGGAACGACCGACGTTTGCCGAAACTATGCAAGGTCGTCGCAGATCGGTATAATGTGGGTCGGTGGGCCGTGTTTTAAGATACAAATTGCTATGTCGCAGATTCGCATACGACCAATAGAAGCGGAGTTATCGATGTTTATATCCGTGAGGCCATTAATAACCATTGACGACAGGATTGCCTACCACTCGGAACGATCGACGTTTGACGAAACTATGCAAGTTCGTCGCAGATCGGTATAAGGTGGCTCGATGTGTCGTGTTTTAGGCTACAAATTGCTATGTCGCATATTTGCGTGCGACGAATAGAAGCGGAGTTATAGTTGTTTATATCTGTCAGGCCATGAACCACCATTGACGGCCGGATTGCCTACCACTCGGAACGACCGACGTTTGCCGAAACTATGCAAGTTCGTCGCAGATCGGTATAAGGTGGGTCGTTGGGCCGTGTTTTAAGCTACAACTTGCTATGTCGCAGATTTGCATATGACGAATAGAGGCGGAGTTATAGTTGTTTATATCTGTGAGGCCATGAATCACCATTGACGGCAGGATTGCCTACCACTCGGAACGATCGACGTTTGACGAAACTATGCAAGTTCTTCGCAGATCGGTATAAGATGGGTCGATGTGTCGTGCTTTAAGCTACAAATTGCTATGTCGCAGATTCGCATACTACGAATAGAAGTGGAGTTATAGTTGTTTATATCTGTCAGGCCATGAATCACCATTGACGGCCGGATTGCCTTCCACTCGAAACAATCGATGTTTGACGAAACTATGCAAGTTCGTCGCAGATCGGTATAAGGTGGGTCGTTGGGCCGTGTTTTAAGCTACAAGTTGCTGTGTCGCAGATTCGCATACGACGAATAGAAGCGGAGTTATAGTTGTGTATATCTGTCAGGCCGTGAATCACCATTGACGGCCGGATTGCCTACTACTCGGAACGATCGACGTTTGCCGAAACTATGCAAGTTCTTCGCAGATCGGTATAAGGTGGGTCGATGTGCCGTGTTTTAAGCTACAAATTGCTATGTCGCAGATTTGCATACGACGAATAGAAGCGGAGTTATAGTTGTTTATATCTGTGAGATCATGAATCATCATTGACGGCCGGAATGCCTATCACTCGAAACGATCGATGTTTGACGAAACTATGCAAGTTCGTCGCAGATCGGTATAAGGTGGGTCGATGTGTCGTGCTTTAAGCTACAAATTGCTATGTCGCAGATTTGCATACGACGAATAGAAGCGGAGTTATAGTTGTTTATATCTGTCAGGCCATGAATCACCATTGACGGCAGGATTGCCTACCACTCGGAACGATCGACGTTTGACGAAACTATGCAAGTTCTTCGCAGATCGGTATAAGGTGGGTCGTTGGGCCGTGTCTTAAGCTACAAGTGGCTATGTCGCAGATTCGCATACGACGAATAGAAGCGGAGTTATCGATGTTTATATCTGTGAGGCCATTAATCACCATTGACTACCGGATTGCCTACCACTCGGAACGATCGATGTTTGACGAAACAATACAAGTTTGTCGCAGATCGGTATAAGGTGGGTCGTTGGGCCGTGTCTTAAGCTACAAGTTGCTATGTCGCAGATTCGCATACGACGAATAGAAGCGGAGTTATCGATGTTTATATCTGCGAGGCCATTAATCACCATTGACTACCGGATTGCCTACCACTCGGAACGATCGACGTTTGACGAAACTATGCAAGTTCGTCGCAGATCGGTATAAGTTGGCTCGCTGTGTCGTGTTTTAGGCTACAGATTGTTATGTCGCAGATTTGCGTACGACGAATAGAAGCGGAGATATAGTTGTTTATATCTGTCAGGCCATGAATCACCATTGACGGCCGTATTGCCTACCACTCGGAACGACCGAGGTTTGCCGAAACTATGCAGGTTCGTCGCAGATCGGTATAAGGTGGGTCGTTGGGCCGCGTTTTAAGCTACAAATTGCTATGTCGCAGATTTGCATACGACGAATAGAAGCAGAGTTATAGTTGTTTATATCTGTGAGGCCATGAATCACCATTGACGGCAGGATTGCCTACCACTCGGAACGATCGACGTTTGACGAAACTATGCAAGTTCTTCGCAGATCGGTATAAGATGGGTCGATGTGTCGTGTTTTAAGCTACAAATTGCTATGTCGCAGATTTGCGTACGACGAATAGAAGCGGAGTTATAGTTGTTTGTATCTGTCAGGCCATGAATCACCATTGACGGCCGGATTGCCTACCACTCGGAACGACCGACGTTTGCCGAAACTATGCAAGGTCGTCGCAGATCGGTATAATGTGGGTCGTTGGGCCGTGTTTTAAGATACAAATTGCTATGTCGCAGATTCGCATACGACCAATAGAAGCGGAGTTATCGATGTTTATATCCGTGAGGCCTTTAATAACCATTGACGACAGGATTGCCTACCACTCGGAACGATCGACGTTTGACGAAACTATGCAAGTTCGTCCCAGATCGGTATAAGGTGGCTCGATGTGTCGTGTTTTAGGCTACAAATTGCTATGTCGCATATTTGCGTGCGACGAATAGAAGCGGAGTTATAATTGTTTATATCTGTCAGGCCATGAACCACCATTGACGGCCGGATTGCCTACCACTCGGAACGACCGACGTTTGCCGAAACTATGCAAGTTCGTCGCAGATCGGTATAAGGTGGGTCGTTGGGCCGTGTTTTAAGCTACAACTTGCTATGTCGCAGATTTGCATACGACGAATAGAGGCGGAGTTATAGTTGTTTATATCTGTGAGGCCATGAATCACCATTGACGGCAGGATTGCCTACCACTCGGAACGATCGACGTTTGACGAAACTATGCAAGTTCTTCGCAGATCGGTATAAGATGGGTCGATGTGTCGTGCTTTAAGCTACAAATTGCTATGTCGCAGATTCGCATACTACGAATAGAAGTGGAGTTATAGTTGTTTATATCTGTCAGGCCATGAATCACCATTGACGGCCGGATTGCCTTCCACTCGAAACAATCGATGTTTGACGAAACTATGCAAGTTCGTCGCAGATCGGTATAAGGTGGGTCGTTGGGCCGTGTTTTAAGCTACAAGTTGCTGTGTCGCAGATTCGCATACGACGAATAGAAGCGGAGTTATAGTTGTGTATATCTGTCAGGCCGTGAATCACCATTGACGGCCGGATTGCCTACCACTCGGAACGATCGACGTTTGCCGAAACTATGCAAGTTCTTCGCAGATCGGTATAAGGTGGGTCGATGTGCCGTGTTTTAAGCTACATATTGCTATGTCGCAGATTTGCATACGACGAATAGAAGCGGAGTTATAGTTGTTTATATCTGTGAGGTCATGAATCATCATTGACGGCCGGAATGCCTATCACTCGAAACGATCGATGTTTGACGAAACTATGCAAGTTCGTCGCAGATCGGTATAAGGTGGGTCGATGTGTCGTGCTTTAAGCTACAAATTGCTATGTCGCAGATTTGCATACGACGAATAGAAGCGGAGTTATAGTTGTTTATATCTGTCAGGCCATGAATCACCATTGACGGCAGGATTGCCTACCACTCGGAACGATCGACGTTTGACGAAACTATGCAAGTTCTTCGCAGATCGGTATAAGGTGGGTCGTTGGGCCGTGTCTTAAGCTACAAGTGGCTATGTCGCAGATTCGCATACGACGAATAGAAGCGGAGTTATCGATGTTTATATCTGTGAGGCCATTAATCACCATTGACTACCGGATTGCCTACCACTCTGAACGATCGATGTTTGACGAAACAATACAAGTTTGTCGCAGATCGGTATAAGGTGGGTCGTTGGGCCGTGTCTTAAGCTACAAGTCGCTATGTCGCAGATTCGCATACGACGAATAGAAGCGGAGTTATCGATGTTTATATCTGCGAGGCCATTAATCACCATTGACTACCGGATTGCCTACCACTCGGAACGATCGACGTTTGACGAAACTATGCAAGTTCGTCGCAGATCGGTATAAGTTGGCTCGCTGTGTCGTGTTTTAGGCTACAGATTGTTATGTCGCAGATTTGCGTACGACGAATAGAAGCGGAGATATAGTTGTTTATATCTGTCAGGCCATGAATCACCATTGACGGCCGTATTGCCTACCACTCGGAACGATCGACGTTTGACGAAACTATGCAAGTTCTTCGCAGATCGGTATAAGGTGGGTCGATGTGCCGTGTTTTAAGCTACAAAATGCTATGTCGCAGATTCGCATACAACGAATAGAAGCTGAGTTACAGTTGTTTATATGTGTGAGGCCATGAATCACCATTGACGGCCGACTTGCCTACCACGCGGAACGATCGACGATTGACGAAACTATGCAAGTTCGTCGCTGATCGGTATAAGGTGGCTCGATGTGTCGTGTTTTAGGCTACAAATTGCTATGTCGCAGATTTGCATACGACGAATAGAAGCGGCGTTATAGTTGTTTATATCTGTGAGGTCATGAATCATCATTGACGGCCGGTATGCCTACCACTCGAAGCGATCGATGTTTGACGAAACTATGCAAGTTCGTTGCAGATCGGTATAAGGTGGGTCGTTGGGCCGTGTTTTAAGCTACAAATGGCTATGCCGCAGATTCGCATACAACGAATAGAAGCGGAGTAATCGATGTTTATATCTGTGAGGCCATGAATCACCATTGACGACAGGATTGCCTACCACTCGGAACGATCGACGTTTCACGAAACTATGCAAGTTCGTCGCAGATCGGTATAAGGTGGCTCGATGTGTCGTGCTTTAAGCTACAAATTGCTATGACGCAGATTTGCATACGACGAATAGAGGCGGAGTTATAGTTGTTTATATCTGTGAGGCCATTAATCACCATTGACGACCGGATTGCCTACCACTCGAAACGATCGATGTTTGACGAAACTATGCAAGTTCGTTGCAGATCGGTATAAGGCGGGTCGTTGGGCCGTGTTTTAAGCTACAAATTGCTATGTCGCAGATTTGCATACGACGAATAGAAGCGGAGTTGTAGTTGTTTATATCTGTGAGGTCATGAATCATCATTGACGGCCAGAATGCCTACCACTCGAAACGATCGATGTTTGACGAAACTATGCAAGTTCGTCGCAGATCGGTATAAGGTGGGTCGATGTATCGTGCTTTAAGCTACAAATTGCTATGTCGTAGATTTGCATTCGACGAATAGAGGCGGAGTTATAGTTGTTTCTATCTGTGAGGCCATGAATCACCATTGACGGCAGGATTGCCTACCACTCGGAACGATCGACGTTTGACGAAACTATGCAAGTTCTTCGCAGATCGGCATAAGATGGGTCGATGTGTCGTGTTTTAAGCTACAAATTGCTATGTGGCAGATTCGCGTACTACGAATAGAAGTGGAGTTATAGTTGTTTATATCTGTCAGGCCACGAATCACCATTGACGGCCGGATTGCCTTCTATTCGAAACGATCGATGTTTGACGAAACTATGCGAGTTCGTCGCAGATCGGTATAAGGTGGGTCGTTGGGCCGCGTTTTAAGCTACAAGTTGCTGTGTCGCAGATTCGCATACGACGAATAGAAGCGGAGTTATCGATGTTTATATCTGTAAGGCCATTAATCACCATTGACGACAGTATTGCCTACCACTCGAAACGATCGATGTTTGACGAAACTATGCAAGTTTGTCGCAGATCGGTATAAGGTGGGTCGATGTATCGTGCTTTAAGCTACAAATTGCTATGTCGCAGATTGGCATACGACGAATAGAAGCGGAGTTATAGTTGTTTATATCTGTGAGGACATGAATCCTCATTGACGGCCGGAATGCCTTCCACTCGAAACGATCGATGTTTGACGAAACTATGCAAGTTCGTCGCAGATCGGTATAAGGTGGGTCGTTGGGCCGTTTTTGAAGCTACAAGTTGCTGTGTCGCAGATTCGCATACGACGAATAGAAGCGGAGTTAACGATGTTTATATCTGTGAGGCCATTAATCACCATTGACGACAGGATTGCCTACCACTCGGAACGATCGACGTTTCACGAAACTATGCAAGTTCGTCGCAGATCGGTATAAGGTGGCTCGATGTGTCGTGCTTTAAGCTACAAATTGCTATGACGCAGATTTGCATACGACGAATAGAGGCGGAGTTATAGTTGTTTATATCTGTGAGGCCATGAATCACCATTGACGACAGGATTGCCTACCACTCGGAACGATCGACGGTTGACGAAACTATGCAAGTTCTTCGCAGATCGGTATAAGATGGGTTGATGTGTCGTGTTTTAAGCTACAAATTGCTATGTCGCAGATTCGCATACGACGAATAGAAGTGGAGTTATAGTTGTTTATATCTGTCAGGCCATGAATCACCATTGACGGCCGGATTGCCTACCACTCGAAACGATCGACGTTTGACGAAACTATGCAAGTTCTTCGCAGATCGGTATAAGCTGGGTCGATGTGTCGTGTTTTAAGCTACAAATTGCTATGTCGCAGATTCGCGTACTACGAATAGAAGTGGAGTTATAGTTGTTTATATCTGTGAGGCCATTAATCACCATTGACGACCGGATTGCCTACCACTCGAAACGATCGATGTTTGACGAAACTATGCAAGTTCGTTGCAGATCGGTATAAGGTGGGTCGTTGGGCCGTGTTTTAAGCTACAAATTGCTATGTCGCAGATTTGCATACGACGAATAGAAGCGGAGTTGTAGTTGTTTATATCTGTGAGGTCATGAATCATCATTGACGGCCAGAATGCCTACCACTCGAAACGATCGATGTTTGACGAAACTATGCAAGTTCGTCGCAGATCGGTATAAGGTGGGTCGATGTATCGTGCTTTAAGCTACAAATTGCTATGTCGTAGATTTGCATTCGACGAATAGAGGCGGAGTTATAGTTGTTTCTATCTGTGAGGCCATGAATCACCATTGACGGCAGGATTGCCTACCACTCGGAACGATCGACGTTTGACGAAACTATGCAAGTTCTTCGCAGATCGGCATAGGATGGGTCGATGTGTCGTGTTTTAAGCTACAAATTGCTATGTGGCAGATTCGCGTAGTACGAATAGAAGTGGAGTTATAGTTGATTATATCTGTCAGGCCACGAATCACCATTGACGGCCGGATTGCCTTCTATTCGAAACGATCGATGTTTGACGAAACTATGCGAGTTCGTCGCAGATCGGTATAAGGTGGGTCGTTGGGCCGCGTTTTAAGCTACAAGTTGCTGTGTCGCAGATTCGCATACGACGAATAGAAGCGGAGTTATCGATGTTTATATCTGTAAGGCCATTAATCACCATTGACGACAGTATTGCCTACCACTCGAAACGATCGATGTTTGACGAAACTATGCAAGTTTGTCGCAGATCGGTATAAGGTGGGTCGATGTATCGTGCTTTAAGCTACAAATTGCTATGTCGCAGATTGGCATACGACGAATAGAAGCGGAGTTATAGTTGTTTATATCTGTGAGGACATGAATCCTCATTGACGGCCGGAATGCCTACCACTCGAAACGATCGATGTTTGACGAAACTATGCAAGTTCGTCGCAGATCGGTATAAGGTGGGTCGATGTGTCGTGTTTTAAGCTACAAAGTGCTATGTCGCAGATTTGCATACGACGAATAGAAGCGGAGTAATAGTTGTTTATATCTGTGAGGCCATGAATCACCATTGACGACCGGATTGCCTACCACTCGAAACGATCGATGTTTGACGAAACAATGCAAGTTCGTTGCAGATCGGTATAAGGTGGGTCGTTGGGCCGAGTTTTAAGCTACAAATGGCTGTGCCGCAGATTCGTATACGACGAATAGAAGCGGAGTAATCGATGTTTATATCTGTGAGGCCATGAATCACCATCGACGGCCGGATTGCCTACCACTCGGAACGATCGACGTGTGACGAAACTATGCAAGTTCTTCGCAGATCGGTATAAGGTGGCCCGATGTGTCGTGTTTTAGGCTACAAATTACTATGTCGCAGATTTGCGTACGACGAATAGAAGTGGAGTTATAGTTGTTTATATCTGTCAGGCCATGAATCACCATTGACGGCCGGATTGCCTTCCACTCGAAACGATCGATGTTTGACGAAACTATGCAAGTTCTTCGCAGATCGGTATAAGGTGGGTCGATGTGCCGTGTTTTAAGCTACAAATTGCTATGTCGCAGATTTGCATACGACGAATAGAGGCGGAGTTATAGTTGTTTATATCTGTGAGGCCATGAATCACCATTGACGGCAGGATTGCCTACCACTCGGAACGATCGACGTTTGACGAAACTATGCAAGTTCGTCGCAGATCGGTATAAGGTGGCTCGATGTGTCGTGTTTTAGGCTACAAATTGCTATGTCGCAGATTTGCGTACGACGAATAGAAGCGGAGATATAGTTGTTTATATCTGTCAGGCCATGAATCACCATTGACGGCCGAATTGCCTACCACTCGGAACGACCGACGTTTGCCGAAACTATGCAAGTCCGTCGCAGATCGGTATAAGGTGGCTCGATGTGTCGTGTTTTAGGCTACAAATTGCCCAGTCGCAGATTTGCGTACGACGAATAGAAGCGCAGTTATAGTTGTTTATATCGGTCAGGCCATGAATCACCATTGACGGCCATAATGCCTACCACTCGAAACGATCGATGTTTGACGAAACTATGCAAGTTCGTCACAGATCGGTATAAGGTGGGTCGATGTGTGGTGCTTTAAGCTACAAATTGCTATGTCGCAGATTTGCATACGACGAATAGAAGCGGAGTTATAGTTGTCTATATCTGTGAGGCCATGAATCACCATCGACGGCCGGATTGCCTACCACTCGAAACGATCGATGTTTGACGAAACTATGCAAGTTCGTCGCAGATCGGTATAAGGTGGCTCGATGTGTCGTGTTTTAGGCTACAAATTGCTATGTCGCAGATTTGCGTACGACAAATAGAAGCGGAGTTATCGATGTTTATAATTGTGAGGCCATTAATCACCATTGACGACAGGATTGCCTACCACTCGGAACGATCGACGTTTGACGAAACTATGCAAGTTCTTCGCAGATCGGTATAATGTGGGTCGTTGGGCCGTGTTTTAAGATACAAATTGCTATGTCGCAGATTCGCATACGACCAATAGAAGCGGAGTTATCGATGTTTATATCTGTGAGGCCATGAATCACCATTGACGACCGGATTGCCTACCACTCGAAACGATCGATGTTTGACGAAACAATGCAAGTTCGTTGCAGATCGGTATAAGGTGGGTCGTTGGGCCGAGTTTTAAGCTACAAATGGCTGTGCCGCAGATTCGTATACGACGAATAGAAGCGGAGTAATCGATGTTTATATCTGTGAGGCCATGAATCACCATCGACGGCCGGATTGCCTACCACTCGGAACGATCGACGTGTGACGAAACTATGCAAGTTCTTCGCAGATCGGTATAAGGTGGCCCGATGTGTCGTGTTTTAGGCTACAAATTACTATGTCGCAGATTTGCGTACGACGAATAGAAGTGGAGTTATAGTTGTTTATATCTGTCAGGCCATGAATCACCATTGACGGCCGGATTGCCTTCCACTCGAAACGATCGATGTTTGACGAAACTATGCAAGTTCTTCGCAGATCGGTATAAGGTGGGTCGATGTGCCGTGTTTTAAGCTACAAATTGCTATGTCGCAGATTTGCATACGACGAATAGAGGCGGAGTTATAGTTGTTTATATCTGTGAGGCCATGAATCACCATTGACGGCAGGATTGCCTACCACTCGGAACGATCGACGTTTGACGAAACTATGCAAGTTCGTCGCAGATCGGTATAAGGTGGCTCGATGTGTCGTGTTTTAGGCTACAAATTGCTATGTCGCAGATTTGCGTACGACGAATAGAAGCGGAGATATAGTTGTTTATATCTGTCAGGCCATGAATCACCATTGACGGCCGAATTGCCTACCACTCGGAACGACCGACGTTTGCCGAAACTATGCAAGTTCGTCGCAGATCGGTATAAGGTGGCTCGATGTGTCGTGTTTTAGGCTACAAATTGCCCAGTCGCAGATTTGCGTACGACGAATAGAAGCGCAGTTATAGTTGTTTATATCGGTCAGGCCATGAATCACCATTGACGGCCAGAATGCCTACCACTCGAAACGATCGATGTTTGACGAAACTATGCAAGTTCGTCACAGATCGGTATAAGGTGGGTCGATGTGTCGTGTTTTAAGCTACAAATTGCTATGTCGCAGATTTGCATACGACGAATAGAAGCGGAGTTATAGTTGTCTATATCTGTGAGGCCATGAATCACCATCGACGGCCGGATTGCCTACCACTCGAAACGATCGATGTTTGACGAAACTATGCAAGTTCGTCGCAGATCGGTATAAGGTGGCTCGATGTGTCGTGTTTTAGGCTACAAATTGCTATGTCGCAGATTTGCGTACGACAAATAGAAGCGGAGTTATCGATGTTTATAATTGTGAGGCCATTAATCACCATTGACGACAGGATTGCCTACCACTCGGAACGATCGACGTTTGACGAAACTATGCAAGTTCTTCGCAGATCGGTATAATGTGGGTCGTTGGGCCGTGTTTTAAGATACAAATTGCTATGTCGCAGATTCGCATACGACCAATAGAAGCGGAGTTATCGATGTTTATATCCGTGAGGCCATTAATCACCATTGACGACAGGATTGCCTACCACTCGGAACGATCGACGTTTGACGAAACTATGCAAGTTCGTCGCAGATCGGTATAAGGTGGGTGTATGTGTCGTGTTTTAAGCTACAAATTGCTATGTCGCAGATTTGCATACGACGAATAGAGGCGGAGTTATAGTTGTTTATATCTGTGAGGCCATGAATCACCATTGACGGCAGGATTGCCTACCACTCGGAACGATCGACGTTTGACGAAACTATGCAAGTTCTTCGCAGATCGGTATAAGATGGGTCGATGTGTCGTGATTTAAGCTACAAATTGCTATGTCGCAGATTCGCATACGACGAATAGAAGTGGAGTTATAGTTGTTTATATCTGTCAGGCCATGAATCACCATTGACGGCCGGATTGCCTTCTACTCGAAACGATCGATGTTTGACGAAACTATGCATGTTCTTCGCAGATCGGTATAAGGTGGGTCGATGTGTCGTGTTTTAAGCTAGAAATTGCTATGTCGCAGATTTGCATACGACGAATAGAGGCGGAGTTATAGTTGTTTATATCTGTGAGGCCATGAATCACCATTGACGACAGGATTGCCTACCACTCGAAACGATCGATGTTTGACGAAACTATGCAAGTTCGTCGCAGATCGGTATAAGGTGGCTCGATGTGTCGTGTTTTAGGCTACAAATTGCTATGTCGCAGATTTGCGTACGACAAATAGAAGCGGAGTTATCGATGTTTATAATTGTGAGGCCATTAATCACCATTGACGACAGGATTGCCTACCACTCGGAACGATCGACGTTTGACGAAACTATGCAAGTTCTTCGCAGATCGGTATAATGTGGGTCGTTGGGCCGTGTTTTAAGATACAAATTGCTATGTCGCAGATTCGCATACGACCAATAGAAGCGGAGTTATCGATGTTTATATCCGTGAGGCCATTAATCACCATTGACGACAGGATTGCCTACCACTCGGAACGATCGACGTTTGACGAAACTATGCAAGTTCGTCGCAGATCGGTATAAGGTGGGTGTATGTGTCGTGTTTTAAGCTACAAATTGCTATGTCGCAGATTTGCATACGACGAATAGAGGCGGAGTTATAGTTGTTTATATCTGTGAGGCCATGAATCACCATTGACGGCAGGATTGCCTACCACTCGGAACGATCGACGTTTGACGAAACTATGCAAGTTCTTCGCAGATCGGTATAAGATGGGTCGATGTGTCGTGATTTAAGCTACAAATTGCTATGTCGCAGATTCGCATACGACGAATAGAAGTGGAGTTATAGCTGTTTATATCTGTCAGGCCATGAATCACCATTGACGGCCGGATTGCCTTCTACTCGAAACGATCGATGTTTGACGAAACTATGCATGTTCTTCGCAGATCGGTATAAGGTGGGTCGATGTGTCGTGTTATAAGCTAGAAATTGCTATGTCGCAGATTTGCATACGACGAATAGAGGCGGAGTTATAGTTGTTTATATCTGTGAGGCCATGAATCACCATTGACGGCAGGATTGCCTACCACTCGGAACGATCGACGTTTGACGAAACTATACAAGTTCTTCGCAGATCGGTATTAAGATGGGTCGATGTGTCGTGTTTTAAGCTACAAATTGCTGTGTCGCAGATTTGCATACGACGAATAGAAGTGGAGTTATAGTTGTTTATATCTGTCAGGCCATGAATCACCATTGACGGCCGGATTGCCTTCCACTCGAAACGATCGATGTTTGACGAAACTATGCAAGTTCTTCGCAGATCGGTATAAGGTGGGTCGATGTGTCGTGTTTTAAGCTACAAATTGCTATGTCGCAGATTTGCATACGACGAATAGAAGCAGAGTTATAGTTGTTTATATCTGTGAGGCCATGAATCACCATTGACGGCAGGATTGCCTACCACTCGGAACGATCGACGTTTGACGAAACTATGCAAGTTCTTCGCAGATCGGTATAAGATGGGTCGATGTGTCGTGTTTTAGGCTACAAATTGCTACGTCGCATATTTGCGTGCGACGAATAGAAGCGGAGTTATAGTTGTTTATATCTGTCAGGCCATGAATCACCATTGACGGCCGGATTGCCTACCACTCGGAACGATCGACGTTTGCCGAAACTATGCAAGTTCGTCGCAGATCGGTATAAGGTGGCTCGATGTGTCGTGTTTTAGGCTACAAATTGCTATGTCGCAGATTTGCGTACGACGAATAGAAGCGGAGTTATAGTTGTTTATATCTGTCAGGCCATGAACCACCATTGACGGCCGGATTGCCTACCACTCGGAACGACCGAGGTTTGCCGAAACTATGCAAGTTCGTCGCAGATCGGTATAAGGTGGGTCGTTGGGCCGCGTTTTAAGCTACAAATTGCAATGTCGCAGATTTGCATACGACGAATAGACGCAGAGTTATAGTTGTTTATATCTGTGAGGCCATGAATCACCATTGACGGCAGGATTGCCTACCACTCGGAACGATCGACGTTTGACGAAACTATGCAAGTTCTTCGCAGATCGGTATAAGATGGGTCGATGTGTCGTGTTTTAAGCTACAAATTGCTATGTCGCAGATTTGCGTACGACGAATAGAGGCGGAGTTATAGTTGTTTATATCTGTGAGGCCATGAATCACCATTGACGGCAGGATTGCCTACCACTCGGAACGACCGACGTTTGCCGAAACTATGCAAGGTCGTCGCAGATCGGTATAATGTGGGTCGTTGGGCCGTGTTTTAAGATACAAATTGCTATGTCGCAGATTCGCATACGACGAATAGAAGCTGAGTTACAGTTGTTTATATCTGTGAGGCCATGAATCACCATTGACGGCCGACTTGCCTACCACGCGGAACGATCGACGATTGACGAAACTATGCAAGTTCGTCGCTGATCGATATAAGGTGGCTCGATGTGTCGTGTTTTAGGCTACAAATTGCTATGTCGCAGATTTGCGTACGACGAATAGAAGCGGAGTTGTAGTTGTTTATATCTGTGAGGTCATGAATCATCATTGACGGCCAGAATGCCTACCACTCGAAACGATCGATGTTTGACGAAACAATGCAAGTTTGTCGCAGATCGGTATAAGGTAGGTCGATGTGTCGTGCTTTAAGCTACAAATTGCTATGTCGCAGATTTGCATACGACGAATAGGAGCGGAGTTATAGTTGTTTATATCTGTGAGGTCATGAATCATCATTGACGGCCGGATTGCGTTCCACTCGAAACGATCGATGTTTGACGAAACTATGCAAGTTCGTCGCAGATCGGTATAAGGTGGGTCGTTGGGCCGTTTTTGAAGCTACAAGTTGCTGTGTCGCAGATTCGCATACGACGAATAGAAGCGGAGTTAACGATGTTTATATCTGTGAGGCCATTAATCACCATTGACGACAGGATTGCCTACCACTCGGAACGATCGACGTTTCACGAAACTATGCAAGTTCGTCGCAGATCGGTATAAGGTGGCTCGATGTGTCGTGCTTTAAGCTACAAATTGCTATGACGCAGTTTTGCATACGACGAATAGAGGCGGAGTTATAGTTGTTTATATCTGTGAGGCCATGAATCACCATTGACGACAGGATTGCCTACCACTCGGAACGATCGACGGTTGACGAAACTATGCAAGTTCTTCGCAGATCGGTATAGGATGGGTCGATGTGTCGTGTTTTAAGCTACAAATTGCTATGTCGCAGATTCGCATACGACGAATAGAAGTGGAGTTATAGTTGTTTATATCTGTCAGGCCATGAATCACCATTGACGGCCGGATTGCCTACCACTCGAAACGATCGACGTTTGACGAAACTATGCAAGTTCTTCGCAGATCGGTATAAGCTGGGTCGATGTGTCGTGTTTTAAGCTACAAATTGCTATGTCGCAGATTCGCGTACTACGAATAGAAGTGGAGTTATAGTTGTTTATATCTGTGAGGCCATTAATCACCATTGACGACCGGATTGCCTACCACTCGAAACGATCGATGTTTGACGAAACTATGCAAGTTCGTTGCAGATCGGTATAAGGTGGGTCGTTGGGCCGTGTTTTAAGCTACAAATTGCTATGTCGCAGATTTGCATACGACGAATAGAAGCGGAGTTGTAGTTGTTTATATCTGTGAGGTCATGAATCGTCATTGACGGCCAGAATGCCTACCACTCGAAACGATCGATGTTTGACGAAACAATGCAAGTTTGTCGCAGATCGGTATAAGGTAGGTCGATGTGTCGTGCTTTAAGCTACAAATTGCTATGTCGCAGATTTGCATACGACGAATAGGAGCGGAGTTATAGTTGTTTATATCTGTGAGGTCATGAATCATCATTGACGGCCGGATTGCCTTCCACTCGAAACGATCGATGTTTGACGAAACTATGCAAGTTCGTCGCAGATCGGTATAAGGTGGGTCGTTGGGCCGTTTTTGAAGCTACAAGTTGCTGTGTCGCAGATTCGCATACGACGAATAGAAGCGGAGTTAACGATGTTTATATCTGTGAGGCCATTAATCACCATTGACGACAGGATTGCCTACCACTCGGAACGATCGACGATTCACGTAACTATGCAAGTTCGTCGCAGATCGGTATAAGGTGGCTCGATGTGACGTGCTTTAAGCTACAAATTGCTATGACGCAGATTTGCATACGACGAATAGAGGCGGAGTTATAGTTGTTTATATCTGTGAGGCCATGAATCACCATTGACGACAGGATTGCCTACCACTCGGAACGATCGACGGTTGACGAAACTATGCAAGTTCTTCGCAGATCGGTATAGGATGGGTCGATGTGTCGTGTTTTAAGCTACAAATTGCTATGTCGCAGATTCGCATACGACGAATAGAAGTGGAGTTATAGTTTTTTATATCTGTCAGGCCATGAATCACCATTGACGGCCGGATTGCCTACCACTCGAAACGATCGACGTTTGACGAAACTATGCAAGTTCTTCGCAGATCGGTATAAGCTGGGTCGATGTGTCGTGTTTTAAGCTACAAATTGCTATGTCGCAGATTCGCGTACTACGAATAGAAGTGGAGTTATAGTTGTTTATATCTGTGAGGCCATTAATCACCATTGACGACCGGATTGCCTACCACTCGAAACGATCGATGTTTGACGAAACTATGCAAGTTCGTTGCAGATCGGTATAAGGTGGGTCGTTGGGCCGTGTTTTAAGCTACAAATTGCTATGTCGCAGATTTGCATACGACGATTAGAAGCGGAGTTGTAGTTGTTTATATCTGTGAGGTCATGAATCATCATTGACGGCCAGAATGCCTACCACTCGAAACGATCGATGTTTGACGAAACTATGCAAGTTCGTCGCAGATCGGTATAAGGTGGGTCGATGTATCGTGCTTTAAGCTACAAATTGCTATGTCGCAGATTTGCATTCGACGAATAGAGGCGGAGTTATAGTTGTTTCTATCTGTGAGGCCATGAATCACCATTGACGGCAGGATTGCCTACCACTCGGAACGATCGACGTTTGACGAAACTATGCAAGTTCTTCGCAGATCGGCATAAGATGGGTCGATGTGTCGTGTTTTAAGCTACAAATTGCTATGTGGCAGATTCGCGTACTACGAATAGAAGTGGAGTTATAGTTGTTTATATCTGTCAGGCCACGAATCACCATTGACGGCCGGATTGCCTTCTATTCGAAACGATCGATGTTTGACGAAACTATGCGAGTTCGTCGCAGATCGGTATAAGGTGGGTCGTTGGGCCGCGTTTTAAGCTACAAGTTGCTGTGTCGCAGATTTGCATACGACGAATAGAAGCGGAGTTATCGATGTTTATATCTGTGAGGCCATTAATCACCATTGACGACAGTATTGCCTACCACTCGAAACGATCGATGTTTGACGAAACTATGCAAGTTTGTCGCAGATCGGTCTAAGGTGGGTCGATGTATCGTGCTTTAAGCTACAAATTGCTATGTCGCAGATTGGCATACGACGAATAGAAGCGGAGTTATAGTTGTTTATATCTGTCAGGCCATGAATCACCATTGACGGCCGTATTGCCTACCACTCGGAACGATCGACGTTTGACGAAACTATGCAAGTTCTTCGCAGATCGGTATAAGGTGGGTCGATGTGCCGTGTTTTAAGCTACAAAATGCTATGTCGCAGATTCGCATACGACGAATAGAAGCTGAGTTACAGTTGTTTATATCTGTGAGGCCATGAATCACCATTGACGGCCGACTTGCCTACCACGCGGAACGATCGACGATTGACGAAACTATGCAAGTTCGTCGCTGATCGATATAAGGTGGCTCGATGTGTCGTGTTTTAGGCTACAAATTGCTATGTCGCAGATATGCATACGACGAATAGAAGCGGCGTTATAGTTGGTTATATCTGTGAGGTCATGAATCATCATTGACGGCCGGAATGCCAACCACTCGAAGCGATCGATGTTTGACGAAACTATGCAAGTTCGTTGCAGATCGGTATAACGTGGGTCGACGTGTCGTGTTTTAAGCTACAAAATGCTATGTTCCAGATTCGCATACGACGAATAGAAGCCAAGTTTTAGGTGTTTATATCTGTGAGGCCATGAATCACCATTGACGGCCGACTTGCCTACCACGCGGAACGATCGACGATTGACGAAACTATGCAAGTTCGTCGCAGATCGGTATAAGGTGGCTCGATGTGTCGTGTTTTAGGCTACAAATTGCTATGTCGCAGATTTGCATACGACGAATAGAAGCGGAGTTATAGTTGTTTATATATGTCAGGCCATTAATCACCATTGACGGCCGGATTGCCTACCACTCGGAACGATCGACGTTTGACGAAACTATGCAAGTTCTTCGCATATCGGTATAAGGTGGGTCGATGTGCCGTGTTTTAAGCTACAAAATGCTATGTCGCAGATTCGCATACAACGAATAGAAGCTGAGCTACAGTTGTTTATATGTGTGAGGCCATGAATCACCATTGACGGCCGACTTGCCTACCACGCGGAACGATCGACGATTGACGAAACTATGCAAGTTCGTCGCTGATCGGAATAAGGTGGCTCGATGTGTCGTGTTTTAGGCTACAAATTGCTATGTCGCAGATTTGCATACGACGAATAGAAGCGGCGTTATAGTTGTTTATATCTGTGAGGTCATGAATCATCATTGACGGCCGGTATGCCTACCACTCGAAGCGATCGACGTTTGACGAAACTATGCAAGTTCTTCGCAGATCGGTATAGGATGGGTCGATGTGTCGTGTTTTAAGCTACAAATTGCTATGTCGCAGATTCGCATACGACGAATAGAAGTGGAGTTATAGTTGTTTATATCTGTCAGGCCATGAATCACCATTGACGGCCGGATTGCCTACCACTCGAAACGATCGACGTTTGACGAAACTATGCAAGTTCTTCGCAGATCGGTATAAGCTGGGTCGATGTGTCGTGTTTTAAGCTACAAATTGCTATGTCGCAGATTCGCGTACTACGAATAGAAGTGGAGTTATAGTTGTTTATATCTGTGAGGCCATTAATCACCATTGACGACCGGATTGCCTACCACTCGAAACGATCGATGTTTGACGAAACTATGCAAGTTCGTTGCAGATCGGTATAAGGTGGGTCGTTGGGCCGTGTTTTAAGCTACAAATTGCTATGTCGCAGATTTGCATACGACGATTAGAAGCGGAGTTGTAGTTGTTTATATCTGTGAGGTCATGAATCATCATTGACGGCCAGAATGCCTACCACTCGAAACGATCGATGTTTGACGAAACTATGCAAGTTCGTCGCAGATCGGTATAAGGTGGGTCGATGTATCGTGCTTTAAGCTACAAATTGCTATGTCGCAGATTTGCATTCGACGAATAGAGGCGGAGTTATAGTTGTTTCTATCTGTGAGGCCATGAATCACCATTGACGGCAGGATTGCCTACCACTCGGAACGATCGACGTTTGACGAAACTATGCAAGTTCTTCGCAGATCGGCATAAGATGGGTCGATGTGTCGTGTTTTAAGCTACAAATTGCTATGTGGCAGATTCGCGTACTACGAATAGAAGTGGAGTTATAGTTGTTTATATCTGTCAGGCCACGAATCACCATTGACGGCCGGATTGCCTTCTATTCGAAACGATCGATGTTTGACGAAACTATGCGAGTTCGTCGCAGATCGGTATAAGGTGGGTCGTTGGGCCGCGTTTTAAGCTACAAGTTGCTGTGTCGCAGATTTGCATACGACGAATAGAAGCGGAGTTATCGATGTTTATATCTGTGAGGCCATTAATCACCATTGACGACAGTATTGCCTACCACTCGAAACGATCGATGTTTGACGAAACTATGCAAGTTTGTCGCAGATCGGTATAAGGTGGGTCGATGTATCGTGCTTTAAGCTACAAATTGCTATGTCGCAGATTGGCATACGACGAATAGAAGCGGAGTTATAGTTGTTTATATCTGTCAGGCCATGAATCACCATTGACGGCCGTATTGCCTACCACTCGGAACGATCGACGTTTGACGAAACTATGCAAGTTCTTCGCAGATCGGTATAAGGTGGGTCGATGTGCCGTGTTTTAAGCTACAAAATGCTATGTCGCAGATTCGCATACGACGAATAGAGGCGGAGTTACAGTTGTTTATATCTGTGAGGCCATGAATCACCATTGACGGCCGACTTGCCTACCACGCGGAACGATCGACGATTGACGAAACTATGCAAGTTCGTCGCTGATCGATATAAGGTGGCTCGATGTGTCGTGTTTTAGGCTACAAATTGCTATGTCGCAGATATGCATACGACGAATAGAAGCGGCGTTATAGTTGTTTATATCTGTGAGGTCATGAATCATCATTGACGGCCGGAATGCCAACCACTCGAAGCGATCGATGTTTGACGAAACTATGCAAGTTCGTTGCAGATCGGTATAACGTGGGTCGACGTGTCGTGTTTTAAGCTACAAAATGCTATGTTCCAGATTCGCATACGACGAATAGAAGCCAAGTTTTAGGTGTTTATATCTGTGAGGCCATGAATCACCATTGACGGCCGACTTGCCTACCACGCGGAACGATCGACGATTGACGAAACTATGCAAGTTCGTCGCAGATCGGTATAAGGTGGCTCGATGTGTCGTGTTTTAGGCTACAAATTGCTATGTCGCAGATTTGCATACGACGAATAGAAGCGGAGTTATAGTTGTTTATATATGTCAGGCCATTAATCACCATTGACGGCCGGATTGCCTACCACTCGGAACGATCGACGTTTGACGAAACTATGCAAGTTCTTCGCATATCGGTATAAGGTGGGTCGATGTGCCGTGTTTTAAGCTACAAAATGCTATGTCGCAGATTCGCATACAACGAATAGAAGCTGAGCTACAGTTGTTTATATGTGTGAGGCCATGAATCACCATTGACGGCCGACTTGCCTACCACGCGGAACGATCGACGATTGACGAAACTATGCAAGTTCGTCGCTGATCGGAATAAGGTGGCTCGATGTGTCGTGTTTTAGGCTACAAATTGCTATGTCGCAGATTTGCATACGACGAATAGAAGCGGCGTTATAGTTGTTTATATCTGTGAGGTCATGAATCATCATTGACGGCCGGTATGCCTACCACTCGAAGCGATCGACGGTTGACGAAACTATGCAAGTTCTTCGCAGATCGGTATAGGATGGGTCGATGTGTCGTGTTTTAAGCTACAAATTGCTATGTCGCAGATTCGCATACGACGAATAGAAGTGGAGTTATAGTTGTTTATATCTGTCAGGCCATGAATCACCATTGACGGCCGGATTGCCTACCACTCGAAACGATCGACGTTTGACGAAACTATGCAAGTTCTTCGCAGATCGGTATAAGCTGGGTCGATGTGTCGTGTTTTAAGCTACAAATTGCTATGTCGCAGATTCGCGTACTACGAATAGAAGTGGAGTTATAGTTGTTTATATCTGTCAGGCCATGAATCACCATTGACGGCCGGATTGCCTACCACTCGAAACGATCGACGTTTGACGAAACTATGCAAGTTCTTCGCAGATCGGTATAAGCTGGGTCGATGTGTCGTGTTTTAAGCTACAAATTGCTATGTCGCAGATTCGCGTACTACGAATAGAAGTGGAGTTATAGTTGTTTATATCTGTGAGGCCATTAATCACCATTGACGACCGGATTGCCTACCACTCGAAACGATCGATGTTTGACGAAACTATGCAAGTTCGTTGCAGATCGGTATAAGGTGGGTCGTTGGGCCGTGTTTTAAGCTACAAATTGCTATGTCGCAGATTTGCATACGACGATTAGAAGCGGAGTTGTAGTTGTTTATATCTGTGAGGTCATGAATCATCATTGACGGCCGGATTGCCTTCCACTCGAAACGATCGATGTTTGACGAAACTATGCAAGTTCGTCGCAGATCGGTATAAGGTGGGTCGTTGGGCCGTTTTTGAAGCTACAAGTTGCTGTGTCGCAGATTCGCATACGACGAATAGAAGCGGAGTTAACGATGTTTATATCTGTGAGGCCATTAATCACCATTGACGACAGGATTGCCTACCACTCGGAACGATCGACGATTCACGTAACTATGCAAGTTCGTCGCAGATCGGTATAAGGTGGCTCGATGTGTCGTGCTTTAAGCTACAAATTGCTATGACGCAGATTTGCATACGACGAATAGAGGCGGAGTTATAGTTGTTTATATCTGTGAGGCCATGAATCACCATTGACGACAGGATTGCCTACCACTCGGAACGATCGACGGTTGACGAAACTATGCAAGTTCTTCGCAGATCGGTATAGGATGGGTCGATGTGTCGTGTTTTAAGCTACAAATTGCTATGTCGCAGATTCGCATACGACGAATAGAAGTGGAGTTATAGTTGTTTATATCTGTCAGGCCATGAATCACCATTGACGGCCGGATTGCCTACCACTCGAAACGATCGACGTTTGACGAAACTATGCAAGTTCTTCGCAGATCGGTATAAGCTGGGTCGATGTGTCGTGTTTTAAGCTACAAATTGCTATGTCGCAGATTCGCGTACTACGAATAGAAGTGGAGTTATAGTTGTTTATATCTGTGAGGCCATTAATCACCATTGACGACCGGATTGCCTACCACTCGAAACGATCGATGTTTGACGAAACTATGCAAGTTCGTTGCAGATCGGTATAAGGTGGGTCGTTGGGCCGTGTTTTAAGCTACAAATTGCTATGTCGCAGATTTGCATACGACGATTAGAAGCGGAGTTGTAGTTGTTTATATCTGTGAGGTCATGAATCATCATTGACGGCCAGAATGCCTACCACTCGAAACGATCGATGTTTGACGAAACTATGCAAGTTCGTCGCAGATCGGTATAAGGTGGGTCGATGTATCGTGCTTTAAGCTACAAATTGCTATGTCGCAGATTTGCATTCGACGAATAGAGGCGGAGTTATAGTTGTTTCTATCTGTGAGGCCATGAATCACCATTGACGGCAGGATTGCCTACCACTCGGAACGATCGACGTTTGACGAAACTATGCAAGTTCTTCGCAGATCGGTATAAGGTGGGTCGATGTGCCGTGTTTTAAGCTACAAAATGCTATGTCGCAGATTCGCATACGACGAATAGAAGCTGAGTTACAGTTGTTTATATCTGTGAGGCCATGAATCACCATTGACGGCCGACTTGCCTACCACGCGGAACGATCGACGATTGACGAAACTATGCAAGTTCGTCGCTGATCGATATAAGGTGGCTCGATGTGTCGTGTTTTAGGCTACAAATTGCTATGTCGCAGATATGCATACGACGAATAGAAGCGGCGTTATAGTTGTTTATATCTGTGAGGTCATGAATCATCATTGACGGCCGGAATGCCAACCACTCGAAGCGATCGATGTTTGACGAAACTATGCAAGTTCGTTGCAGATCGGTATAACGTGGGACGACGTGTCGTGTTTTAAGCTACAAAATGCTATGTTCCAGATTCGCATACGACGAATAGAAGCCAAGTTTTAGGTGTTTATATCTGTGAGGCCATGAATCACCATTGACGGCCGACTTGCCTACCACGCGGAACGATCGACGATTGACGAAACTATGCAAGTTCGTCGCAGATCGGTATAAGGTGGCTCGATGTGTCGTGTTTTAGGCTACAAATTGCTATGTCGCAGATTTGCATACGACGAATAGAAGCGGAGTTATAGTTGTTTATATATGTCAGGCCATTAATCACCATTGACGGCCGGATTGCCTACCACTCGGAACGATCGACGTTTGACGAAACTATGCAAGTTCTTCGCATATCGGTATAAGGTGGGTCGATGTGCCGTGTTTTAAGCTACAAAATGCTATGTCGCAGATTCGCATACAACGAATAGAAGCTGAGTTACAGTTGTTTATATGTGTGAGGCCATGAATCACCATTGACGGCCGACTTGCCTACCACGCGGAACGATCGACGATTGACGAAACTATGCAAGTTCGTCGCTGATCGGAATAAGGTGGCTCGATGTGTCGTGTTTTAGGCTACAAATTGCTATGTCGCAGATTTGCATACGACGAATAGAAGCGGCGTTATAGTTGTTTATATCTGTGAGGTCATGAATCATCATTGACGGCCGGTATGCCTACCACTCGAAGCGATCGACGTTTGACGAAACTATGCAAGTTCTTCGCAGATCGGTATAAGATGGGTCGATGTGTCGTGTTTTAAGCTACAAATTGCTATGTCGCAGATTCGCATACGACGAATAGAAGTGGAGTTATAGTTGTTTATATCTGTCAGGCCATGAATCACCATTGACGGCCGGATTGCCTACCACTCGAAACGATCGACGTTTGACGAAACTATGCAAGTTCTTCGCAGATCGGTATAAGCTGGGTCGATGTGTCGTGTTTTAAGCTACAAATTGCTATGTCGCAGATTCGCGTACTACGAATAGAAGTGGAGTTATAGTTGTTTATATCTGTCAGGCCATGAATCACCATTGACGGCCGGATTGCCTACCACTCGAAACGATCGACGTTTGACGAAACTATGCAAGTTCTTCGCAGATCGGTATAAGCTGGGTCGATGTGTCGTGTTTTAAGCTACAAATTGCTATGTCGCAGATTCGCGTACTACGAATAGAAGTGGAGTTATAGTTGTTTATATCTGTGAGGCCATTAATCACCATTGACGACCGGATTGCCTACCACTCGAAACGATCGATGTTTGACGAAACTATGCAAGTTCGTTGCAGATCGGTATAAGGTGGGTCGTTGGGCCGTGTTTTAAGCTACAAATTGCTATGTCGCAGATTTGCATACGACGATTAGAAGCGGAGTTGTAGTTGTTTATATCTGTGAGGTCATGAATCATCATTGACGGCCGGATTGCCTTCCACTCGAAACGATCGATGTTTGACGAAACTATGCAAGTTCGTCGCAGATCGGTATAAGGTGGGTCGTTGGGCCGTTTTTGAAGCTACAAGTTGCTGTGTCGCAGATTCGCATACGACGAATAGAAGCGGAGTTAACGATGTTTATATCTGTGAGGCCATTAATCACCATTGACGACAGGATTGCCTACCACTCGGAACGATCGACGATTCACGTAACTATGCAAGTTCGTCGCAGATCGGTATAAGGTGGCTCGATGTGTCGTGCTTTAAGCTACAAATTGCTATGACGCAGATTTGCATACGACGAATAGAGGCGGAGTTATAGTTGTTTATATCTGTGAGGCCATGAATCACCATTGACGACAGGATTGCCTACCACTCGGAACGATCGACGGTTGACGAAACTATGCAAGTTCTTCGCAGATCGGTATAGGATGGGTCGATGTGTCGTGTTTTAAGCTACAAATTGCTATGTCGCAGATTCGCATACGACGAATAGAAGTGGAGTTATAGTTGTTTATATCTGTCAGGCCATGAATCACCATTGACGGCCGGATTGCCTACCACTCGAAACGATCGACGTTTGACGAAACTATGCAAGTTCTTCGCAGATCGGTATAAGCTGGGTCGATGTGTCGTGTTTTAAGCTACAAATTGCTATGTCGCAGATTCGCGTACTACGAATAGAAGTGGAGTTATAGTTGTTTATATCTGTGAGGCCATTAATCACCATTGACGACCGGATTGCCTACCACTCGAAACGATCGATGTTTGACGAAACTATGCAAGTTCGTTGCAGATCGGTATAAGGTGGGTCGTTGTGCCGTGTTTTAAGCTACAAATTGCTATGTCGCAGATTTGCATACGACGATTAGAAGCGGAGTTGTAGTTGTTTATATCTGTGAGGTCATGAATCATCATTGACGGCCAGAATGCCTACCACTCGAAACGATCGATGTTTGACGAAACTATGCAAGTTCGTCGCAGATCGGTATAAGGTGGGTCGATGTATCGTGCTTTAAGCTACAAATTGCTATGTCGCAGATTTGCATTCGACGAATAGAGGCGGAGTTATAGTTGTTTCTATCTGTGAGGCCATGAATCACCATTGACGGCAGGATTGCCTACCACTCGGAACGATCGACGTTTGACGAAACTATGCAAGTTCTTCGCAGATCGGCATAAGATGGGTCGATGTGTCGTGTTTTAAGCTACAAATTGCTATGTGGCAGATTCGCGTACTACGAATAGAAGTGGAGTTATAGTTGTTTATATCTGTCAGGCCACGAATCACCATTGACGGCCGGATTGCCTTCTATTCGAAACGATCGATGTTTGACGAAACTATGCGAGTTCGTCGCAGATCGGTATAAGGTGGGTCGTTGGGCCGCGTTTTAAGCTACAAGTTGCTGTGTCGCAGATTCGCATACGACGAATAGAAGCGGAGTTATCGATGTTTATATCTGTGAGGCCATTAATCACCATTGACGTCAGTATTGCCTACCACTCGAAACGATCGATGTTTGACGAAACTATGCAAGTTTGTCGCAGATCGGTATAAGGTGGGTCGATGTATCGTGCTTTAAGCTACAAATTGCTATGTCGCAGATTGGCATACGACGAATAGAAGCGGAGTTATAGTTGTTTATATCTGTCAGGCCATGAATCACCATTGACGGCCGTATTGCCTACCACTCGGAACGATCGACGTTTGACGAAACTATGCAAGTTCTTCGCAGATCGGTATAAGGTGGGTCGATGTGCCGTGTTTTAAGCTACAAAATGCTATGTCGCAGATTCGCATACGACGAATAGAAGCTGAGTTACAGTTGTTTATATCTGTGAGGCCATGAATCACCATTGACGGCCGACTTGCCTACCACGCGGAACGATCGACGATTGACGAAACTATGCAAGTTCGTCGCTGATCGATATAAGGTGGCTCGATGTGTCGTGTTTTAGGCTACAAATTGCTATGTCGCAGATATGCATACGACGAATAGAAGCGGCGTTATAGTTGTTTATATCTGTGAGGTCATGAATCATCATTGACGGCCGGAATGCCAACCACTCGAAGCGATCGATGTTTGACGAAACTATGCAAGTTCGTTGCAGATCGGTATAACGTGGGTCGACGTGTCGTGTTTTAAGCTACAAAATGCTATGTTCCAGATTCGCATACGACGAATAGAAGCCAAGTTTTAGGTGTTTATATCTGTGAGGCCATGAATCACCATTGACGGCCGACTTGCCTACCACGCGGAACGATCGACGATAGACGAAACTATGCAAGTTCGTCGCAGATCGGTATAAGGTGGCTCGATGTGTCGTGTTTTAGGCTACAAATTGCTATGTCGCAGATTTGCATACGACGAATAGAAGCGGAGTTATAGTTGTTTATATATGTCAGGCCATTAATCACCATTGACGGTCGGATTGCCTACCACTCGGAACGATCGACGTTTGACGAAACTATGCAGGTTCTTCGCATATCGGTATAAGGTGGGTCGATGTGCCGTGTTTTAAGCTACAAAATGCTATGTCGCAGATTCGCATACAACGAATAGAAGCTGAGTTACAGTTGTTTATATGTGTGAGGCCATGAATCACCATTGACGGCCGACTTGCCTACCACGCGGAACGATCGACGATTGACGAAACTATGCAAGTTCGTCGCTGATCGGTATAAGGTGGCTCGATGTGTCGTGTTTTAGGCTACAAATTGCTATGTCGTAGATTTGCATTCGACGAATAGAGGCGGAGTTATAGTTGTTTCTATCTGTGAGGCCATGAATCACCATTGACGGCAGGATTGCCTACCACTCGGAACGATCGACGTTTGACGAAACTATGCAAGTTCTTCGCAGATCGGTATAAGATGGGTCGATGTGTCGTGTTTTAAGCTACAAATTGCTATGTCGCAGATTTGCATACGACGAATAGAAGTGGAGTTATAGTTGTTTATATCTGTGAGGTCATGAATCATCATTGACGGCCAGAATGCCTACCACTCGAAACGATCGATGTTTGACGAAACTATGCAAGTTCGTCGCAGATCGGTATAAGGTGGGTCGATGTATCGTGCTTTAAGCTACAAATTGCTATGTCGTAGATTTGCATTCGACGAATAGAGGCGGAGTTATAGTTGTTTCTATCTGTGAGGCCATGAATCACCATTGACGGCAGGATTGCCTACCACTCGGAACGATCGACGTTTGACGAAACTATGCAAGTTCTTCGCAGATCGGCATAAGATGGGTCGATGTGTCGTGTTTTAAGCTACAAATTGCTATGTGGCAGATTCGCGTACTACGAATAGAAGTGGAGTTATAGTTGTTTATATCTGTCAGGCCACGAATCACCATTGACGGCCGGATTGCCTTCTATTCGAAACGATCGATGTTTGACGAAACTATGCGAGTTCGTCGCAGATCGGTATAAGGTGGGTCGTTGGGCCGCGTTTTAAGCTACAAGTTGCTGTGTCGCAGATTCGCATACGACGAATAGAAGCGGAGTTATCGATGTTTATATCTGTAAGGCCATTAATCACCATTGACGACAGTATTGCCTACCACTCGAAACGATCGATGTTTGCCGAAACTATGCAAGTTCTTCGCAGATCGGTATAAGGTGGGTCGATGTGTCGTGCTTTAAGCTACAAATTGCTATGTCGCAGATTTGCATACGACGAATAGAAGCGGAGTTATAGTTATTTATATCTGTGAGGCCATGAATCACCATCGACGGCCGGATTGCCTACCACTCGGAACGATCGACGTTTGACGAAACTATGCAAGTTCTTCGCAGATCGGTATAAGGTGGGTCGATGTGTCGTGTTTTAAGCTACAAAGTGCTATGTCGCAGATTTGCATACGACGAATAGAAGCGGAGTAATAGTTGTTTATATCTGGGAGGCCATGAATCACCATTGACGACCGGATTGCCTACCACTCGAAACGATCGATGTTTGACGAAACTATGCAAGTTCGTTGCAGATCGGTATAAGGTGGGTCGTTGGGCCGAGTTTTAAGCTACAAATGGCTATGCCGCAGATTCGCATACGACGAATAGAAGCGGAGTAATCGATGTTTATATCTGTGAGGCCATGAATAACCATCGACGGCCGGATTGCCTACCACTCGGAACGATCGACGTGTGACGAAACTATGCAAGTTCTTCGCAGATCGGTATAAGGTGGCCCGATGTGTCGTGTTTTAGGCTACAAATTACTATGTCGCAGATTTGCGTACGACGAATAGAAGTGGAGTTATAGTTGTTTATATCTGTCAGGCCATGAATCACCATTGACGGCCGGATTGCCTTCCACTCGAAACGATCGATGTTTGACGAAACTATGCAAGTTCTTCGCAGATCGGTATAAGGTGGGTCGATGTGTCGTGTTTTAAGCTACAAATTGCTATGTCGCAGATTTGCATACGACGAATAGAGGCGGAGTTATAGTTGTTTATATCTGTGAGGCCATGAATCACCATTGACGGCAGGATTGCCTACCACTCGGAACGATCGACGTTTGACGAAACTATGCAAGTTCTTCGCAGATCGGTATAAGATGGGTCGATGTGTCGTGTTTTAAGCTACAAATTGCTATGTCGCAGATTTGCATACGACGAATAGAAGTGGAGTTATAGTTGTTTATATCTGTCAGGCCATGAATCACCATTGACGGCCGGATTGCCTTCCACTCGAAACGATCGATGTTTGACGAAACTATGCAAGTTCGTCGCAGATCGGTATAAGGTGGGTCGTTGGGCCGTTTTTGAAGCAACAAGTTGCTGTGTCGCAGATTCGCATACGACGAATAGAAGCGGAGTTATCGATGTTTATATCTGTGAGGCCATTAATCACCATTGACGACAGGATTGCCTACCACTCGGAACGATCGACGTTTGACGAAACTATGCAAGTTCGTCGCAGATCGGTATAAGGTGGCTCGATGTGTCGTGTTTTAGGCTACAAATTGCTATGTCGCAGATTTGCGTACGACGAATAGAAGCGGAGTTATAGTTGTTTATATCTGTCAGGCCATGAATCATCATTGACGGCCGGATTGCCTTCCACTCGAAACGATCGATGTTTGACGAAACTATGCAAGTTCGTCGCAGATCGGTATAAGGTGGGTCGTTGGGCCGTTTTTGAAGCTACAAGTTGCTGTGTCGCAGATTCGCATACGACGAATAGAAGCGGAGTTAACGATGTTTATATCTGTGAGGCCATTAATCACCATTGACGACAGGATTGGCTACCACTCGGAACGATCGACGGTTGACGAAACTATGCAAGTTCTTCGCAGATCGGTATAAGATGGGTCGATGTGTCGTGTTTTAAGCTACAAATTGCTATGTCGCAGATTCGCATACGACGAATAGAAGTGGAGTTATAGTTGTTTATATCTGTCAGGCCATGAATCACCATTGACGGCCGGATTGCCTACCACTCGAAACGATCGACGTTTGACGAAACTATGCAAGTTCTTCGCAGATCGGTATAAGCTGGGTCGATGTGTCGTGTTTTAAGCTACAAATTGCTATGTCGCAGATTCGCGTACTACGAATAGAAGTGGAGTTATAGTTGTTTATATCTGTGAGGCCATTAATCACCATTGACGACCGGATTGCCTACCACTCGAAACGATCGATGTTTGACGAAACTATGCAAGTTCGTTGCAGATCGGTATAAGGTGGGTCGTTGGGCCGTGTTTTAAGCTACAAATTGCTATGTCGCAGATTTGCATACGACGAATAGAAGCGGAGTTGTAGTTGTTTATATCTGTGAGGTCATGAATCATCATTGACGGCCAGAATGCCTACCACTCGAAACGATCGATGTTTGACGAAACTATGCAAGTTCGTCGCAGATCGGTATAAGGTGGGTCGATGTATCGTGCTTTAAGCTACAAATTGCTATGTCGTAGATTTGCATTCGACGAATAGAGGCGGAGTTATAGTTGTTTCTATCTGTGAGGCCATGAATCACCATTGACGGCAGGATTGCCTACCACTCGGAACGATCGACGTTTGACGAAACTATGCAAGTTCTTCGCAGATCGGCATAAGATGGGTCGATGTGTCGTGTTTTAAGCTACAAATTGCTATGTGGCAGATTCGGGTACTACGAATAGAAGTGGAGTTATAGTTGTTTATATCTGTCAGGCCACGAATCACCATTGACGGCCGGATTGCCTTCTATTCGAAACGATCTATGTTTGACGAAACTATGCGAGTTCGTCGCAGATCGGTATAAGGTGGGTCGTTGGGCCGCGTTTTAAGCTACAAGTTGCTGTGTCGCAGATTCGCATACGACGAATAGAAGCGGAGTTATCGATGTTTATATCTGTAAGGCCATTAATCACCGTTGACGACAGTATTGCCTACCACTCGAAACGATCGATGTTTGACGAAACTATGCAAGTTTGTCGCAGATCGGTATAAGGTGGGTCGATGTATCGTGCTTTAAGCTACAAATTGCTATGTCGCAGATTGGCATACGACGAATAGAAGCGGAGTTATAGTTGTTTATATCTGTGAGGACATGAATCCTCATTGACGGCCGGAATGCCTACCACTCGAAACGATCGATGTTTGACGAAACTATGCAAGTTCGTCGCAGATCGGTATAAGGTGGGTCGATGTGTCGTGTTTTAAGCTACAAAGTGCTATGTCGCAGATTTGCATACGACGAATAGAAGCGGAGTAATAGTTGTTTATATCTGTGAGGCCATGAATCACCATTGACGACCGGATTGCCTACCACTCGAAACGATCGATGTTTGACGAAACTATGCAAGTTCGTTGCAGATCGGTATAAGGTGGGTCGTTGGGCCGAGTTTTAAGCTACAAATGGCTATGCCGCAGATTCGCATACGACGAATAGAAGCGGAGTAATCGATGTTTATATCTGTGAGGCCATGAATCACCATCGACGGCCGGATTGCCTACCACTCGGAACGATCGACGTGTGACGAAACTATGCAAGTTCTTCGCAGATCGGTATAAGGTGGCCCGATGTGTCGTGTTTTAGGCTACAAATTACTATGTCGCAGATTTGCGTACGACGAATAGAAGTGGAGTTATAGTTGTTTATATCTGTCAGGCCATGAATCACCATTGACGGCCGGATTGCCTTCCACTCGAAACGATCGATGTTTGACGAAACTATGCAAGTTCTTCGCAGATCGGTATAAGGTGGGTCGATGTGTCGTGTTTTAAGCTACAAATTGCTATGTCGCAGATTTGCATACGACGAATAGAGGCGGAGTTATAGTTGTTTATATCTGTGAGGCCATGAATCACCATTGACGGCAGGATTGCCTACCACTCGGAACGATCGACGTTTGACGAAACTATGCAAGTTCTTCGCAGATCGGTATAAGATGGGTCGATGTGTCGTGTTTTAAGCTACAAATTGCTATGTCGCAGATTTGCATACGACGAATAGAAGTGGAGTTATAGTTGTTTATATCTGTCAGGCCATGAATCACCATTGACGGCCGGATTGCCTTCCACTCGAAACGATCGATGTTTGACGAAACTATGCAAGTTCGTCGCAGATCGGTATAAGGTGGGTCGTTGGGCCGTTTTTGAAGCAACAAGTTGCTGTGTCGCAGATTCGCATACGACGAATAGAAGCGGAGTTATCGATGTTTATATCTGTGAGGCCATTAATCACCATTGACGACAGGATTGCCTACCACTCGGAACGATCGACGTTTGACGAAACTATGCAAGTTCGTCGCAGATCGGTATAAGGTGGCTCGATGTGTCGTGTTTTAGGCTACAAATTGCTATGTCGCAGATTTGCGTACGACGAATAGAAGCGGAGTTATAGTTGTTTATATCTGTCAGGCCATGAATCATCATTGACGGCCGGATTGCCTTCCACTCGAAACGATCGATGTTTGACGAAACTATGCAAGTTCGTCGCAGATCGGTATAAGGTGGGTCGTTGGGCCGTTTTTGAAGCTACAAGTTGCTGTGTCGCAGATTCGCATACGACGAATAGAAGCGGAGTTAACGATGTTTATATCTGTGAGGCCATTAATCACCATTGACGACAGGATTGCCTACCACTCGAAACGATCGACGTTTCACGAAACTATGCAAGTTCGTCGCAGATCGGTATAAGGTGGCTCGATGTGTCGTGCTTTAAGCTACAAATTGCTATGTCGTAGATTTGCATTCGACGAATAGAGGCGGAGTTATAGTTGTTTCTATCTGTGAGGCCATGAATCACCATTGACGGCAGGATTGCCTACCACTCGGAACGATCGACGTTTGACGAAACTATGCAAGTTCTTCGCAGATCGGCATAAGATGGGTCGATGTGTCGTGTTTTAAGCTACAAATTGCTATGTGGCAGATTCGCGTACTACGAATAGAAGTGGAGTTATAGTTGTTTATATCTGTCAGGCCACGAATCACCATTGACGGCCGGATTGCCTTCTATTCGAAACGATCGATGTTTGACGAAACTATGCGAGTTCGTCGCAGATCGGTATAAGGTGGGTCGTTGGGCCGCGTTTTAAGCTACAAGTTGCTGTGTCGCAGATTCGCATACGACGAATAGAAGCGGAGTTATCGATGTTTATATCTGTAAGGCCATTAATCACCATTGACGACAGTATTGCCTACCACTCGAAACGATCGATGTTTGACGAAACTATGCAAGTTCTTCGCAGATCGGTATAAGGTGGGTCGATGTGCCGTGTTTTAAGCTACAAATTGCTATGTCGCAGATTTGCATACGACGAATAGAGGCGGAGTTATAGTTGTCTATATCTGTGAGGCCATGAATCACCATCGACGGCCGGATTGCCTACCACTCGAAACGATCGATGTTTGACGAAACTATGCAAGTTCGTCGCAGATCGGTATAAGGTGGCTCGATGTGTCGTGTTTTAGGCTACAAATTGCTATGTCGCAGATTTGCGTACGACAAATAGAAGCGGAGTTATCGATGTTTATAATTGTGAGGCCATTAATCACCATTGACGACAGGATTGCCTACCACTCGGAACGATCGACGTTTGACGAAACTATGCAAGTTCTTCGCAGATCGGTATAATGTGGGTCGTTGGGCCGTGTTTTAAGATACAAATTGCTATGTCGCAGATTCGCATACGACCAATAGAAGCGGAGTTATCGATGTTTATATCCGTGAGGCCATTAATCACCATTGACGACAGGATTGCCTACCACTCGGAACGATCGACGTTTGACGAAACTATGCAAGTTCGTCGCAGATCGGTATAAGGTGGGTGTATGTGTCGTGTTTTAAGCTACAACTTGCTATGTCGCAGATTCGCATACGACGAATAGAAGCGGAGTTATAGTTGTTTATATCTGTCAGGCCATGAATCACCATTGACGACCGGATTGCCTACCACTCGGAACGATCGACGTTTGCCGAAACTATGCAAGTTCGTCGCAGATCGGTATAAGGTGGCTCGATGTGTCGTGTTTTAGGCTACAAATTGCTATGTCGCAGATTTGCGTACGACGAATAGAAGCGGAGTTATAGTTGTTTATATCTGTCAGGCCATGAACCACCATTGACAGCCGGATTGCCTACCACTCGGAACGACCGAGGTTTGCCGAAACTATGCAAGTTCGTCGCAGATCGGTATAAGGTGGGTCGTTGGGCCGCGTTTTAAGCTACAAATTGCTATGTCGCAGATTTGCATACGACGAATAGAAGCAGAGATATAGTTGTTTATATCTGTGAGGCCATGAATCACCATTGACGGCAGGATTGCCTACCACTCGGAACGATCGACGTTTGACGAAACTATGCAAGTTCTTTTCAGATCGGTATAAGATGGGTCGATGTGTCGTGTTTTAAGCTACAAATTGCTATGTCGCAGATTTGCGTACGACGAATAGAAGTGGAGTTATAGTTGTTTATATCTGTCAGGCCATGAATCACCATTGACGGCCGGACTGCCTTCCACTCGAAACGATCGATGTTTGACGAAACTATGCAAGTTCTTCGCAGATCGGTATAATGTGGGTCGATGTGTCGTGTTTTAAGCTACAAATTGCTATGTCGCAGATTTGCATACGACGAATAGAGGCGGAGTTATCGATGTTTATATCAGTGAGGCCATTAATCACCATTGACGACAGGATTGCCTACCACTCGGAACGATCGACGTTTGACGAAACTATGCAAGTTCGTCGCAGATCGGTATAAGGTGGGTCGTTGGGCCGTGTTTTAAGCTACAAATTGCTATGTCGCAGATTTGCATACGACGAATAGAAGCAGAGTTATAGTTGTTTATATCTGTGAGGCCATGAATCACCATTGACGGCAGGATTGCCTACCACTCGGAACGATCGACGTTTGACGAAACTATGCAAGTTCTTCGCAGATCGGTATAAGATGGGTCGATGTGTCGTGTTTTAGGCTACAAATTGCTACGTCGCATATTTGCGTGCGACGAATAGAAGCGGAGTTATAGTTGTTTATATCTGTCAGGCCATGAATCACCATTGACGGCCGGATTGCCTACCACTCGGAACGATCGACGTTTGCCGAAACTATGCAAGTTCGTCGCAGATCGGTATAAGGTGGCTCGATGTGTCGTGTTTTAGGCTACAAATTGCTATGTCGCAGATTTGCGTACGACGAATAGAAGCGGAGTTATAGTTGTTTATATCTGTCAGGCCATGAACCACCATTGACGGCCGGATTGCCTACCACTCGGAACGACCGAGGTTTGCCGAAACTATGCAAGTTCGTCGCAGATCGGTATAAGGTGGGTCGTTGGGCCGCGTTTTAAGCTACAAATTGCAATGTCGCAGATTTGCATACGACGAATAGACGCAGAGTTATAGTTGTTTATATCTGTGAGGCCATGAATCACCATTGACGGCAGGATTGCCTACCACTCGGAACGATCGACGTTTGACGAAACTATGCAAGTTCTTCGCAGATCGGTATAAGATGGGTCGATGTGTCGTGTTTTAAGCTACAAATTGCTATGTCGCAGATTTGCGTACGACGAATAGAGGCGGAGTTATAGTTGTTTATATCTGTGAGGCCATGAATCACCATTGACGGCAGGATTGCCTACCACTCGGAACGACCGACGTTTGCCGAAACTATGCAAGGTCGTCGCAGATCGGTATAATGTGGGTCGTTGGGCCGTGTTTTAAGATACAAATTGCTATGTCGCAGATTCGCATACGACGAATAGAAGCTGAGTTATAGTTGTTTATATCTGTGAGGCCATGAATCACCATTGACGACAGGATTGCCTACCACTCGGAACGATCGACGGTTGACGAAACTATGCAAGTTCTTCGCAGATCGGTATAGGATGGGTCGATGTGTCGTGTTTTAAGCTACAAATTGCTATGTCGCAGATTCGCATACGACGAATAGAAGTGGAGTTATAGTTGTTTATATCTGTCAGGCCATGAATCACCATTGACGGCCGGATTGCCTACCACTCGAAACGATCGACGTTTGACGAAACTATGCAAGTTCTTCGCAGATCGGTATAAGCTGGGTCGATGTGTCGTGTTTTAAGCTACAAATTGCTATGTCGCAGATTCGCGTACTACGAATAGAAGTGGAGTTATAGTTGTTTATATCTGTGAGGCCATTAATCACCATTGACGACCGGATTGCCTACCACTCGAAACGATCGATGTTTGACGAAACTATGCAAGTTCGTTGCAGATCGGTATAAGGTGGGTCGTTGGGCCGTGTTTTAAGCTACAAATTGCTATGTCGCAGATTTGCATACGACGATTAGAAGCGGAGTTGTAGTTGTTTATATCTGTGAGGTCATGAATCATCATTGACGGCCAGAATGCCTACCACTCGAAACGATCGATGTTTGACGAAACTATGCAAGTTCGTCGCAGATCGGTATAAGGTGGGTCGATGTATCGTGCTTTAAGCTACAAATTGCTATGTCGCAGATTTGCATTCGACGAATAGAGGCGGAGCTATAGTTGTTTCTATCTGTGAGGCCATGAATCACCATTGACGGCAGGATTGCCTACCACTCGGAACGATCGACGTTTGACGAAACTATGCAAGTTCTTCGCAGATCGGCATAAGATGGGTCGATGTGTCGTGTTTTAAGCTACAAATTGCTATGTGGCAGATTCGCGTACTACGAATAGAAGTGGAGTTATAGTTGTTTATATCTGTCAGGCCACGAATCACCATTGACGGCCGGATTGCCTTCTATTCGAAACGATCGATGTTTGACGAAACTATGCGAGTTCGTCGCAGATCGGTATAAGGTGGGTCGTTGGGCCGCGTTTTAAGCTACAAGTTGCTGTGTCGCAGATTCGCATACGACGAATAGAAGCGGAGTTATCGATGTTTATATCTGTGAGGCCATTAATCACCATTGACGACAGTATTGCCTACCACTCGAAACGATCGATGTTTGACGAAACTATGCAAGTTTGTCGCAGATCGGTATAAGGTGGGTCGATGTATCGTGCTTTAAGCTACAAATTGCTATGTCGCAGATTGGCATACGACGAATAGAAGCGGAGTTATAGTTGTTTATATCTGTCAGGCCATGAATCACCATTGACGGCCGTATTGCCTACCACTCGGAACGATCGACGTTTGACGAAACTATGCAAGTTCTTCGCAGATCGGTATAAGGTGGGTCGATGTGCCGTGTTTTAAGCTACAAAATGCTATGTCGCAGATTCGCATACGACGAATAGAAGCTGAGTTACAGTTGTTTATATCTGTGAGGCCATGAATCACCATTGACGGCCGACTTGCCTACCACGCGGAACGATCGACGATTGACGAAACTATGCAAGTTCGTCGCTGATCGATATAAGGTGGCTCGATGTGTCGTGTTTTAGGCTACAAATTGCTATGTCGCAGATATGCATACGACGAATAGAAGCGGCGTTATAGTTGTTTATATCTGTGAGGTCATGAATCATCATTGACGGCCGGAATGCCAACCACTCGAAGCGATCGATGTTTGACGAAACTATGCAAGTTCGTCGCAGATCGGTATAAGGTGGGTCGTTGGGCCGTTTTTGAAGCTACAAGTTGCTGTGTCGCAGATTCGCATACGACGAATAGAAGCGGAGTTAACGATGTTTATATCTGTGAGGCCATTAATCACCATTGACGACAGGATTGCCTACCACTCGGAACGATCGACGTTTCACGAAACTATGCAAGTTCGTCGCAGATCGGTATAAGGTGGCTCGATGTGTCGTGCTTTAAGCTACAAATTGCTATGACGCAGATTTGCATACGACGAATAGAGGCGGAGTTATAGTTGTTTATATCTGTGAGGCCATGAATCACCATTGACGACAGGATTGCCTACCACTCGGAACGATCGACGGTTGACGAAACTATGCAAGTTCTTCGCAGATCGGTATAGGATGGGTCGATGTGTCGTGTTTTAAGCTACAAATTGCTATGTCGCAGATTCGCATACGACGAATAGAAGTGGAGTTATAGTTGTTTATATCTGTCAGGCCATGAATCACCATTGACGGCCGGATTGCCTACCACTCGAAACGATCGACGTTTGACGAAACTATGCAAGTTCTTCGCAGATCGGTATAAGCTGGGTCGATGTGTCGTGTTTTAAGCTACAAATTGCTATGTCGCAGATTCGCGTACTACGAATAGAAGTGGAGTTATAGTTGTTTATATCTGTGAGGCCATTAATCACCATTGACGACCGGATTGCCTACCACTCGAAACGATCGATGTTTGACGAAACTATGCAAGTTCGTTGCAGATCGGTATAAGGTGGGTCGTTGGGCCGTGTTTTAAGCTACAAATTGCTATGTCGCAGATTTGCATACGACGAATAGAAGCGGAGTTGTAGTTGTTTATATCTGTGAGGTCATGAATCATCATTGACGGCCAGAATGCCTACCACTCGAAACGATCGATGTTTGACGAAACAATGCAAGTTTGTCGCAGATCGGTATAAGGTAGGTCGATGTGTCGTGCTTTAAGCTACAAATTGCTATGTCGCAGATTTGCATACGACGAATAGGAGCGGAGTTATAGTTGTTTATATCTGTGAGGTCATGAATCATCATTGACGGCCGGATTGCCTTCCACTCGAAACGATCGATGTTTGACGAAACTATGCAAGTTCGTCGCAGATCGGTATAAGGTGGGTCGTTGGGCCGTTTTTGAAGCTACAAGTTGCTGTGTCGCAGATTCGCATACGACGAATAGAAGCGGAGTTAACGATGTTTATATCTGTGAGGCCATTAATCACCATTGACGACAGGATTGCCTACCACTCGGAACGATCGACGTTTCACGAAACTATGCAAGTTCGTCGCAGATCGGTATAAGGTGGCTCGATGTGTCGTGCTTTAAGCTACAAATTGCTATGACGCAGATTTGCATACGACGAATAGAGGCGGAGTTATAGTTGTTTATATCTGTGAGGCCATGATTCACCATTGACGACAGGATTGCCTACCACTCGGAACGATCGACGGTTGACGAAACTATGCAAGTTCTTCGCAGATCGGTATAGGATGGGTCGATGTGTCGTGTTTTAAGCTACAAATTGCTATGTCGCAGATTCGCATACGACGAATAGAAGTGGAGTTATAGTTGTTTATATCTGTCAGGCCATGAATCACCATTGACGGCCGGATTGCCTACCACTCGAAACGATCGACGTTTGACGAAACTATGCAAGTTCTTCGCAGATCGGTATAAGCTGGGTCGATGTGTCGTGTTTTAAGCTACAAATTGCTATGTGGCAGATTCGCGTACTACGAATAGAAGTGGAGTTATAGTTGTTTATATCTGTGAGGCCATTAATCACCATTGACGACCGGATTGCCTACCACTCGAAACGATCGATGTTTGACGAAACTATGCAAGTTCGTTGCAGATCGGTATAAGGTGGGTCGTTGGGCCGTGTTTTAAGCTACAAATTGCTATGTCGCAGATTTGCATACGACGATTAGAAGCGGAGTTGTAGTTGTTTATATCTGTGAGGTCATGAATCATCATTGACGGCCAGAATGCCTACCACTCGAAACGATCGATGTTTGACGAAACTATGCAAGTTCGTCGCAGATCGGTATAAGGTGGGTCGATGTATCGTGCTTTAAGCTACAAATTGCTATGTCGCAGATTTGCATTCGACGAATAGAGGCGGAGTTATAGTTGTTTCTATCTGTGAGGCCATGAATCACCATTGACGGCAGGATTGCCTACCACTCGGAACGATCGACGTTTGACGAAACTATGCAAGTTCTTCGCAGATCGGCATAAGATGGGTCGATGTGTCGTGTTTTAAGCTACAAATTGCTATGTGGCAGATTCGCGTACTACGAATAGAAGTGGAGTTATAGTTGTTTATATCTGTCAGGCCACGAATCACCATTGACGGCCGGATTGCCTTCTATTCGAAACGATCGATGTTTGACGAAACTATGCGAGTTCGTCGCAGATCGGTATAAGGTGGGTCGTTGGGCCGCGTTTTAAGCTACAAGTTGCTGTGTCGCAGAGTCGCATACGACGAATAGAAGCGGAGTTATCGATGTTTATATCTGTGAGGCCATTAATCACCATTGACGACAGTATTGCCTACCACTCGAAACGATCGATGTTTGACGAAACTATGCAAGTTTGTCGCAGATCGGTATAAGGTGGGTCGATGTATCGTGCTTTAAGCTACAAATTGCTATGTCGCAGATTGGCATACGACGAATAGAAGCGGAGTTATAGTTGTTTATATCTGTCAGGCCATGAATCACCATTGACGGCCGTATTGCCTACCACTCGGAACGATCGACGTTTGACGAAACTATGCAAGTTCTTCGCAGATCGGTATAAGGTGGGTCGATGTGCCGTGTTTTAAGCTACAAAATGCTATGTCGCAGATTCGCATACGACGAATAGAAGCTGAGTTACAGTTGTTTATATCTGTGAGGCCATGAATCACCATTGACGGCCGACTTGCCTACCACGCGGAACGATCGACGATTGACGAAACTATGCAAGTTCGTCGCTGATCGATATAAGGTGGCTCGATGTGTCGTGTTTTAGGCTACAAATTGCTATGTCGCAGATATGCATACGACGAATAGAAGCGGCGTTATAGTTGTTTATATCTGTGAGGTCATGAATCATCATTGACGGCCGGAATGCCAACCACTCGAAGCGATCGATGTTTGACGAAACTATGCAAGTTCGTTGCAGATCGGTATAACGTGGGTCGACGTGTCGTGTTTTAAGCTACAAAATGCTATGGTCCAGATTCGCATACGACGAATAGAAGCCAAGTTTTAGGTGTTTATATCTGTGAGGCCATGAATCACCATTGACGGCCGGATTGCCTACCACTCGGAACGATCGACGTTTGACGAAACTATGCAAGTTCTTCGCAGATCGGTATAAGGTGGGTCGATGTGTCGTGTTTTAAGCTACAAAGTGCTATGTCGCAGATTTGCATACGACGAATAGAAGCGGAGTAATAGTTGTTTATATCTGTGAGGCCATGAATCACCATTGACGACCGGATTGCCTACCACTCGAAACGATCGATGTTTGACGAAACTATGCAAGTTCGTTGCAGATCGGTATAAGGTGGGTCGTTGGGCCGTTTTTTAAGCTACAAGTTGCTGTGTCGCAGATTCGCATACGACGAATAGAAGCGGAGTTATCGATGTTTATATCTGTGAGGCCATTAATCACCATTGACGACAGGATTGCCTACCACTCGGAACGATCGACGTTTGACGAAACTATGCAAGTTCGTCGCAGATCGGTATAAGGTGGCTCGATGTGTCGTGTTTTAGGCTACAAGTTGCTATGTCGCAGATTTGCGTACGACGAATAGAAGCGGAGATATAGTTGTTTATATCTGTCAGGCCATGAATCACCATTGACGGCCGAATTGCCTACCACTCGGAACGACCGACGTTTGCCGAAACTATGCAAGTTCGTCGCAGATCGGTATAAGGTGGCTCGATGTGTCGTGTTTTAGGCTACAAATTGCTACGCCGCAGATTTGCGTACGACGAATAGAATCGCAGTTATAGTTGTTTATATCGGTCAGGCCATGAATCACCATTGACGGCCAGAATGCCTACCACTCGAAACGATCGATGTTTGACGAAACTATGCAAGTTCGTCGCAGATCGGTATAAGGTGGGTCGATGTGTGGTGCTTTAAGCTACAAATTGCTATGTCGCAGATTTGCATACGACGAATAGAAGCGGAGTTATAGTTGTCTATATCTGTGAGGCCATGAATCACCATCGACGGCCGGATTGCCTACCACTCGAAACGATCGATGTTTGACGAAACTATGCAAGTTCGTCGCAGATCGGTATAAGGTGGGTCGTTGGGCCGTGTTTTAAGATACACATTGCTATGTCGCAGATTTGCATACGACGAATAGAAGCGGAGTTATAGTTGTTTATATCTGTCAGGCCGTGAATCACCATTGACGGCCGGATTGCCTACCACTCGGAACGACCGACGTTTGCCGAAACTATGCAAGTTCGTTGCAGATCGGTATAAGGTGTGTCGTTGGGCCGTGTTTTAAGCTACAAATTGCTATGCCGCAGATTTGCGTACGACGAATAGAAGCGGAGTTATAGTTGTTTATATTTGTCAGGCCATGAATCACCATTGACGGCCAGATTGCCTACCACTCGGAACGATCGACGTTTGCCGAAACTCTGCAAGTTCTTCGCAGATCGGTATAAGGTGGCTCGATGTGCCGTGTTTTAAGCTACAAATTGCTATGTCGCAGATTTGCATACGACGAATAGAAGCGGAGTTATAGTTGTTTATATCTGTCAGGCCGTGAATCACCATTGACGGCCGGATTGCCTACCACTCGGAACGATCGACGTTTGCCGAAACTACGCAAGTTCTTCGCAGATCGGTATAAGGTGGGTCTATGTGTCGTGTTTTAAGCTACAAATTGCTATGTCGCAGATTTGCATACGACGAATAGAGGCGGAGTTATAGTTGTTTATATCTGTGAGGCCATGAATCACCATTGACGGCAGGATTGCCTACCACTCGGAACGACCGACGTTTGACGAAACTATGCAAGTTCTTCGCAGATCGGTATAAGATGGGTCGATGTGTCGTGTTTTAAGCTACAAATTGCTATGTCGCAGATTCGCATAGACGAATAGAAGTGGAGTTATAGTTGTTTATATCTGTCAGGCCATTAATCACCATTGACGGCCGGATTGCCTTCCACTCGAAACGATCGATGTTTGACGAAACTATGCAAGTTCTTCGCAGATCGGTATAAGGTGGGTCGATGTGTCGTGTTTTAAGCTACAAATTGCTGTGTCGCAGATTTGCATACGACGAATAGAGGCGGAGTTATAGTTGTTTATATCTGTGAGGCCATGAATCACCATTGACGGCAGGATTGCCTACCACTCGGAACGATCGACGTTTGACGAAACTATGCAAGTTCTTCGCAGATCGGTATAAGATGGGTCGATGTGTCGTGTTTTAAGCTACAAATTGCTATGTCGCAGATTTGCATACGACGAATAGAAGTGGAGTTATAGTTGTTTATATCTGTCAGGCCATGAATCACCATTGACGGCCGGATTGCCTTCCACTCGAAACGATCGACGTTTGCCGAAACTATGCAATTTCGTCGCAGATCGGTATAAGGTGGGTCGTTGGGCCGTGTTTTAAGCTACAAATTGCTATGTCGCAGATTTGCATACGACGAATAGAGGCGGAGTTATCGATGTTTATATCAGTGAGGCCATTAATCACCATTGACGGCAGGATTGCCTACCACTCGGAACGATCGACGTTTGACGAAACTATGCAAGTTCTTCGCCGATCGGTATAAGATGGGCGATGTGTCGTGTTTTAAGCTACAAATTGCTATGTCGCAGATTCGCATACTACGAATAGAAGTGGAGTTATAGTTGTTTATATCTGTCAGGCCATGAATCACCATTGACGGCCGGATTGCCTTCCACTCGAAACAATCGATGTTTGACGAAACTATGCAAGTTCTTCGCATATCGGTATAAGGTGGGTCGATGTGCCGTGTTTTAAGCTACAAAATGCTATGTCGCAGATTCGCATACAACGAATAGAAGCTGAGTTACAGTTGTTTATATGTGTGAGGCCATGAATCACCATTGACGGCCGACTTGCCTACCACGCGGAACGATCGACGATTGACGAAACTATGCAAGTTCGTCGCTGATCGGTATAAGGTGGCTCGATGTGTCGTGTTTTAGGCTACAAATTGCTATGTCGCAGATTTGCATACGACGAATAGAAGCGGCGTTATAGTTGTTTATATCTGTGAGGTCATGAATCATCATTGACGGCCGGTATGCCTACCACTCGAAGCGATCGATGTTTGACGAAACTATGCAAGTTCGTTGCAGATCGGTATAAGGTGGGTCGTTGGGCCGTGTTTTAAGCTACAAGTTGCTATGTCGCAGATTCGCATACGACCAATAGAAGCGGAGTTATCGATGTTTATATCCGTGAGGCCATTAATCACTATTGACGACAGGATTGCCTACCACTCGGAACGATCGACGTTTGTCGAAACTATGCAAGTTCGTCGCAGATCGGTATAAGGTGGCTCGATGTGTCGTGTTTTAGGCTACAAATTGCTATGTCGCAGATTTGCGTACGACGAATAGAAGCGGAGTTATAGTTGTTTATATCTGTCAGGCCATGAATCACCATTGACGGCCGGATTGCCTACCACTCGGAACGACCGACGTTTGCCGAAACTATGCAAGTTCGTCGCAGATCGGTATAAGGTGGGTCGTTGGGCCGTGTTTTAAGCTACAACTTGCTATGTCGTAGATTCGCATACGACGAATAGAAGCGGAGTTATCGATGTTTATATCTGTGAGGCCATGAATCACCATTGACGACCGGATTGCCTACCACTCGGAACGATCGACGTTTGACGAATCTATGCAAGTTCTTCGCAGATCGGTATAAGATGGGTCGATGTGTCGTGTTTTAAGCTACAAATTGCTATGTCGCAGATTTGCATACGACGAATAGAAGTGGAGTTATAGTTGTTTATATCTGTCAGGCCATGAATCACCATTGACGGCCGGATTGCCTTCCACTCGAAACGACCGATGTTTGACGAAACTATGCAAGTTCGTCGCAGATCGGTATAAGGTGGGTCGTTGGGCCGTTTTTTAAGCTACAAATTGCTATGTCGCAGATTTGCATACGACGAATAGAAGCAGAGTTATAGTTGTTTATATCTGTGAGGTCATGAATCATCATTGACGGCCAGAATGCCTACCACTCGAAACGATCGATGTTTGACGAAACTATGCAAGTTCGTCGCAGATCGGTATAAGGTGGGTCGATGTATCGTACTTTAAGCTACAAATTGCTACGCCGCAGATTTGCGTACGACGAATAGAATCGCAGTTATAGTTGTTTATATCGGTCAGGCCATGAATCACCATTGACGGCCAGAATGCCTACCACTCGAAACGATCGATGTTTGACGAAACTATGCAAGTTCGTCGCAGATCGGTATAAGGTGGGTCGATGTGTGGTGCTTTAAGCTACAAATTGCTATGTCGCAGATTTGCATACGACGAATAGAAGCGGAGTTATAGTTGTCTATATCTGTGAGGCCATGAATCACCATCGACGGCCGGATTGCCTACCACTCGAAACGATCGATGTTTGACGAAACTATGCAAGTTCGTCGCAGATCGGTATAAGGTGGGTCGTTGGGCCGTGTTTTAAGATACACATTGCTATGTCGCAGATTTGCATACGACGAATAGAAGCGGAGTTATAGTTGTTTATATCTGTCAGGCCGTGAATCACCATTGACGGCCGGATTGCCTACCACTCGGAACGACCGACGTTTGCCGAAACTATGCAAGTTCTTCGCAGATCGGTATAAGATGGGTCGATGTGTCGTGTTTTGAGCTACAAATTGCTATGTCGCAGATTCGCATACGACGAATAGAAGTGGAGTTATAGTTGTTTATATCTGTGAGGCCATGAATCACCATTGACGACAGGATTGCCTACCACTCGGAACGATCGACGGTTGACGAAACTATGCAAGTTCTTCGCAGATCGGTATAAGATGGGTCGATGTGTCGTGTTTTAAGCTACAAATTGCTATGTCGCAGATTCGCATACGACGAATAGAAGTGGAGTTATAGTTGTTTATATCTGTCAGGCCATGAATCACCATTGACGGCCGGATTGCCTACCACTCGAAACGATCGACGTTTGACGAAACTATGCAAGTTCTTCGCAGATCGGTATAAGCTGGGTCGATGTGTCGTGTTTTAAGCTACAAATTGCTATGTCGCAGATTCGCGTACTACGAATAGAAGTGGAGTTATAGTTGTTTATATCTGTGAGGCCATTAATCACCATTGACGACCGGATTGCCTACCACTCGAAACGATCGATGTTTGACGAAACTATGCAAGTTCGTTGCAGATCGGTATAAGGTGGGTCGTTGGGCCGTGTTTTAAGCTACAAATTGCTATGTCGCAGATTTGCATACGACGAATAGAAGCGGAGTTGTAGTTGTTTATATCTGTGAGGTCATGAATCATCATTGACGGCCAGAATGCCTACCACTCGAAACGATCGATGTTTGACGAAACTATGCAAGTTCGTCGCAGATCGGTATAAGGTGGGTCGATGTATCGTGCTTTAAGCTACAAATTGCTATGTCGTAGATTTGCATTCGACGAATAGAGGCGGAGTTATAGTTGTTTCTATCTGTGAGGCCATGAATCACCATTGACGGCAGGATTGCCTACCACTCGGAACGATCGACGTTTGACGAAACTATGCAAGTTCTTCGCAGATCGGCATAAGATAAGTCGATGTGTCGTGTTTTAAGCTACAAATTGCTAAGTGGCAGATTCGCGTACTACGAATAGAAGTGGAGTTATAGTTGTTTATATCTGTCAGGCCACGAATCACCATTGACGGCCGGATTGCCTTCTATTCGAAACGATCGATGTTTGACGAAACTATGCGAGTTCGTCGCAGATCGGTATAAGGTGGGTCGTTGGGCCGCGTTTTAAGCTACAAGTTGCTGTGTCGCAGATTCGCATACGACGAATAGAAGCGGAGTTATCGATGTTTATATCTGTAAGGCCATTAATCACCATTGACGACAGTATTGCCTACCACTCGAAACGATCGATGTTTGACGAAACTATGCAAGTTTGTCGCAGATCGGTATAAGGTGGGTCGATGTATCGTGCTTTAAGCTACAAATTGCTATGTCGCAGATTGGCATACGACGAATAGAAGCGGAGTTATAGTTGTTTATATCTGTGAGGACATGAATCCTCATTGACGGCCGGAATGCCTACCACTCGAAACGATCGATGTTTGACGAAACTATGCAAGTTCGTCGCAGATCGGTATAAGGTGGGTCGATGTGTCGTGTTTTAAGCTACAAAGTGCTATGTCGCAGATTTGCATACGACGAATAGAAGCGGAGTAATAGTTGTTTATATCTGTGAGGCCATGAATCACCATTGACGACCGGATTGCCTACCACTCGAAACGATCGATGTTTGACGAAACAATGCAAGTTCGTTGCAGATCGGTATAAGGTGGGTCGTTGGGCCGAGTTTTAAGCTACAAATGGCTATGCCGCAGATTCGCATACGACGAATAGAAGCGGAGTAATCGATGTTTATATCTGTGAGGCCATGAATCACCATCGACGGCCGGATTGCCTACCACTCGGAACGATCGACGTGTGACGAAACTATGCAAGTTCTTCGCAGATCGGTATAAGGTGGCCCGATGTGTCGTGTTTTAGGCTACAAATTACTATGTCGCAGATTTGCGTACGACGAATAGAAGTGGAGTTATAGTTGTTTATATCTGTCAGGCCATGAATCACCATTGACGGCCGGATTGCCTTCCACTCGAAACGATCGATGTTTGACGAAACTATGCAAGTTGGTCGCAGATCGGTATAAGGTGGGTCGTTGGGCCGTTTTTGAAGCTACAAGTTGCTGTGTCGCAGATTCGCATACGACGAATAGAAGCGGAGTTATCGATGTTTATATCTGTGAGGCCATTAATCACCATTGACGACAGGATTGCCTACCACTCGGAACGATCGACGTTTGACGAAACTATGCAAGTTCGTCGCAGATCGGTATAAGGTGGCTCGATGTGTCGTGTTTTAGGCTACAAATTGCTATGTCGCAGATTTGCGTACGACGAATAGAAGCGGAGATATAGTTGTTTATATCTGTCAGGCCATGAATCACCATTGACGGCCGAATTGCCTACCACTCGGAACGACCGACGTTTGCCGAAACTATGCAAGTTCGTCGCAGATCGGTATAAGGTGGCTCGATGTGTCGTGTTTTAGGCTACAAATTGCCCAGTCGCAGATTTGCGTACGACGAATAGAAGCGCAGTTATAGTTGTTTATATCGGTCAGGCCATGAATCACCATTGACGGCCAGAATGCCTACCACTCGAAACGATCGATGTTTGACGAAACTATGCAAGTTCGTCACAGATCGGTATAAGGTGGGTCGATGTGTGGTGCTTTAAGCTACAAATTGCTATGTCGCAGATTTGCATACGACGAATAGAAGCGGAGTTATAGTTGTCTATATCTGTGAGGCCATGAATCACCATCGACGGCCGGATTGCCTACCACTCGAAACGATCGATGTTTGACGAAACTATGCATGTTCTTCGCAGATCGGTATAAGGTGGGTCGATGTGTCGTGTTTTAAGCTAGAAATTGCTATGTCGCAGATTTGCATACGACGAATAGAGGCGGAGTTATAGTTGTTTATATCTGTGAGGCCATGAATCACCATTGACGGCAGGATTGCCTACCACTCGGAACGATCGACGTTTGACGAAACTATGCAAGTTCTTCGCAGATCGGTATTAAGATGGGTCGATGTGTCGTGTTTTAAGCTACAAATTGCTATGTCGCAGATTCGCATACGACGAATAGAAGTGGAGTTATAGTTGTTTATATCTGTCAGGCCATGAATCACCATTGACGGCCGGATTGCCTTCCACTCGAAACGATCGATGTTTGACGAAACTATGCAAGTTCTTCGAAAATCGGTATAAAGTGGGTCGATGTGTCGTGTTTTAAGCTACAAATTGCTATGTCGCAGATTTGCATACGACGAATAGAGGCGGAGTTATCGATGTTTATATCAGTGAGGCCATTAATCACCATTGACGACAGGATTGCCTACCACTCGGAACGATCGACGTTTGACGAAACTATGCAAGTTCGTCGCAGATCGGTATAAGGTGGGTCGTTGGGCCGTGTTTTAAGCTACAACTTGCTATGTCGCAGATTCGCATACGACGAATAGAAACGGAGTTATAGTTGTTTATATCTGTCAGGCCATGAATCACCATTGACGGCCGGATTGCCTACCACTCGGAACGATCGACGTTTGCCGAAACTATGCAAGTTCGTCGCAGATCGGTATAAGGTGGCTCGATGTGTCGTGTTTTAGGCTACAAATTGCTATGTCGCAGATTTGCGTACGACGAATAGAAGCGGAGTTATAGTTGTTTATATCTATCAGGCCATGAACCACCATTGACGGCCGGATTGCCTACCACTCGGAACGATCGACGTTTGCCGAAACTATGCAAGTTCGTCGCAGATCGGTATAAGGTGTCTCGATGTGTCGTGTTTTAGGCTACAAATTGCTATGTCGCAGATTTGCGTACGACGAATAGAAGCGGAGTTATAGTTGTTTATATCTGTCAGGCCATGAACCACCATTGACGGCCGGATTGCCTACCACTCGGAACGACCGAGGTTTGCCGAAACTATGCAAGTTCGTCGCAGATCGGTATAAGGTGGGTCGTTGGGCCGCGTTTTAAGCTACAAATTGCAATGTCGCAGATTTGCATACGACGAATAGACGCAGAGTTATAGTTGTTTATATCTGTGAGGCCATGAATCACCATTGACGGCAGGATTGCCTACCACTCGGAACGATCGACGTTTGACGAAACTATGCAAGTTCTTCGCAGATCGGTATAAGGTGGCTCGATGTGTCGTGCGTTAAGCTACAAATTGCTATGACGCAGATTTGCATACGACGAATAGAGGCGGAGTTATAGTTGTTTATATCTGTGAGGCCATGAATCACCATTGACGACAGGATTGCCTACCACTCGGAACGATCGACGTTTGACGAAACTATGCAAGTTCGTCGCAGATCGGTATAAGGTGGCTCGATGTGTCGTGTTTTAGGCTACAAATTGCTATGTCGCAGATTTGCGTACGACGAATAGAAGTGGAGTTATAGTTGTTTATATCTGTCAGGCCATGAATCACCATTGACGGCCGGATTGCCTACCACTCGAAACGATCGACGTTTGACGAAACTATGCAAGTTCTTCGCAGATCGGTATAAGCTGGGTCGATGTGTCGTGTTTTAAGCTACAAATTGCTATGTCGCAGATTCGCGTACTACGAATAGAAGTGGAGTTATAGTTGTTTATATCTGTGAGGCCATGAATCACCATTGACGGCAGGATTGCCTACCACTCGGAACGATCGACGTTTGACGAAACTATGCAAGTTCTTCGCAGATCGGTATAAGATGGGTCGATGTGTCGTGTTTTAGGCTACAAATTGCTACGTCGCATATTTGCGTGCGACGAATAGAAGCGGAGTTATAGTTGTTTATATCAGTGAGGCCATTAATCACCATTGACGACAGGATTGCCTACCACTCGGAACGATCGACGTTTGACGAAACTATGCAAGTTCGTCGCAGATCGGTATAAGGTGGGTCGTTGGGCCGTGTTTTAAGCTACAAATTGCTATGTCGCAGATTTGCATACGACGAATAGAAGCAGAGTTATAGTTGTTTATATCTGTGAGGCCATGAATCACCATTGACGGCAGGATTGCCTACCACTCGGAACGATCGACGTTTGACGAAACTATGCAAGTTCGTCGCAGATCGGTATAAGGTGGGTCGTTGGGCCGTGTTTTAAGCTACAAATTGCTATGTCGCAGATTTGCATACGACGAATAGAAGCAGAGTTATAGTTGTTTATATCTGTGAGGCCATGAATCACCATTGACGGCAGGATTGCCTACCACTCGGAACGATCGACGTTTGACGAAACTATGCAAGTTCTTCGCAGATCGGTATAAGATGGGTCGATGTGTCGTGTTTTAGGCTACAAATTGCTACGTCGCATATTTGCGTGCGACGAATAGAAGCGGAGTTATAGTTGTTTATATCTGTCAGGCCATGAATCACCATTGACGGCCGGATTGCCTACCACTCGGAACGATCGACGTTTGCCGAAACTATGCAAGTTCGTCGCAGATCGGTATAAGGTGGCTCGATGTGTCGTGTTTTAGGCTACAAATTGCTATGTCGCAGATTTGCGTACGACGAATAGAAGCGGAGTTATAGTTGTTTACATCTGTCAGGCCATGAACCACCATTGACGGCCGGATTGCCTACCACTCGGAACGACCGAGGTTTGCCGAAACTATGCAAGTTCGTCGCAGATCGGTATAAGGTGGGTCGTTGGGCCGCGTTTTAAGCTACAAATTGCTATGTCGCAGATTTGCATACGACGAATAGAAGCAGAGTTATAGTTGTTTATATCTGTGAGGCCATGAATCACCATTGACGGCAGGATTGCCTACCACTCGGAACGATCGACGTTTGACGAAACTATGCAAGTTCTTTGCAGATCGGTATAAGATGGGTCGATGTGTCGTGTTTTAAGCTACAAATTGCTATGTCGCAGATTTGCGTACGACGAATAGAAGTGGAGTTATAGTTGTTTATATCTGTCAGGCCACGAATCACCATTGACGGCCGGATTGCCTTCCACTCGAAACGATCGATGCTTGACGAAACTATGCAAGTTCTTCGCAGATCGGTATAAGGTGGGTCGATGTGTCGTGTTTTAAGCTACAAATTGCTATGTCGCAGATTTGCATACGACGAATAGAGGCGGAGTTATCGATGTTTATATCAGTGAGGCCATTAATCACCATTGACGACAGGATTGCCTACCACTCGGAACGATCGACGTTTGACGAAACTATGCAAGTTCGTCGCAGATCGGTATAAGGTGGGTCGTTGGACCGTGTTTTAAGCTACAAATTGCTATGTCGCAGATTTGCATACGACGAATAGAAGCAGAGTTATAGTTGTTTATATCTGTGAGGCCATGAATCACCATTGACGGCAGGATTGCCTACCACTCGGAACGATCGACGTTTGACGAAACTATGCAAGTTCTTCGCAGATCGGTATAAGATGGGTCGATGTGTCGTGTTTTAGGCTACAAATTGCTACGTCGCATATTTGCGTGCGACGAATAGAAGCGGAGTTATAGTTGTTTATATCTGTCAGGCCATGAATCACCATTGACGGCCGGATTGCCTACCACTCGGAACGATCGACGTTTGCCGAAACTATGCAAGTTCGTCGCAGATCGGTATAAGGTGGCTCGATGTGTCGTGTTTTAGGCTACAAATTGCTATGTCGCAGATTTGCGTGCGACGAATAGAAGCGGAGTTATAGTTGTTTATATCTGTCAGGCCATGAACCACCATTGACGGCCGGATTGCCTACCACTCGGAACGACCGACGTTTGCCGAAACTATGCAAGGTCGTCGCAGATCGGTATAATGTGGGTCGTTGGGCCGTGTTTTAAGATACAAATTGCTATGTCGCAGATTCGCATACAACCAATAGAAGCGGAGTTATCGATGTTTATATCCGTGAGGCCATTAATAACCATTGACGACAGGATTGCCTACCACTCGGAACGATCGACGTTTGACGAAACTATGCAAGTTCGTCGCAGATCGGTATAAGGTGGCTCGATGTGTCGTGTTTTAGGCTACAAATTGCTATGTCGCAGATTTGCATACGACGAATAGAAGCGGAGTTATAGTTGTTTATATATGTCAGGCCATTAATCACCATTGACGGCCGGATTGCCTACCACTCGGAACGATCGACGTTTGACGAAACTATGCAAGTTCTTCGCATATCGGTATAAGGTGGGTCGATGTGCCGTGTTTTAAGCTACAAAATGCTATGTCGCAGATTCGCATACAACGAATAGAAGCTGAGTTACAGTTGTTTATATGTGTGAGGCCATGAATCACCATTGACGGCCGACTTGCCTACCACGCGGAACGATCGACGATTGACGAAACTATGCAAGTTCGTCGCTGATCGGTATAAGGTGGCTCGATGTGTCGTGTTTTAGGCTACAAATTGCTATGTCGCAGATTTGCATACGACGAATAGAAGCGGCGTTATAGTTGTTTATATCTGTGAGGTCATGAATCATCATTGACGGCCGGTATGCCTACCACTCGAAGCGATCGATGTTTGACGAAACTATGCAAGTTCGTTGCAGATCGGTATAAGGTGGGTCGTTGGGCCGTGTTTTAAGCTACAAATGGCTATGCCGCAGATTCGCATACGACGAATAGAAGCGGAGTAATCGATGTTTATATCTGTGAGGCCATGAATCACCATTGACGACAGGATTGCCTACCACTCGGAACGATCGACGTTTCACGAAACTATGCAAGTTCGTCGCAGATCGGTATAAGGTGGCTCGATGTGTCGTGCTTTAAGCTACAAATTGCTATGACGCAGATTTGCATACGACGAATAGAGGCGGAGTTATAGTTGTTTATATCTGTGAGGCCATGAATCACCATTGACGGCCGGATTGCCTTCCACTCGAAACGATCGATGTTTGACGAAACTATGCATGTTCTTCGCAGATCGGTATAAGGTGGGTCGATGTGTCGTGTTTTAAGCTACAAATTGCTATGTCGCAGATTTGCATACGACGAATAGAGGCGGAGTTATAGTTGTTTCTATCTGTGAGGCCATGAATCACCATTGACGGCAGGATTGCCTACCACTCGGAACGATCGACGTTTGACGAAACTATGCAAGTTCTTCGCAGATCGGCATAAGATGGGTCGATGTGTCGTGTTTTAAGCTACAAATTGCTATGTGGCAGATTTGCATACGACGAATAGAGGCGGAGTTATAGTTGTTTATATCTGTGAGGCCATGAATCACCATTGACGGCCGGATGGCCTACCACTCGAAACGATCGACGTTTGACGAAACTATGCAAGTTCTTCGCAGATCGGTATAAGCTGGGTCGATGTGTCGTGTTTTAAGCTACAAATTGCTATGTCGCAGATTCGCGTACTACGAATAGAAGTGGAGTTATAGTTGTTTATATCTGTGAGCCCATTAATCACCATTGACGACCGGATTGCCTACCACTCGAAACGATCGATGTTTGACGAAACTATGCAAGTTCGTTGCAGATCGGTATAAGGTGGGTCGTTGGGCCGTGTTTTAAGCTACAAATTGCTATGTCGCAGATTTGCATACGACGAATAGAAGCGGAGTTGTAGTTGTTTATATCTGTGAGGTCATGAATCATCATTGACGGCCAGAATGCCTACCACTCGAAACGATCGATGTTTGACGAAACTATGCAAGTTCGTCGCAGATCGGTATAAGGTGGGTCGATGTATCGTGCTTTAAGCTACAAATTGCTATGTCGCAGATTTGCATTCGACGAATAGAGGCAGAGTTATAGTTGTTTCTATCTGTGAGGCCATGAATCACCATTGACGGCCGGATTGCCTACCACTCGGAACGATCGACGTTTGCCGAAACTATGCAAGTTCGTCGCAGATCGGTATAAGGTGGCTCGATGTGTCGTGTTTTAGGCTACAAATTGCTATGTCGCAGATTTGCGTACGACGAATAGAAGCGGAGTTATAGTTGTTTACATCTGTCAGGCCATGAACCACCATTGACGGCCGGATTGCCTACCACTCGGAACGACCGAGGTTTGCCGAAACTATGCAAGTTCGTCGCAGATCGGTATAAGGTGGGTCGTTGGGCCGCGTTTTAAGCTACAAATTGCTATGTCGCAGATTTGCATACGACGAATAGAAGCAGAGTTATAGTTGTTTATATCTGTGAGGCCATGAATCACCATTGACGGCAGGATTGCCTACCACTCGGAACGATCGACGTTTGACGAAACTATGCAAGTTCTTTGCAGATCGGTATAAGATGGGTCGATGTGTCGTGTTTTAAGCTACAAATTGCTATGTCGCAGATTTGCGTACGACGAATAGAAGTGGAGTTATAGTTGTTTATATCTGTCAGGCCATGAATCACCATTGACGGCCGGATTGCCTTCCACTCGAAACGATCGATGTTTGACGAAACTATGCAAGTTCTTCGCAGATCGGTATAAGGTGGGTCGATGTGTCGTGTTTTAAGCTTCAAATTGCTATGTCGCAGATTTGCATACGACGAATAGAGGCGGAGTTATCGATGTTTATATCAGTGAGGCCATTAATCACCATTGACGACAGGATTGCCTACCACTCGGAACGATCGACGTTTGACGAAACTATGCAAGTTCGTCGCAGATCGGTATAAGGTGGGTCGTTGGACCGTGTTTTAAGCTACAAATTGCTATGTCGCAGATTTGCATACGACGAATAGAAGCAGAGTTATAGTTGTTTATATCTGTGAGGCCATGAATCACCATTGACGGCAGGATTGCCTACCACTCGGAACGATCGACGTTTGACGAAACTATGCAAGTTCTTCGCAGATCGGTATAACATGGGTCGATGTGTCGTGTTTTAGGCTACAAATTGCTACGTCGCATATTTGCGTGCGACGAATAGAAGCGGAGTTATAGTTGTTTATATCTGTCAGGCCATGAATCACCATTGACGGCCGGATTGCCTACCACTCGGAACGATCGACGTTTGCCGAAACTATGCAAGTTCGTCGCAGATCGGTATAAGGTGGCTCGATGTGTCGTGTTTTAGGCTACAAATTGCTATGTCGCAGATTTGCGTGCGACGAATAGAAGCGGAGTTATAGTTGTTTATATCTGTCAGGCCATGAACCACCATTGATGGCCGGATTGCCTACCACTCGGAACGACCGAGGTTTGCTGAAACTATGCAAGTTCGTCGCAGATCGGTATAAGGTGGGTCGTTGGGCCGCGTTTTAAGCTACAAATTGCTATGTCGCAGATTTGCATACGACGAATAGAAGCAGAGTTATAGTTGTTTATATCTGTGAGGCCATGAATCACCATTGACGGCAGGATTGCCTACCACTCGGAACGATCGACGTTTGACGAAACTATGCAAGTTCTTCGCAGATCGGTATAAGATGGGTCGATGTGTCGTGTTTTAAGCTACAAATTGCTATGTCGCAGATTTGCGTACGACGAATAGAAGCGGAGTTATAGTTGTTTGTATCTGTCAGGCCATGAATCACCATTGACGGCCGGATTGCCTACCACTCGGAACGACCGACGTTTGCCGAAACTATGCAAGGTCGTCGCAGATCGGTATAATGTGGGTCGTTGGGCCGTGTTTTAAGATACAAATTGCTATGTCGCAGATTCGCATACGACCAATAGAAGCGGAGTTATCGATGTTTATATCCGTGAGGCCATTAATAACCATTGACGACAGGATTGCCTACCACTCGGAACGATCGACGTTTGACGAAACTATGCAAGTTCGTCGCAGATCGGTATAACGTGGCTCGATGTGTCGTGTTTTAGGCTACAAATTGCTATGTCGCATATTTGCGTGCGACGAATAGAAGCGGAGTTATAGTTGTTTATATCTGTCAGGCCATGAACCACCATTGACGGCCGGATTGCCTACCACTCGGAACGACCGACGTTTGCCGAAACTATGCAAGTTCGTCGCAGATCGGTATAAGGTGGGTCGTTGGGCCGTGTTTTAAGCTACAACTTGCTATGTCGCAGATTTGAATACGACGAATAGAGGCGGAGTTATAGTTGTTTATATCTGTGAGTCCATGAATCACCACTGACGGCAGGATTGCCTACCACTCGGAACGATCGACGTTTGACGAAACTATGCAAGTTCTTCGCAGATCGGTATAAGATGGGTCGATGTGTCGTGCTTTAAGCTACAAATTGCTATGTCGCAGATTCGCATACTACGAATAGAAGTGGAGTTATAGTTGTTTATATCTGTCAGGCCATGAATCACCATTGACGGCCGGATTGCCTTCCACTCGAAACAATCGATGTTTGACGAAACTATGCAAGTTCGTCGCAGATCGGTATAAGGTGGGTCGTTGGGCCGTGTTTTAAGCTACAAGTTGCTGTGTCGCAGATTCGCATACGACGAATAGAAGCGGAGTTATAGTTGTGTATATCTGTCAGGCCGTGAATCGCCATTGACGGCCGGATTGCCTACCACTCGGAACGATCGACGTTTGCCGAAACTATGCAAGTTCTTCGCAGATCGGTATAAGGTGGGTCGATGTGCCGTGTTTTAAGCTACAAATTGCTATGTCGCAGATTTGCATACGACGAATAGAAGCGGAGTTATAGTTGTTTATATCTGTGAGGTCATGAATCATCATTGACGGCCGGAATGCCTATCACTCGAAACGATCGATGTTTGACGAAACTATGCAAGTTCGTCGCAGATCGGTATAAGGTGGGTCGATGTGTCGTGCTTTAAGCTACAAATTGCTATGTCGCAGATTTGCATACGACGAATAGAAGCGGAGTTATAGTTGTTTATATCTGTCAGGCCATGAATCACCATTGACGGCAGGATTGCCTACCACTCGGAACGATCGACGTTTGACGAAACTATGCAAGTTCTTCGCAGATCGGTATAAGGTGGGTCGTTGGGCCGTGTCTTAAGCTACAAGTGGCTATGTCGCAGATTCGCATACGACGAATAGAAGCGGAGTTATCGATGTTTATATCTGTGAGGCCATTAATCACCATTGACTACCGGATTGCCTACCACTCGGAACGATCGATGTTTGACGAAACAATACAAGTTTGTCGCAGATCGGTATAAGGTGGGTCGTTGGGCCGTGTCTTAAGCTACAAGTTGCTATGTCGCAGATTCGCATACGACGAATAGAAGCGGAGTTATCGATGTTTATATCTGCGAGGCCATTAATCACCATTGACTACCGGATTGCCTACCACTCGGAACGATCGACGTTTGACGAAACTATGCAAGTTTGTCGCAGATCGGTATAAGTTGGCTCGCTGTGTCGTGTTTTAGGCTACAGATTGTTATGTCGCAGATTTGCGTACGACGAATAGAAGCGGAGATATAGTTGTTTATATCTGTCAGGCCATGAATCACCATTGACGGCCGTATTGCCTACCACTCGGAACGATCGACGTTTGACGAAACTATGCAAGTTCTTCGCAGATCGGTATAAGGTGGGTCGATGTGCCGTGTTTTAGGCTACAAATTGCTATGTCGCAGATATGCATACGACGAATAGAAGCGGCGTTATAGTTGTTTATATCTGTGAGGTCATGAATCATCATTGACGGCCGGAATGCCAACCACTCGAAGCGATCGATGTTTGACGAAACTATGCAAGTTCGTTGCAGATCGGTATAAGGTGGGTCGTTGGGCCGTGTTTTAAGCTACAAGTTGCTTTGTCGCAGATTCGCATACGACGAATAGAAGCGGAGTTATCGATGTTTGTATCTGTGGGGCCATTAATCACCATTGACGACCGGATTGCCTACCACTCGGAACGATCGACGTTTGACGAAACTATGCAAGTTCTTCGCAGATCGGCATAACGTGGGTCGACGTGTCGTGTTTTAAGCTACAAAATGCTATGTTCCAGATTCGCATACGACGAATAGAAGCCAAGTTTTAGGTGTTTATATCTGTGAGGCCATGAATCACCATTGACGGCCGACTTGCCTACCACGCGGAACGATCGACGATTGACGAAACTATGCAAGTTCGTCGCAGATCGGTATAAGGTGGCTCGATGTGTCGTGTTTTAGGCTACAAATTGCTATGTCGCAGATTTGCATACGACGAATAGAAGCGGAGTTATAGTTGTTTCTATCTGTGAGGCCATGAATCACCATTGACGGCAGGATTGCCTACCACTCGGAACGATCGACGTTTGACGAAACTATGCAAGTTCGTCGCAGATCGGTATAAGGTGGCTCGATGTGTCGTGTTTTAGGCTACAAATTGCTATGTCGCAGATTTGCGTACGACGAATAGAAGTGGAGTTATAGTTGTTTATATCTGTCAGGCCATGAATCACCATTGACGGCCGGATTGCCTACCACTCGAAACGATCGACGTTTGACGAAACTATGCAAGTTCTTCGCAGATCGGTATAAGCTGGGTCGATGTGTCGTGTTTTAAGCTACAAATTGCTATGTCGCAGATTCGCGTACTACGAATAGAAGTGGAGTTATAGTTGTTTATATCTGTGAGGCCATTAATCACCATTGACGACCGGATTGCCTACCACTCGAAACGATCGATGTTTGACGAAACTATGCAAGTTCGTTGCAGATCGGTATAAGGTGGGTCGTTGGGCCGTGTTTTAAGCTACAAATTGCTATGTCGCAGATTTGCATACGACGAATAGAAGCGGAGTTGTAGTTGTTTATATCTGTGAGGTCATGAATCATCATTGACGGCCAGAATGCCTACCACTCGAAACGATCGATGTTTGACGAAACTATGCAAGTTCGTCGCAGATCGGTATAAGGTGGGTCGATGTATCGTGCTTTAAGCTACAAATTGCTATGTCGCAGATTTGCATTCGACGAATAGAGGCGGAGTTATAGTTGTTTCTATCTGTGAGGCCATGAATCACCATTGACGGCAGGATTGCCTACCACTCGGAACGATCGACGTTTGACGAAACTATGCAAGTTCATCGCAGATCGGCATAAGATGGGTCGATGTGTCGTGTTTTAAGCTACAAATTGCTATGTGGCAGATTCGCGTACTACGAATAGAAGTGGAGTTATAGTTGTTTATATCTGTCAGGCCACGAATCACCATTGACGGCCGGATTGCCTTCTATTCGAAACGATCGATGTTTGACGAAACTATGCGAGTTCGTCGCAGATCGGTATAAGGTGGGTCGTTGGACCGTGTTTTAAGCTACAAATTGCTATGTCGCAGATTTGCATACGACGAATAGAAGCAGAGTTATAGTTGTTTATATCTGTGAGGCCATGAATCACCATTGACGGCAGGATTGCCTACCACTCGGAACGATCGACGTTTGACGAAACTATGCAAGTTCTTCGCAGATCGGTATAAGATGGGTCGATGTGTCGTGTTTTAGGCTACAAATTGCTACGTCGCATATTTGCGTGCGACGAATAGAAGCGGAGTTATAGTTGTTTATATCTGTCAGGCCATGAATCACCATTGACGGCCGGATTGCCTACCACTCGGAACGATCGACGTTTGCCGAAACTATGCAAGTTCGTCGCAGATCGGTATAAGGTGGCTCGATGTGTCGTGTTTTAGGCTACAAATTGCTATGTCGCAGATTTGCGTGCGACGAATAGAAGCGGAGTTATAGTTGTTTATATCTGTCAGGCCATGAACCACCATTGATGGCCGGATTGCCTACCACTCGGAACGACCGAGGTTTGCCGAAACTATGCAAGTTCGTCGCAGATCGGTATAAGGTGGGTCGTTGGGCCGCGTTTTAAGCTACAAATTGCTATGTCGCAGATTTGCATACGACGAATAGAAGCAGAGTTATAGTTGTTTATATCTGTGAGGCCATTAATCACCATTGACTACCGGATTGCCTACCACTCGGAACGATCGACGTTTGACGAAACTATGCAAGTTTGTCGCAGATCGGTATAAGTTGGCTCGCTGTGTCGTGTTTTAGGCTACAGATTGTTATGTCGCAGATTTGCGTACGACGAATAGAAGCGGAGATATAGTTGTTTATATCTGTCAGGCCATGAATCACCATTGACGGCCGTATTGCCTACCACTCGGAACGATCGACGTTTGACGAAACTATGCAAGTTCTTCGCAGATCGGTATAAGGTGGGTCGATGTGCCGTGTTTTAGGCTACAAATTGCTATGTCGCAGATATGCATACGACGAATAGAAGCGGCGTTATAGTTGTTTATATCTGTGAGGTCATGAATCATCATTGACGGCCGGAATGCCAACCACTCGAAGCGATCGATGTTTGACGAAACTATGCAAGTTCGTTGCAGATCGGTATAAGGTGGGTCGTTGGGCCGTGTTTTAAGCTACAAGTTGCTTTGTCGCAGATTCGCATACGACGAATAGAAGCGGAGTTATCGATGTTTGTATCTGTGGGGCCATTAATCACCATTGACGACCGGATTGCCTACCACTCGGAACGATCGACGTTTGACGAAACTATGCAAGTTCTTCGCAGATCGGTATAACGTGGGTCGACGTGTCGTGTTTTAAGCTACAAAATGCTATGTTCCAGATTCGCATACGACGAATAGAAGCCAAGTTTTAGGTGTTTATATCTGTGAGGCCATGAATCACCATTGACGGCCGACTTGCCTACCACGCGGAACGATCGACGATTGACGAAACTATGCAAGTTCGTCGCAGATCGGTATAAGGTGGCTCGATGTGTCGTGTTTTAGGCTACAAATTGCTATGTCGCAGATTTGCATACGACGAATAGAAGCGGAGTTATAGTTGTTTCTATCTGTGAGGCCATGAATCACCATTGACGGCAGGATTGCCTACCACTCGGAACGATCGACGTTTGACGAAACTATGCAAGTTCGTCGCAGATCGGTATAAGGTGGCTCGATGTGTCGTGTTTTAGGCTACAAATTGCTATGTCGCAGATTTGCGTACGACGAATAGAAGTGGAGTTATAGTTGTTTATATCTGTCAGGCCATGAATCACCATTGACGGCCGGATTGCCTACCACTCGAAACGATCGACGTTTGACGAAACTATGCAAGTTCTTCGCAGATCGGTATAAGCTGGGTCGATGTGTCGTGTTTTAAGCTACAAATTGCTATGTCGCAGATTCGCGTACTACGAATAGAAGTGGAGTTATAGTTGTTTATATCTGTGAGGCCATTAATCACCATTGATGACCGGATTGCCTACCACTCGAAACGATCGATGTTTGACGAAACTATGCAAGTTCGTTGCAGATCGGTATAAGGTGGGTCGTTGGGCCGTGTTTTAAGCTACAAATTGCTATGTCGCAGATTTGCATACGACGAATAGAAGCGGAGTTGTAGTTGTTTATATCTGTGAGGTCATGAATCATCATTGACGGCCAGAATGCCTACCACTCGAAACGATCGATGTTTGACGAAACTATGCAAGTTCGTCGCAGATCGGTATAAGGTGGGTCGATGTATCGTGCTTTAAGCTACAAATTGCTATGTCGCAGATTTGCATTCGACGAATAGAGGCGGAGTTATAGTTGTTTCTATCTGTGAGGCCATGAATCACCATTGACGGCAGGATTGCCTACCACTCGGAACGATCGACGTTTGACGAAACTATGCAAGTTCATCGCAGATCGGCATAAGATGGGTCGATGTGTCGTGTTTTAAGCTACAAATTGCTATGTGGCAGATTCGCGTACTACGAATAGAAGTGGAGTTATAGTTGTTTATATCTGTCAGGCCACGAATCACCATTGACGGCCGGATTGCCTTCTATTCGAAACGATCGATGTTTGACGAAACTATGCGAGTTCGTCGCAGATCGGTATAAGGTGGGTCGTTGGACCGTGTTTTAAGCTACAAATTGCTATGTCGCAGATTTGCATACGACGAATAGAAGCAGAGTTATAGTTGTTTATATCTGTGAGGCCATGAATCACCATTGACGGCAGGATTGCCTACCACTCGGAACGATCGACGTTTGACGAAACTATGCAAGTTCTTCGCAGATCGGTATAAGATGGGTCGATGTGTCGTGTTTTAAGCTACAAATTGCTATGTCGCAGATTTGCGTACGACGAATAGAAGCGGAGTTATAGTTGTTTGTATCTGTCAGGCCATGAATCACCATTGACGGCCGGATTGCCTACCACTCGGAACGACCGACGTTTGCCGAAACTATGCAAGGTCGTCGCAGATCGTTATAATGTGGGTCGTTGGGCCGTGTTTTAAGATACAAATTGCTATGTCGCAGATTCGCATACGACCAATAGAAGCGGAGTTATCGATGTTTATATCCGTGAGGCCATTAATAACCATTGACGACAGGATTGCCTACCACTCGGAACGATCGACGTTTGACGAAACTATGCAAGTTCGTCGCAGATCGGTATAACGTGGCTCGATGTGTCGTGTTTTAGGCTACAAATTGCTATGTCGCATATTTGCGTGCGACGAATAGAAGCGGAGTTATAGTTGTTTATATCTGTCAGGCCATGAACCACCATTGACGGCCGGATTGCCTACCACTCGGAACGACCGACGTTTGCCGAAACTATGCAAGTTCGTCGCAGATCGGTATAAGGTGGGTCGTTGGGCCGTGTTTTAAGCTACAACTTGCTATGTCGCAGATTTGCATACGACGAATAGAGGCGGAGTTATAGTTGTTTATATCTGTGAGTCCATGAATCACCACTGACGGCAGGATTGCCTACCACTCGGAACGATCGACGTTTGACGAAACTATGCAAGTTCTTCGCAGATCGGTATAAGATGGGTCGATGTGTCGTGCTTTAAGCTACAAATTGCTATGTCGCAGATTCGCATACTACGAATAGAAGTGGAGTTATAGTTGTTTATATCTGTCAGGCCATGAATCACCATTGACGGCCGGATTGCCTTCCACTCGAAACAATCGATGTTTGACGAAACTATGCAAGTTCGTCGCAGATCGGTATAAGGTGGGTCGTTGGGCCGTGTTTTAAGCTACAAGTTGCTGTGTCGCAGATTCGCATACGACGAATAGAAGCGGAGTTATAGTTGTGTATATCTGTCAGGCCGTGAATCGCCATTGACGGCCGGATTGCCTACCACTCGGAACGATCGACGTTTGCCGAAACTATGCAAGTTCTTCGCAGATCGGTATAAGGTGGGTCGATGTGCCGTGTTTTAAGCTACAAATTGCTATGTCGCAGATTTGCATACGACGAATAGAAGCGGAGTTATAGTTGTTTATATCTGTGAGGCCATGAATCACCATTGACGGCCGGAATGCCTATCACTCGAAACGATCGATGTTTGACGAAACTATGCAAGTTCGTCGCAGATCGGTATAAGGTGGGTCGATGTGTCGTGCTTTAAGCTACAAATTGCTATGTCGCAGATTTGCATACGACGAATAGAAGCGGAGTTATAGTTGTTTATATCTGTCAGGCCATGAATCACCATTGACGGCAGGATTGCCTACCACTCGGAACGATCGACGTTTGACGAAACTATGCAAGTTCTTCGCAGATCGGTATAAGGTGGGTCGTTGGGCCGTGTCTTAAGCTACAAGTGGCTATGTCGCAGATTCGCATACGACGAATAGAAGCGGAGTTATCGATGTTTATATCTGTGAGGCCATTAATCACCATTGACTACCGGATTGCCTACCACTCGGAACGATCGATGTTTGACGAAACAATACAAGTTTGTCGCAGATCGGTATAAGGTGGGTCGTTGGGCCGTGTCTTAAGCTACAAGTTGCTATGTCGCAGATTCGCATACGACGAATAGAAGCGGAGTTATCGATGTTTATATCTGCGAGGCCATTAATCACCATTGACTACCGGATTGCCTACCACTCGGAACGATCGACGTTTGACGAAACTATGCAAGTTTGTCGCAGATCGGTATAAGTTGGCTCGCTGTCTCGTGTTTTAGGCTACAGATTGTTATGTCGCAGATTTGCGTACGACGAATAGAAGCGGAGATATAGTTGTTTATATCTGTCAGGCCATGAATCACCATTGACGGCCGTATTGCCTACCACTCGGAACGATCGACGTTTGACGAAACTATGCAAGTTCTTCGCAGATCGGTATAAGGTGGCTCGATGTGTCGTGTTTTAGGCTACAAATTGCTATGTCGCAGATTTGCATACGACGAATAGAAGCGGCGTTATAGTTGTTTATATCTGTGAGGTCATGAATCATCATTGACGGCCGGTATGCCTACCACTCGAAGCGATCGATGTTTGACGAAACTATGCAAGTTCGTTGCAGATCGGTATAAGGTGGGTCGTTGGGCCGTGTTTTAAGCTACAAATGGCTATGCCGCAGATTCGCATACGACGAATAGAAGCGGAGTAATCGATGTTTATATCTGTGAGGCCATGAATCACCATTGACGACAGGATTGCCTACCACTCGGAACGATCGACGTTTCACGAAACTATGCAAGTTCGTCGCAGATCGGTATAAGGTGGCTCGATGTGTCGTGCTTTAAGCTACAAATTGCTATGACGCAGATTTGCATACGACGAATAGAGGCGGAGTTATAGTTGTTTATATCTGTGAGGCCATGAATCACCATTGACGGCCGGATTGCCTACCACTCGAAACGATCGATGTTTGACGAAACTATGCAAGTTCGTCGCAGATCGGTATAAGGTGGGTCGTTGGGCCGTTTTTGAAGCAACAAGTTGCTGTGTCGCAGATTCGCATACGACGAATAGAAGCGGAGTTATCGATGTTTATATCTGTGAGGCCATTAATCACCATTGACGACAGGATTGCCTACCACTCGGAACGATCGACGTTTGACGAAACTATGCAAGTTCGTCGCAGATCGGTATAAGGTGGCTCGATGTGTCGTGTTTTAGGCTACAAATTGCTATGTCGCAGATTTGCGTACGACGAATAGAAGCGGAGATATAGTTGTTTATATCTGTCAGGCCATGAATCACCATTGACGGCCGAATTGCCTACCACTCGGAACGACCGACGTTTGCCGAAACTATGCAAGTTCGTCGCAGATCGGTATAAGGTGGCTCGATGTGTCGTGTTTTAGGCTACAAATTGCCCAGTCGCAGATTTGCGTACGACGAATAGAAGCGCAGTTATAGTTGTTTATATCGGTCAGGCCATGAATCACCATTGACGGCCAGAATGCCTACCACTCGAAACGATCGATGTTTGACGAAACTATGCAAGTTCGTCACAGATCGGTATAAGGTGGGTCGATGTGTGGTGCTTTAAGCTACAAATTGCTATGTCGCAGATTTGCATACGACGAATAGAAGCGGAGTTATAGTTGTCTATATCTGTGAGGCCATGAATCACCATCGACGGCCGGATTGCCTACCACTCGAAACGATCGATGTTTGACGAAACTATGCAAGTTCGTCGCAGATCGGTATAAGGTGGCTCGATGTGTCGTGTTTTAGGCTACAAATTGCTATGTCGCAGATTTGCGTACGACAAATAGAAGCGGAGTTATCGATGTTTATAATTGTGAGGCCATTAATCACCATTGACGACAGGATTGCCTACCACTCGGAACGATCGACGTTTGACGAAACTATGCAAGTTCTTCGCAGATCGGTATAATGTGGGTCGTTGGGCCGTGTTTTAAGATACAAATTGCTATGTCGCAGATTCGCATACGACCAATAGAAGCGGAGTTATCGATGTTTATATCCGTGAGGCCATTAATCACCATTGACGACAGGATTGCCTACCACTCGGAACGATCGACGTTTGACGAATCTATGCAAGTTCGTCGCAGATCGGTATAAGATGGGTCGATGTGTCGTGATTTAAGCTACAAATTGCTATGTCGCCGATTCGCATACGACGAATAGAAGTGGAGTTATAGTTGTTTATATCTGTCAGGCCATGAATCACCATTGACGGCCGGATTGCCTTCTACTCGAAACGATCGATGTTTGACGAAACTATGCATGTTCTTCGCAGATCGGTATAAGGTGGGTCAATGTGTCGTGTTTTAAGCTAGAAATTGCTATGTCGCAGATTTGCATACGACGAATACAGGCGGAGTTATAGTTGTTTATATCTGTGAGGCCATGAATCACCATTGACGGCAGGATTGCCTACCACTCGGAACGATCGACGTTTGACGAAACTATGCAAGTTCTTCGCAGATCGGTATTAAGATGGGTCGATGTGTCGTGTTTTAAGCTACAAATTGCTATGTCGCAGATTCGCATACGACGAATAGAAGTGGAGTTATAGTTGTTTATATCTGTCAGGCCATGAATCACCATTGACGGCCGGATTGCCTTCCACTCAAAACGATCGATGTTTGACGAAACTATGCAAGTTCTTCGAAAATCGGTATAAGGTGGGTCGATGTGTCGTGTTTTAAGCTACAAATTGCTATGTCGCAGATTTGCATACGACGAATAGAGGCGGAGTTATCGATGTTTATATCAGTGAGGCCATTAATCACCATTGACGACAGGATTGCCTACCACTCGGAACGATCGACGTTTGACGAAACTATGCAAGTTCGTCGCAGATCGGTATAAGGTGGGTCGTTGGGCCGTGTTTTAAGCTACAACTTGCTATGTCGCAGATTCGCATACGACGAATAGAAGCGGAGTTATAGTTGTTTATATCTGTCAGGCCATGAATCACCATTGACGGCCGGATTGCCTACCACTCGGAACGATCGACGTTTGCCGAAACTATGCAAGTTCGTCGCAGATCGGTATAAGGTGGCTCGATGTGTCGTGTTTTAGGCTACAAATTGCTATGTCGCAGATTTGCATACGACGAATAGAAGCGGAGTTATAGTTGTTTATATCTGTCAGGCCATGAACCACCATTGACAGCCGGATTGCCTACCACTCGGAACGATCGACGTTTGACGAAACTATGCAAGTTCTTCGCATATCGGTATAAGGTGGGTCGATGTGCCGTGTTTTAAGCTACAAAATGCTATGTCGCAGATTCGCATACAACGAATAGAAGCTGAGTTACAGTTGTTTATATGTGTGAGGCCATGAATCACCATTGACGGCCGACTTGCCTACCACGCGGAACGATCGACGATTGACGAAACTATGCAAGTTCGTCGCTGATCGGTATAAGGTGGCTCGATGTGTCGTGTTTTAGGCTACAAATTGCTATGTCGCAGATTTGCATACGACGAATAGAAGCGGCGTTATAGTTGTTTATATCTGTGAGGTCATGAATCATCATTGACGGCCGGTATGCCTACCACTCGAAGCGATCGATGTTTGACGAAACTATGCAAGTTCGTTGCAGATCGGTATAAGGTGGGTCGTTGGGCCGTGTTTTAAGCTACAAGTTGCTATGTCGCAGATTCGCATACGACCAATAGAAGCGGAGTTATCGATGTTTATATCCGTGAGGCCATTAATCACTATTGACGACAGGATTGCCTACCACTCGAAACGATCGATGTTTGACGAAACTATGCAAGTTCGTCGCAGATCGGTATAAGGTGGCTCGATGTGTCGTGTTTTAGGCTACAAATTGCTATGTCGCAGATTTGCGTACGACAAATAGAAGCGGAGTTATCGATGTTTATAATTGTGAAGCCATTAATCACCATTGACGACAGGATTGCCTACCACTCGGAACGATCGACGTTTGACGAAACTATGCAAGTTCTTCGCAGATCGGTATAATGTGGGTCGTTGGGCCGTGTTTTAAGATACAAATTGCTATGTCGCAGATTCGCATACGACCAATAGAAGCGGAGTTATCGATGTTTATATCCGTGAGGCCATTAATCACCATTGACGACAGGATTGCCTACCACTCGGAACGATCGACGTTTGACGAAACTATGCAAGTTCGTCGCAGATCGGTATAAGGTGGGTCTATGTGTCGTGTTTTAAGCTACAAATTGCTATGTCGCAGATTTGCATACGACGAATAGAGGCGGAGTTATAGTTGTTTATATCTGTGAGGCCATGAATCACCATTGACGGCAGGATTGCCTACCACTCGGAACGATCGACGTTTGACGAAACTATGCAAGTTCTTCGCAGATCGGTATAAGATGGGTCGATGTGTCGTGATTTAAGCTACAAATTGCTATGTCGCAGATTCGCATACGACGAATAGAAGTGGAGTTATAGTTGTTTATATCTGTCAGGCCATGAATCACCATTGACGGCCGGATTGCCTTCTACTCGAAACGATCGATGTTTGACGAAACTATGCATGTTCTTCGCAGATCGGTATAAGGTGGGTCGATGTGTCGTGTTTTAAGCTAGAAATTGCTATGTCGCAGATTTGCATACGACGAATACAGGCGGAGTTATAGTTGTTTATATCTGTGAGGCCATGAATCACCATTGACGGCAGGATTGCCTACCACTCGGAACGATCGACGTTTGACGAAACTATGCAAGTTCTTCGCAGATCGGTATTAAGATGGGTCGATGTGTCGTGTTTTAAGCTACAAATTGCTATGTCGCAGATTCGCATACGACGAATAGAAGTGGAGTTATAGTTGTTTATATCTGTCAGGCCATGAATCACCATTGACGGCCGGATTGCCTTCCACTCAAAACGATCGATGTTTGACGAAACTATGCAAGTTCTTCGAAAATCGGTATAAGGTGGGTCGATGTGTCGTGTTTTAAGCTACAAATTGCTATGTCGCAGATTTGCATACGACGAATAGAGGCGGAGTTATCGATGTTTATATCAGTGAGGCCATTAATCACCATTGACGACAGGATTGCCTACCACTCGGAACGATCGACGTTTGACGAAACTATGCAAGTTAGTCGCAGATCGGTATAAGGTGGGTCGTTGGGCCGTGTTTTAAGCTACAACTTGCTATGTCGCAGATTCGCATACGACGAATAGAAGCGGAGTTATAGTTGTTTATATCTGTCAGGCCATGAATCACCATTGACGGCCGGATTGCCTACCACTCGGAACGATCGACGTTTGCCGAAACTATGCAAGTTCGTCGCAGATCGGTATAAGGTGGCTCGATGTGTCGTGTTTTAGGCTACAAATTGCTATGTCGCAGATTTGCGTACGACGAATAGAAGTGGAGTTATAGTTGTTTATATCTGTCAGGCCATGAATCACCATTGACGGCCGGATTGCCTTCCACTCGAAACGATCGATGTTTGACGAAACTATGCAAGTTCTTCGCAGATCGGTATAAGGTGGGTCGATGTGTCGTGTTTTAAGCTACAAATTGCTATGTCGCAGATTTGCATACGACGAATAGAGGCGGAGTTATCGAAGTTTATATCAGTGAGGCCATTAATCACCATTGACGACAGGATTGCCTACCACTCGGAACGATCGACGTTTGACGAAACTATGCAAGTTCGTCGCAGATCGGTATAAGGTGGGTCGTTGGGCCGTGTTTTAAGCTACAAATTGCTATGTCGCAGATTTGCATACGACGAATAGAAGCAGAGTTATAGTTGTTTATATCTGTGAGGCCATGAATCACCATTGACGGCAGGATTGCCTACCACTCGGAACGATCGACGTTTGACGAAACTATGCAAGTTCTTCGCAGATCGGTATAAGATGGGTCGATGTGTCGTGTTTTAGGCTACAAATTGCTACGTCGCATATTTGCGTGCGACGAATAGAAGCGGAGTTATAGTTGTTTATATCTGTCAGGCCATGAATCACCATTGACGGCCGGATTGCCTACCACTCGGAACGATCGACGTTTGCCGAAACTATGCAAGTTCGTCGCAGATCGGTATAAGGTGGCTCGATGTGTCGTGTTTTAGGCTACAAATTGCTATGTCGCAGATTTGCGTACGACGAATAGAAGCAGAGTTATAGTTGTTCATATCTGTGAGGCCATGAATCACCATTGACGGCAGGATTGCCTACCACTCGGAACGATCGACGTTTGACGAAACTATGCAAGTTCTTCGCAGATCGGTATAAGATGGGTCGATGTGTCGTGTTTTAAGCTACAAATTGCTATGTCGCAGATTTGCGTACGACGAATAGAAGCGGAGTTATAGTTGTTTGTATCTGTCAGGCCATGAATCACCATTGACGGCCGGATTGCCTACCACTCGGAACGACCGACGTTTGCCGAAACTATGCAAGGTCGTCGCAGATCGGTATAATGTGGGTCGTTGGGCCGTGTTTTAAGATACAAATTGCTATGTCGCAGATTCGCATACGACCAATAGAAGCGGAGTTATCGATGTTTATATCCGTGAGGCCATTAATAACCATTGACGACAGGATTGCCTACCACTCGGAACGATCGACGTTTGACGAAACTATGCAAGTTCGTCGCAGATCGGTATAAGGTGGATCGATGTGTCGTGTTTTAGGCTACAAATTGCTATGTCGCATATTTGCGTGCGACGAATAGAAGCGGAGTTATAGTTGTTTATATCTGTCAGGCCATGAACCACCATTGACGGCCGGATTGCCTACCACTCGGAACGACCGACGTTTGCCGAAACTATGCAAGTTCGTCGCAGATCGGTATAAGGTGGGTCGTTGGGCCGTGTTTTAAGCTACAACTTGCTATGTCGCAGATTTGCATACGACGAATAGAGGCGGAGTTATAGTTGTTTTTATCTGTGAGGCCATGAATCACCATTGACGGCAGGATTGCCTACCACTCGGAACGATCGACGTTTGACGAAACTATGCAAGTTCTTCGCAGATCGGTATAAGATGGGTCGATGTGTCGTGCTTTAAGCTACAAATTGCTATGTCGCAGATTCGCATATTACGAATAGAAGTGGAGTTATATTTGTTTATATCTGTCAGGCCATGAATCACCATTGACGGCCGGATTGCCTTCCACTCGAAACAATCGATGTTTGACGAAACTATGCAAGTTCGTCGCAGATCGGTATAAGGTGGGTCGTTGGGCCGTGTTTTAAGCTACAAGTTGCTGTGTCGCAGATTCGCATACGACGAATAGAAGCGGAGTTATAGTTGTGTATATCTGTCAGGCCGTGAATCACCATTGACGGCCGGATTGCCTACCACTCGGAACGATCGACGTTTGCCGAAACTATGCAAGTTCTTCGCAGATCGGTATAAGGTGGGTCGATGTGCCGTGTTTTAAGCTACAAATTGCTATGTCGCAGATTTGCATACGACGAATAGAAGCGGAGTTATAGTTGTTTATATCTGTGAGGTCATGAATCATCATTGACGGCCGGAATGCCTATCACTCGAAACGATCGATGTTTGACGAAACTATGCAAGTTCGTCGCAGATCGGTATAAGGTGGGTCGATGTGTCGTGCTTTAAGCTACAAATTGCTATGTCGCATATTTGCGTGCGACGAATAGAAGCGGAGTTATAGTTGTTTATATCTGTCAGGCCATGAACCACCATTGACGGCCGGATTGCCTACCACTCGGAACGACCGACGTTTGCCGAAACTATGCAAGTTCGTCGCAGATCGGTATAAGGTGGGTCGTTGGGCCGTGTTTTAAGCTACAACTTGCTATGTCGCAGATTTGCATACGACGAATAGAAGCGGAGTTATCGATGTTTATATCTGTGAGGCCATTAATCACCATTGACTACCGGATTGCCTACCACTCTGAACGATCGATGTTTGACGAAACTATGCAAGTTCTTCGCATATCGGTATAAGGTGGGTCGATGTGCCGTGTTTTAAGCTACAAAATGCTATGTCGCAGATTCGCATACAACGAATAGAAGCTGAGTTACAGTTGTTTATATGTGTGAGGCCATGAATCACCATTGACGGCCGACTTGCCTACCACGCGGAACGATCGACGATTGACGAAACTATGCAAGTTCGTCGCTGATCGGTATAAGGTGGCTCGATGTGTCGTGTTTTAGGCTACAAATTGCTATGTCGCAGATTTGCATACGACGAATAGAAGCGGCGTTATAGTTGTTTATATCTGTGAGGTCATGAATCATCATTGACGGCCGGTATGCCTACCACTCGAAGCGATCGATGTTTGACGAAACTATGCAAGTTCGTTGCAGATCGGTATAAGGTGGGTCGTTGGGCCGTGTTTTAAGCTACAAGTTGCTATGTCGCAGATTCGCATACGACCAATAGAAGCGGAGTTATCGATGTTTATATCCGTGAGGCCATTAATCACTATTGACGACAGGATTGCCTACCACTCGGAACGATCGACGTTTGACGAAACTATGCAAGTTCGTCGCAGATCGGTATAAGGTGGCTCGATGTGTCCTGTTTTAGGCTACAAATTGCTATGTCGCAGATTTGCGTACGACGAATAGAAGCGGAGTTATAGTTGTTTATATCTGTCAGGCCATGAATCACCATTGACGGCCGGATTGCCTACCACTCGGAACGACCGACGTTTGCCGAAACTATGCAAGTTCGTCGCAGATCGGTATAAGGTGGGTCGTTGGGCCGTGTTTTAAGCTACAACTTGCTATGTCGTAGATTCGCATACGACGAATAGAAGCGGAGTTATCGATGTTTATATCTGTGAGGCCATGAATCACCATTGACGACCGGATTGCCTACCACTCGGAACGATCGACGTTTGACGAATCTATGCAAGTTCCTCGCAGATCGGTATAAGGTGGGTCGATGTGTCGTGTTTTAAGCTACAAATTGCTATGTCGCAGATTTGCATACGACGAATAGAAGTGGAGTTATAGTTGTTTATATCTGTCAGGCCATGAATCACCATTGACGGCCGGATTGCCTTCCACTCGAAACGATCGATGTTTGACGAAACTATGCAAGTTCGTCGCAGATCGGTATAAGGTGGGTCGTTGGGCCGTTTTTTAAGCTACAAGTTGCTGTGTCGCAGATTCGCATACGACGAATAGAAGCGGAGTTATCGATGTTTATATCTGTGAGGCCATTAATCACCATTGACGACAGGATTGCCTACCACTCGGAACGATCGACGTTTGACGAAACTATGCAAGTTCGTCGCAGATCGGTATAAGGTGGCTCGATGTGTCGTGTTTTAGGCTACAAATTGCTACGCCGCAGATTTGCGTACGACGAATAGAAGCGCAGTTATAGTTGTTTATATCGGTCAGGCCATGAATCACCATTGACGGCCAGAATGCCTACCACTCGAAACGATCGATGTTTGACGAAACTATGCAAGTTCGTCGCAGATCGGTATAAGGTGGGTCGATGTGTGGTGCTTTAAGCTACAAATTGCTATGTCGCAGATTTGCATACGACGAATAGAAGCGGAGTTATAGTTGTCTATATCTGTGAGGCCATGAATCACCATCGACGGCCGGATTGCCTACCACTCGAAACGATCGATGTTTGACGAAACTATGCAAGTTCGTCGCAGATCGGTATAAGGTGGGTCGTTGGGCCGTGTTTTATGATACACATTGCTATGTCGCAGATTTGCATACGACGAATAGAAGCGGAGTTATAGTTGTTTATATCTGTCAGGCCGTGAATCACCATTGACGGCCGGATTGCCTACCACTCGGAACGATCGACGTTTGCCGAAACTACGCAAGTTCTTCGCAGATCGGTATAAGGTGGGTCTATGTGTCGTGTTTTAAGCTACAAATTGCTATGTCGCAGATTTGCATACGACGAATAGAGGCGGAGTTATAGTTGTTTATATCTGTGAGGCCATGAATCACCATTGACGGCAGGATTGCCTACCACTCGGAACGACCGACGTTTGACGAAACTATGCAAGTTCTTCGCAGATCGGTATAAGATGGGTCGATGTGTCGTGTTTTAAGCTACAAATTGCTATGTCGCAGATTCGCATAGACGAATAGAAGTGGAGTTATAGGTGTTTATATCTGTCAGGCCATTAATCACAATTGACGGCCGGATTGCCTTCCACTCGAAACGATCGATGTTTGACGAAACTATGCAAGTTCTTCGCAGATCGGTATAAGGTGGGTCGATGTGTCGTGTTTTAAGCTACAAATTGCTGTGTCGCAGATTTGCATACGACGAATAGAGGCGGAGTTATAGTTGTTTATATCTGTGAGGCCATGAATCACCATTGACGGCAGGATTGCCTACCACTCGGAACGATCGACGTTTGACGAAACTATGCAAGTTCTTCGCAGATCGGTATAAGATGGGTCGATGTGTCGTGTTTTAAGCTACAAATTGCTATGTCGCAGATTTGCATACGACGAATAGAAGTGGAGTTATAGTTGTTTATATCTGTCAGGCCATGAATCACCATTGACGGCCGGATTGCCTTCCACTCGAAACGATCGACGTTTGCCGAAACTATGCAAGTTCGTCGCAGATCGGTATAAGGTGGGTCGTTGGGCCGTGTTTTAAGCTACAAATTGCTATGTCGCAGATTTGCATACGACGAATAGAGGCGGAGTTATTGATGTTTATATCAGTGAGGCCATTAATCACCATTGACGGCAGGATTGCCTACCACTCGGAACGATCGACGTTTGACGAAACTATGCAAGTTCTTCGCCGATCGGTATAAGATGGGCGATGTGTCGTGTTTTAAGCTACAAATTGCTATGTCGCAGATTCGCATACTACGAATAGTAGTGGAGTTATAGTTGTTTATATCTGTCAGGCCATGAATCACCATTGACGGCCGGATTGCCTTCCACTCGAAACAATCGATGTTTGACGAAACTATGCAAGTTCGTCGCAGATCGGTATAAGGTGGGTCGTTGGGCCGTGTTTTAAGCTACAAGTTGCTGTGTCGCAGATTCGCATACGACCAATAGAAGCGGAGTTATCGATGTTTATATCCGTGAGGCCATTAATCACCATTGACGACAGGATTGCCTACCACTCGGAAAGATCGACGTTTGACGAAACTATGCAAGTTCGTCGCAGATCGGTATAAGGTGGGTCTATGTGTCGTGTTTTAAGCTACAAATTGCTATGTCGCAGATTTGCATACGACGAATAGAGGCGGAGTTATAGTTGTTTATATCTGTGAGGCCATGAATCACCATTGTCGGCAGGATTGCCTACCACTCGGAACGATCGACGTTTGACGAAACTATGCAAGTTCTTCGCAGATCGGTATAAGATGGGTCGATGTGTCGTGATTTAAGCTACAAATTGCTATGTCGCAGATTCGCATACGACGAATAGAAGTGGAGTTATAGTTGTTTATATCTGTCAGGCCATGAATCACCATTGACGGCCGGATTGCCTTCCACTCGAAACGATCGATGTTTGACGAAACTATGCATGTTCTTCGCAGATCGGTATAAGGTGGGTCGATGTGTCGTGTTTTAAGCTACAAATTGCTATGTCGCAGATTTGCATACGACGAATAGAGGCGGAGATATAGTTGTTTATATCTGTCAGGCCATGAATCACCATTGACGGCCGAATTGCCTACCACTCGGAACGACCGACGTTTGCCGAAACTATGCAAGTTCGTCGCAGATCGGTATAAGATGGGTCGATGTGTCGTGTTTTAGGCTACAAATTGCTACGTCGCATATTTGCGTGCGACGAATAGAAGCGGAGTTATAGTTGTTTATATCTGTCAGGCCATGAATCACCATTGACGGCCGGATTGCCTATCACTCGGAACGATCGACGTTTGCCGAAACTATGCAAGTTCGTCGCAGATCGGTATAAGGTGGCTCGATGTGTCGTGTTTTAGGCTACAAATTGCTATGTCGCAGATTTGCGTACGACGAATAGAAGCAGAGTTATAGTTGTTCATATCTGTGAGGCCATGAATCACCATTGACGGCAGGATTGCCTACCACTCGGAACGATCGACGTTTGACGAAACTATGCAAGTTCGTCGCAGATCGGTATAAGGTGGGTCTATGTGTCGTGTTTTAAGCTACAAATTGCTATGTCGCAGATTTGCATACGACGAATAGAGGCGGAGTTATAGTTGTTTATATCTGTGAGGCCATGAATCACCATTGACGGCAGGATTGCCTACCACTCGGAACGATCGACGTTTGACGAAACTATGCAAGTTCTTCGCAGATCGGTATAAGATGGGTCGATGTGTCGTGATTTAAGCTACAAATTGCTATGTCGCAGATTCGCATACGACGAATAGAAGTGGAGTTATAGTTGTTTATATCTGTCAGGCCATGAATCACCATTGACGGCCGGATTGCCTTCTACTCGAAACGATCGATGTTTGACGAAACTATGCATGTTCTTCGCAGATCGGTATAAGGTGGGTCGATGTGTCGTGTTTTAAGCTACAAATTGCTATGTCGCAGATTTGCATACGACGAATACAGGCGGAGTTATAGTTGTTTATATCTGTGAGGCCATGAATCACCATTGACGGCAGGATTGCCTACCACTCGGAACGATCGACGTTTGACGAAACTATGCAAGTTCTTCGCAGATCGGTATTAAGATGGGTCGATGTGTCGTGTTTTAAGCTACAAATTGCTATGTCGCAGATTCGCATACGACGAATAGAAGTGGAGTTATAGTTGTTTATATCTGTCAGGCCATGAATCACCATTGACGGCCGGATTGCCTTCCACTCAAAACGATCGATGTTTGACGAAACTATGCAAGTTCTTCGAAAATCGGTATAAGGTGGGTCGATGTGTCGTGTTTTAAGCTACAAATTGCTATGTCGCAGATTTGCATACGACGAATAGAGGCGGAGTTATCGATGTTTATATCAGTGAGGCCATTAATCACCATTGACGACAGGATTGCCTACCACTCGGAACGATCGACGTTTGACGAAACTATGCAAGTTCGTCGCAGATCGGTATAAGGTGGGTCGTTGGGCCGTGTTTTAAGCTACAACTTGCTATGTCGCAGATTCGCATACGACGAATAGAAGCGGAGTTATAGTTGTTTATATCTGTCAGGCCATGAATCACCATTGACGGCCGGATTGCCTACCACTCGGAACGATCGACGTTTGCCGAAACTATGCAAGTTCGTCGCAGATCGGTATAAGGTGGCTCGATGTGTCGTGTTTTAGGCTACAAATTGCTATGTCGCAGATTTGCGTACGACGAATAGAAGCGGAGTTATAGTTGTTTATATCTGTCAGGCCATGAACCACCATTGACAGCCGGATTGCCTACCACTCGGAACGACCGAGGTTTGCCGAAACTATGCAAGTTCGTCGCAGATCGGTATAAGGTGGGTCGTTGGGCCGCGTTTTAAGCTACAAATTGCTATGTCGCAGATTTGCATACGACGAATAGAAGCAGAGTTATAGTTGTTTATATCTGTGAGGCCATGAATCACCATTGACGGCAGGATTGCCTACCACTCGGAACGATCGACGTTTGACGAAACTATGCAAGTTCTTTGCAGATCGGTATAAGATGGGTCGATGTGTCGTGTTTTAAGCTACAAATTGCTATGTCGCAGATTTGCGTACGACGAATAGAAGTGGAGTTATAGTTGTTTATATCTGTCAGGCCATGAATCACCATTGACGGCCGGATTGCCTTCCACTCGAAACGATCGATGTTTGACGAAACTATGCAAGTTCTTCGCAGATCGGTATAAGGTGGGTCGATGTGTCGTGTTTTAAGCTACAAATTGCTATGTCGCAGATTTGCATACGACGAATAGAGGCGGAGTTATCGAAGTTTATATCAGTGAGGCCATTAATCACCATTGACGACAGGATTGCCTACCACTCGGAACGATCGACGTTTGACGAAACTATGCAAGTTCGTCGCAGATCGGTATAAGGTGGGTCGTTGGGCCGTGTTTTAAGCTACAAATTGCTATGTCGCAGATTTGCATACGACGAATAGAAGCAGAGTTATAGTTGTTTATATCTGTGAGGCCATGAATCACCATTGACGGCAGGATTGCCTACCACTCGGAACGATCGACGTTTGACGAAACTATGCAAGTTCTTCGCAGATCGGTATAAGATGGGTCGATGTGTCGTGTTTTAGGCTACAAATTGCTACGTCGCATATTTGCGTGCGACGAATAGAAGCGGAGTTATAGTTGTTTATATCTGTCAGGCCATGAATCACCATTGACGGCCGGATTGCCTATCACTCGGAACGATCGACGTTTGCCGAAACTATGCAAGTTCGTCGCAGATCGGTATAAGGTGGCTCGATGTGTCGTGTTTTAGGCTACAAATTGCTATGTCGCAGATTTGCGTACGACGAATAGAAGCAGAGTTATAGTTGTTCATATCTGTGAGGCCATGAATCACCATTGACGGCAGGATTGCCTACCACTCGGAACGATCGACGTTTGACGAAACTATGCAAGTTCTTCGCAGATCGGTATAAGATGGGTCGATGTGTCGTGTTTTAAGCTACAAATTGCTATGTCGCAGATTTGCGTACGACGAATAGAAGCGGAGTTATAGTTGTTTGTATCTGTCGGGCCATGAATCACCATTGACGGCCGGATTGCCTACCACTCGGAACGACCGACGTTTGCCGAAACTATGCAAGGTCGTCGCAGATCGGTATAATGTGGGTCGTTGGGCCGTGTTTTAAGATACAAATTGCTATGTCGCAGATTCGCATACGACCAATAGAAGCGGAGTTATCGATGTTTATATCCGTGAGGCCATTAATAACCATTGACGACAGGATTGCCTACCACTCGGAACGATCGACGTTTGACGAAACTATGCAAGTTCGTCGCAGATCGGTATAAGGTGGATCGATGTGTCGTGTTTTAGGCTACAAATTGCTATGTCGCATATTTGCGTTCGACGAATAGAAGCGGAGTTATAGTTGTTTATATCTGTCAGGCCATGAACCACCATTGACGGCCGGATTGCCTACCACTCGGAACGACCGACGTTTGCCGAAACTATGCAAGTTCGTCGCAGATCGGTATAAGGTGGGTCGTTGGGCCGTGTTTTAAGCTACAAATTGCTATGTCGCAGATTTGCATACGACGAATAGAGGCGGAGTTATAGTTGTTTTTATCTGTGAGGCCATGAATCACCATTGACGGCAGGATTGCCTACCACTCGGAACGATCGACGTTTGACGAAACTATGCAAGTTCTTCGCAGATCGGTATAAGATGGGTCGATGTGTCGTGCTTTAAGCTACAAATTGCTATGTCGCAGATTCGCATATTACGAATAGAAGTGGAGTTATAGTTGTTTATATCTGTCAGGCCATGAATCACCATTGACGGCCGGATTGCCTTCCACTCGAAACAATCGATGTTTGACGAAACTATGCAAGTTCGTCGCAGATCGGTATAAGGTGGGTCGTTGGGCCGTGTTTTAAGCTACAAGTTGCTGTGTCGCAGATTCGCATACGACGAATAGAAGCGGAGTTATAGTTGTGTATATCTGTCAGGCCGTGAATCACCATTGACGGCCGGATTGCCTACCACTCGGAACGATCGACGTTTGCCGAAACTATGCAAGTTCTTCGCAGATCGGTATAAGGTGGGTCGATGTGCCGTGTTTTAAGCTACAAATTGCTATGTCGCAGATTTGCATACGACGAATAGAAGCGGAGTTATAGTTGTTTATATCTGTGAGGTCATGAATCATCATTGACGGCCGGAATGCCTATCACTCGAAACGATCGATGTTTGACGAAACTATGCAAGTTCGTCGCAGATCGGTATAAGGTGGGTCGATGTGTCGTGCTTTAAGCTACAAATTGCTATGTCGCATATTTGCGTGCGACGAATAGAAGCGGAGTTATAGTTGTTTATATCTGTCAGGCCATGAACCACCATTGACGGCCGGATTGCCTACCACTCGGAACGACCGACGTTTGCCGAAACTATGCAAGTTCGTCGCAGATCGGTATAAGGTGGGTCGTTGGGCCGTGTTTTAAGCTACAACTTGCTATGTCGCAGATTTGCATACGACGAATAGAAGCGGAGTTATCGATGTTTATATCTGTGAGGCCATTAATCACCATTGACTACCGGATTGCCTACCACTCGGAACGATCGATGTTTGACGAAACTATGCAAGTTCTTCGCATATCGGTATAAGGTGGGTCGATGTGCCGTGTTTTAAGCTACAAAATGCTATGTCGCAGATTCGCATACAACGAATAGAAGCTGAGTTACAGTTGTTTATATGTGTGAGGCCATGAATCACCATTGACGGCCGACTTGCCTACCACGCGGAACGATCGACGATTGACGAAACTATGCAAGTTCGTCGCTGATCGGTATAAGGTGGCTCGATGTGTCGTGTTTTAGGCTACAAATTGCTATGTCGCAGATTTGCATACGACGAATAGAAGCGGCGTTATAGTTGTTTATATCTGTGAGGTCATGAATCATCATTGACGGCCGGTATGCCTACCACTCGAAGCGATCGATGTTTGACGAAACTATGCAAGTTCGTTGCAGATCGGTATAAGGTGGGTCGTTGGGCCGTGTTTTAAGCTACAAGTTGCTATGTCGCAGATTCGCATACGACCAATAGAAGCGGAGTTATCGATGTTTATATCCGTGAGGCCATTAATCACTATTGACGACAGGATTGCCTACCACTCGGAACGATCGACGTTTGACGAAACTATGCAAGTTCGTCGCAGATCGGTATAAGGTGGCTCGATGTGTCCTGTTTTAGGCTACAAATTGCTATGTCGCAGATTTGCGTACGACGAATAGAAGCGGAGTTATAGTTGTTTATATCTGTCAGGCCATGAATCACCATTGACGGCCGGATTGCCTACCACTCGGAACGACCGACGTTTGCCGAAACTATGCAAGTTCGTCGCAGATCGGTATAAGGTGGGTCGTTGGGCCGTGTTTTAAGCTACAACTTGCTATGTCGTAGATTCGCATACGACGAATAGAAGCGGAGTTATCGATGTTTATATCTGTGAGGCCATGAATCACCATTGACGACCGGATTGCCTACCACTCGGAACGATCGACGTTTGACGAATCTATGCAAGTTCCTCGCAGATCGGTATAAGGTGGGTCGATGTGTCGTGTTTTAAGCTACAAATTGCTATGTCGCAGATTTGCATACGACGAATAGAAGTGGAGTTATAGTTGTTTATATCTGTCAGGCCATGAATCACCATTGACGGCCGGATTGCCTTCCACTCGAAACGACCGATGTTTGACGAAACTATGCAAGTTCGTCGCAGATCGGTATAAGGTGGGTCGTTGGGCCGTTTTTTAAGCTACAAGTTGCTGTGTCGCAGATTCGCATACGACGAATAGAAGCGGAGTTATCGATGTTTATATCTGTGAGGCCATTAATCACCATTGACGACAGGATTGCCTACCACTCGGAACGATCGACGTTTGACGAAACTATGCAAGTTCGTCGCAGATCGGTATAAGGTGGCTCGATGTGTCGTGTTTTAGGCTACAAATTGCTACGCCGCAGATTTGCGTACGACGAATAGAAGCGCAGTTATAGTTGTTTATATCGGTCAGGCCATGAATCACCATTGACGGCCAGAATGCCTACCACTCGAAACGATCGATGTTTGACGAAACTATGCAAGTTCGTCGCAGATCGGTATAAGGTGGGTCGATGTGTGGTGCTTTAAGCTACAAATTGCTATGTCGCAGATTTGCATACGACGAATAGAAGCGGAGTTATAGTTGTCTATATCTGTGAGGCCATGAATCACCATCGACGGCCGGATTGCCTACCACTCGAAACGATCGATGTTTGACGAAACTATGCAAGTTCGTCGCAGATCGGTATAAGGTGGGTCGTTGGGCCGTGTTTTATGATACACATTGCTATGTCGCAGATTTGCATACGACGAATAGAAGCGGAGTTATAGTTGTTTATATCTGTCAGGCCGTGAATCACCATTGACGGCCGGATTGCCTACCACTCGGAACGATCGACGTTTGCCGAATCTACGCAAGTTCTTCGCAGATCGGTATAAGGTGGGTCTATGTGTCGTGTTTTAAGCTACAAATTGCTATGTCGCAGATTTGCATACGACGAATAGAGGCGGAGTTATAGTTGTTTATATCTGTGAGGCCATGAATCACCATTGACGGCAGGATTGCCTACCACTCGGAACGACCGACGTTTGACGAAACTATGCAAGTTCTTCGCAGATCGGTATAAGATGGGTCGATGTGTCGTGTTTTAAGCTACAAATTGCTATGTCGCAGATTCGCATAGACGAATAGAAGTGGAGTTATAGGTGTTTATATCTGTCAGGCCATTAATCACAATTGACGGCCGGATTGCCTTCCACTCGAAACGATCGATGTTTGACGAAACTATGCAAGTTCTTCGCAGATCGGTATAAGGTGGGTCGATGTGTCGTGTTTTAAGCTACAAATTGCTGTGTCGCAGATTTGCATACGACGAATAGAGGCGGAGTTATAGTTGTTTATATCTGTGAGGCCATGAATCACCATTGACGGCAGGATTGCCTACCACTCGGAACGATCGACGTTTGACGAAACTATGCAAGTTCTTCGCAGATCGGTATAAGATGGGTCGATGTGTCGTGTTTTAAGCTACAAATTGCTATGTCGCAGATTTGCATACGACGAATAGAAGTGGAGTTATAGTTGTTTATATCTGTCAGGCCATGAATCACCATTGACGGCCGGATTGCCTTCCACTCGAAACGATCGACGTTTGACGAAACTATGCAAGTTCGTCGCAGATCGGTATAAGGTGGGTCGTTGGGCCGTGTTTTAAGCTACAAATTGCTATGTCGCAGATTTGCATACGACGAATAGAGGCGGAGTTATTGATGTTTATATCAGTGAGGCCATTAATCACCATTGACGGCAGGATTGCCTACCACTCGGAACGATCGACGTTTGACGAAACTATGCAAGTTCTTCGCCGATCGGTATAAGATGGGCGATGTGTCGTGTTTTAAGCTACAAATTGCTATGTCGCAGATTCGCATACTACGAATAGTAGTGGAGTTATAGTTGTTTATATCTGTCAGGCCATGAATCACCATTGACGGCCGGATTGCCTTCCACTCGAAACAATCGATGTTTGACGAAACTATGCAAGTTCGTCGCAGATCGGTATAAGGTGGGTCGTTGGGCCGTGTTTTAAGCTACAAGTTGCTGTGTCGCAGATTCGCATACGACCAATAGAAGCGGAGTTATCGATGTTTATATCCGTGAGGCCATTAATCACCATTGACGACAGGATTGCCTACCACTCGGAACGATCGACGTTTGACGAAACTATGCAAGTTCGTCGCAGATCGGTATAAGGTGGGTCTATGTGTCGTGTTTTAAGCTACAAATTGCTATGTCGCAGATTTGCATACGACGAATAGAGGCGGAGTTATAGTTGTTTATATCTGTGAGGCCATGAATCACCATTGTCGGCAGGATTGCCTACCACTCGGAACGATCGACGTTTGACGAAACTATGCAAGTTCTTCGCAGATCGGTATAAGATGGGTCGATGTGTCGTGATTTAAGCTACAAATTGCTATGTCGCAGATTCGCATACGACGAATAGAAGTGGAGTTATAGTTGTTTATATCTGTCAGGCCATGAATCACCATTGACGGCCGGATTGCCTTCCACTCGAAACGATCGATGTTTGACGAAACTATGCAAGTTCTTCGCAGATCGGTATAAGGTGGGTCGATGTGTCGTGTTTTAAGCTACAAATTGCTATGTCGCAGATTTGCATACGACGAATAGAGGCGGAGATATAGTTGTTTATATCTGTCAGGCCATGAATCACCATTGACGGCCGAATTGCCTACCACTCGGAACGACCGACGTTTGCCGAAACTATGCAAGTTCGTCGCAGATCGGTATAAGGTGGCTCGATGTGTCGTGTTTTAGGCTACAAATTGCTACGCCGCAGATTTGCGTACGACGAATAGAAGCGCAGTTATAGTTGTTTATATCGGTCAGGCCATGAATCACCATTGACGGCCAGAATGCCTACCACTCGAAACGATCGATGTTTGACGAAACTATGCAAGTTCGTCGCAGATCGGTATAAGGTGGGTCGATGTGTGGTGCTTTAAGCTACAAATTGCTATGTCGCAGATTTGCATACGACGAATAGAAACGGAGTTATAGTTGTCTATATCTGTGAGGCCATGAATCACCATCGACGGCCGGATTGCCTACCACTCGAAACGATCGATGTTTGACGAAACTATGCAAGTTCGTCGCAGATCGGTATAAGGTGGGTCGTTGGGCCGTGTTTTAAGATACACATTGCTATGTCGCAGATTTGCATACGACGAATAGAAGCGGAGTTATAGTTGTTTATATCTGTCAGGCCGTGAATCACCATTGACGGCCGGATTGCCTACCACTCGGAACGACCGACGTTTGCCGAAACTATGCAAGTTCGTTGCAGATCGGTATAAGGTGTGTCGTTGGGCCGTGTTTTAAGCTACAAATTGCTATGCCGCAGATTTGCGTACGACGAATAGAAGCGGAGTTATAGTTGTTTATATTTGTCAGGCCATGAATCACCATTGACGGCCAGATTGCCTACCACTCGGAACGATCGACGTTTGCCGAAACTCTGCAAGTTCTTCGCAGATCGGTATAAGGTGGCTCGATGTGCCGTGTTTTAAGCTACAAATTGCTATGTCGCAGATTTGCATACGACGAATAGAAGCGGAGTTATAGTTGTTTATATCTGTCAGGCCGTGAATCACCATTGACGGCCGGATTGCATTCCACTCGAAACAATCGAGGTTTGACGAAACTATGCAAGTTCGTCGCAGATCGGTATAAGGTGGGTCGTTGGGCCGTGTATTAAGCTACAAGTTGCTGTTTCGCAGATTCGCATACGACGAATAGAAGCGGAGTTATAGTTGTTTATATCTGTGAGGCCATGAATCACCATTGACGGCAGGATTGCCTACCACTCGGAACGACCGACGTTTGACGAAACTATGCAAGTTCTTCGCAGATCGGTATAAGATGGGTCGATGTGTCGTGTTTTAAGCTACAAATTGCTATGTCGCAGATTCGCATAGACGAATAGAAGTGGAGTTATAGTTGTTTATATCTGTCAGGCCATGAATCACCATTGACGGCCGGATTGCCTTCCACTCGAAACAATCGATGTTTGACGAAACTATGCAAGTTCGTCGCAGATCGGTATAAGGTGGGTCGTTGGGCCGTGTTTTAAGCTACAAGTTGCTGTGTCGCAGATTCGCATACGACGAATAGAAGCGGAGTTATCGATGTTTATATCTGTGAGGCCATTAATCACCATTGACGACAGGATTGCCTACCACTCGGAATGATCGACGTTTGACGAAACTAGGCAAGTTCGTCGCAGATCGGTATAATGTGGGTCGTTGGGCCGTGTTTTAAGATACAAATTGCTATGTCGCAGATTCGCATACGACCAATAGAAGCGGAGTTATCGATGTTTATATCCGTGAGGCCATTAATCACCATTGACGACAGGATTGCCTACCACTCGGAACGATCGACGTTTGACGAAACTATGCAAGTTCGTCGCAGATCGGTATAAGGTGGGTCTATGTGTCGTGTTTTAAGCTACAAATTGCTATGTCGCAGATTTGCATACGATCGAATAGAGGCGGAGTTATAGTTGTTTTTATCTGTGAGGCCATGAATCACCATTGACGGCAGGATTGCCTACCACTCGGAACGATCGACGTTTGACGAAACTATGCAAGTTCTTCGCAGATCGGTATAAGATGGGTCGATGTGTCGTGATTTAAGCTACAAATTGCTATGTCGCAGATTCGCATACGACGAATAGAAGTGGAGTTATAGTTGTTTATATCTGTCAGGCCATGAATCACCATTGACGGCCGGATTGCCTTCCACTCGAAACGATCGATGTTTGACGAAACTATGCATGTTCTTCGCAGATCGGTATAAGGTGGGTCGATGTGTCGTGTTTTAAGCTACAAATTGCTATGTCGCAGATTCGCATACGACGAATAGAAGTGGAGTTATAGTTGTTTATATCTGTCAGGCCATGAATCACCATTGACGGCCGGATTGCCTTCCACTCAAAACGATCGATGTTTGACGAAACTATGCAAGTTCTTCGAAAATCGGTATAAGGTGGGTCGATGTGTCGTGTTTTAAGCTACAAATTGCTATGTCGCAGATTTGCATACGACGAATAGAGGCGGAGTTATCGATGTTTATATCAGTGAGGCCATTAATCACCATTGACGACAGGATTGCCTACCACTCGGAACGATCGACGTTTGACGAAACTATGCAAGTTCGTCGCAGATCGGTATAAGGTGGGTCGTTGGGCCGTGTTTTAAGCTACAACTTGCTATGTCGCAGATTCGCATACGACGAATAGAAGCGGAGTTATAGTTGTTTATATCTGTCAGGCCATGAATCACCATTGACGGCCGGATTGCCTACCACTCGGAACGATCGACGTTTGCCGAAACTATGCAAGTTCGTCGCAGATCGGTATAAGGTGGCTCGATGTGTCGTGTTTTAGGCTACAAATTGCTATGTCGCAGATTTGCGTACGACGAATAGAAGCGGAGTTATAGTTGTTTATATCTGTCAGGCCATGAACCACCATTGACAGCCGGATTGCCTACCACTCGGAACGACCGAGGTTTGCCGAAACTATGCAAGTTCGTCGCAGATCGGTATAAGGTGGGTCGTTGGGCCGCGTTTTAAGCTACAAATTGCTATGTCGCAGATTTGCATACGACGAATAGAAGCAGAGTTATAGTTGTTTATATCTGTGAGGCCATGAATCACCATTGACGGCAGGATTGCCTACCACTCGGAACGATCGACGTTTGACGAAACTATGCAAGTTCTTTGCAGATCGGTATAAGATGGGTCGATGTGTCGTGTTTTAAGCTACAAATTGCTATGTCGCAGATTTGCGTACGACGAATAGAAGTGGAGTTATAGTTGTTTATATCTGTCAGGCCATGAATCACCATTGACGGCCGGATTGCCTTCCACTCGAAACGATCGATGTTTGACGAAACTATGCAAGTTCTTCGCAGATCGGTATAAGGTGGGTCGATGTGTCGTGTTTTAAGCTACAAATTGCTATGTCGCAGATTTGCATACGACGAATAGAGGCGGAGTTATCGAAGTTTATATCAGTGAGGCCATTAATCACCATTGACGACAGGATTGCCTACCACTCGGAACGATCGACGTTTGACGAAACTATGCAAGTTCGTCGCAGATCGGTATAAGGTGGGTCGTTGGGCCGTGTTTTAAGCTACAAATTGCTATGTCGCAGATTTGCATACGACGAATAGAAGCAGAGTTATAGTTGTTTATATCTGTGAGGCCATGAATCACCATTGACGGCAGGATTGCCTACCACTCGGAACGATCGACGTTTGACGAAACTATGCAAGTTCTTCGCAGATCGGTATAAGATGGGTCGATGTGTCGTGTTTTAGGCTACAAATTGCTACGTCGCATATTTGCGTGCGACGAATAGAAGCGGAGTTATAGTTGTTTATATCTGTCAGGCCATGAATCACCATTGACGGCCGGATTGCCTATCACTCGGAACGATCGACGTTTGCCGAAACTATGCAAGTTCGTCGCAGATCGGTATAAGGTGGCTCGATGTGTCGTGTTTTAGGCTACAAATTGCTATGTCGCAGATTTGCGTACGACGAATAGAAGCAGAGTTATAGTTGTTCATATCTGTGAGGCCATGAATCACCATTGACGGCAGGATTGCCTACCACTCGGAACGATCGACGTTTGACGAAACTATGCAAGTTCTTCGCAGATCGGTATAAGATGGGTCGATGTGTCGTGTTTTAAGCTACAAATTGCTATGTCGCAGATTTGCGTACGACGAATAGAAGCGGAGTTATAGTTGTTTGTATCTGTCAGGCCATGAATCACCATTGACGGCCGGATTGCCTACCACTCGGAACGACCGACGTTTGCCGAAACTATGTGTGCGCGATTTAATTAGGTCGCGAAGAAAATTAATATTTTTCTTTTAGGCCGGTCGGGCAATAAAGCTCGGAGTTTTAGTTAGAAGAATATTTAATTATTCTTACAAAGTCTTTGTACAGTAGCGCGGGATAGATATGTGTACTTTTCGTTGTTGACTGCTCTAGACGGTTTTCTAAACTGAACTGAACTACCGTTCAAAATTAGAGGTCGCACCTCCGAGGGTCAACGCTCGGCCGTGAGGTCGCAGAGGAGGGGCAATTTTCAAAAATCCCAAACATTGCCAACTCTAACGTCTGACAAGACGGTTGCGGCTCGGCGTGACCTATACAAAATTCTATACATACCGCCCGCCTCGTACCGGCAGGGACGAAACTTTATTCTATTGACTACAAGTGTACAAAACCAGTTGATCGAATACGCATTTTAACGAAACTAAAATTAACGGTACGGATACTACTAAATAGAAGTACTAACTAATATATAAAAATACAAAACAATGATGATAATATATATATAATCGAAATGAGAGCTCATTCATCTACGATTAATGGACAAATTTTTGTAACGGGTCGTTTAAGCGTGGCCCTTGCAGTGCGTACCGTTACAACTCGCACGAGTCCGTCACTCCCCGGGTGCACTTCAATTACGCGCGCCTTTTCCCACTTACAGGGCGGCAGATTTGAATTTTTTATTAACACTAAGTCGTGCTCTTTGATAGTTGGGTTTCTAGTTCTCCATTTGGCGCGTTGATGTAAAGTGTGAAGATAGTCTTGCGACCAAGCACGCCATATGTGATCGCGCAAGCACTGAGTCCGCTGCCATCGAGTTAATAGATGATCCTTAGATTCCAACAAGGACGGCTCGGGTACACTAAGCAGGGGCCTTCCGATTAAAAAGTGCCCTGGAGTAAGAGCCTCAAATGTCTCCGGATCGTCCTTCAGGGCCGTCAAAGGCCGCGAATTCAGACACGCTTCTATTTGACAAAGCAGGGTTGAGAACTCGGACAAGGACAACGTACGACTCCCCACTACTCGTTTGAAATGATGCTTAAAACTTTTCACGCCCGCTTCCCAAAGTCCACCGAAATGGGGGGCGGACGCAGGTATAAAATGCCACTTGATCCCTTGATCCGCGAAGAAAGTGTGGAGTTGGGAGTCCTTCATAGCTGCCAGGAACGCGTGGCGGAGTTCTCGATCAGCGCCCACAAAATTGGTGCCGTTGTCGCTGTAGATATTGGAGGGAAGGCCTCGACGGCTGGTGAAACGCCGGAAGGCGGCGATGAATCCGGCGGTGGAGTAGTCCTCGGCGTACTCGAGGTGAACCGCACGCGAGACGAAGCATACGAAGACCGCGACATAAAATTTTCGCGCCCTTTGTCCTCGACCCGTCCGCGGGGTGACGAGGAAGGGTCCGGCATAGTCCACTCCACTATGTGAAAACGGGGGGGACGGATTGACTCGCGCCATCGGGAGGTCTCCCATGAGCTGATTCGCAGCGAGAGCGCGTTCTCGTACGCAGGTTAAACAACGCCGGAGCCTGGCTTTGACTAAAGTACGCGCCCCGAGGATCCAGTAATTTTGACGGAGTATCCGCAAGGTTAATTGGGTCCCTCCGTGCAAGGAGCGCAGATGTGTTTGATCCACGATCAAATCGCTTATATGATGGCGAGGGAGTAGGATTGGGAATCGCTCGTCATAGGTTAGGAACGCGTGACGTAGCCGCCCGCCCAGCCGTAATAACAGATTTCCGTCCAGAAATGGATTTAGAGCTCTCAGTGAGCTCGAGCGTGGTAGAGGAGATTTGTTTTGGAGAGCACGAATCTCCGGTTCAAAATATGCCCTTTGTACCGTTTTAAGCCAAAAAGCGCGAGCCAGGTAGATATCGGCCGCGCACAAGGCCGGCTGAGTTTTCTTTATCGTAGACGCGGGTGCTCGGGCGTTTCGGACAAACCGTAGTATGTAAGCAGTTACGCGGAGAAGTCGGCCCCAGCTCGAAAATTGATAGGCAAGTTCCCATATGCCCGACGGACAGACCGTGTGTGTGACGACGGGAGTGCGCTTTTCGCTTTCGACTATCTCGTGAAATGAGGTGTCGCGCTCGTTTTCCACCTCGAAGTTTTTGGGCCAAAAAACCGACGGTCGGCTCAGCCAGGGAGGACCTGACCACCAGAGAGGGTGGTCCCGGAGCTCCGACGCGGACACGCCTCGCGACGCGCAGTCCGCCGGATTGCTTTTAGAAGGCACGTGGTGCCACTTCACTTGAGGAAGTTTCGTCTGTATGTCGGACACTCGATTCGCGACGTATGGAGTCCAGCGAGATGGATGTTGGGACAGCCAAGCAAGGACTACCGATGAGTCCGTCCAACCGTGAATCGGAACGTAGTCAAGGTGAAGAGCCCGTATCACGTAGTCAAGGAGCCGGACTAACAGCACTGCTCCGTTTAATTCTAAGCGGGGTATTGCTACCGTTTTCAGCGGGGCGACTTTCGACTTTGCCGCGAGTAAGGTGACAGCGATGTCAGTGGGAGAATGTAAGATCCGCAGGTATACCACGGCCGAATACGCGCGTTGTGACGCGTCCGAGAACCCATGTAGTTCCATTGCGGACGTCGTATGCAGCGAGCCGGTCCAACGCGGTATACGTAGCTCCGCTAAACAGTGAAAATCGGAGCGAAAGTCGTCCCATACGCGTAACGCGCTAGAAGGTAGGTTTTCATCCCAATCTACCTTGTGTAACCACAGATCTTGTAGTAAGATTTTCGCGGAGATGATCACCGGGGTAGCCCAGCCTAGTGGGTCGTACAAGCGAGCTATGAAGGATAGCACGGCGCGTTTAGTAGGCGCGAAGGAAGCCGAGTCTGTGACTTGAAAACGGAAACAATCATCCCGTGGGTGCCACGTTAATCCGAGGATTTTATGCTCGGACTTCTCTTCAAGTACGCGGTTGCTCCCGCTCGCGAGGTCATCGGAGGGAAAGTCGCTTAGTAACTCGGGGTCATTGGCGGCCCATTTGCGAAGGAAAAACCCACCGCGCCCCATGATCTCGATTAATTGTTGTTTCATAATTTGCGCTGAGTCGAGCTCGTCGCTCCCGAACAGCACGTCATCGACGTAACACGCAGTGCGAATTATCTCGGCTCCTTGTGGCAATTCGTGCCCTTCATCGTCCGCGAGTTGTAGTAGAACTCGTAGGGCCAGGTATGGAGCGCAAGCCGTACCATACGTGACCGTACGTAAGCGGTAACGTTTAACCGGGCTGTCGGGATGGGGCCTCCACACTATACATTGATAATACATGTCGTCCGGATGTATCCAAATTTGACGGAACATTTTTGTTATATCCGCGGAGAGCACGTAGCGATATTGCCGCCAATTTAAAATGATAGCCGCGATATCGCGCTGGAGTTTCGGGCCTGCCAAGAGATGATCATTTAAGCTAGTACCATCCGCGGTGATGCTGGATGCGTTAAATACGACTCGGACTCGGGTCGTGGTACTTGATTCGCGTATGACAGGGTGATGAGGCAGATAAACAGGACTGACATTGGACGGGATCGTCTTGAAACACTCCATATGGCCCAATGCGTGATACTCCGCCAAGAAATTGTTATAATCGACGGCGAGTGACGGGTTCTTACCTAGTCGACGTTCGTCGCGAGTGAACCGCTGGACTGCCGACTCATAGTTGTCGCGGATCTGCGGAGGACATTCCTCACGGAAGGGGAGACGTACGATATATCGCCCATTAGCGTCGCGCGAAAATGTCCTACGGAAATAACTTTCACATTTTTCGTCCTCAGGAGAGAGACGTTGCTCACTGGGAACCTCCTCGACTTCCCAAAATCGGGTTAACAAATTGTCGATATTGGGAGAGCTAACACAATTTATGGACGCTTGGTTCGCAGGAGGGTCCGAAGTGGACTCGCCTGTAGGGCCGGAAACGATCCAACCTAAAATTGTTAATTGCGCAGTGGGGGTACCTAATGGTCCTTTTCGCAGAGGTCCCAATAATAAAGCGCCGTACCGATCGGCTCCGATCAACACATCGATTCGTTCGGTGCTCGACGGGTCAGGGTCCGCCAGCTCTAAATCTCGAAGATGATCCCACGACTTTAGGCTGCGGATACGTTCCGCGGCATAGGCTGAGAGCTTTTGGAAAATATAAGTGACTATGGGTAGCCCCGTGTTCGGATCGTAACGAGATTCTAAAGTTAATCTTACTTTGGCTTTCGCCGTACCTTGGTACTTCTCGCCAAAAACTGTGATATGAAGTTCCGCTCGATGTCGCGTCGTCCGTAACTTTTGGGCGAGGGTCTCTGTAATAAAACTGAAAGCGGACCCTTGATCTATCAAGGCACGAGCCGTAACGACTCGTCCTTCCGGCGTTCGTAATTTTACCCAAGCGGTAGCGAGTAAAGCCGGTTTCGAATCGTCATGTGTTGTTGGGCTTTCGGATCGGCGTGGGTGACCTTTAGAAGCTAAGTATATTGCGCTCGCCGAGACGGTATTGACTTGTGCCGAAGTACTCGCAGGTACTGACGCGTCGGCGTGCTGCCCCTCGCTTCCCCAATCGCGATTCTCGCTTGACTCGCGATGGAGTAACGAATGATGCGACCGTTGACATTTTGAGCAGGTCTTGTCACTCGGGCATTGGGACGGGAAGTGACCATCGCGTAAACAATTAAAGCATACGCGGGCTTGTTTCGCAATCTGATAGCGCGCGTCCAGCGACTTTCGCCGGAATGTCGTACAAAAGGCTAAGTAATGCCCTCCTTTGCAGCAGGGACAGAGCCTGGACGAGGTCGTATGAACCGCAGCTCTTATGCGGGCTTTATTTTGTGACGGCGCGACGCGAGAGGAAGAACGAAACTCCTCGGTGTTAAGTGGGTCGGTATTGCCCCGTATACGTTCAGTTAAAAACTCTTTAAGTAGTTGGAACGTTGGGTATTCAGTGGAGGAGCCCAGCTTCTGGTTCCAGGCCGTACGAGTTCGCTGACTAAATTTTAACACTATCATATATACTAACAAATCGTCCCAATGCTCGACCGGACGCTTTAGATTTGTCAACGCAGACAAAGAAGTACCGACGGTGTCTCGCAAGAGTTTAAGCTCGTGTACTGTTTCGGTTTTCATTACCGGAAGACTCGCGAACGCGTGTATGTGTGCCGTCACTAAAGCCCGAGGATTATCGTATTCCTCCATGAGAGCTTCCCACGCGCCTTGGTAATTGGTGTCGCATACTTGAATGTGTTCGATGAGGGTCGCCGCTTCACCCTCCAAAAATGATTTTAAAAAGTATAGCTTTTGACCCGGGGTCAGGGCGTTGTTTGTGCCGACCAGTGAACGAAACGAGTCACGAAAACTTTCCCATCTTGTGGGCTCTCCTTTAAAGGGCGGAATGGTGATGCGCGGTAGTTCGAACGCCGAGGCCGTGGGCTGTGCTGAGGTGTTCGCGATTTCTTGATGTTGCGCCGCAGAGTGTGACTCTCGTTCGAACCGATCAAGGAGTTCTGTCAGTGAATCGAGACCTTCCTCGTACCACGTTTCGGCGGAAATAAATTCTTGTTTCGCAAAATAGTCTTTTTTACGGTCGGCGTCCGTCGCCGCTAACTCTAATCGCGTGTGGTAGGATCTACACGACGCCCATAACTCGCGCAAGGTTTCGATCCTGTTCCGCGTTTTGACCGCTGTAAATTTTTCTTTGCCTAACTTGCGGTAGTTCGGCACTACTCGTTTGAGCTGTTCGATCGTTGACCGCTGTTCGATGACAAGACTATCGAACATCGTCCGTTCCTCCTGGCTGGTTGTTTTGGTCGACATGACGGTCAACAGCTGACTGTGTCTGATCTATCCCCCACTACCGCGGAGTCCTTGTTCTCGAGGTGTCGTAGCGGGAGAACGGTCTCTGGTGACGATGTGGTGGGGAGCCCCGGAGCGAGATGGCGGATCGTCGCGCACGACGTGCGTTTCGCGGTCCGCGTAATTATGAAAAGTGAGACGGCTGCCCTGTAAAAGCCGCCCGCCGTAAGCTATTGACGGAAAACACTTCTGCACACTCGAAATACTGTTTATTGGGGCAGTTCGTGTCCGCTCGCTTACGCTTGGTACCGCTAGCAGTCCCTTTTTTCACAACGCTTAGTCTGTAGGCGTGAGTCAAGTCCGGTGACAACGTTTAAAGACGTCGGTACACGCACGTTGCGGGAAATACTCACAGCACAAACAAAACTGACGCACTGCACGATGTTCTTCACACCCTTTACTTCACTTTGACCCAGTAATCCGGCTCGAAGGACCTTAATTTCTTATGTGCGCGATTTAATTAGGTCGCGAAGAAAATTAATATTTTTCTTTTAGGCCGGTCGGGCAATAAAGCTCGGAGTTTTAGTTAGAAGAATATTTAATTATTCTTACAAAGTCTTTGTACAGTAGCGCGGGATAGATATGTGTACTTTTCGTTGTTGACTGCTCTAGACGGTTTTCTAAACTGAACTGAACTACCGTTCAAAATTAGAGGTCGCACCTCCGAGGGTCAACGCTCGGCCGTGAGGTCGCAGAGGAGGGGCAATTTTCAAAAATCCCAAACATTGCCAACTCTAACGTCTGACAAGACGGTTGCGGCTCGGCGTGACCTATACAAAATTCTATACACTATGCAAGGTCGTCGCAGATCGGTATAATGTGGGTCGTTGGGCCGTGTTTTAAGATACAAATTGCTATGTCGCAGATTCGCATACGACCAATAGAAGCGGAGTTATCGATGTTTATATCCGTGAGGCCATTAATAACCATTGACGACAGGATTGCCTACCACTCGGAACGATCGACGTTTGACGAAACTATGCAAGTTCGTCGCAGATCGGTATAAGGTGGATCGATGTGTCGTGTTTTAGGCTACAAATTGCTATGTCGCATATTTGCGTGCGACGAATAGAAGCGGAGTTATAGTTGTTTATATCTGTCAGGCCATGAACCACCATTGACGGCCGGATTGCCTACCACTCGGAACGACCGACGTTTGCCGAAACTATGCAAGTTCGTCGCAGATCGGTATAAGGTGGGTCGTTGGGCCGTGTTTTAAGCTACAACTTGCTATGTCGCAGATTTGCATACGACGAATAGAGGCGGAGTTATAGTTGTTTTTATCTGTGAGGCCATGAATCACCATTGACGGCAGGATTGCCTACCACTCGGAACGATCGACGTTTGACGAAACTATGCAAGTTCTTCGCAGATCGGTATAAGATGGGTCGATGTGTCGTGCTTTAAGCTACAAATTGCTATGTCGCAGATTCGCATATTACGAATAGAAGTGGAGTTATAGTTGTTTATATCTGTCAGGCCATGAATCACCATTGACGGCCGGATTGCCTTCCACTCGAAACAATCGATGTTTGACGAAACTATGCAAGTTCGTCGCAGATCGGTATAAGGTGGGTCGTTGGGCCGTGTTTTAAGCTACAAGTTGCTGTGTCGCAGATTCGCATACGACGAATAGAAGCGGAGTTATAGTTGTGTATATCTGTCAGGCCGTGAATCACCATTGACGGCCGGATTGCCTACCACTCGGAACGATCGACGTTTGCCGAAACTATGCAAGTTCTTCGCAGATCGGTATAAGGTGGGTCGATGTGCCGTGTTTTAAGCTACAAATTGCTATGTCGCAGATTTGCATACGACGAATAGAAGCGGAGTTATAGTTGTTTATATCTGTGAGGTCATGAATCATCATTGACGGCCGGAATGCCTATCACTCGAAACGATCGATGTTTGACGAAACTATGCAAGTTCGTCGCAGATCGGTATAAGGTGGGTCGATGTGTCGTGCTTTAAGCTACAAATTGCTATGTCGCATATTTGCGTGCGACGAATAGAAGCGGAGTTATAGTTGTTTATATCTGTCAGGCCATGAACCACCATTGACGGCCGGATTGCCTACCACTCGGAACGACCGACGTTTGCCGAAACTATGCAAGTTCGTCGCAGATCGGTATAAGGTGGGTCGTTGGGCCGTGTTTTAAGCTACAACTTGCTATGTCGCAGATTTGCATACGACGAATAGAAGCGGAGTTATCGATGTTTATATCTGTGAGGCCATTAATCACCATTGACTACCGGATTGCCTACCACTCTGAACGATCGATGTTTGACGAAACTATGCAAGTTCTTCGCAGATCGGTATAAGGTGGGTCGATGTGCCGTGTTTTAAGCTACAAAATGCTATGTCGCAGATTCGCATACAACGAATAGAAGCTGAGTTACAGTTGTTTATATGTGTGAGGCCATGAATCACCATTGACGGCCGACTTGCCTACCACGCGGAACGATCGACGATTGACGAAACTATGCAAGTTCGTCGCTGATCGGTATAAGGTGGCTCGATGTGTCGTGTTTTAGGCTACAAATTGCTATGTCGCAGATTTGCATACGACGAATAGAAGCGGCGTTATAGTTGTTTATATCTGTGAGGTCATGAATCATCATTGACGGCCGGTATGCCTACCACTCGAAGCGATCGATGTTTGACGAAACTATGCAAGTTCGTTGCAGATCGGTATAAGGTGGGTCGTTGGGCCGTGTTTTAAGCTACAAGTTGCTATGTCGCAGATTCGCATACGACCAATAGAAGCGGAGTTATCGATGTTTATATCCGTGAGGCCATTAATCACTATTGACGACAGGATTGCCTACCACTCGGAACGATCGACGTTTGACGAAACTATGCAAGTTCGTCGCAGATCGGTATAAGGTGGCTCGATGTGTCCTGTTTTAGGCTACAAATTGCTATGTCGCAGATTTGCGTACGACGAATAGAAGCGGAGTTATAGTTGTTTATATCTGTCAGGCCATGAATCACCATTGACGGCCGGATTGCCTACCACTCGGAACGACCGACGTTTGCCGAAACTATGCAAGTTCGTCGCAGATCGGTATAAGGTGGGTCGTTGGGCCGTGTTTTAAGCTACAACTTGCTATGTCGTAGATTCGCATACGACGAATAGAAGCGGAGTTATCGATGTTTATATCTGTGAGGCCATGAATCACCATTGACGACCGGATTGCCTACCACTCGGAACGATCGACGTTTGACGAATCTATGCAAGTTCTTCGCAGATCGGTATAAGGTGGGTCGATGTGCCGTGTTTTAAGCTACAAATTGCTATGTCGCAGATTTGCATACGACGAATAGAAGCGGAGTTATAGTTGTTTATATCTGTGAGGTCATGAATCATCATTGACGGCCGGAATGCCTATCACTCGAAACGATCGATGTTTGACGAAACTATGCAAGTTCGTCGCAGATCGGTATAAGGTGGGTCGATGTGTCGTGCTTTAAGCTACAAATTGCTATGTCGCATATTTGCGTGCGACGAATAGAAGCGGAGTTATAGTTGTTTATATCTGTCAGGCCATGAACCACCATTGACGGCCGGATTGCCTACCACTCGGAACGACCGACGTTTGCCGAAACTATGCAAGTTCGTCGCAGATCGGTATAAGGTGGGTCGTTGGGCCGTGTTTTAAGCTACAACTTGCTATGTCGCAGATTTGCATACGACGAATAGAAGCGGAGTTATCGATGTTTATATCTGTGAGGCCATTAATCACCATTGACTACCGGATTGCCTACCACTCTGAACGATCGATGTTTGACGAAACTATGCAAGTTCTTCGCATATCGGTATAAGGTGGGTCGATGTGCCGTGTTTTAAGCTACAAAATGCTATGTCGCAGATTCGCATACAACGAATAGAAGCTGAGTTACAGTTGTTTATATGTGTGAGGCCATGAATCACCATTGACGGCCGACTTGCCTACCACGCGGAACGATCGACGATTGACGAAACTATGCAAGTTCGTCGCTGATCGGTATAAGGTGGCTCGATGTGTCGTGTTTTAGGCTACAAATTGCTATGTCGCAGATTTGCATACGACGAATAGAAGCGGCGTTATAGTTGTTTATATCTGTGAGGTCATGAATCATCATTGACGGCCGGTATGCCTACCACTCGAAGCGATCGATGTTTGACGAAACTATGCAAGTTCGTTGCAGATCGGTATAAGGTGGGTCGTTGGGCCGTGTTTTAAGCTACAAGTTGCTATGTCGCAGATTCGCATACGACCAATAGAAGCGGAGTTATCGATGTTTATATCCGTGAGGCCATTAATCACTATTGACGACAGGATTGCCTACCACTCGGAACGATCGACGTTTGACGAAACTATGCAAGTTCGTCGCAGATCGGTATAAGGTGGCTCGATGTGTCGTGTTTTAGGCTACAAATTGCTATGTCGCAGATTTGCGTACGACGAATAGAAGCGGAGTTATAGTTGTTTATATCTGTCAGGCCATGAATCACCATTGACGGCCGGATTGCCTACCACTCGGAACGACCGACGTTTGCCGAAACTATGCAAGTTCGTCGCAGATCGGTATAAGGTGGGTCGTTGGGCCGTGTTTTAAGCTACAACTTGCTATGTCGTAGATTCGCATACGACGAATAGAAGCGGAGTTATCGATGTTTATATCTGTGAGGCCATGAATCACCATTGACGACCGGATTGCCTACCACTCGGAACGATCGACGTTTGACGAATCTATGCAAGTTCCTCGCAGATCGGTATAAGGTGGGTCGATGTGTCGTGTTTTAAGCTACAAATTGCTATGTCGCAGATTTGCATACGACGAATAGAAGTGGAGTTATAGTTGTTTATATCTGTCAGGCCATGAATCACCATTGACGGCCGGATTGCCTTCCACTCGAAACGACCGATGTTTGACGAAACTATGCAAGTTCGTCGCAGATCGGTATAAGGTGGGTCGTTGGGCCGTTTTTTAAGCTACAAGTTGCTGTGTCGCAGATTCGCATACGACGAATAGAAGCGGAGTTATCGATGTTTATATCTGTGAGGCCATTAATCACCATTGACGACAGGATTGCCTACCACTCGGAACGATCGACGTTTGACGAAACTATGCAAGTTCGTCGCAGATCGGTATAAGGTGGCTCGATGTGTCGTGTTTTAGGCTACAAATTGCTACGCCGCAGATTTGCGTACGACGAATAGAAGCGCAGTTATAGTTGTTTATATCGGTCAGGCCATGAATCACCATTGACGGCCAGAATGCCTACCACTCGAAACGATCGATGTTTGACGAAACTATGCAAGTTCGTCGCAGATCGGTATAAGGTGGGTCGATGTGTGGTGCTTTAAGCTACAAATTGCTATGTCGCAGATTTGCATACGACGAATAGAAGCGGAGTTATAGTTGTCTATATCTGTGAGGCCATGAATCACCATTGACGGCCGGATTGCCTACCACTCGAAACGATCGATGTTTGACGAAACTATGCAAGTTCGTCGCAGATCGGTATAAGGTGGGTCGTTGGGCCGTGTTTTATGATACACATTGCTATGTCGCAGATTTGCATACGACGAATAGAAGCGGAGTTATAGTTGTTTATATCTGTCAGGCCGTGAATCACCATTGACGGCCGGATTGCCTACCACTCGGAACGATCGACGTTTGCCGAAACTACGCAAGTTCTTCGCAGATCGGTATAAGGTGGGTCTATGTGTCGTGTTTTAAGCTACAAATTGCTATGTCGCAGATTTGCATACGACGAATAGAGGCGGAGTTATAGTTGTTTATATCTGTGAGGCCATGAATCACCATTGACGGCAGGATTGCCTACCACTCGGAACGACCGACGTTTGACGAAACTATGCAAGTTCTTCGCAGATCGGTATAAGATGGGTCGATGTGTCGTGTTTTAAGCTACAAATTGCTATGTCGCAGATTCGCATAGACGAATAGAAGTGGAGTTATAGTTGTTTATATCTGTCAGGCCATTAATCACAATTGACGGCCGGATTGCCTTCCACTCGAAACGATCGATGTTTGACGAAACTATGCAAGTTCTTCGCAGATCGGTATAAGGTGGGTCGATGTGTCGTGTTTTAAGCTACAAATTGCTGTGTCGCAGATTTGCATACGACGAATAGAGGCGGAGTTATAGTTGTTTATATCTGTGAGGCCATGAATCACCATTGACGGCAGGATTGCCTACCACTCGGAACGATCGACGTTTGACGAAACTATGCAAGTTCTTCGCAGATCGGTATAAGATGGGTCGATGTGTCGTGTTTTAAGCTACAAATTGCTATGTCGCAGATTTGCATACGACGAATAGAAGTGGAGTTATAGTTGTTTATATCTGTCAGGCCATGAATCACCATTGACGGCCGGATTGCCTTCCACTCGAAACGATCGACGTTTGCCGAAACTATGCAAGTTCGTCGCAGATCGGTATAAGGTGGGTCGTTGGGCCGTGTTTTAAGCTACAAATTGCTATGTCGCAGATTTGCATACGACGAATAGAGGCGGAGTTATAGTTGTTTATATCTGTGAGGCCATTAATCACCATTGACGGCAGGATTGCCTACCACTCGGAACGATCGACGTTTGACGAAACTATGCAAGTTCTTCGCCGATCGGTATAAGATGGGCGATGTGTCGTGTTTTAAGCTACAAATTGCTATGTCGCAGATTCGCATACTACGAATAGTAGTGGAGTTATAGTTGTTTATATCTGTCAGGCCATGAATCACCATTGACGGCCGGATTGCCTTCCACTCGAAACAATCGATGTTTGACGAAACTATGCAAGTTCGTCGCAGATCGGTATAAGGTGGGTCGTTGGGCCGTGTTTTAAGCTACAAGTTGCTGTGTCGCAGATTCGCATACGACCAATAGAAGCGGAGTTATCGATGTTTATATCCGTGAGGCCATTAATCACCATTGACGACAGGATTGCCTACCACTCGGAACGATCGACGTTTGACGAAACTATGCAAGTTCGTCGCAGATCGGTATAAGGTGGGTCTATGTGTCGTGTTTTAAGCTACAAATTGCTATGTCGCAGATTTGCATACGACGAATAGAGGCGGAGTTATAGTTGTTTATATCTGTGAGGCCATGAATCACCATTGTCGGCAGGATTGCCTACCACTCGGAACGATCGACGTTTGACGAAACTATGCAAGTTCTTCGCAGATCGGTATAAGATGGGTCGATGTGTCGTGTTTTAAGCTACAAATTGCTATGTCGCAGATTCGCATACGACGAATAGAAGTGGAGTTATAGTTGTTTATATCTGTCAGGCCATGAATCACCATTGACGGCCGGATTGCCTTCCACTCGAAACGATCGATGTTTGACGAAACTATGCATGTTCTTCGCAGATCGGTATAAGGTGGGTCGATGTGTCGTGTTTTAAGCTACAAATTGCTATGTCGCAGATTTGCATACGACGAATAGAGGCGGAGATATAGTTGTTTATATCTGTCAGGCCATGAATCACCATTGACGGCCGAATTGCCTACCACTCGGAACGACCGACGTTTGCCGAAACTATGCAAGTTCGTCGCAGATCGGTATAAGGTGGCTCGATGTGTCGTGTTTTAGGCTACAAATTGCTACGCCGCAGATTTGCGTACGACGAATAGAAGCGCAGTTATAGTTGTTTATATCGGTCAGGCCATGAATCACCATTGACGGCCAGAATGCCTACCACTCGAAACGATCGATGTTTGACGAAACTATGCAAGTTCGTCGCAGATCGGTATAAGGTGGGTCGATGTGTGGTGCTTTAAGCTACAAATTGCTATGTCGCAGATTTGCATACGACGAATAGAAACGGAGTTATAGTTGTCTATATCTGTGAGGCCATGAATCACCATCGACGGCCGGATTGCCTACCACTCGAAACGATCGATGTTTGACGAAACTATGCAAGTTCGTCGCAGATCGGTATAAGGTGGGTCGTTGGGCCGTGTTTTAAGATACACATTGCTATGTCGCAGATTTGCATACGACGAATAGAAGCGGAGTTATAGTTGTTTATATCTGTCAGGCCGTGAATCACCATTGACGGCCGGATTGCCTACCACTCGGAACGACCGACGTTTGCCGAAACTATGCAAGTTCGTTGCAGATCGGTATAAGGTGTGTCGTTGGGCCGTGTTTTAAGCTACAAATTGCTATGCCGCAGATTTGCGTACGACGAATAGAAGCGGAGTTATAGTTGTTTATATTTGTCAGGCCATGAATCACCATTGACGGCCAGATTGCCTACCACTCGGAACGATCGACGTTTGCCGAAACTCTGCAAGTTCTTCGCAGATCGGTATAAGGTGGCTCGATGTGCCGTGTTTTAAGCTACAAATTGCTATGTCGCAGATTTGCATACGACGAATAGAAGCGGAGTTATAGTTGTTTATATCTGTCAGGCCGTGAATCACCATTGACGGCCGGATTGCATTCCACTCGAAACAATCGAGGTTTGACGAAACTATGCAAGTTCGTCGCAGATCGGTATAAGGTGGGTCGTTGGGCCGTGTATTAAGCTACAAGTTGCTGTTTCGCAGATTCGCATACGACGAATAGAAGCGGAGTTATAGTTGTTTATATCTGTGAGGCCATGAATCACCATTGACGGCAGGATTGCCTACCACTCGGAACGACCGACGTTTGACGAAACTATGCAAGTTCTTCGCAGATCGGTATAAGATGGGTCGATGTGTCGTGTTTTAAGCTACAAATTGCTATGTCGCAGATTCGCATAGACGAATAGAAGTGGAGTTATAGTTGTTTATATCTGTCAGGCCATGAATCACCATTGACGGCCGGATTGCCTTCCACTCGAAACAATCGATGTTTGACGAAACTATGCAAGTTCGTCGCAGATCGGTATAAGGTGGGTCGTTGGGCCGTGTTTTAAGCTACAAGTTGCTGTGTCGCAGATTCGCATACGACGAATAGAAGCGGAGTTATCGATGTTTATATCTGTGAGGCCATTAATCACCATTGACGACAGGATTGCCTACCACTCGGAATGATCGACGTTTGACGAAACTAGGCAAGTTCGTCGCAGATCGGTATAATGTGGGTCGTTGGGCCGTGTTTTAAGATACAAATTGCTATGTCGCAGATTCGCATACGACCAATAGAAGCGGAGTTATCGATGTTTATATCCGTGAGGCCATTAATCACCATTGACGACAGGATTGCCTACCACTCGGAACGATCGACGTTTGACGAAACTATGCAAGTTCGTCGCAGATCGGTATAAGGTGGGTCTATGTGTCGTGTTTTAAGCTACAAATTGCTATGTCGCAGATTTGCATACGATCGAATAGAGGCGGAGTTATAGTTGTTTTTATCTGTGAGGCCATGAATCACCATTGACGGCAGGATTGCCTACCACTCGGAACGATCGACGTTTGACGAAACTATGCAAGTTCTTCGCAGATCGGTATAAGATGGGTCGATGTGTCGTGATTTAAGCTACAAATTGCTATGTCGCAGATTCGCATACGACGAATAGAAGTGGAGTTATAGTTGTTTATATCTGTCAGGCCATGAATCACCATTGACGGCCGGATTGCCTTCCACTCGAAACGATCGATGTTTGACGAAACTATGCATGTTCTTCGCAGATCGGTATAAGGTGGGTCGATGTGTCGTGTTTTAAGCTACAAATTGCTATGTCGCAGATTTGCATACGACGAATAGAGGCGGAGTTATAGTTGTTTATATCTGTGAGGCCATGAATCACCATTGACGGCAGGATTGCCTACCACTCGGAACGATCGACGTTTGCCGAAACTATGCAAGTTCTTCGCAGATCGGTATAAGGTGAGTCTATGTGTCGTGATTTAAGCTACAAATTGCTATGTCGGAGATTTGCATACGACGAATAGAGGCGGAGTTATAGTTGTTTATATCTGTGAGGCCATGAATCACCATTGACGGCAGGATTGCCTACCACTCGGAACGATCGACGTTTGACGAAACTATGCAAGTTCTTCGCAGATCGGTATTAAGATGGGTCGATGTGTCGTGTTTTAAGCTACAAATTGCTATGTCGCAGATTCGCATACGACGAATAGAAGTGGAGTTATAGTTGTTTATATCTGTCAGGCCATGAATCACCATTGACGGCCGGATTGCCTTCCACTCGAAACGATCGATGTTTGACGAAACTATGCAAGTTCTTCGCATATCGGTATAAGGTGGGTCGATGTGTCGTGTTTTAAGCTACAAATTGCTATGTCGCAGATTTGCAAACGACGAATAGAGGCGGAGTTATCGATGTTTATATCAGTGAGGCCATTAATCACCATTGACGACAGGATTGCCTACCACTCGGAACGATCGACGTTTGACGAAACTATGCAAGTTCGTCGCAGATCGGTATAAGGTGGGTCGTTGGGCCGTGTTTTAAGCTACAAATTGCTATGTCGCAGATTTGCATACGACGAATAGAAGCAGAGTTATAGTTGTTTATATCTGTGAGGCCATGAATCACCATTGACGGCAGGATTGCCTACCACTCGGAACGATCGACGTTTGCCGAAACTATGCAAGTTCGTCGCAGATCGGTATAAGGTGGCTCGATGTGTCGTGTTTTAGGCTACAAATTGCTATGTCGCAGATTTGCGTACGACGAATAGAAGCGGAGTTATAGTTGTTTATATCTGTCAGGCCATGAACCACCATTGACGGCCGGATTGCCTACCACTCGGAACGACCGACGTTTGCCGAAACAATGCAAGTTCGTCGCAGATCGGTATAAGGTGGGTCGTTGGGCCGCGTTTTAAGCTACAAATTGCTATGTCGCAGATTTGCATACGACGAATAGAAGCAGAGTTATAGTTGTTTATATCTGTGAGGCCATGAATCACCATTGACGGCAGGATTGCCTACCACTCGGAACGATCGACGTTTGACGAAACTATGCAAGTTCTTCGCAGATCGGTATAAGATGGGTCGATGTGTCGTGTTTTAAGCTACAAATTGCTATGTCGCAGATTTGCGTACGACGAATAGAAGCGGAGTTATAGTTGTTTGTATCTGTCAGGCCATGAATCACCATTGACGGCCGGATTGCCTACCACTCGGAACGACCGACGTTTGCCGAAACTATGCAAGGTCGTCGCAGATCGGTATAATGTGGGTCGTTGGGCCGTGTTTTAAGATACAAATTGCTATGTCGCAGATTCGCATACGACCAATAGAAGCGGAGTTATCGATGTTTATATCCGTGAGGCCATTAATCACCATTGACGACAGGATTGCCTACCACTCGGAACGATCGACGTTTGACGAAACTATGCAAGTTCGTCGCAGATCGGTATAAGGTGGGTCGATGTGTCGTGTTTTAGGCTACAAATTGCTATGTCGCATATTTGCGTGCGACGAATAGAAGCGGAGTTATAGTTGTTTATATCTGTCAGGCCATGAACCACCATTGACGGCCGGATTGCCTACCACTCGGAACGACCGACGTTTGCCGAAACTATGCAAGTTCGTCGCAGATCGGTATAAGGTGGGTCGTTGGGCCGTGTTTTAAGCTACAACTTGCTATGTCGCAGATTTGCATACGACGAATAGAGGCGGAGTTATAGTTGTTTATATCTGTGAGGCCATGAATCACCATTGACGGCAGGATTGCCTACCACTCGGAACGATCGACGTTTGACGAAACTATGCAAGTTCTTCGCAGATCGGTATAAGATGGGTCGATGTGTCGTGCTTTAAGCTACAAATTGCTATGTCGCAGATTCGCATACTACGAATAGAAGTGGAGTTATAGTTGTTTATATCTGTCAGGCCATGAATCACCATTGACGGCCGGATTGCCTTCCACTCGAAACAATCGATGTTTGACGAAACTATGCAAGTTCGTCGCAGATCGGTATAAGGTGGGTCGTTGGGCCGTGTTTTAAGCTACAAGTTGCTGTGTCGCAGATTCGCATACGACGAATAGAAGCGGAGTTATAGTTGTGTATATCTGTCAGGCCGTGAATCACCATTGACGGCCGGATTGCCTACCACTCGGAACGATCGACGTTTGCCGAAACTATGCAAGTTCTTCGCAGATCGGTATAAGATGGGTCGATGTGCCGTGTTTTAAGCTACAAATTGCTATGTCGCAGATTTGCATACGACGAATAGAAGCGGAGTTATCGATGTTTATATCTGTGAGGCCATTAATCACCATTGACGACAGGATTGCCTACCACTCGGAATGATCGACGTTTGACGAAACTAGGCAAGTTCGTCGCAGATCGGTATAATGTGGGTCGTTGGGCCGTGTTTTAAGATACAAATTGCTATGTCGCAGATTCGCATACGACCAATAGAAGCGGAGTTATCGATGTTTATATCCGTGAGGCCATTAATCACCATTGACGACAGGATTGCCTACCACTCGGAACGATCGACGTTTGACGAAACTATGCAAGTTCGTCGCAGATCGGTATAAGGTGGGTCTATGTGTCGTGTTTTAAGCTACAAATTGCTATGTCGCAGATTTGCATACGACGAATAGAGGCGGAGTTATAGTTGTTTATATCTGTGAGGCCATGAATCACCATTGACGGCAGGATTGCCTACCACTCGGAACGATCGACGTTTGACGAAACTATGCAAGTTCTTCGCAGATCGGTATAAGATGGGTCGATGTGTCGTGATTTAAGCCACAAATTGCTATGTCGCAGATTCGCATACGACGAATAGAAGTGGAGTTATAGTTGTTTATATCTGTCAGGCCATGAATCACCATTGACGGCCGGATTGCCTTCCACTCGAAACGATCGATGTTTGACGAAACTATGCATGTTCTTCGCAGATCGGTATAAGGTGGGTCGATGTGTCGTGTTTTAAGCTACAAATTGCTATGTCGCAGATTTGCATACGACGAATAGAGGCGGAGTTATAGTTGTTTATATCTGTGAGGCTATGAATCACCATTGACGGCCGGATTGCCTTCCACTCGAAACGACCGATGTTTGACGAAACTGTGCAAGTTCGTCGCAGATCGGTATAAGGTGGGTCGTTGGGCCGTTTTTTAAGCTACAAGTTGCTGTGTCGCAGATTCGCATACGACGAATAGAAGCGGAGTTATCGATGTTTATATCTGTGAGGCCATTAATCACCATTGACGACAGGATTGCCTACCACTCGGAACGATCGACGTTTGACGAAACTATGCAAGTTCATCGCAGATCGGTATAAGGTGGCTCGATGTGTCGTGTTTTAGGCTACAAGTTGCTATGTCGCAGATTTGCGTACGACGAATAGAAGCGGAGATATAGTTGTTTATATCTGTCAGGCCATGAATCACCATTGACGGCCGAATTGCCTACCACTCGGAACGACCGACGTTTGCCGAAACTATGCAAGTTCGTCGCAGATCGGTATAAGGTGGCTCGATGTGTCGTGTTTTAGGCTACAAATTGCTACGCCGCAGATTTGCGTACGACGAATAGAAGCGCAGTTATAGTTGTTTATATCGGTCAGGCCATGAATCACCATTGACGGCCAGAATGCCTACCACTCGAAACGATCGATGTTTGACGAAACTATGCAAGTTCGTCGCAGATCGGTATAAGGTGGGTCGATGTGTGGTGCTTTAAGCTACAAATTGCTATGTCGCAGATTTGCATACGACGAATAGAAGCGGAGTTATAGTTGTCTATATCTGTGAGGCCATGAATCACCATCGACGGCCGGATTGCCTACCACTCGAAACGATCGATGTTTGACGAAACTATGCAAGTTCGTCGCAGATCGGTATAAGGTGGGTCGTTGGGCCGTGTTTTAAGATACACATTGCTATGTCGCAGATTTGCATACGACGAATAGAAGCGGAGTTATAGTTGTTTATATCTGTCAGGCCGTGAATCACCATTGACGGCCGGATTGCCTACCACTCGGAACGACCGACGTTTGCCGAAACTATGCAAGTTCGTTGCAGATCGGTATAAGGTGTGTCGTTGGGCCGTGTTTTAAGCTACAAATTGCTATGCCGCAGATTTGCGTACGACGAATAGAAGCGGAGTTATAGTTGTTTATATTTGTCAGACCATGAATCACCATTGACGGCCAGATTGCCTACCACTCGGAACGATCGACGTTTGCCGAAACTCTGCAAGTTCTTCGCAGATCGGTATAAGGTGGCTCGATGTGCCGTGTTTTAAGCTACAAATTGCTATGTCGCAGATTTGCATACGACGAATAGAAGCGGAGTTATCGATGTTTATATCTGTGAGGCCATTAATCACCATTGACGACAGGATTGCCTACCACTCGGAACGATCGACGTTTGACGAAACTATGCAAGTTCGTCGCAGATCGGTATAAGGTGGGTCTATGTGTCGTGTTTTAAGCTACAAATTGCTATGTCGCAGATTTGCATACGACGAATAGAGGCGGAGTTATAGTTGTTTATATCTGTGAGGCCATGAATCACCATTGACGGCAGGATTGCCTACCACTCGGAACGATCGACGTTTGACGAAACTATGCAAGTTCTTCGCAGATCGGTATAAGATGGGTCGATGTGTCGTGATTTAAGCTACAAATTGCTATGTCGCAGATTCGCATACGACGAATAGAAGTGGAGTTATAGTTGTTTATATCTGTCAGGCCATGAATCACCATTGACGGCCAGATTGCCTTCCACTCGGAACGATCGACATTTGCCGAAACTATGCAAGTTCCTCGCAGATCGGTATAAGGTGGCTCGATGTGTCGTGTTTTAGGCTCCAAATTGCTATGTCACAGATTTGCGTACGACGAATAGAAGCGGAGTTATATTTGTTTATATCTGTCAGGCCGTGAATCACCATTGACGGCCGGATTGCCTACAACTCGGAACGATCGACGTTTGCCGAAACTATGCAAGTTCTTCGCAGATCGGTATAAGGTGAGTCTATGTGACGTGATTTAAGCTACAAATTGCTATGTCGCAGATATGCATACGACGAATAGAGGCGGAGTTACAGTTGTTTATATCTGTGAGGCCATGAATCACCATTGACGGCAGGATTGCCTACCACTCGGAACGATCGACGTTTGACGAAACTATGCAAGTTCTTCGCAGATCGGTATTAAGATGGGTCGATGTGTCGTGTTTTAAGCTACAAATTGCTATGTCGCAGATTCGCATACGACGAATAGAAGTGGAGTTATAGTTGTTTATATCTGTCAGGCCATGAATCACCATTGACGGCCGGATTGCCTTCCACTCGAAACGATCGATGTTTGACGAAACTATGCAAGTTCTTCGCAGATCGGTATAAGGTGGGTCGATGTGTCGTGTTTTAAGCTACAAATTGCTATGTCGCAGATTTGCAAACGACGAATAGAGGCGGAGTTATCGATGTTTATATCAGTGAGGCCATTAATCACCATTGACGACAGGATTGCCTACCACTCGGAACGATCGACGTTTGACGAAACTATGCAAGTTCGTCGCAGATCGGTATAAGGTGGGTCGTTGGGCCGTGTTTTAAGCTACAAATTGCTATGTCGCAGATTTGCATACGACGAATAGAAGCAGAGTTATAGTTGTTTATATCTGTGAGGCCATGAATCACCATTGACGGCAGGATTGCCTACCACTCGGAACGATCGACGTTTGACGAAACTATGCAAGTTCTTCGCAGATCGGTATAAGATGGGTCGATGTGTCGTGTTTTAGGCTACAAATTGCTACGTCGCATATTTGCGTGCGACGAATAGAAGCGGAGTTATAGTTGTTTATATCTGTCAGGCCATGAATCACCATTGACGGCCGGATTGCCTACCACTCGGAACGATCCACGTTTGCCGAAACTATGCAAGTTCGTCGCAGATCGGTATAAGGTGGCTCGATGTGTCGTGTTTTAGGCTACAAATTGCTATGTCGCAGATTTGCGTACGACGAATAGAAGCGGAGTTATAGTTGTTTATATCTGTCAGGCCATGAACCACCATTGACGGCCGGATTGCCTACCACTCGGAACGACCGACGTTTGCCGAAACTATGCAAGTTCGTCGCAGATCGGTATAAGGTGGGTCGTTGGGCCGCGTTTTAAGCTACAAATTGCTATGTCGCAGATTTGCATACGACGAATAGAAGCAGAGTTATAGTTGTTTATATCTGTGAGGCCATGAATCACCATTGACGGCAGGATTGCCTACCACACGGAACGATCGACGTTTGACGAAACTATGCAAGTTCTTCGCAGATCGGTATAAGATGGGTCGATGTGTCGTGTTTTAAGCTACAAATTGCTATGTCGCAGATTTGCGTACGACGAATAGAAGCGGAGTTATAGTTGTTTGTATCTGTCAGGCCATGAATCACCATTGACGGCCGGATTGCCTACCACTCGGAACGACCGACGTTTGCCGAAACTATGCAAGTTCTTCGCAGATCGGTATAAGGTGGCTCGATGTGCCGTGTTTTAAGCTACAAATTGCTATGTCGCAGATTTGCATACGACGAATAGAAGCGGAGTTATAGTTGTTTATATCTGTCAGGCCGTGAATCACCATTGACGGCCGGATTGCCTACCACTCGAAACGATCGATGTTTGACGAAACTATGCAAGTTCGTCGCAGATCGGTATAAGGTGGGTCGTTGGGCCGTGTTTTAAGATACACATTGCTATGTCGCAGATTTGCATACGACGAATAGAAGCGGAGTTATAGTTGTTTATATCTGTCAGGCCGTGAATCACCATTGACGGCCGGATTGCCTACCACTCGGAACGACCGACGTTTGCCGAAACTATGCAAGTTCGTTGCAGATCGGTATAAGGTGTGTCGTTGGGCCGTGTTTTAAGCTACAAATTGCTATGCCGCAGATTTGCATACGACGAATAGAAGCGGAGTTATAGTTGTTTATATCTGTCAGGCCGTGAATCACCATTGACGGCCGGATTGCCTACCACTCGGAACGACCGACGTTTGCCGAAACTATGCAAGTTCGTTGCAGATCGGTATAAGGTGTGTCGTTGGGCCGTGTTTTAAGCTACAAATTGCTATGCCGCAGATTTGCGTACGACGAATAGAAGCGGAGTTATAGTTGTTTATATTTGTCAGACCATGAATCACCATTGACGGCCAGATTGCCTACCACTCGGAACGATCGACGTTTGCCGAAACTCTGCAAGTTCTTCGCAGATCGGTATAAGGTGGCTCGATGTGTCGTGTTTTAGGCTACAAGTTGCTATGTCGCAGATTTGCGTACGACGAATAGAAGCGGAGATATAGTTGTTTATATCTGTCAGGCCATGAATCACCATTGACGGCCGAATTGCCTACCACTCGGAACGACCGACGTTTGCCGAAACTATGCAAGTTCGTCGCAGATCGGTATAAGGTGGCTCGATGTGTCGTGTTTTAGGCTACAAATTGCTACGCCGCAGATTTGCGTACGACGAATAGAAGCGCAGTTATAGTTGTTTATATCGGTCAGGCCATGAATCACCATTGACGGCCAGAATGCCTACCACTCGAAACGATCGATGTTTGACGAAACTATGCAAGTTCGTCGCAGATCGGTATAAGGTGGGTCGATGTGTGGTGCTTTAAGCTACAAATTGCTATGTCGCAGATTTGCATACGACGAATAGAAGCGGAGTTATAGTTGTCTATATCTGTGAGGCCATGAATCACCATCGACGGCCGGATTGCCTACCACTCGAAACGATCGATGTTTGACGAAACTATGCAAGTTCGTCGCAGATCGGTATAAGGTGGGTCGTTGGGCCGTGTTTTAAGATACACATTGCTATGTCGCAGATTTGCATACGACGAATAGAAGCGGAGTTATAGTTGTTTATATCTGTCAGGCCGTGAATCACCATTGACGGCCGGATTGCCTACCACTCGGAACGACCGACGTTTGCCGAAACTATGCAAGTTCGTTGCAGATCGGTATAAGGTGTGTCGTTGGGCCGTGTTTTAAGCTACAAATTGCTATGCCGCAGATTTGCGTACGACGAATAGAAGCGGAGTTATAGTTGTTTATATTTGTCAGACCATGAATCACCATTGACGGCCAGATTGCCTACCACTCGGAACGATCGACGTTTGCCGAAACTCTGCAAGTTCTTCGCAGATCGGTATAAGGTGGCTCGATGTGCCGTGTTTTAAGCTACAAATTGCTATGTCGCAGATTTGCATACGACGAATAGAAGCGGAGTTATAGTTGTTTATATCTGTCAGGCCGTGAATCACCATTGACGGCCGGATTGCCTACCACTCGGAACGATCGACGTTTGCCGAAACTACGCAAGTTCTTCGCAGATCGGTATAAGGTGGGTCTATGTGTCGTGTTTTAAGCTACAAATTGCTATGTCGCAGATTTGCATACGACGAATAGAGGCGGAGTTATAGTTGTTTTTATCTGTGAGGCCATGAATCACCATTGACGGCAGGATTGCCTACCACTCGGAACGACCGACGTTTGACGAAACTATGCAAGTTCTTCGCAGATCGGTATAAGATGGGTTGATGTGTCGTGTTTTAAGCTACAAATTGCTATGTCGCAGATTCGCATAGACGAATAGAAGTGGAGTTATAGTTGTTTATATCTGTCAGGCCATTAATCACCATTGACGGCCGGATTGCCTTCCACTCGAAACGATCGATGTTTGACGAAACTATGCAAGTTCTTCGCAGATCGGTTTAAGGTGGGTCGATGTGTCGTGTTTTAAGCTACAAATTGCTGTGTCGCAGATTTGCATACGACGAATAGAGGCGGAGTTATAGTTGTTTATATCTGTGAGGCCATGAATCACCATTGACGGCAGGATTGCCTACCACTCGGAACGATCGACGTTTGACGAAACTATGCAAGTTCTTCGCAGATCGGTATAAGATGGGTCGATGTGTCGTGTTTTAAGCTACAAATTGCTATGTCGCAGATTTGCATACGACGAATAGAAGTGGAGTTATAGTTGTTTATATCTGTCAGGCCATGAATCACCATTGACGGCCGGATTGCCTTCCACTCGAAACGATCGACGTTTGCCGAAACTATGCAAGTTCGTCGCAGATCGGTATAAGGTGGGTCGTTGGGCCGTGTTTTAAGCTACAAGTTGCTGTGTCGCAGATTCGCATACGACGAATAGAAGCGGAGTTATCGATGTTTATATCTGTGAGGCCATTAATCACCATTGACGACAGGATTGCCTACCACTCGGAACGATCGACGTTTGACGAAACTATGCAAGTTCGTCGCAGATCGGTATAAGGTGGGTCTATGTGTCGTGTTTTAAGCTACAAATTGCTATGTCGCAGATTTGCATACGACGAATAGAGGCGGAGTTATAGTTGTTTATATCTGTGAGGCCATGAATCACCATTGACGGCAGGATTGCCTACCACTCGGAACGATCGACGTTTGACGAAACTATGCAAGTTCTTCGCAGATCGGTATAAGATGGGTCGATGTGTCGTGATTTAAGCTACAAATTGCTATGTCGCAGATTCGCATACGACGAATAGAAGTGGAGTTATAGTTGTTTATATCTGTCAGGCCATGAATCACCATTGACGGCCGGATTGCCTTCCACTCGTAACGATCGACATTTGCCGAAACTATGCAAGTTCCTCGCAGATCGGTATAAGGTGGCTCGATGTGTCGTGTTTTAGGCTCCAAATTGCTATGTCACAGATTTGCGTACGACGAATAGAAGCGGAGTTATAGTTGTTTATATCTGTCAGGCCGTGAATCACCATTGACGGCCGGATTGCCTACAACTCGGAACGATCGACGTTTGCCGAAACTATGCAAGTTCTTCGCAGATCGGTATAAGGTGAGTCTATGTGTCGTGATTTAAGCTACAAATTGCTATGTCGCAGATATGCATACGACGAATAGAGGCGGAGTTATAGTTGTTTATATCTGTGAGGCCATGAATCACCATTGACGGCAGGATTGCCTACCACTCGGAACGATCGACGTTTGACGAAACTATGCAAGTTCTTCGCAGATCGGTATTAAGATGGGTCGATGTGTCGTGTTTTAAGCTACAAATTGCTATGTCGCAGATTCGCATACGACGAATAGAAGTGGAGTTATAGTTGTTTATATCTGTCAGGCCATGAATCACCATTGACGGCCGGATTGCCTTCCACTCGAAACGATCGATGTTTGACGAAACTATGCAAGTTCTTCGCAGATCGGTATAAGGTGGGTCGATGTGTCGTGTTTTAAGCTACAAATTGCTATGTCGCAGATTTGCAAACGACGAATAGAGGCGGAGTTATCGATGTTTATATCAGTGAGGCCATTAATCACCATTGACGACAGGATTGCCTACCACTCGGAACGATCGACGTTTGACGAAACTATGCAAGTTCGTCGCAGATCGGTATAAGGTGGGTCGATGTGTCGTGTTTTAGGCTACAAATTGCTACGTCGCATATTTGCGTGCGACGAATAGAAGCGGAGTTATAGTTGTTTATATCTGTCAGGCCATGAATCACCATTGACGGCCGGATTGCCTACCACTCGGAACGATCGACGTTTGCCGAAACTATGCAAGTTCGTCGCAGATCGGTATAAGGTGGCTCGATGTGTCGTGTTTTAGGCTACAAATTGCTATGTCGCAGATTTGCGTACGACGAATAGAAGCGGAGTTATAGTTGTTTATATCTGTCAGGCCATGAACCACCATTGACGGCCGGATTGCCTACCACTCGGAACGACCGACGTTTGCCGAAACTATGCAAGTTCGTCGCAGATCGGTATAAGGTGGGTCGTTGGGCCGCGTTTTAAGCTACAAATTGCTATGTCGCAGATTTGCATACGACGAATAGAAGCAGAGTTATAGTTGTTTATATCTGTGAGGCCATGAATCACCATTGACGGCAGGATTGCCTACCACACGGAACGATCGACGTTTGACGAAACTATGCAAGTTCTTCGCAGATCGGTATAAGATGGGTCGATGTGTCGTGTTTTAAGCTACAAATTGCTATGTCGCAGATTTGCGTACGACGAATAGAAGCGGAGTTATAGTTGTTTGTATCTGTCAGGCCATGAATCACCATTGACGGCCGGATTGCCTACCACTCGGAACGACCGACGTTTGCCGAAACTATGCAAGGTCGTCGCAGATCGGTATAATGTGGGTCGTTGGGCCGTGTTTTAAGATACATATTGCTATGTCGCAGATTCGCATACGACCACTAGAAGCGGAGTTATCGATGTTTATATCCGTGAGGCCATTAATCACCATTGACGACAGGATTGCCTACCACTCGGAATGATCGACGTTTGACGAAACTATGCAAGTTCGTCGCAGATCGGTATAAGGTGGCTCGATGTGTCCTGTTTTAGGCTACAAATTGCTATGTCGCATATTTGCGTGCGACGAATAGAAGCGGAGTTATAGTTGTTTATATCTGTCAGGCCATGAACCACCATTGACGGCCGGATTGCCTACCACTCGGAACGACCGACGTTTGCCGAAACTATGCAAGTTCGTCGCAGATCGGTATAAGGTGGGTCGTTGGGCCGTGTTTTAAGCTACAACTTGCTATGTCGCAGATTTGCATACGACGAATAGAGGCGGAGTTATAGTTGTTTATATCTGTGAGGCCATGAATCACCATTGACGGCAGGATTGCCTACCACTCGGAACGATCGACGTTTGACGAAACTATGCAAGTTCTTCGCAGATCGGTATAAGATGGGTCGATGTGTCGTGTTTTAAGCTACAAATTGCTATGTCGCAGATTTGCATACGACGAATAGAAGCGGAGTTATAGTTGTTTATATCTGTCAGGCCGTGAATCACCATTGACGGCCGGATTGCCTACCACTCGGAACGATCGACGTTTGCCGAAACTATGCAAGTTCTTCGCAGATCGGTATAAGGTGGGTCGATGTGTCGTGTTTTAAGCTACAAATTGCTATGTCGCAGATTCGCATACGACGAATAGAAGTGGAGTTATAGTTGTTTATATCTGTCAGGCCATGAATCACCATTGATGGCCGGATTGCCTACCACTCGGAACGATCGACGTTTGACGAAACTATGCAAGTTCTTCGCAGATCGGTATAAGGTGGGACGATGTGTCGCGTTTTAGGCTACAAATTGCTATGTCGCAGATTTGCAAACGACGAATAGAAGCGGAGTTGTAGTTGTTTATATCTGTGAGGTCATGAATCATCATTGACGGCCGGATTGCCTACCACTCGGAACGATCGACATTTGACGAAACTATGCAAGTTCTTCGCAGATCGGTATAAGGTGGGTCGATGTGTCGTGTTTTAAGCTACAAATTGCTATGTCGCAGATCGGTATAAGGTGGCTCGATGTGTCGTGTTTTAAGCTACAAATGGCTATGTCGCAGATTTGCATACGACGAATAGAAGCGGAGTTGCAGTTGTTTATATCTGTGAGGCCATGAATCACCATCGGCGGCCGGATTGCCTACCACTCGGAACGATCGACGATTGACGAAACTATGAAAGATCTTTTCAGATCGGTATAAGGTGGGTCGATGTGTCGTGGTTTAAGCTACAACTTGCTATGTCGCAGATTTGCATACAACAAATAGAAGCGGAGTTACAGTTGTTAATGTCTGTGAGGCCATGAATCACCATTGACGGCCGGATTGCCTTCCACTCGAAACGATCGATGTTTGACGAAACTATGCAGGTTCGACGCAGATCGGTATAAGGTGGGTCGTTGGGCCGTGTTTTAAGCTACAACTTGCTATTTCGCAGATTCGCATACGACGAATAGAAGCGGAGTTATCGATGTTTATATCTGTGAGGCCATTAACCACCATTGACGACCGGATTGCCTACCACTCAGAACGATCGACGCTTGACGAAACTATGCAAGTTCGTCGCAGATCGGTATAAGGTGGCTCGATGTGTCGTGTTTTAGGCTACAAATTGCTATGTCGCAGATTTGCATACGACGAATAGAAGCGGAGTTATAGTTATTTATATCTGTGAGGCCATGAATCACCATCGACGGCCGGATTGCCTACCACTCGGAACGATCGACGTTTGATGAAACTATGCAAGTTCTTCGCAGATCGGTATAAGGTGGGTCGATGTGTCGTGTTTTAAGCTACAAATTGCTATGTCGCAGATTTGCATACGACGAATAGAAGCGGAGTTATAGTTGTTTTTATTTGTCAGTCCATGAATCACCATTGACGACCGGATTGCCTTCCAATCGAAACGATCGATGTTTGACGAAACTATGCAAGTTCGTCGCAGATCGGTATAAGGTGTGTCGATGTGTCGTGCTTTAAGCTACAAATGGCTATGTCGCAGATTTGCATACGACGAATAGAAGCGGAGTTATAGTTGTTTATATCTGTCAGGCCGTGAATCACCATTGACGGACGGATTGCCTACCACTCGGAACGATCGACGTTTGACGAAACTATGCAAGTTCTTCGCAGATCGGTATAAGGTGGGACGATGTGTCGTGTTTTAACCTACAAATTGCTATGTCGCAGATTCGCATACGACGAATAGAAGCGGAGTTATAGTTGTTTATATGTGTCAGGCCATGAATCACCATTGACGCCTGGATTGCTTTCCACTCGAAACGACCGATGTTTGACGAAACTATGCAAGTTCTTCGCAGATCGGTATAAGATGGGTCGATGTGTCGTGTTTTAAGCTACAAATTGCTATGTCGCAGATTCGCGTTCTACGAATAGAAGTGGAGTTATAGTTGTTTATATCTGTCAGGCCATGAATCACCATTGACGGCCGGATTGCCTTCCACTCGAAACGATCGATGTTTGACGAAACTATGCAAGTTCGTCGCAGATCGGTGTAAGGTGGCTCGATGTGTCGTGTTTTAGGCTAGAAATTGCTATGTCGCAGATTTGCAAACGACGAATAGAAGCGGAGTTGTAGTTGTTTATATCTGTGAGGTCATGAATCATCATTGACGGCCGGAATGCCTACCACTTAGGGCAGAAGTCTCCCGAAGTTTTCCTGGACGCAAAAAAAAAAAAATGCCTACCACTCGAAACGATCGATGTTTGACGAAACTATGCAAGTTCGTCGCAGATCGGTATAAGGTGGGTCGATGTGTCGTGATTTAAGCTACAAATTGCTGTGTCGCAGATTTGCATACGACGAATAGAAGCGGAGTTATAGTTGTTTATATCTGTGAGGTCATGAATCATCATTGACGGCCGGAATGCCTACCACTCGAAACGATCGATGTTTGACGAAACTATGCAAGTTCGTCACAGATCGGTATAAGGTAGGTCGATGTGTCGTGCTTTAAGCTACAAATTGCTATGTCGCAGATTTGCATACGACGAATAGAAGCGGAGTTATAGTTGTTTATATCTGTGAGGTCATGAATCATCATTGACGGCCGGAATGCCTACCACTCGAAACGATCGATGTTTGACGAAACTATGCAAGTTCGTCGCAGATCGGTATAAGGTGGGTCGATGTGTCGTGTTTTAAGCTACAAATTGCTATGTCGCAGATTCGCATACGACGAATAGAAGTGGAGTTATAGTTGTTTATATCTGTCAGGCCATGAATCACCATTGACGGCCGGATTGCCTTCCACTCGAAACGATCGATGTTTGACGAAACTATGCAAGTTCGTCGCAGATCGGTATAAGGTGGCTCGATGTGTCGTGTTTTAGGCTACAAATTGCTATGTCGCAGATTTGCATACGACGAATAGATGCGGAGTTATAGTTGTTTATATCTGTGAGGTCATGAATCATCATTGACGGCCGGAATGCCTACCACTCGAAACGATCGATGTTTGACGAAACTATGCAAGTTCGTCGCAGATCGGTATAAGGTGGGTCGATGTATCGTGCTTTAAGCTACAAATTGCTATGTCGCAGATTTGCATACGACGAATAGAGGCGGAGTTATAGTTGTTTATATCTGTAAGGCCGTGAATCACCATTGACGACAGGATTGCCTAATACTCGGAACGATCGACGTTTGACGAAACAATGCAAGTTCTTCGCAGATCGGTATAAGATGGGTCGATGTGTCGTGTTTTAAGCTACAAATTGCTATGTCACAGATTTGCGTACGACGAATAGAAGCGGAGTTATAGTTGTTTATATCTGTCAGGCCGTGAATCACCATTGACGGCCGGATTGCCTACAACTCGGAACGATCGACATTTGCCGAAACTATGCAAGTTCTTCGCAGATCGGTATAAGGTGAGTCTATGTGTCGTGATTTAAGCTACAAATTGCTATGTCGCAGATTTGCAAACGACGAATAGAGGCGGAGTTATCGATGTTTATATCAGTGAGGCCATTAATCACCATTGACGACAGGATTGCCTACCACTCGGAACGATCGACGTTTGACGAAACTATGCAAGTTCGTCGCAGATCGGTATAAGGTGGGTCGTTGGGCCGTGTTTTAAGCTACAAATTGCTATGTCGCAGATTTGCATACGACGAATAGAAGCAGAGTTATAGTTGTTTATATCTGTGAGGCCATGAATCACCATTGACGGCAGGATTGCCTACCACTCGGAACGATCGACGTTTGACGAAACTATGCAAGTTCTTCGCAGATCGGTATAAGATGGGTCGATGTGTCGTGTTTTAGGCTACAAATTGCTACGTCGCATATTTGCGTGCGACGAATAGAAGCGGAGTTATAGTTGTTTATATCTGTCAGGCCATGAATCACCATTGACGGCCGGATTGCCTACCATTCGGAACGATCGACGTTTGCCGAAACTATGCAAGTTCGTCGCAGATCGGTATAAGGTGGCTCGATGTGTCGTGTTTTAGGCTACAAATTGCTATGTCGCAGATTTGCGTACGACGAATAGAAGCGGAGTTATAGTTGTTTATATCTGTCAGGCCATGAACCACCATTGACGGCCGGATTGCCTACCACTCGGAACGACCGACGTTTGCCGAAACTATGCAAGTTCGTCGCAGATCGGTATAAGGTGGGTCGTTGGGCCGCGTTTTAAGCTACAAATTGCTATGTCGCAGATTTGCATACGACGAATAGAAGCAGAGTTATAGTTGTTTATATCTGTGAGGCCATGAATCACCATTGACGGCAGGATTGCCTACCACACGGAACGATCGACGTTTGACGAAACTATGCAAGTTCTTCGCAGATCGGTATAAGATGGGTCGATGTGTCGTGTTTTAAGCTACAAATTGCTATGTCGCAGATTTGCGTACGACGAATAGAAGCGGAGTTATAGTTGTTTGTATCTGTCAGGCCATGAATCACCATTGACGGCCGGATTGCCTACCACTCGGAACGACCGACGTTTGCCGAAACTATGCAAGGTCGTCGCAGATCGGTATAATGTGGGTCGTTGGGCCGTGTTTTAAGATACAAATTGCTATGTCGCAGATTCGCATACGACCACTAGAAGCGGAGTTATCGATGTTTATATCCGTGAGGCCATTAATCACCATTGACGGCCGGATTGCCTACCACTCGGAACGACCGACGTTTGCCGAAACTATGCAAGTTCGTCGCAGATCGGTATAAGGTGGGTCGTTGGGCCGTGTTTTAAGCTACAACTTGCTATGTCGCAGATTTGCATACGACGAATAGAGGCGGAGTTATAGTTGTTTATATCTGTGAGGCCATGAATCACCATTGACGGCAGGATTGCCTACCACTCGGAACGATCGACGTTTGACGAAACTATGCAAGTTCTTCGCAGATCGGTATAAGATGGGTCGATGTGTCGTGTTTTAAGCTACAAATTGCTATGTCGCAGATTTGCAAACGACGAATAGAAGCGGAGTTGTAGTTGTTTATATCTGTGAGGTCATGAATCATCATTGACGGCCGGATTGCCTACCACTCGGAACGATCGACGTTTGACGAAACTATGCAAGTTCTTCGCAGATCGGTATAAGGTGGGTCGATGTGTCGTGTTTTAAGCTACAAATTGCTATGTCGCAGATCGGTATAAGGTGGCTCGATGTGTCGTGTTTTAAGCTACAAATGGCTATGTCGCAGATTTGCATACGACGAATAGAAGCGGAGTTGCAGTTGTTTATATCTGTGAGGCCATGAATCACCATCGGCGGCCGGATTGCCTACCACTCGGAACGATCGACGATTGACGAAACTATGAAAGATCTTTTCAGATCGGTATAAGGTGGGTCGATGTGTCGTGGTTTAAGCTACAACTTGCTATGTCGCAGATTTGCATACAACAAATAGAAGCGGAGTTACAGTTGTTAATGTCTGTGAGGCCATGAATCACCATTGACGGCCGGATTGCCTTCCACTCGAAACGATCGATGTTTGACGAAACTATGCAGGTTCGACGCAGATCGGTATAAGGTGGGTCGTTGGGCCGTGTTTTAAGCTACAACTTGCTATTTCGCAGATTCGCATACGACGAATAGAAGCGGAGTTATCGATGTTTATATCTGTGAGGCCATTAACCACCATTGACGACCGGATTGCCTACCACTCGGAACGATCGACGCTTGACGAAACTATGCAAGTTCGTCGCAGATCGGTATAAGGTGGCTCGATGTGTCGTGTTTTAGGCTACAAACTGCTATGTCGCAGATTTGCGTACGACGAATAGAAGCGGAGTTATAGTTGTTTATATCTGTGAGGCCATGAATCACCATCGACGGCCGGATTGCCTACCACTCGGAACGATCGACGTTTGACGAAACTATGGAAGTTCTTCGCAGATCGGTATAAGATGGGTCGATGTGTCGTGTTTTAAGCTACAAATTGCTATGTCGCAGATTCGCGTTCTACGAATAGAAGTGGAGTTATAGTTGTTTATATCTGTCAGGCCATGAATCACCATTGACGGCCGGATTGCCTTCCACTCGAAACGATCGATGTTTGACGAAACTATGCAAGTTCGTCGCAGATCGGTGTAAGGTGGCTCGATGTGTCGTGTTTTAGGCTAGAAATTGCTATGTCGCAGATTTGCAAACGACGAATAGAAGCGGAGTTGTAGTTGTTTATATCTGTGAGGTCATGAATCATCATTGACGGCCGGAATGCCTACCACTTAGGGCAGAAGTCTCCCGAAGTTTTCCTGGACGCAAAAAAAAAAAAATGCCTACCACTCGAAACGATCGATGTTTGACGAAACTATGCAAGTTCGTCGCAGATCGGTATAAGGTGGGTCGATGTGTCGTGCTTTAAGCTACAAATTGCTGTGTCGCAGATTTGCATACGACGAATAGAAGCGGAGTTATAGTTGTTTATATCTGTGAGGTCATGAATCATCATTGACGGCCGGAATGCCTACCACTCGAAACGATCGATGTTTGACGAAACTATGCAAGTTCGTCACAGATCGGTATAAGGTAGGTCGATGTGTCGTGCTTTAAGCTACAAATTGCTATGTCGCAGATTTGCATACGACGAATAGAAGCGGAGTTATAGTTGTTTATATCTGTGAGGTCATGAATCATCATTGACGGCCGGAATGCCTACCACTCGAAACGATCGATGTTTGACGAAACTATGCAAGTTCGTCGCAGATCGGTATAAGGTGGGTCGATGTGTCGTGTTTTAAGCTACAAATTGCTATGTCGCAGATTCGCATACGACGAATAGAAGTGGAGTTATAGTTGTTTATATCTGTCAGGCCATGAATCACCATTGACGGCCGGATTGCCTTCCACTCGAAACGATCGATGTTTGACGAAACTATGCAAGTTCGTCGCAGATCGGTATAAGGTGGCTCGATGTGTCGTGTTTTAGGCTACAAATTGCTATGTCGCAGATTTGCATACGACGAATAGATGCGGAGTTATAGTTGTTTATATCTGTGAGGTCATGAATCATCATTGACGGCCGGAATGCCTACCACTCGAAACGATCGATGTTTGACGAAACTATGCAAGTTCGTCGCAGATCGGTATAAGGTGGGTCGATGTATCGTGCTTTAAGCTACAAATTGCTATGTCGCAGATTCGCGTACTACGAATAGTAGTGGAGTTATAGTTGTTTATATCTGTGAGGCCATGAATCACCATTGACGGCCGGATTGCCTTCTACTCGAAACGATCGATGTTTGACGAAACTATGCAAGTTCGTCGCAGATTGGTATTAGGTGGGTCGTTGGGCCGTGCTTTAAGCTACAAGTTGCTATGTCGCAGATTTGCATACGACGAATAGAAGCGGAGTTATCGATGTTTATATCTGTGAGGCCATTAATCACCATTGACGACAGGATTGCCTACCACTCGGAACGATCGATGTTTGACGAAACTATGCAAGTTCGTCGCAGATCGGTATAAGGTGGCTCGATGTGTCGTGTTTTAGGCTACAAATTGCTATGCCGCAGATTCGCATACGACGATTAGAAGCGGAGTTATCGATGTTTATATCTGTGAGGCCATGAATCACCATCGACGGCCGGATTGCCTACCACTCGGAACGATCGACGTTTGACGAAACTATGCAAGTTCTTCGCAGATCGGTATAAGGTGGCTCGATGTGTCGTGTTTTAGGCTACAAATTGCTATGTCGCAGATTTGCGTACGACGAATAGAAGCGGAGTTATAGTTGTTTATATCTGTCAGGCCATGAATCACCATTGACGGCCGGATTGCCTACCACTCGGAACGATCGACGTTTGACGAAACTATGCAAGTTCTTCGCAGATCGGTATAAGGTGGGTCGATGTGTCGTGTTTTAAGCTACAAATTGCTATGTCGCAGATTTGCATACGACGAATAGAAGCAGTGTTATAGTTGTTTATATTTCTCAGGCCATGAATCACCATTGACGGCCGGATTGCCTTCCACTCGAAACGATCGATGTTTGACGAAACTATGCAAGTTCGTCGCAGATCGGTATAAGGTGGGTCGATGTGTCGTGCTTTAAGCTACAAGTTGCTATGTCGCAGATTTGCATACGACGAATAGAAGCGGAGTTATCGATGTTTATATCTGTGAGGCCATTAATCACCATTGACGACAGGATTGCCTACCACTCGGAACGATCGATGTTTGACGAAACTATGCAAGTTCGTCGCAGATCGGTATAAGGTGGCTCGATGTGTCGTGTTTTAGGCTACAAATTGCTATGCCGCAGATTCGCATACGACGATTAGAAGCGGAGTTATCGATGTTTATATCTGTGAGGTCATGAATCATCATTGACGGCCGGAATGCCTACCACTCGAAACGATCGATGTTTGACGAAACTATGCAAGTTCGTCGCTGATCGGTATAAGGTGACTCGATGTGTCATGTTTTAGGCTACAAATTGCTATGTCGCAGATTTGCGTACGACGAATAGAAGCGGAGTTGTAGTTGTTTATATCTGTGAGGTCATGAATCATCATTGACGGCCGGATTGCCTACCACTCGGAACGATCGACGTTTGACGAAACTATGCAAGTTCTTCGCAGATCGGTATAAGGTGGGTCGATGTGTCGTGTTTTAAGCTACAAATTGCTATGTCGCAGATTTGCATACGACGAATAGAAGCAGTGTTATAGTTGTTTATATTTCTCAGGCCATGAATCACCATTGACGGCCGGATTGCCTTCCACTCGAAACGATCGATGTTTGACGAAACTATGCAAGTTCGTCGCAGATCGGTATAAGGTGGGTCGATGTGTCGTGCTTTAAGCTACAAATTGCTATGTCTCAGATTTGCAAACGACGAATAGAAGCGGAGTTGTAGTTGTTTATATCTGTGAGGTCATGAATCATCATTGACGGCCGGAATGCCTATCACTCGAAACGATCGATGTTTGACGAAACTATGCAAGTTCGTCGCAGATCGGTATAAGGTGGGCCGATGTGTCGTGCTTTAAGCTACAAATTGCTATGTCGCAGATTTGCATGCGACGAATAGAAGCGGAGTTATAAGTTATTTATATCTGTGAGGCCATGAATCACCATCGACGGCCTGATTGCCTACCACTCGGAACGATCGACGTTTGACGAAACTTTGAAAGATCTTTTCAGATCGGTATAAGGTGGGTCGATGTGTCGTGGTTTAAGCTACAACTTGCTATGTCGCAGATTTGCATACAATAAATAGAAGCGGAGTTACAGTTGTTAATGTCTGTGAGGCCATGAATCACCATTGACGGCCGGATTGCCTTCCACTCGAAACGATCGATGTTTGACGAAACTATGCAAGTTCGTCGCAGATCGGTATAAGGTGGGTCGTTGGGCCGTGTTTTAAGCAGAAGTTGCTGTGTCGCAGATTCGCATACGACGAATAGAAGTGGAGTTATAGTTGTTTATATCTGTGAGGCCATTAATCACCATTGACGACAGGATTGCCTACCACTCGGAACGATCGACGTTTGACGAAACTATGCAAGTTCTTCGCAGATCGGTATAAGGTGGGACGATGTGTCGTGTTTTAACCTACAAATTGCTATGTCGCAGATTCGCATACGACGAATAGAAGCGGAGTTATAGTTGTTTATATCTGTCAGGCCATGAATCACCATTGACGCCTGGATTGCTTTCCACTCGAAACGACCGATGTTTGACGAAACTATGCAAGTTCGTCGCAGATCGGTGTAAGGTGGCTCGATGTGTCGTGTTTTAGGCTACAAATTGCTATGTCGCAGATTTGCGTACGACGAATAGAGGCGGTGTTATAGTTGTTTATATCTCTCAGGCCATGAATCACCATTGACGGCCGGATTGCCTACCACTCGAAACGATCGACGTTTGCCGAAACTCTGCAAGTTCGTCGCAGATCGGTATAAGGTGTGTCGATGTGTCGTGCTTTAAGCTACAAATGGCTATGTCGCAGATTTGCATACGACGAATAGAAGCGGAGTTATAGTTGTTTATATCTGTCAGGCCATGAATCACCATTGACGGCCGGATTGCCTTCCACTCGAAACGATCGATGTTTGACGAAACTATGAAAGATCTTTTCAGATCGGTATAAGGTGGGTCGATGTGTCGTGGTTTAAGCTACAACTTGCTATGTCGCAGATTTGCATACAACAAATAGAAGCGGAGTTACAGTTGTTAATGTCTGTGAGGCCATGAATCACCATTGACGGCCGGATTGCCTTCCACTCGAAACGATCGATGTTTGACGAAACTATGCAGGTTCGACGCAGATCGGTATAAGGTGGGTCGTTGGGCCGTGTTTTAAGCTACAACTTGCTATTTCGCAGATTCGCATACGACGAATAGAAGCGGAGTTATCGATGTTTATATCTGTGAGGCCATTAACCACCATTGACGACCGGATTGCCTACCACTCGGAACAATCGACGCTTGACGAAACTATGCAAGTTCGTCGCAGATCGGTATAAGGTGGCTCGATGTGTCGTGTTTTAGGCTACAAACTGCTATGTCGCAGATTTGCGTACGACGAATAGAAGCGGAGTTATAGTTGTTTATATCTGTCAGGCCATGAATCACCATTGACGGCCGGATTGCCTACCACTCGAAACGATCGATGTTTGACGAAACTATGCAAGTTCGTCGCAGATCGGTATAAGGTGGGTCGTTGGGCCGTGTTTTAAGCTACAAGTTGCTGTGTCGCAGATTCGCATACGACGAATAGAAGTGGAGTTATAGTTGTTTATATCTGTGAGGCCATTAATCACCATTGACGACAGGATTGCCTACCACTCGGAACGATCGACGATTGACGAAACTATGCAAGTTCTTCGCAGATCGGTATAAGGTGGGACGATGTGTCGTGTTTTAACCTACAAATTGCTATGTCGCAGATTCGCATACGACGAATAGAAGCGGAGTTATAGTTGTTTATATCTGTCAGGCCATGAATCACCATTGACGCCTGGATTGCTTTCCACTCGAAACGACCGATGTTTGACGAAACTATGCAAGTTCGTCGCAGATCGGTGTAAGGTGGCTCGATGTGTCGTGTTTTAGGCTACAAATTGCTATGTCGCAGATTTGCGTACGACGAATAGAGGCGGTGTTATAGTTGTTTATATCTCTCAGGCCATGAATCACCATTGACGGCCGGATTGCCTACCACTCGAAACGATCGACGTTTGCCGAAACTCTGCAAGTTCTTCGCAGATCGGTATAAGGTGGGTCGATGTGCCGTATTTTAAGCTACAAATTGCTATGTCGCAGATTTGCATACGACGAATAGAAGCGGAGTTATAGTTGTTTATATCTGTCAGGCCGTGAATCACCATTGACGGCCGGATTGCCTACCACTCGGAACGATCGACGTTTGCCGAAACTATGCAAGTTCTTCGCAGATCGGTATAAGGTGGGTCGATGTGTCGTGCTTTAAGCTACAAATTGCTATGTCGCAGATTTGCATACGACGAATAGAAGCGGAGTTATAGTTATTTATATCTGTGAGGCCATGAATCACCATCGACGGCCGGATTGCCTACCACTCGGAACGATCGACGTTTGACGAAACTATGCAAGTTCTTCGCAGATCGGTATAAGGTGGGACGATGTGTCGTGTTTTAACCTACAAATTGCTATGTCGCAGATTCGCATACGACGAATAGAAGCGGAGTTATAGTTGTTTATATGTGTCAGGCTATGAATCACCATTGACGCCTGGATTGCTTTCCACTCGAAACGACCGATGTTTGACGAAACTATGCAAGTTCGTCGCAGATCGGTATAAGGTGGCTCGATGTGTCGTGTTTTAGGCTACAAATTGCTATGTCGCAGATTTGCGTACGACGAATAGAAGCGGAGTTATAGTTGTTTATATCTGTCAGGCCATGAATCACCATTGACGGCCTGATTGCCTACCACTCGAAACGATCGATGTTTGACGAAACTATGCAAGTTCGTCGCTGATCGGCATAATGTGACTCGATGTGTCGCGTTTTAGGCTACAAATTGCTATGTCGCAGATTTGCAAACGACGAATAGAAGCGGAGTTGTAGTTGTTTATATCTGTGAGGTCATGAATCATCATTGACGGCCGGATTGCCTACCACTCGGAACGATCGACGTTTGACGAAACTATGCAGGTTCGACGCAGATCGGTATAAGGTGGGTCGTTGGGCCGTGTTTTAAGCTACAACTTGCTATTTCGCAGATTCGCATACGACGAATAGAAGCGGAGTTATCGATGTTTATATCTGTGAGGCCATTAACCACCATTGACGACCGGATTGCCTACCACTCGGAACGATCGACGCTTGACGAAACTATGCAAGTTCGTCGCAGATCGGTATAAGGTGGCTCGATGTGTCGTGTTTTAGGCTACAAACTGCTATGTCGCAGATTTGCGTACGACGAATAGAAGCGGAGTTATAGTTGTTTATATCTGTCAGGCCATGAATCACCATTGATGGCCGGATTGCCTACCACTCGAAACGATCGATGTTTGACGAAACTATGCAAGTTCGTCGCAGATCGGTATAAGGTGGGTCGTTGGGCCGTGTTGTAAGCTACAAGTTGCTGTGTCGCAGATTCGCATACGACGAATAGAAGTGGAGTTATAGTTGTTTATATCTGTGAGGCCATTAATCACCATTGACGACAGGATTGCCTACCACTCGGAACGATCGACGTTTGACGAAACTATGCAAGTTCTTCGCAGATCGGTATAAGGTGGGACGATGTGTCGTGTTTTAACCTACAAATTGCTATGTCGCAGATTCGCTTACGACGAATAGAAGCGGAGTTATAGTTGTTTATATGTGTCAGGCCATGAATCACCATTGACGCCTGGATTGCCTTCCACTCGAAACGACCGATGTTTGACGAAACTATGCAAGTTCGTCGCAGAACGGTGTAAGGTGGCTCGATGTGTCGTGTTTTAGGCTACAAATTTCTATGTCGCAGATTTGCGTACGACGAATAGAAGCGGAGTTATAGTTGTTTATATCTGTCAGGCCATGAATCACCATTGACGGCCGGATTGCCTACCACTCGGAACGATCGACGTTTGCCGAAACTCTGCAAGTTCCTTCGCAGATCGGTATAAGGTGGGTCGATGTGCCGTGTTTTAAGCTACAAATTGCTATGTCGCAGATTTGCATACGACGAATAGAAGCGGAGTAATAGTTGTTTATATCTGTCAGGCCGTGAATCACCATTGACGGCCGGATTGCCTACCACTCGGAACGATCGACGTTTGCCGAAACTATGCAAGTTCTTCGCAGATCGGTATAAGGTGGGTCGATGTGTCGTGCTTTAAGCTACAAATTGCTATGTCGCAGATTTGCATACGACGAATAGAAGCGGAGTTATAGTTATTTATATCTGTGAGGCCATGAATCACCATCGACGGCCGGATTGCCTACCACTCGGAACGATCGACGTTTGACGAAACTATGCAAGTTCTTCGCAGATCGGTATAAGGTGGGTCGATGTGTCGTGTTTTAAGCTACAAATTGCTATGTCGCAGATTTGCATACGACGAATAGAAGCGGAGTTATAGTTGTTTATATTTGTCAGTCCATGAATCACCATTGACGCCTGGATTGCTTTCCACTCGAAACGACCGATGTTTGACGAAATTATGCAAGTTCGTCGCAGATCGGTATAAGGTGGCTCGATGTGTCGTGTTTTAGGCTACAAATTGCTATGTCGCAGATTTGCGTACGACGAACAGAAGCGGAGTTATAGTTGTTTATATCTGTCAGGCCATGAATCACCATTGACGGCCGGATTGCCTACCACTCGGAACGATCGACGTTTGCCGAAACTCTGCAAGTTCTTCGCAGATCGGTATAAGGTGGGTCGATGTGCCGTGTTTTAAGCTACAAATTGCTATGTCGCAGATTTGCATACGACGAATAGAAACGGAGTTATAGTTGTTTATATCTGTCAGGCTGTGAATCACCATTGACGGCCGGATTGCCTACCACTCGGAACGATCGACGTTTGACGAAACTATGGAAGTTCTTCGCAGATCGGTATAAGATGGGTCGATGTGTCGTGTTTTAAGCTACAAATTGCTATGTCGCAGATTCGCGTTCTACGAATAGAAGTGGAGTTATAGTTGTTTATATCTGTCAGGCCATGAATCACCATTGACGGCCGGATTGCCTTCCACTCGAAACGATCGATGTTTGACGAAACTATGCAAGTTCGTCGCAGATCGGTGTAAGGTGGCTCGATGTGTCGTGTTTTAGGCTAGAAATTGCTATGTCGCAGATTTGCAAACGACGAATAGAAGCGGAGTTGTAGTTGTTTATATCTGTGAGGTCATGAATCATCATTGACGGCCGGAATGCCTACCACTTAGTGCAGAAGTCTCCCGAAGTTTTCCTGGACGCAAAAAAAAAAAAATGCCTACCACTCGAAACGATCGATGTTTGACGAAACTATGCAAGTTCGTCGCAGATCGGTATAAGGTGGGTCGATGTGTCGTGCTTTAAGCTACAAATTGCTGTGTCGCAGATTTGAATACGACGAATAGAACCGGAGTTATAGTTGTTTATATCTGTGAGGTCATGAATCATCATTGACGGCCGGAATGCCTACCACTCGAAACGATCGATGTTTGACGAAACTATGCAAGTTCGTCGCTGATCGGCATAAGGTGACTCGATGTGTCGTGTTTTAGGCTACAAATTGCTATGTCGCAGATTTGCAAACGACGAATAGAAGCGGAGTTGTAGTTTTTATATCTGTGAGGTCATGAATCATCATTGACGGCCGGATTGCCTACCACTCGGAACGATCGACGTTTGACGAAACTATGCAAGTTCTTCGCAGATCGGTATAAGGTGGGTCGATGTGTCGTGTTTTAAGCTACAAATTGCTATGTCGCAGATCGGTATAAGGTGGCTCGATGTGTCGTGTTTTAAGCTACAAATGGCTATGTCGCAGATTTGCATACGACGAATAGAAGCGGAGTTGCAGTTGTTTATATCTGTGTGGCCATGAATCACCATCGACGGCCGGATTGCCTACCACTCGGAACGATCGACGATTGACGAAACTATGAAAGATCTTTTCAGATCGGTATAAGGTGGGTCGATGTGTCGTGGTTTAAGCTACAACTTGCTATGTCGCAGATTCGCATACGACGAATAGAAGCGGAGTTATAGTTGTTTATATGTGTCAGGCCATGAATCACCATTGACGCCTGGATTGCTTTCCACTCGAAACGACCGATGTTTGACGAAACTATGCAAGTTCGTCGCAGATCGGTATAAGGTGGCTCGATGTGTCGTGCTTTAGGCTACAAATTGCTATGTCGCAGATTTGCGTACGACGAATAGAAGCGGAGTTATAGTTGTTTATATCTGTCAGGCCATGAATCACCATTGACGGCCTGATTGCCTACCACTCGAAACGATCGATGTTTGACGAAACTATGCAAGTTCGTCGCTGATCGGCATAAGGTGACTCGATGTGTCGCGTTTTAGGCTACAAATTGCTATGTCGCAGATTTGCAAACGACGAATAGAAGCGGAGTTGTAGTTGTTTATATCTGTGAGGTCATGAATCATCATTGACGGCCGGATTGCCTACCACTCGGAACGATCGACGTTTGACGAAACTATGCAAGTTCTTCGCAGATCGGTATAAGGTGGGTCGATGTGTCGTGTTTTAAGCTACAAATTGCTATGTCGCAGATCGGTATAAGGCGGCTCGATGTGTCGTGTTTTAAGCTACAAATGGCTATGTCGCAGATTTGCATACGACGAATAGAAGCGGAGTTGCAGTTGTTTATATCTGTGAGGCCATGAATCACCATCGGCGGCCGGATTGCCTACCACTCGGAACGATCGACGATTGATGAAACTATGAAAGATCTTTTCAGATCGGTATAAGGTGGGTCGATGTGTCGTGGTTTAAGCTACAACTTGCTATGTCGCAGATTTGCATACAACAAATAGAAGCGGAGTTACAGTTGTTAATGTCTGTGAGGCCATGAATCACCATTGACGGCCGGATTGCCTTCCACTCGAAACGATCGATGTTTGACGAAACTATGCAGGTTCGACGCAGATCGGTATAAGGTGGGTCGTTGGGCCGTGTTTTAAGCTACAACTTGCTATTTCGCAGATTCGCATACGACGAATAGAAGCGGAGTTATCGATGTTTATATCTGTGAGGCCATTAACCACCATTGACGACCGGATTGCCTACCACTCGGAACGAGCGACGCTTGACGAAACTATGCAAGTTCGTCGCAGATCGGTATAAGGTGGCTCGGTGTGTCGTGTTTTAGGCTACAAACTGCTATGTCGCAGATTTGCGTACGACGAATAGAAGCGGAGTTATAGTTGTTTATATCTGTCAGGCCATGAATCACCATTGACGGCCGGATTGCCTACCACTCGAAACGATCGATGTTTGACGAAACTATGCAAGTTCGTCGCAGATCGGTATAAGGTGGGTCGTTGGGCCGTGTTTTAAGCTACAAGTTGCTGTGTCGCAGATTCGGATACGACGAATAGAAGTGGAGTTATAGTTGTTTATATCTGTGAGGCCATTAATCACCATTGACGACAGGATTGCCTACCACTCGGAACGATCGACGTTTGACGAAACTATGCAAGTTCTTCGCAGATCGGTATAAGGTGGGACGATGTGTCGTGTTTTAACCTACAAATTGCTATGTCGCAGATTCGCATACGACGAATAGAAGCGGAGTTATAGTTGTTTATATGTGTCAGGCCATGAATCACCATTGACGCCTGGATTGCCTTCCACTCGAAACGACCGATGTTTGACGAAACTATGCAAGTTCGTCGCAGAACGGTGTAAGGTGGCTCGATGTGTCGTGTTTTAGGCTACAAATTTCTATGTCGCAGATTTGCGTACGACGAATAGAAGCGGAGTTATAGTTGTTTATATCTGTCAGGCCATGAATCACCATTGACGGCCGGATTGCCTACCACTCGGAACGATCGACGTTTGCCGAAACTCTGCAAGTTCTTCGCAGATCGGTATAAGGTGGGTCGATGTGCCGTGTTTTAAGCTACAAATTGCTATGTCGCAGATTTGCATACGACGAATAGAAGCGGAGTAATAGTTGTTTATATCTGTCAGGCCGTGAATCACCATTGACGGCCGGATTGCCTACCACTCGGAACGATCGACGTTTGCCGAAACTATGCAAGTTCTTCGCAGATCGGTATAAGGTGGGTCGATGTGTCGTGCTTTAAGCTACAAATTGCTATGTCGCAGATTCGCATACGACGAATAGAAGCGGAGTTATAGTTGTTATATGTGTCAGGCCATGAATCACCATTGACGCCTGGATTGCTTTCCACTCGAAACGACCGATGTTTGACGAAATTATGCAAGTTCGTCGCAGATCGGTATAAGGTGGCTCGAATTGTCGTGTTTTAGGCTACAAATTGCTATGTCGCAGATTTGCATACGACGAATAGAAGCGGAGTTATAGTTGTTTATATCTGTCAGGCCGTGAATCACCATTGACGGCCGGATTGCCTACCACTCGGAACGATCGACGTTTGACGAAACTATGGAAGTTCTTCGCAGATCGGTATAAGATGGGTCGATGTGTCGTGTTTTAAGCTACAAATTGCTATGTCGCAGATTCGCGTTCTACGAATAGAAGTGGAGTTATAGTTGTTTATATCTGTCAGGCCATGAATCACCATTGACGGCCGGATTGCCTACCACTCGGAACGATCGACGTTTGACGAAACTATGCAAGTTCTTCGCAGATCGGTATAAGGTGGGTCGATGTGTCGTGTTCTAAGCTACAAATTGCTATGTCGCAGATTTGCATACGACGAATAGAAGCGGAGTTATAGTTGTTTATATTTGTCAGTCCATGAATCACCATTGACGACCGGATTGCCTTCCAATCGAAACGATCGATGTTTGACGAAACTATGCAAGTTCGTCGCAGATCGGTATAAGGTGTGTCGATGTGTCGTGCTTTAAGCTACAAATGGCTATGTCGCAGATTTGCATACGACGAATAGAAGCGGAGTTATAGTTGTTTATATCTGTCAGGCCGTGAATCACCATTGACGGACGGATTGCCTACCACTCGGAACGATCGACGTTTGACGAAACTATGCAAGTTCTTCGCAGATCGGTATAAGGTGGGACGATGTGTCGTGTTTTAACCTACAAATTGCTATGTCGCAGATTCGCATACGACGAATAGAAGCGGAGTTATAGTTGTTTATATGTGTCAGGCCATGAATCACCATTGACGCCTGGATTGCTTTCCACTCGAAACGACCGATGTTTGACGAAACTATGCAAGTTCGTCGCAGATCGGTATAAGGTGGCTCGATGTGTCGTGTTTTAGGCTACAAATTGCTATGTCGCAGATTTGCGTACGACGAATAGAAGCGGAGTTATAGTTGTTTATATCTGTCAGGCCATGAATCACCATTGACGGCCTGATTGTCTACCACTCGAAACGATCGATGTTTGACGAAACTATGCAAGTTCGTCGCTGATCGGCATAAGGTGACTCGATGTGTCGCGTTTTAGGCTACAAATTGCTATGTCGCAGATTTGCAAACGACGAATAGAAGCGGAGTTGTAGTTGTTTATATCTGTGAGGTCATGAATCATCATTGACGGCCGGATTGCCTACCACTCGGAACGATCGACGTTTGACGAAACTATGCAAGTTCTTCGCAGATCGGTATAAGGTGGGTCGATGTGTCGTGTTTTAAGCTACAAATTGCTATGTCGCAGATCGGTATAAGGTGGCTCGATGTGTCGTGTTTTAAGCTACAAATGGCTATGTCGCAGATTTGTATACGACGAATAGAAGCGGAGTTGCAGTTGTTTATATCTGTGAGGCCATGAATCACCATCGGCGGCCGGATTGCCTACCACTCGGAACGATCGACGATTGACGAAACTATGAAAGATCTTTTCAGATCGGTATAAGGTGGGTCGATGTGTCGTGGTTTAAGCTACAACTTGCTATGTCGCAGATTTGCATACAACAAATAGAAGCGGAGTTACAGTTGTTAATGTCTGTGAGGCCATGAATCACCATTGACGGCCGGATTGCCTTCCACTCGAAACGATCGATGTTTGACGAAACTATGCAGGTTCGACGCAGATCGGTATAAGGTGGGTCGTTGGGCCGTGTTTTAAGCTACAACTTGCTATTTCGCAGATTCGCATACGACGAATAGAAGCGGAGTTATCGATGTTTATATCTGTGAGGCCATTAACCACCATTGACGACCGGATTGCCTACCACTCGGAACGATCGACGCTTGACGAAACTATGCAAGTTCGTCGCAGATCGGTATAAGGTGGCTCGATGTGTCGTGTTTTAGGCTACAAACTGCTACGTCGCAGATTTGCGTACGACGAATAGAAGCGGAGTTATAGTTGTTTATATCTGTCAGGCCATGAATCACCATTGACGGCCGGATTGCCTACCACTCGAAACGATCGATGTTTGACGAAACTATGCAAGTTCGTCGCAGATCGGTATAAGGTGGGTCGTTGGGCCGTGTTTTAAGCTACAAGTTGCTGTGTCGCAGATTCGCATACGACGAATAGAAGTGGAGTTATAGTTGTTTATATCTGTGAGGCCATTAATCACCATTGACGACAGGATTGCCTACCACTCGGAACGATCGACGTTTGACGAAACTATGCAAGTTCTTCGCAGATCGGTATAAGGTGGGACGATGTGTCGTGTTTTAACCTACAAATTGCTATGTCGCAGATTCGCATACGACGAATAGAAGCGGAGTTATAGTTGTTTATATGTGTCAGGCCATGAATCACCATTGACGCCTGGATTGCCTTCCACTCGAAACGACCGATGTTTGACGAAACTATGCAAGTTCGTCGCAGAACGGTGTAAGGTGGCTCGATGTGTCGTGTTTTAGGCTACAAATTTCTATGTCGCAGAATTGCGTACGACGAATAGAAGCGGAGTTATAGTTGTTTATATCTGTCAGGCCATGAATCACCATTGACGGCCGGATTGCCTACCACTCGGAACGATCGACGTTTGCCGAAACTCTGCAAGTTCCTTCGCAGATCGGTATAAGGTGGGTCGATGTGCCGTGTTTTAAGCTACAAATTGCTATGTCGCAGATTTGCATACGACGAATAGAAGCGGAGTAATAGTTGTTTATATCTGTCAGGCCGTGAATCACCATTGACGGCCGGATTGCCTACCACTCGGAACGATCGACGTTTGCCGAAACTATGCAAGTTCTTCGCAGATCGGTATAAGGTGGGTCGATGTGTCGTGATTTAAGCTACAAATTGCTATGTCGCAGATTTGCATACGACGAATAGAAGCGGAGTTATAGTTATTTATATCTGTGAGGCCATGAATCACCATCGACGGCCGGATTGCCTACCACTCGGAACGATCGACGTTTGACGAAACTATGCAAGTTCTTCGCAGATCGGTATAAGGTGGGTCGATGTGTCGTGTTTTAAGCTACAAATTGCTATGTCGCAGATTTGCATACGACGAATAGAAGCGGAGTTATAGTTGTTTATATTTGTCAGTCCATGAATCACCATTGACGCCTGGATTGCTTTCCACTCGAAACGACCGATGTTTGACGAAATTATGCAAGTTCGTCGCAGATCGGTATAAGGTGGCTCGATGTGTCGTGTTTTAGGCTACAAATTGCTATGTCGCAGATTTGCGTACGACGAACAGAAGCGGAGTTATAGTTGTTTATATCTGTCAGGCCATGAATCACCATTGACGGCCGGATTGCCTACCACTCGGAACGATCGACGTTTGCCGAAACTCTGCAAGTTCTTCGCAGATCGGTATAAGGTGGGTCGATGTGCCGTGTTTTAAGCTACAAATTGCTATGTCGCAGATTTGCATACGACGAATAGAAGCGGAGTTATAGTTGTTTATATCTGTCAGGCCGTGAATCACCATTGACGGCCGGATTGCCTACCACTCGGAACGATCGACGTTTGACGAAACTATGGAAGTTCTTCGCAGATCGGTATAAGATGGGTCGATGTGTCGTGTTTTAAGCTACAAATTGCTATGTCGCAGATTTGCATACGACGAATAGAAGCGGAGTAATAGTTGTTTATATCTGTCAGGCCGTGAATCACCATTGACGGCCGGATTGCCTACCACTCGGAACGATCGACGTTTGCCGAAACTATGGAAGTTCTTCGCAGATCGGTATAAGGTGGGTCGATGTGCCGTGTTTTAAGCTACAAATTGCTATGTCGCAGATTTGCATACGACGAATAGAAGCGGAGTAATAGTTGTTTATATCTGTCAGGCCGTGAATCACCATTGACGGCCGGATTGCCTACCACTCGGAACGATCGACGTTTGCCGAAACTATGCAAGTTCTTCGCAGATCGGTATAAGGTGGGTCGATGTGTCGTGCTTTAAGCTACAAATTGCTATGTCGCAGATTTGCATACGACGAATAGAAGCGGAGTTATAGTTGTTTATATCTGTCAGGCCGTGAATCACCATTGACGGACGGATTGCCTACCACTCGGAACGATCGACGTTTGACGAAACTATGCAAGTTCTTCGCAGATCGGTATAAGTTGGGACGATGTGTCGTGTTTTAACCTACAAATTGCTATGTCGCAGATTCGCATACGACAAATAGAAGCGGAGTTATAGTTGTTATATGTGTCAGGCCATGAATCACCATTGACGCCTGGATTGCTTTCCACTCGAAACGACCGATGTTTGACGAAATTATGCAAGTTCGTCGCAGATCGGTATAAGGTGGCTCGAATTGTCGTGTTTTAGGCTACAAATTGCTATGTCGCAGATTTGCATACGACGAATAGAAGCGGAGTTATAGTTGTTTATATCTGTCAGGCCGTGAATCACCATTGACGGCCGGATTGCCTACCACTCGGAACGATCGACGTTTGACGAAACTATGGAAGTTCTTCGCAGATCGGTATAAGATGGGTCGATGTGTCGTGTTTTAAGCTACAAATTGCTATGTCGCAGATTCGCGTTCTACGAATAGAAGTGGAGTTATAGTTGTTTATATCTGTCAGGCCATGAATCACCATTGACGGCCGGATTGCCTACCACTCGGAACGATCGACGTTTGACGAAACTATGCAAGTTCTTCGCAGATCGGTATAAGGTGGGTCGATGTGTCGTGTTCTAAGCTACAAATTGCTATGTCGCAGATTTGCATACGACGAATAGAAGCGGAGTTATAGTTGTTTATATTTGTCAGTCCATGAATCACCATTGACGACCGGATTGCCTTCCAATCGAAACGATCGATGTTTGACGAAACTATGCAAGTTCGTCGCAGATCGGTATAAGGTGTGTCGATGTGTCGTGCTTTAAGCTACAAATGGCTATGTCGCAGATTTGCATACGACGAATAGAAGCGGAGTTATAGTTGTTTATATCTGTCAGGCCGTGAATCACCATTGACGGACGGATTGCCTACCACTCGGAACGATCGACGTTTGACGAAACTATGCAAGTTCTTCGCAGATCGGTATAAGGTGGGACGATGTGTCGTGTTTTAACCTACAAATTGCTATGTCGCAGATTCACATACGACGAATAGAAGCGGAGTTATAGTTGTTTATATGTGTCAGGCCATGAATCACCATTGACGCCTGGATTGCTTTCCACTCGAAACGACCGATGTTTGACGAAACTATGCAAGTTCGTCGCAGATCGGTATAAGGTGGCTCGATGTGTCGTGTTTTAGGCTACAAATTGCTATGTCGCAGATTTGCGTACGACGAATAGAAGCGGAGTTATAGTTGTTTATATCTGTCAGGCCATGAATCACCATTGACGGCCTGATTGCCTACCACTCGAAACGATCGATGTTTGACGAAACTATGCAAGTTCGTCGCTGATCGGCATAAGGTGACTCGATGTGTCGCGTTTTAGGCTACAAATTGCTATGTCGCAGATTTGCAAACGACGAATAGAAGCGGAGTTGTAGTTGTTTATATCTGTGAGGTCATGAATCATCATTGACGGCCGGATTGCCTACCACTCGGAACGATCGACGTTTGACGAAACTATGCAAGTTCTTCGCAGATCGGTATAAGGTGGGTCGATGTGTCGTGTTTTAAGCTACAAATTGCTATGTCGCAGATCGGTATAAGGTGGCTCGATGTGTCGTGTTTTAAGCTACAAATGGCTATGTCGCAGATTTGCATACGACGAATAGAAGCGGAGTTGCAGTTGTTTATATCTGTGAGGCCATGAATCACCATCGGCGGCCGGATTGCCTACCACTCGGAACGATCGACGATTGACGAAACTATGAAAGATCTTTTCAGATCGGTATAAGGTGGGTCGATGTGTCGTGGTTTAAGCTACAACTTGCTATGTCGCAGATTTGCATACAACAAATAGAAGCGGAGTTACAGTTGTTAATGTCTGTGAGGCCATGAATCACCATTGACGGCCGGATTGCCTTCCACTCGAAACGATCGATGTTTGACGAAACTATGCAGGTTCGACGCAGATCGGTATAAGGTGGGTCGTTGGGCCGTGTTTTAAGCTACAACTTGCTATTTCGCAGATTCGCATACGACGAATAGAAGCGGAGTTATCGATGTTTATATCTGTGAGGCCATTAACCACCATTGACGACCGGATTGCCTACCACTCGGAACGATCGACGCTTGACGAAACTATGCAAGTTCGTCGCAGATCGGTATAAGGTGGCTCGATGTGTCGTGTTTTAGGCTACAAACTGCTATGTCGCAGATTTGCGTACGACGAATAGAAGCGGAGTTATAGTTGTTTATATCTGTCAGGCCATGAATCACCATTGACGGCCGGATTGCCTACCACTCGAAACGATCGATGTTTGACGAAACTATGCAAGTTCGTCGCAGATCGGTATAAGGTGGGTCGTTGGGCCGTGTTTTAAGCTACAAGTTGCTGTGTCGCAGATTCGCATACGACGAATAGAAGTGGAGTTATAGTTGTTTATATCTGTGAGGCCATTAATCACCATTGACGACAGGATTGCCTACCACTCGGAACGATCGACGTTTGACGAAACTATGCAAGTTCTTCGCAGATCGGTATAAGGTGGGACGATGTGTCGTGTTTTAACCTACAAATTGCTATGTCGCAGATTCGCATACGACGAATAGAAGCGGAGTTATAGTTGTTTATATGTGTCAGGCCATGAATCACCATTGACGCCTGGATTGCCTTCCACTCGAAACGACCGATGTTTGACGAAACTATGCAAGTTCGTCGCAGAACGGTGTAAGGTGGCTCGATGTGTCGTGTTTTAGGCTACAAATTTCTATGTCGCAGATTTGCGTACGACGAATAGAAGCGGAGTTATAGTTGTTTATATCTGTCAGGCCATGAATCACCATTGACGGCCGGATTGCCTACCACTCGGAACGATCGACGTTTGCCGAAACTCTGCAAGTTCCTTCGCAGATCGGTATAAGGTGGGTCGATGTGCCGTGTTTTAAGCTACAAATTGCTATGTCGCAGATTTGCATACGACGAATAGAAGCGGAGTAATAGTTGTTTATATCTGTCAGGCCGTGAATCACCATTGACGGCCGGATTGCCTACCACTCGGAACGATCGACGTTTGCCGAAACTATGCAAGTTCTTCGCAGATCGGTATAAGGTGGGTCGATGTGTCGTGCTTTAAGCTACAAATTGCTATGTCGCAGATTTGCATACGACGAATAGAAGCGGAGTTATAGTTATTTATATCTGTGAGGCCATGAATCACCATCGACGGCCGGATTGCCTACCACTCGGAACGATCGACGTTTGACGAAACTATGCAAGTTCTTCGCAGATCGGTATAAGGTGGGTCGATGTGTCGTGTTTTAAGCTACAAATTGCTATGTCGCAGATTTGCATACGACGAATAGAAGCGGAGTTATAGTTGTTTATATTTGTCAGTCCATGAATCACCATTGACGCCTGGATTGCTTTCCACTCGAAACGACCGATGTTTGACGAAATTATGCAAGTTCGTCGCAGATCGGTATAAGGTGGCTCGATGTGTCGTGTTTTAGGCTACAAATTGCTATGTCGCAGATTTGCGTACGACGAACAGAAGCGGAGTTATAGTTGTTTATATCTGTCAGGCCATGAATCACCATTGACGGCCGGATTGCCTACCACTCGGAACGATCGACGTTTGCCGAAACTCTGCAAGTTCTTCGCAGATCGGTATAAGGTGGGTCGATGTGCTGTGTTTTAAGCTACAAATTGCTATGTCGCAGATTTGCATACGACGAATAGAAGCGGAGTTATAGTTGTTTATATCTGTCAGGCCGTGAATCACCATTGACGGCCGGATTGCCTACCACTCGGAACGATCGACGTTTGACGAAACTATGGAAGTTCTTCGCAGATCGGTATAAGATGGGTCGATGTGTCGTGTTTTAAGCTACAAATTGCTATGTCGCAGATTCGCGTTCTACGAATAGAAGTGGAGTTATAGTTGTTTATATCTGTCAGGCCATGAATCACCATTGACGGCCGGATTGCCTTCCACTCGAAACGATCGATGTTTGACGAAACTATGCAAGTTCGTCGCAGATCGGTGTAAGGTGGCTCGATGTGTCGTGTTTTAGGCTAGAAATTGCTATGTCGCAGATTTGCAAACGACGAATAGAAGCGGAGTTGTAGTTGTTCATATCTGTGAGGTCATGAATCATCATTGACGGCCGGAATGCCTACCACTTAGTGCAGAAGTCTCCCGAAGTTTTCCTGGACGCAAAAAAAAAAAATGCCTACCACTCGAAACGATCGATGTTTGACGAAACTATGCAAGTTCGTCGCAGATCGGTATAAGGTGGGTCGATGTGTCGTGCTTTAAGCTACAAATTGCTGTGTCGCAGATTTGCATACGACGAATAGAACCGGAGTTATAGTTGTTTATATCTGTGAGGTCATGAATCATCATTGACGGCCGGAATGCCTACCACTCGAAACGATCGATGTTTGACGAAACTATGCAAGTTCGTCGCTGATCGGCATAAGGTGACTCGATGTGTCGTGTTTTAGGCTACAAATTGCTATGTCGCAGATTTGCAAACGACGAATAGAAGCGGAGTTGTAGTTGTTTATATCTGTGAGGTCATGAATCATCATTGACGGCCGGATTGCCTACCACTCGGAACGATCGACGTTTGACGAAACTATGCAAGTTCTTCGCAGATCGGTATAAGGTGGGTCGATGTGTCGTGTTTTAAGCTACAAACTGCTATGTCGCAGATCGGTATAAGGTGGCTCGATGTGTCGTGTTTTAAGCTACAAATGGCTATGTCGCAGATTTGCATACGACGAATAGAAGCGGAGTTGTAGTTGTTTATATCTGTGAGGTCATGAATCATCATTGACGGCCGGAATGCCTACCACTTAGTGCAGAAGTCTCCCGAAGTTTTCCTGGACGCAAAAAAAAAAAAATGCCTACCACTCGAAACGATCGACGTTTGACGAAACTATGCAAGTTCTTCGCAGATCGGTATAAGGTGGGTCGATGTGTCGTGTTTTAAGCTACAAATTGCTATGTCGCAGATCGGTATAAGGTGGCTCGATGTGTCGTGTTTTAAGCTACAAATGGCTATGTCGCAGATTTGCATACGACGAATAGAAGCGGAGTTGCAGTTGTTTATATCTGTGAGGCCATGAATCACCATCGGCGGCCGGATTGCCTACCACTCGGAACGATCGACGATTGACGAAACTATGAAAGATCTTTTCAGATCGGTATAAGGTGGGTCGATGTGTCGTGGTTTAAGCTACAACTTGCTATGTCGCAGATTTGCATACAACAAATAGAAGCGGAGTTACAGTTGTTAATGTCTGTGAGGCCATGAATCACCATTGACGGCCGGATTGCCTTCCACTCGAAACGATCGATGTTTGACGAAACTATGCAGGTTCGACGCAGATCGGTATAAGGTGGGTCGTTGGGCCGTGTTTTAAGCTACAACTTGCTATTTCGCAGATTCGCATACGACGAATAGAAGCGGAGTTATCGATGTTTATATCTGTGAGGCCATTAACCACCATTGACGACCGGATTGCCTACCACTCGGAACGATCGACGCTTGACGAAACTATGCAAGTTCGTCGCAGATCGGTATAAGGTGGCTCGGTGTGTCGTGTTTTAACCTACAAATTGCTATGTCGCAGATTCGCATACGACGAATAGAAGCGGAGTTATAGTTGTTTATATGTGTCAGGCCATGAATCACCATTGACGCCTGGATTGCCTTCCACTCGAAACGACCGATGTTTGACGAAACTATGCAAGTTCGTCGCAGAACGGTGTAAGGTGGCTCGATGTGTCGTGTTTTAGGCTACAAATTTCTATGTCGCAGATTTGCGTACGACGAATAGAAGCGGAGTTATAGTTGTTTATATCTGTCAGGCCATGAATCACCATTGACGGCCGGATTGCCTACCACTCGGAACGATCGACGTTTGCCGAAACTCTGCAAGTTCTTCGCAGATCGGTATAAGGTGGGTCGATGTGCCGTGTTTTAAGCTACAAATTGCTATGTCGCAGATTTGCATACGACGAATAGAAGCGGAGTAATAGTTGTTTATATCTGTCAGGCCGTGAATCACCATTGACGCCTGGATTGCTTTCCACTCGAAACGACCGATGTTTGACGAAATTATGCAAGTTCGTCGCAGATCGGTATAAGGTGGCTCGAATTGTCGTGTTTTAGGCTACAAATTGCTATGTCGCAGATTTGCATACGACGAATAGAAGCGGAGTTATAGTTGTTTATATCTGTCAGGCCGTGAATCACCATTGACGGCCGGATTGCCTACCACTCGGAACGATCGACGTTTGACGAAACTATGGAAGTTCTTCGCAGATCGGTATAAGATGGGTCGATGTGTCGTGTTTTAAGCTACAAATTGCTATGTCGCAGATTCGCGTTCTACGAATAGAAGTGGAGTTATAGTTGTTTATATCTGTCAGGCCATGAATCACCATTGACGGCCGGATTGCCTACCACTCGGAACGATCGACGTTTGACGAAACTATGCAAGTTCTTCGCAGATCGGTATAAGGTGGGTCGATGTGTCGTGGTTTAAGCTACAACTTGCTATGTCGCAGATTTGCATACAACAAATAGAAGCGGAGTTACAGTTGTTAATGTCTGTGAGGCCATGAATCACCATTGACGGCCGGATTGCCTTCCACTCGAAACGATCGATGTTTGACGAAACTATGCAGGTTCGACGCAGATCGGTATAAGGTGGGTCGTTGGGCCGTGTTTTAAGCTACAACTTGCTATTTCGCAGATTCGCATACGACGAATAGAAGCGGAGTTATCGATGTTTATATCTGTGAGGCCATTAACCACCATTGACGACCGGATTGCCTACCACTCGGAACGATCGACGCTTGACGAAACTATGCAAGTTCGTCGCAGATCGGTATAAGGTGGCTCGGTGTGTCGTGTTTTAACCTACAAATTGCTATGTCGCAGATTCGCATACGACGAATAGAAGCGGAGTTATAGTTGTTTATATGTGTCAGGCCATGAATCACCATTGACGCCTGGATTGCCTTCCACTCGAAACGACCGATGTTTGACGAAACTATGCAAGTTCGTCGCAGAACGGTGTAAGGTGGCTCGATGTGTCGTGTTTTAGGCTACAAATTTCTATGTCGCAGATTTGCGTACGACGAATAGAAGCGGAGTTATAGTTGTTTATATCTGTCAGGCCATGAATCACCATTGACGGCCGGATTGCCTACCACTCGGAACGATCGACGTTTGCCGAAACTCTGCAAGTTCCTTCGCAGATCGGTATAAGGTGGGTCGATGTGCCGTGTTTTAAGCTACAAATTGCTATGTCGCAGATTTGCATACGACGAATAGAAGCGGAGTAATAGTTGTTTATATCTGTCAGGCCGTGAATCACCATTGACGGCCGGATTGCCTACCACTCGGAACGATCGACGTTTGCCGAAACTATGCAAGTTCTTCGCAGATCGGTATAAGGTGGGTCGATGTGTCGTGGTTTAAGCTACAAATTGCTATGTCGCAGATTTGCATACGACGAATAGAAGCGGAGTTATAGTTATTTATATCTGTGAGGCCATGAATCACCATCGACGGCCGGATTGCCTACCACTCGGAACGATCGACGTTTGACGAAACTATGCAAGTTCTTCGCAGATCGGTATAAGGTGGGTCGATGTGTCGTGTTTTAAGCTACAAATTGCTATGTCGCAGATTTGCATACGACGAATAGAAGCGGAGTTATAGTTGTTTATATTTGTCAGTCCATGAATCACCATTGACGCCTGGATTGCTTTCCACTCGAAACGACCGATGTTTGACGAAATTATGCAAGTTCGTCGCAGATCGGTATAAGGTGGCTCGATGTGTCGTGTTTTAGGCTACAAATTGCTATGTCGCAGATTTGCGTACGACGAACAGAAGCGGAGTTATAGTTGTTTATATCTGTCAGGCCATGAATCACCATTGACGGCCGGATTGCCTACCACTCGGAACGATCGACGTTTGCCGAAACTCTGCAAGTTCTTCGCAGATCGGTATAAGGTGGGTCGATGTGCTGTGTTTTAAGCTACAAATTGCTATGTCGCAGATTTGCATACGACGAATAGAAGCGGAGTTATAGTTGTTTATATCTGTCAGGCCGTGAATCACCATTGACGGCCGGATTGCCTACCACTCGGAACGATCGACGTTTGACGAAACTATGGAAGTTCTTCGCAGATCGGTATAAGATGGGTCGATGTGTCGTGTTTTAAGCTACAAATTGCTATGTCGCAGATTCGCGTTCTACGAATAGAAGTGGAGTTATAGTTGTTTATATCTGTCAGGCCATGAATCACCATTGACGGCCGGATTGCCTTCCACTCGAAACGATCGATGTTTGACGAAACTATGCAAGTTCGTCGCAGATCGGTGTAAGGTGGCTCGATGTGTCGTGTTTTAGGCTAGAAATTGCTATGTCGCAGATTTGCAAACGACGAATAGAAGCGGAGTTGTAGTTGTTTATATCTGTGAGGTCATGAATCATCATTGACGGCCGGAATGCCTACCACTTAGTGCAGAAGTCTCCCGAAGTTTTCCTGGACGCAAAAAAAAAAAATGCCTACCACTCGAAACGATCGATGTTTGACGAAACTATGCAAGTTCGTCGCAGATCGGTATAAGGTGGGTCGATGTGTCGTGCTTTAAGCTACAAATTGCTGTGTCGCAGATTTGCATACGACGAATAGAACCGGAGTTATAGTTGTTTATATCTGTGAGGTCATGAATCATCATTGACGGCCGGAATGCCTACCACTCGAAACGATCGATGTTTGACGAAACTATGCAAGTTCGTCGCTGATCGGCATAAGGTGACTCGATGTGTCGTGTTTTAGGCTACAAATTGCTATGTCGCAGATTTGCAAACGACGAATAGAAGCGGAGTTGTAGTTGTTTATATCTGTGAGGTCATGAATCATCATTGATGGCCGGATTGCCTACCACTCGGAACGATCGACGTTTGACGAAACTATGCAAGTTCTTCGCAGATCGGTATAAGGTGGGTCGATGTGTCGTGTTTTAAGCTACAAATTGCTATGTCGCAGATCGGTATAAGGTGGCTCGATGTGTCGTGTTTTAAGCTACAAATGGCTATGTCGCAGATTTGCATACGACGAATAGAAGCGGAGTTGTAGTTGTTTATATCTGTGAGGTCATGAATCATCATTGACGGACGGAATGCCTACCACTTAGTGCAGAAGTCTCCCGAAGTTTTCCTGGACGCAAAAAAAAAAAAATGCCTACCACTCGAAACGATCGACGTTTGACGAAACTATGCAAGTTCTTCGCAGATCGGTATAAGGTGGGTCGATGTGTCGTGTTTTAAGCTACAAATTGCTATGTCGCAGATCGGTATAAGGTGGCTCGATGTGTCGTGTTTTAAGCTACAAATGGCTATGTCGCAGATTTGCATACGACGAATAGAAGCGGAGTTGCAGTTGTTTATATCTGTGAGGCCATGAATCACCATCGGCGGCCGGATTGCCTACCACTCGGAACGATCGACGATTGACGAAACTATGAAAGATCTTTTCAGATCGGTATAAGGTGGGTCGATGTGTCGTGGTTTAAGCTACAACTTGCTATGTCGCAGATTTGCATACAACAAATAGAAGCGGAGTTACAGTTGTTAATGTCTGTGAGGCCATGAATCACCATTGACGGCCGGATTGCCTTCCACTCGAAACGATCGATGTTTGACGAAACTATGCAGGTTCGACGCAGATCGGTATAAGGTGGGTCGTTGGGCCGTGTTTTAAGCTACAACTTGCTATTTCGCAGATTCGCATACGACGAATAGAAGCGGAGTTATCGATGTTTATATCTGTGAGGCCATTAACCACCATTGACGACCGGATTGCCTACCACTCGGAACGATCGACGCTTGACGAAACTATGCAAGTTCGTCGCAGATCGGTATAAGGTGGCTCGGTGTGTCGTGTTTTAACCTACAAATTGCTATGTCGCAGATTCGCATACGACGAATAGAAGCGGAGTTATAGTTGTTTATATGTGTCAGGCCATGAATCACCATTGACGCCTGGATTGCCTTCCACTCGAAACGACCGATGTTTGACGAAACTATGCAAGTTCGTCGCAGAACGGTGTAAGGTGGCTCGATGTGTCGTGTTTTAGGCTACAAATTTCTATGTCGCAGATTTGCGTACGGCGAATAGAAGCGGAGTTATAATTGTTTATATCTATCAGGCCATGAATCACCATTGACGGCCGGATTGCCTACCACTCGGAACGATCGACGTTTGCCGAAACTCTGCAAGTTCTTCGCAGATCGGTATAAGGTGGGTCGATGTGCCGTGTTTTAAGCTACAAATTGCTATGTCGCAGATTTGCATACGACGAATAGAAGCGGAGTAATAGTTGTTTATATCTGTCAGGCCGTGAATCACCATTGACGCCTGGATTGCTTTCCACTCGAAACGACCGATGTTTGACGAAATTATGCAAGTTCGTCGCAGATCGGTATAAGGTGGCTCGAATTGTCGTGTTTTAGGCTACAAATTGCTATGTCGCAGATTTGCATACGACGAATAGAAGCGGAGTTATAGTTGTTTATATCTGTCAGGCCGTGAATCACCATTGACGGCCGGATTGCCTACCACTCGGAACGATCGACGTTTGACGAAACTATGGAAGTTCTTCGCAGATCGGTATAAGATGGGTCGATGTGTCGTGTTTTAAGCTACAAATTGCTATGTCGCAGATTCGCGTACTACGAATAGAAGTGGAGTTATAGTTGTTTATATCTGTCAGGCCATGAATCACCATTGACGGCCGGATTGCCTACCACTCGGAACGATCGACGTTTGACGAAACTATGCAAGTTCTTCGCAGATCGGTATAAGGTGGGTCGATGTGTCGTGGTTTAAGCTACAACTTGCTATGTCGCAGATTTGCATACAACAAATAGAAGCGGAGTTACAGTTGTTAATGTCTGTGAGGCCATGAATCACCATTGACGGCCGGATTGCCTTCCACTCGAAACGATCGATGTTTGACGAAACTATGCAGGTTCGACGCAGATCGGTATAAGGTGGGTCGTTGGGCCGTGTTTTAAGCTACAACTTGCTATTTCGCAGATTCGCATACGACGAATAGAAGCGGAGTTATCGATGTTTATATCTGTGAGGCCATTAACCACCATTGACGACCGGATTGCCTACCACTCGGAACGATCGACGCTTGACGAAACTATGCAAGTTCGTCGCAGATCGGTATAAGGTGGCTCGATGTGTCGTGTTTTAACCTACAAATTGCTATGTCGCAGATTCGCATACGACGAATAGAAGCGGAGTTATAGTTGTTTATATGTGTCAGGCCATGAATCACCATTGACGCCTGGATTGCTTTCCACTCGAAACGACCGATGTTTGACGAAACTATGCAAGTTCGTCGCAGAACGGTGTAAGGTGGCTCGATGTGTCGTGTTTTAGGCTACAAATTTCTATGTCGCAGATTTGCGTACGACGAATAGAAGCGGAGTTATAGTTGTTTATATCTGTCAGGCCATGAATCACCATTGACGGCCGGATTGCCTACCACTCGGAACGATCGACGTTTGCCGAAACTCTGCAAGTTCTTCGCAGATCGGTATAAGGTGGGTCGATGTGCCGTGTTTTAAGCTACAAATTGCTATGTCGCAGATTTGCATACGACGAATAGAAGCGGAGTAATAGTTGTTTATATCTGTCAGGCCGTGAATCACCATTGACGCCTGGATTGCTTTCCACTCGAAACGACCGATGTTTGACGAAATTATGCAAGTTCGTCGCAGATCGGTATAAGGTGGCTCGAATTGTCGTGTTTTAGGCTACAAATTGCTATGTCGCAGATTTGCATACGACGAATAGAAGCGGAGTTATAGTTGTTTATATCTGTCAGGCCGTGAATCACCATTGACGGCCGGATTGCCTACCACTCGGAACGATCGACGTTTGACGAAACTATGGAAGTTCTTCGCAGATCGGTATAAGATGGGTCGATGTGTCGTGTTTTAAGCTACAAATTGCTATGTCGCAGATTCGCGTTCTACGAATAGAAGTGGAGTTATAGTTGTTTATATCTGTCAGGCCATGAATCACCATTGACGGCCGGATTGCCTACCACTCGGAACGATCGACGTTTGACGAAACTATGCAAGTTCTTCGCAGATCGGTATAAGGTGGGTCGATGTGTCGTGTTCTAAGCTACAAATTGCTATGTCGCAGATTTGCATACGACGAATAGAAGCGGAGTTATAGTTGTTTATATTTGTCAGTCCATGAATCACCATTGACGACCGGATTGCCTTCCAATCGAAACGATCGATGTTTGACGAAACTATGCAAGTTCGTCGCAGATCGGTATAAGGTGTGTCGATGTGTCGTGCTTTAAGCTACAAATGGCTATGTCGCAGATTTGCATACGACGAATAGAAGCGGAGTTATAGTTGTTTATATCTGTCAGGCCGTGAATCACCATTGACGGACGGATTGCCTACCACTCGGAACGATCGACGTTTGACGAAACTATGCAAGTTCTTCGCAGATCGGTATAAGGTGGGACGATGTGTCGTGTTTTAAGCTACAAATTGCTATGTCGCAGATTCGCGTTCTACGAATAGAAGTGGAGTTATAGTTGTTTATATCTGTCAGGCCATGAATCACCATTGACGGCCGGATTGCCTACCACTCGGAACGATCGACGTTTGACGAAACTATGCAAGTTCTTCGCAGATCGGTATAAGGTGGGTCGATGTGTCGTGTTCTAAGCTACAAATTGCTATGTCGCAGATTTGCATACGACGAATAGAAGCGGAGTTATAGTTGTTTATATTTGTCAGTCCATGAATCACCATTGACGACCGGATTGCCTTCCAATCGAAACGATCGATGTTTGACGAAACTATGCAAGTTCGTCGCAGATCGGTATAAGGTGTGTCGATGTGTCGTGCTTTAAGCTACAAATGGCTATGTCGCAGATTTGCATACGACGAATAGAAGCGGAGTTATAGTTGTTTATATCTGTCAGGCCGTGAATCACCATTGACGGACGGATTGCCTACCACTCGGAACGATCGACGTTTGACGAAACTATGCAAGTTCTTCGCAGATCGGTATAAGGTGGGACGATGTGTCGTGTTTTAACCTACAAATTGCTATGTCGCAGATTCGCATACGACGAATAGAAGCGGAGTTATAGTTGTTTATATGTGTCAGGCCATGAATCACCATTGACGCCTGGATTGCTTTCCACTCGAAACGACCGATGTTTGACGAAACTATGCAAGTTCGTCGCAGATCGGTATAAGGTGGCTCGATGTGTCGTGTTTTAGGCTACAAATTGCTATGTCGCAGATTTGCGTACGACGAATAGAAGCGGAATTATAGTTGTTTATATCTGTCAGGCCATGAATCACCATTGACGGCCTGATTGCCTACCACTCGAAACGATCGATGTTTGACGAAACTATGCAAGTTCGTCGCTGATCGGCATAAGGTGACTCGATGTGTCGCGTTTTAGGCTACAAATTGCTATGTCGCAGATTTGCAAACGACGAATAGAAGCGGAGTTGTAGTTGTTTATATCTGTGAGGTCATGAATCATCATTGACGGCCGGATTGCCTACCACTCGGAACGATCGACGTTTGACGAAACTATGCAAGTTCTTCGCAGATCGGTATAAGGTGGGTCGATGTGTCGTGTTTTAAGCTACAAATTGCTATGTCGCAGATCGGTATAAGGTGGCTCGATGTGTCGTGTTTTAAGCTACAAATGGCTATGTCGCAGATTTGCATACGACGAATAGAAGCGGAGTTGCAGTTGTTTATATCTGTGAGGCCATGAATCACCATCGGCGGCCGGATTGCCTACCACTCGGAACGATCGACGATTGACGAAACTATGAAAGATCTTTTCAGATCGGTATAAGGTGGGTCGATGTGTCGTGGTTTAAGCTACAACTTGCTATGTCGCAGATTTGCATACAACAAATAGAAGCGGAGTTTCAGTTGTTAATGTCTGTGAGGCCATGAATCACCATTGACGGCCGGATTGCCTTCCACTCGAAACGATCGATGTTTGACGAAACTATGCAGGTTCGACGCAGATCGGTATAAGGTGGGTCGTTGGGCCGTGTTTTAAGCTACAACTTGCTATTTCGCAGATTCGCATACGACGAATAGAAGCGGAGTTATCGATGTTTATATCTGTGAGGCCATTAACCACCATTGACGACCGGATTGCCTACCACTCGGAACGATCGACGCTTGACGAAACTATGCAAGTTCGTCGCAGATCGGTATAAGGTGGCTCGATGTGTCGTGTTTTAGGCTACAAACTGCTATGTCGCAGATTGCGTACGACGAATAGAAGCGGAGTTATAGTTGTTTATATCTGTCAGGCCATGAATCACCATTGACGGCCGGATTGCCTACCACTCGAAACGATCGATGTTTGACGAAACTATGCAAGTTCGTCGCAGATCGGTATAAGGTGGGTCGTTGGGCCGTGTTTTAAGCTACAAGTTGCTGTGTCGCAGATTCGCATACGACGAATAGAAGTGGAGTTATAGTTGTTTATATCTGTGAGGCCATTAATCACCATTGACGACAGGATTGCCTACCACTCGGAACGATCGACGTTTGACGAAACTATGCAAGTTCTTCGCAGATCGGTATAAGGTGGGACGATGTGTCGTGTTTTAACCTACAAATTGCTATGTCGCAGATTCGCATACGACGAATAGAAGCGGAGTTATAGTTGTTTATATGTGTCAGGCCATGAATCACCATTGACGCCTGGATTGCCTTCCACTCGAAACGACCGATGTTTGACGAAACTATGCAAGTTCGTCGCAGAACGGTGTAAGGTGGCTCGATGTGTCGTGTTTTAGGCTACAAATTTCTATGTCGCAGATTTGCGTACGACGAATAGAAGCGGAGTTATAGTTGTTTATATCTGTCAGGCCATGAATCACCATTGACGGCCGGATTGCCTACCACTCGGAACGATCGACGTTTGCCGAAACTCTGCAAGTTCTTCGCAGATCGGTATAAGGTGGGTCGATGTGCCGTGTTTTAAGCTACAAATTGCTATGTCGCAGATTTGCATACGACGAATAGAAGCGGAGTAATAGTTGTTTATATCTGTCAGGCCATGAATCACCATTGACGCCTGGATTGCTTTCCACTCGAAACGACCGATGTTTGACGAAATTATGCAAGTTCGTCGCAGATCGGTATAAGGTGGCTCGAATTGTCGTGTTTTAGGCTACAAATTGCTATGTCGCAGATTTGCATACGACGAATAGAAGCGGAGTTATAGTTGTTTATATCTGTCAGGCCGTGAATCACCATTGACGGCCGGATTGCCTACCACTCGGAACGATCGACGTTTGACGAAACTATGGAAGTTCTTCGCAGATCGGTATAAGGTGGGTCGATGTGTCGTGTTTTAAGCTACAAATTGCTATGTCGCAGATTCGCGTTCTACGAATAGAAGTGGAGTTATAGTTGTTTATATCTGTCAGGCCATGAATCACCATTGACGGCCGGATTGCCTACCACTCGGAACGATCGACGTTTGACGAAACTATGCAAGTTCTTCGCAGATCGGTATAAGGTGGGTCGATGTGTCGTGTTCTAAGCTACAAATTGCTATGTCGCAGATTTGCATACGACGAATAGAAGCGGAGTTATAGTTGTTTATATTTGTCAGTCCATGAATCACCATTGACGACCGGATTGCCTTCCAATCGAAACGATCGATGTTTGACGAAACTATGCAAGTTCGTCGCAGATCGGTATAAGGTGTGTCGATGTGTCGTGCTTTAAGCTACAAATGGCTATGTCGCAGATTTGCATACGACGAATAGAAACGGAGTTATAGTTGTTTATATCTGTCAGGCCGTGAATCACCATTGACGGACGGATTGCCTACCACTCGGAACGATCGACGTTTGACGAAACTATGCAAGTTCTTCGCAGATCGGTATAAGGTGGGACGATGTGTCGTGTTTTAACCTACAAATTGCTATGTCGCAGATTCGCATACGACGAATAGAAGCGGAGTTATAGTTGTTTATATGTGTCAGGCCATGAATCACCATTGACGCCTGGATTGCTTTCCACTCGAAACGACCGATGTTTGACGAAACTATGCAAGTTCGTCGCAGATCGGTATAAGGTGGCTCGATGTGTCGTGTTTTAGGCTACAAATTGCTATGTCGCAGATTTGCGTACGACGAATAGAAGCGGAGTTATAGTTGTTTATATCTGTCAGGCCATGAATCACCATTGACGGCCTGATTGCCTACCACTCGAAACGATCGATGTTTGACGAAACTATGCAAGTTCGTCGCTGATCGGCATAAGGTGACTCGATGTGTCGCGTTTTAGGCTACAAATTGCTATGTCGCAGATTTGCAAACGACGAATAGAAGCGGAGTTGTAGTTGTTTATATCTGTGAGGTCATGAATCATCATTGACGGCCGGATTGCCTACCACTCGGAACGATCGACGTTTGACGAAACTATGCAAGTTCTTCGCAGATCGGTATAAGGTGGGTCGATGTGTCGTGTTTTAAGCTACAAATTGCTATGTCGCAGATCGGTATAAGGTGGCTCGATGTGTCGTGTTTTAAGCTACAAATGGCTATGTCGCAGATTTGCATACGACGAATAGAAGCGGAGTTGCAGTTGTTTATATCTGTGAGGCCATGAATCACCATCGGCGGCCGGATTGCCTACCACTCGGAACGATCGACGATTGACGAAACTATGAAAGATCTTTTCAGATCGGTATAAGGTGGGTCGATGTGTCGTGGTTTAAGCTACAACTTGCTATGTCGCAGATTTGCATACAACAAATAGAAGCGGAGTTACAGTTGTTAATGTCTGTGAGGCCATGAATCACCATTGACGGCCGGATTGCCTTCCACTCGAAACGATCGATGTTTGACGAAACTATGCAGGTTCGACGCAGATCGGTATAAGGTGGGTCGTTGGGCCGTGTTTTAAGCTACAACTTGCTATTTCGCAGATTCGCATACGACGAATAGAAGCGGAGTTATCGATGTTTATATCTGTGAGGCCATTAACCACCATTGACGACCGGATTGCCTACCACTCGGAACGATCGACGCTTGACGAAACTATGCAAGTTCGTCGCAGATCGGTATAAGGTGGCTCGATGTGTCGTGTTTTAGGCTACAAACTGCTATGTCGCAGATTTGCGTACGACGAATAGAAGCGGAGTTATAGTTGTTTATATCTGTCAGGCCATGAATCACCATTGACGGCCGGATTGCCTACCACTCGAAACGATCGATGTTTGACGAAACTATGCAAGTTCGTCGCAGATCGGTATAAGGTGGGTCGTTGGGTCGTGTTTTAAGCTACAAGTTGCTGTGTCGCAGATTCGCATACGACGAATAGAAGTGGAGTTATAGTTGTTTATATCTGTGAGGCCATTAATCACCATTGACGACAGGATTGCCTACCACTCGGAACGATCGACGTTTGACGAAACTATGCAAGTTCTTCGCAGATCGGTATAAGGTGGGACGATGTGTCGTGTTTTAACCTACAAATTGCTATGTCGCAGATTCGCATACGACGAATAGAAGCGGAGTTATAGTTGTTTATATGTGTCAGGCCATGAATCACCATTGACGCCTGGATTGCCTTCCACTCGAAACGACCGATGTTTGACGAAACTATGCAAGTTCGTCGCAGAACGGTGTAAGGTGGCTCGATGTGTCGTGTTTTAGGCTACAAATTTCTATGTCGCAGATTTGCGTACGACGAATAGAAGCGGAGTTATAGTTGTTTATATCTGTCAGGCCATGAATCACCATTGACGGCCGGATTGCCTACCACTCGGAACGATCGACGTTTGCCGAAACTCTGCAAGTTCCTTCGCAGATCGGTATAAGGTGGGTCGATGTGCCGTGTTTTAAGCTACAAATTGCTATGTCGCAGATTTGCATACGACGAATAGAAGCGGAGTAATAGTTGTTTATATCTGTCAGGCCGTGAATCACCATTGACGGCCGGATTGCCTACCACTCGGAACGATCGACGTTTGCCGAAACTATGCAAGTTCTTCGCAGATCGGTATAAGGTGGGTCGATGTGTCGTGCTTTAAGCTACAAATTGCTATGTCGCAGATTTGCATACGACGAATAGAAGCGGAGTTATAGTTATTTATATCTGTGAGGCCATGAATCACCATCGACGGCCGGATTGCCTACCACTCGTAACGATCGACGTTTGACGAAACTATGCAAGTTCTTCGCAGATCGGTATAAGGTGGGTCGATGTGTCGTGTTTTAAGCTACAAATTGCTATGTCGCAGATTTGCATACGACGAATAGAAGCGGAGTTATAGTTGTTTATATTTGTCAGTCCATGAATCACCATTGACGCCTGGATTGCTTTCCACTCGATACGACCGATGTTTGACGAAATTATGCAAGTTCGTCGCAGATCGGTATAAGGTGGCTCGATGTGTCGTGTTTTAGGCTACAAATTGCTATGTCGCAGATTTGCGTACGACGAACAGAAGCGGAGTTATAGTTGTTTATATCTGTCAGGCCATGAATCACCATTGACGGCCGGATTGCCTACCACTCGGAACGATCGACGTTTGCCGAAACTCTGCAAGTTCTTCGCAGATCGGTATAAGGTGGGTCGATGTGCCGTGTTTTAAGCTACAAATTGCTATGTCGCAGATTTGCATACGACGAATAGAAGCGGAGTTATAGTTGTTTATATCTGTCAGGCCGTGAATCACCATTGACGGCCGGATTGCCTACCACTCGGAACGATCGACGTTTGACGAAACTATGGAAGTTCTTCGCAGATCGGTATAAGATGGGTCGATGTGTCGTGTTTTAAGCTACAAATTGCTATGTCGCAGATTTGCATACGACGAATAGAAGCGGAGTAATAGTTGTTTATATCTGTCAGGCCGTGAATCACCATTGACGGCCGGATTGCCTACCACTCGGAACGATCGACGTTTGCCGAAACTATGGAAGTTCTTCGCAGATCGGTATAAGGTGGGTCGATGTGCCGTGTTTTAAGCTACAAATTGCTATGTCGCAGATTTGCATACGACGAATAGAAGCGGAGTAATAGTTGTTTATATCTGTCAGGCCGTGAATCACCATTGACGGCCGGATTGCCTACCACTCGGAACGATCGACGTTTGCCGAAACTATGCAAGTTCTTCGCAGATCGGTATAAGGTGGGTCGATGTGTCGTGCTTTTAGCTACAAATTGCTATGTCGCAGATTTGCATACGACGAATAGAAGCGGAGTTATAGTTGTTTATATCTGTCAGGCCGTGAATCACCATTGACGGACGGATTGCCTACCACTCGGAACGATCGACGTTTGACGAAACTATGCAAGTTCTTCGCAGATCGGTATAAGGTGGGACGATGTGTCGTGTTTTAACTTACAAATTGCTATGTCGCAGATTCGCAGACGACGAATAGAAGCGGAGTTATAGTTGTTATATGTGTCAGGCCATGAATCACCATTGACGCCTGGATTGCTTTCCACTCGAAACGACCGATGTTTGACGAAATTATGCAAGTTCGTCGCAGATCGGTGTAAGGTGGCTCGAATTGTCGTGTTTTAGGCTACAAATTGCTATGTCGCAGATTTGCATACGACGAATAGAAGCGGAGTTATAGTTGTTTATATCTGTCAGGCCGTGAACCACCATTGACGGCCGGATTGCCTACCACTCGGAACGATCGACGTTTGACGAAACTATGGAAGTTCTTCGCAGATCGGTATAAGATGGGTCGATGTGTCGTGTTTTAAGCTACAAATTGCTATGTCGCAGATTCGCGTTCTACGAATAGAAGTGGAGTTATAGTTGTTTATATCTGTCAGGCCATGAATCACCATTGACGGCCGGATTGCCTACCACTCGGAACGATCGACGTTTGACGAAACTATGCAAGTTCTTCGCAGATCGGTATAAGGTGGGTCGATGTGTCGTGTTCTAAGCTACAAATTGCTATGTCGCAGATTTGCATACGACGAATAGAAGCGGAGTTATAGTTGTTTATATTTGTCAGTCCATGAATCACCATTGACGACCGGATTGCCTTCCAATCGAAACGATCGATGTTTGACGAAACTATGCAAGTTCGTCGCAGATCGGTATAAGGTGTGTCGATGTGTCGTGCTTTAAGCTACAAATGGCTATGTCGCAGATTTGCATACGACGAATAGAAGCGGAGTTATAGTTGTTTATATCTGTCAGGCCGTGAATCACCATTGACGGACGGATTGCCTACCACTCGGAACGATCGACGTTTGACGAAACTATGCAAGTTCTTCGCAGATCGGTATAAGGTGGGACGATGTGTCGTGTTTTAACCTACAAATTGCTATGTCGCAGATTCGCATACGACGAATAGAAGCGGAGTTATAGTTGTTTATATGTGTCAGGCCATGAATCACCATTGACGCCTGGATTGCTTTCCACTCGAAACGACCGATGTTTGACGAAACTATGCTTGTTCGTCGCAGATCGGTATAAGGTGGGTCGTTGGGCCGTGTTTTAAGCTACAAGTTGCTGTGTCGCAGATTCGCATACGACGAATAGAAGTGGAGTTATAGTTGTTTATATCTGTGAGGCCATTAATCACCATTGACGACAGGATTGCCTACCACTCGGAACGATCGACGTTTGACGAAACTATGCAAGTTCTTCGCAGATCGGTATAAGGTGGGACGATGTGTCGTGTTTTAACCTACAAATTGCTATGTCGCAGATTTGCATACAACAAATAGAAGCGGAGTTACAGTTGTCAATGTCTGTGAGGCCATGAATCACCATTGACGGCCGGATTGCCTTCCACTCGAAACGATCGATGTTTGACGAAACTATGCAAGTTCGTCGCAGATCGGTATAAGGTGGGTCGTTGGGCCGTGTTTTAAGCTACAAGTTGCTGTGTCGCAGATTCGCATACGACGAATAGAAGTGGAGTTATAGTTGTTTATATCTGTGAGGCCATTAATCACCATTGACGACAGGATTGCCTACCACTCGGAACGATCGACGTTTGACGAAACTATGCAAGTTCTTCGCAGATCGGTATAAGGTGGGACGATGTGTCGTGTTTTAACCTACAAATTGCTATGTCGCAGATTCGCATACGACGAATAGAAGCGGAGTTATAGTTGTTTATATGTGTCAGGCCATGAATCACCATTGACGCCTGGATTGCCTTCCACTCGAAACGACCGATGTTTGACGAAACTATGCAAGTTCGTCGCAGAACGGTGTAAGGTGGCTCGATGTGTCGTGTTTTAGGCTACAAATTTCTATGTCGCAGATTTGCGTACGACGAATAGAAGCGGAGTTATAGTTGTTTATATCTGTCAGGCCATGAATCACCATTGACGGCCGGATTGCCTACCACTCGGAACGATCGACGTTTGCCGAAACTCTGCAAGTTCCTTCGCAGATCGGTATAAGGTGGGTCGATGTGCCGTGTTTTAAGCTACAAATTGCTATGTCGCAGATTTGCATACGACGAATAGAAGCGGAGTAATAGTTGTTTATATCTGTCAGGCCGTGAATCACCATTGACGGCCGGATTGCCTACCACTCGGAACGATCGACGTTTGCCGAAACTATGCAAGTTCTTCGCAGATCGGTATAAGGTGGGTCGATGTGTCGTGCTTTAAGCTACAAATTGCTATGTCGCAGATTTGCATACGACGAATAGAAGCGGAGTTATAGTTATTTATATCTGTGAGGCCATGAATCACCATCGACGGCCGGATTGCCTACCACTCGTAACGATCGACGTTTGACGAAACTATGCAAGTTCTTCGCAGATCGGTATAAGGTGGGTCGATGTGTCGTGTTTTAAGCTACAAATTGCTATGTCGCAGATTTGCATACGACGAATAGAAGCGGAGTTATAGTTGTTTATATTTGTCAGTCCATGAATCACCATTGACGCCTGGATTGCTTTCCACTCGATACGACCGATGTTTGACGAAATTATGCAAGTTCGTCGCAGATCGGTATAAGGTGGCTCGATGTGTCGTGTTTTAGGCTACAAATTGCTATGTCGCAGATTTGCGTACGACGAACAGAAGCGGAGTTATAGTTGTTTATATCTGTCAGGCCATGAATCACCATTGACGGCCGGATTGCCTACCACTCGGAACGATCGACGTTTGCCGAAACTCTGCAAGTTCTTCGCAGATCGGTATAAGGTGGGTCGATGTGCCGTGTTTTAAGCTACAAATTGCTATGTCGCAGATTTGCATACGACGAATAGAAGCGGAGTTATAGTTGTTTATATCTGTCAGGCCGTGAATCACCATTGACGGCCGGATTGCCTACCACTCGGAACGATCGACGTTTGACGAAACTATGGAAGTTCTTCGCAGATCGGTATAAGATGGGTCGATGTGTCGTGTTTTAAGCTACAAATTGCTATGTCGCAGATTTGCATACGACGAATAGAAGCGGAGTTATAGTTGTTTATATCTGTCAGGCCGTGAATCACCATTGACGGCCGGATTGCCTACCACTCGGAACGATCGACGTTTGCCGAAACTATGGAAGTTCTTCGCAGATCGGTATAAGGTGGGTCGATGTGCCGTGTTTTAAGCTACAAATTGCTATGTCGCAGATTTGCATACGACGAATAGAAGCGGAGTAATAGTTGTTTATATCTGTCAGGCCGTGAATCACCATTGACGGCCGGATTGCCTACCACTCGGAACGATCGACGTTTGACGAAACTATGGAAGTTCTTCGCAGATCGGTATAAGATGGGTCGATGTGTCGTGTTTTAAGCTACAAATTGCTATGTCGCAGATTCGCGTTCTACGAATAGAAGTGGAGTTATTGTTGTTTATATCTGTCAGGCCATGAATCACCATTGACGGCCGGATTGCCTTCCACTCGAAACGATCGATGTTTGACGAAACTATGCAAGTTCGTCGCAGATCGGTGTAAGGTGGCTCGATGTGTCGTGTTTTAGGCTAGAAATTGCTATGTCGCAGATTTGCAAACGACGAATAGAAGCGGAGTTGTAGTTGTTTATATCTGTGAGGTCATGAATCATCATTGACGGCCGGATTGCCTACCACTCGGAACGATCGACGTTTGACGAAACTATGCAAGGTCTTCGCAGATCGGTATAAGGTGGGTCGATGTGTCGTGTTTTAAGCTACAAATTGCTATGTCGCAGATCGGTATAAGGTGGCTCGATGTGTCGTGTTTTAAGCTACAAATGGCTATGTCGCAGATTTGCATACGACGAATAGAAGCGGAGTTGCAGTTGTTTATATCTGTGAGGCCATGAATCACCATCGGCGGCCGGATTGCCTACCACTCGGAACGATCGACGATTGACGAAACTATGAAAGATCTTTTCAGATCGGTATAAGGTGGGTCGATGTGTCGTGGTTTAAGCTACAACTTGCTATGTCGCAGATTTGCATACAACAAATAGAAGCGGAGTTACAGTTGTTAATGTCTGTGAGGCCATGAATCACCATTGACGGCCGGATTGCCTTCCACTCGAAACGATCGATGTTTGACGAAACTATGCAAGTTCTTCGCAGATCGGTATAAGGTGGGTCGATGTGTCGTGTTTTAAGCTACAAATTGCTATGTCGCAGATCGGTATAAGGTGGCTCGATGTGTCGTGTTTTAAGCTACAAATGGCTATGTCGCAGATTTGCATACGACGAATAGAAGCGGAGTTGCAGTTGTTTATATCTGTGTGGCCATGAATCACCATCGACGGCCGGATTGCCTACCACTCGGAACGATCGACGATTGACGAAACTATGAAAGATCTTTTCAGATCGGTATAAGGTGGGTCAATGTGTCGTGGTTTAAGCTACAACTTGCTATGTCGCAGATTTGCATACAACAAATAGAAGCGGAGTTACAGTTGTTAATGTCTGTTAGGCCATGAATCACCATTGACGGCCGGATTGCCTTCCACTCGAAACGATCGATGTTTGACGAAACTATGCAGGTTCGACGCAGATCGGAATAAGGTGGGTCGTTGGGCCGTGTTTTAAGCTACAACTTGCTATGTCGCAGATTCGCATACGACGAATAGAAGTGGAGTTATAGTTGTTTATATCTGTGAGGCCATTAATCACCATTGACGGCAGGATTGCCTACCACTCGGAACGATCGACGTTTGACGAAACTATGCAAGTTCTTCGCAGATCGGTATAAGGTGGGACGATTTGTCGTGTTTTAACCTACAAATTGCTATGTCGCAGATTCGCATACGACGAATAGAAGCGGAGTTATATTTGTTTATATGTGTCAGGCCATGAATCACCATTGACGCCTGGATTGCTTTCCACTCGAAACGACCGATGTTTGACGAAACTATGCAAGTTCGTCGCAGATCTGTGCAAGGTGGCTCGATGTGTCGTGTTTTAGGCTACAAATTGCTATGTCGCAGATTTGCGTACGACGAATAGAAGCGGAGTTATAGTTGTTTATATCTGTCAGGCCATGAATCACCATTGACGGCCGGATTGCCTTCCAATCGAAACGATCGATGTTTGACGAAACTATGCAAGTTCGTCGCAGATCGGTATAAGGTGTGTCGATGTGTCGTGCTTTAAGCTACAAATGGCTATGTCGCAGATTTGCATACGACGAATAGAAGCGGAGTTATAGTTGTTTATATTTGTCAGTCCATGAATCACCATTGACGACCGGATTGCCTTCCAATCGAAACGATCGATGTTTGACGAAACTATGCAAGTTCGTCGCAGATCGGTATAAGGTGTGTCGATGTGTCGTGCTTTAAGCTACAAATGGCTATGTCGCAGATTTGCATACGACGAATAGAAGCGGAGTTATAGTTGTTTATATTTGTCAGTCCATGAATCACCATTGACGACCGGATTGCCTTCCAATCGAAACGATCGATGTTTGACGAAACTATGCAAGTTCGTCGCAGATCGGTATAAGGTGTGTCGATGTGTCGTGCTTTAAGCTACAAATGGCTATGTCGCAGATTTGCATACGACGAATAGAAGCGGAGTTATAGTTGTTTATATCTGTCAGGCCGTGAATCACCATTGACGGACGGATTACCTACCACTCGGAACGATCGACGTTTGACGAAACTATGCAAGTTCTTCGCAGATCGGTATAAGGTGGGACGATGTGTCGTGTTTTAACCTACAAATTGCTATGTCGCAGATTCGCATACGACGAATAGAAGCGGAGTTATAGTTGTTATATGTGTCAGGCCATGAATCACCATTGACGCCTGGATTGCTTTCCACTCGAAACGACCGATGTTTGACGAAATTATGCAAGTTCGTCGCAGATCGGTATAAGGTGGCTCGAAGTGTCGTGTTTTAGGCTACAAATTGCTATGTCGCAGATTTGCATACGACGAATAGAAGCGGAGTTATAGTTGTTTATATCTGTCAGGCCGTGAATCACCATTGACGGCCGGATTGCCTACCACTCGGAACGATCGACGTTTGACGAAACTATGGAAGTTCTTCGCAGATCGGTATAAGATGGGTCGATGTGTCGTGTTTTAAGCTACAAATTGCTATGTCGCAGATTCGCGTTCTACGAATAGAAGTGGAGTTATTGTTGTTTATATCTGTCAGGCCATGAATCACCATTGACGGCCGGATTGCCTTCCACTCGAAACGATCGATGTTTGACGAAACTATGCAAGTTCGTCGCAGATCGGTGTAAGGTGGCTCGATGTGTCGTGTTTTAGGCTAGAAATTGCTATGTCGCAGATTTGCAAACGACGAATAGAAGCGGAGTTGTAGTTGTTTATATCTGTGAGGTCATGAATCATCATTGACGGCCGGATTGCCTACCACTCGGAACGATCGACGTTTGACGAAACTATGCAAGGTCTTCGCAGATCGGTATAAGGTGGGTCGATGTGTCGTGTTTTAAGCTACAAATTGCTATGTCGCAGATCGGTATAAGGTGGCTCGATGTGTCGTGTTTTAAGCTACAAATGGCTATGTCGCAGATTTGCATACGACGAATAGAAGCGGAGTTGCAGTTGTTTATATCTGTGAGGCCATGAATCACCATCGGCGGCCGGATTGCCTACCACTCGGAACGATCGACGATTGACGAAACTATGAAAGATCTTTTCAGATCGGTATAAGGTGGGTCGATGTGTCGTGGTTTAAGCTACAACTTGCTATGTCGCAGATTTGCATACAACAAATAGAAGCGGAGTTACAGTTGTTAATGTCTGTGAGGCCATGAATCACCATTGACGGCCGGATTGCCTTCCACTCGAAACGATCGATGTTTGACGAAACTATGCAAGTTCTTCGCAGATCGGTATAAGGTGGGTCGATGTGTCGTGTTTTAAGCTACAAATTGCTATGTCGCAGATCGGTATAAGGTGGCTCGATGTGTCGTGTTTTAAGCTACAAATGGCTATGTCGCAGATTTGCATACGACGAATAGAAGCGGAGTTGCAGTTGTTTATATCTGTGTGGCCATGAATCACCATCGACGGCCGGATTGCCTACCACTCGGAACGATCGACGATTGACGAAACTATGAAAGATCTTTTCAGATCGGTATAAGGTGGGTCAATGTGTCGTGGTTTAAGCTACAACTTGCTATGTCGCAGATTTGCATACAACAAATAGAAGCGGAGTTACAGTTGTTAATGTCTGTTAGGCCATGAATCACCATTGACGGCCGGATTGCCTTCCACTCGAAACGATCGATGTTTGACGAAACTATGCAGGTTCGACGCAGATCGGAATAAGGTGGGTCGTTGGGCCGTGTTTTAAGCTACAACTTGCTATGTCGCAGATTCGCATACGACGAATAGAAGTGGAGTTATAGTTGTTTATATCTGTGAGGCCATTAATCACCATTGACGGCAGGATTGCCTACCACTCGGAACGATCGACGTTTGACGAAACTATGCAAGTTCTTCGCAGATCGGTATAAGGTGGGACGATGTGTCGTGTTTTAACCTACAAATTGCTATGTCGCAGATTCGCATACGACGAATAGAAGCGGAGTTATATTTGTTTATATGTGTCAGGCCATGAATCACCATTGACGCCTGGATTGCTTTCCACTCGAAACGACCGATGTTTGACGAAACTATGCAAGTTCGTCGCAGATCTGTGCAAGGTGGCTCGATGTGTCGTGTTTTAGGCTACAAATTGCTATGTCGCAGATTTGCGTACGACGAATAGAAGCGGAGTTATAGTTGTTTATATCTGTCAGGCCATGAATCACCATTGACGGCCGGATTGCCTTCCACTCGAAACGATCGATGTTTGACGAAACTATGCAAGTTCGTCGCAGATCGGTATAAGGTAGGTCGATGTGTCGTGCTTTAAGCTACAAATTGCTATGTCGCAGATTTGCATACGACGAATAGAAGCGGAGTTATAGTTGTTTATATCTGTGAGGTCATGAATCATCATTGACGGCCGGAATGCCTACCACTCGAAACGATCGATGTTTGACGAAACTATGCAAGTTCGTCGCAGATCGGTATAAGGTGGGTCGATGTGTCGTGTTTTAAGCTACAAATTGCTATGTCGCAGATTCGCATACGACGAATAGAAGTGGAGTTATAGTTGTTTATATCTGTCAGGCCATGAATCACCATTGACGGCCGGATTGCCTTCCACTCGAAACGATCGATGTTTGACGAAACTATGCAAGTTCGTCGCAGATCGGTATAAGGTGGGTCGTTGGGCCGTGTTTTAAGCTACAAGTTGCTGTGTCGCAGATTCGCATACGACGAATAGAAGCGGAGTTATAGTTGTGTATATCTGTCAGGCCGTGAATCACCATTGACGGCCGGATTGCCTACCACTCGGAACGATCGACGTTTGCCGAAACTATGCAAGTTCTTCGCAGATCGGTATAAGGTGGGTCGATGTGCCGTGTTTTAAGCTACAAATTGCTATGTCGCAGATTTGCATACGACGAATAGAAGCGGAGTTATCGATGTTTATATCTGTGAGGCCATTAATCACCATTGACGACAGGATTGCCTACCACTCGGAATGATCGACGTTTGACGAAACTAGGCAAGTTCGTCGCAGATCGGTATAAGGTGGGTCGTTGGGCCGTGTTTTAAGATACAAATTGCTATGTCGCAGATTCGCATACGACCAATAGAAGCGGAGTTATCGATGTTTATATCCGTGAGGCCATTAATCACCATTGACGACAGGATTGCCTACCACTCGGAACGATCGACGTTTGACGAAACTATGCAAGTTCGTCGCAGATCGGTATAAGGTGGGTCTATGTGTCGTGTTTTAAGCTACAAATTGCTATGTCGCAGATTTGCATACGACGAATAGAGGCGGAGTTATAGTTGTTTATATCTGTGAGGCCATGAATCACCATTGACGGCAGGATTGCCTACCACTCGGAACGATCGACGTTTGACGAAACTATGCAAGTTCTTCGCAGATCGGTATAAGATGGGTCGATGTGTCGTGATTTAAGCTACAAATTGCTATGTCGCAGATTCGCATACGACGAATAGAAGTGGAGTTATAGTTGTTTATATCTGTCAGGCCATGAATCACCATTGACGGCCGGATTGCCTTCCACTCGAAACGATCGATGTTTGACGAAACTATGCATGTTCTTCGCAGATCGGTATAAGGTGGGTCGATGTGTCGTGTTTTAAGCTACAAATTGCTATGTCGCAGATTTGCATACGACGAATAGAGGCGGAGTTATAGTTGTTTATATCTGTGAGGCCATGAATCACCATTGACGGCCGGATTGCCTTCCACTCGAAACGACCGATGTTTGACGAAACCATGCAAGTTCGTCGCAGATCGGTATAAGGTGGGTCGTTGGGCCGTTTTTTAAGCTACAAGTTGCTGTGTCGCAGATTCGCATACGACGAATAGAAGCGGAGTTATCGATGTTTATATCTGTGAGGCCATTAATCACCATTGACGACAGGATTGCCTACCACTCGGAACGATCGACGTTTGACGAAACTATGCAAGTTCGTCGCAGATCGGTATAAGGTGGCTCGATGTGTCGTGTTTTAGGCTACAAGTTGCTATGTCGCAGATTTGCGTACGACGAATAGAAGCGGAGATATAGTTGTTTATATCTGTCAGGCCATGAATCACCATTGACGGCCGAATTGCCTACCACTCGGAACGACCGACGTTTGCCGAAACTATGCAAGTTCGTCGCAGATCGGTATAAGGTGGCTCGATGTGTCGTGTTTTAGGCTACAAATTGCTACGCCGCAGATTTGCGTACGACGAATAGAAGCGCAGTTATAGTTGTTTATATCGGTCAGGCCATGAATCACCATTGACGGCCAGAATGCCTACCACTCGAAACGATCGATGTTTGACGAAACTATGCAAGTTCGTCGCAGATCGGTATAAGGTGGGTCGATGTGTGGTGCTTTAATCTACAAATTGCTATGTCGCAGATTTGCATACGACGAATAGAAGCGGAGTTATAGTTGTCTATATCTGTGAGGCCATGAATCACCATCGACGGCCGGATTGCCTACCACTCGAAACGATCGATGTTTGACGAAACTATGCAAGTTCGTCGCAGATCGGTATAAGGTGGGTCGTTGGGCCGTGTTTTAAGATACACATTGCTATGTCGCAGATTTGCATACGACGAATAGAAGCGGAGTTATAGTTGTTTATATCTGTCAGGCCGTGAATCACCATTGACGGCCGGATTGCCTACCACTCGGAACGACCGACGTTTGCCGAAACTATGCAAGTTCGTTGCAGATCGGTATAAGGTGTGTCGTTGGGCCGTGTTTTAAGCTACAAATTGCTATGCCGCAGATTTGCGTACGACGAATAGAAGCGGAGTTATAGTTGTTTATATTTGTCAGGCCATGAATCACCATTGACGGCCAGATTGCCTACCACTCGGAACGATCGACGTTTGCCGAAACTCTGCAAGTTCTTCGCAGATCGGTATAAGGTGGCTCGATGTGCCGTGTTTTAAGCTACAAATTGCTATGTCGCAGATTTGCATACGACGAATAGAAGCGGAGTTATAGTTGTTTATATCTGTCAGGCCGTGAATCACCATTGACGGCCGGATTGCCTACCACTCGGAACGATCGACGTTTGCCGAAACTACGCAAGTTCTTCGCAGATCGGTATAAGGTGGGTCTATGTGTCGTGTTTTAAGCTACAAATTGCTATGTCGCAGATTTGCATACGACGAATAGAGGCGGAGTTATAGTTGTTTATATCTGTGAGGCCATGAATCACCATTGACGGCAGGATTGCCTACCACTCGGAACGACCGACGTTTGACGAAACTATGCAAGTTCTTCGCAGATCGGTATAAGATGGGTTGATGTGTCGTGTTTTAAGCTACAAATTGCTATGTCGCAGATTCGCATAGACGAATAGAAGTGGAGTTATAGTTGTTTATATCTGTCAGGCCAGTAATCACCATTGACGGCCGGATTGCCTTCCACTCGAAACGATCGATGTTTGACGAAACTATGCAAATTCTTCGCAGATCGGTTTAAGGTGGGTCGATGTGTCGTGTTTTAAGCTACAAATTGCTGTGTCGCAGATTTGCATACGACGAATAGAGGCGGAGTTATAGTTGTTTATATCTGTGAGGCCATGAATCACCATTGACGGCAGGATTGCCTACCACTCGGAACGATCGACGTTTGACGAAACTATGCAAGTTCTTCGCAGATCGGTATAAGATGGGTCGATGTGTCGTGTTTTAAGCTACAAATTGCTATGTCGCAGATTTGCATACGACGAATAGAAGTGGAGTTATAGTTGTTTATATCTGTCAGGCCATGAATCACCATTGACGGCCGGATTGCCTTCCACTCGAAACGATCGACGTTTGCCGAAACTATGCAAGTTCGTCGCAGATCGGTATAAGGTGGGTCGTTGGGCCGTGTTTTAAGCTACAAATTGCTATGTCGCAGATTTGCATACGACGAATAGAGGCGGAGTTATCGATGTTTATATCAGTGAGGCCATTAATCACCATTGACGGCAGGATTGCCTACCACTCGGAACGATCGATGTTTGACGAAACTATGCAAGTTCGTCGCAGATCGGTATAAGGTGGGTCGTTGGGCCGTGTTTTAAGCTACAAGTTGCTGTGTCGCAGATTCGCATACGACGAATAGAACCGGAGTTATAGTTGTTTATATCTGTGAGGTCATGAATCATCATTGACGGCCGGAATGCCTACCACTTAGTGCAGAAGTCTCCCGAAGTTTTCCTGGACGCAAAAAAAAAAAAATGCCTACCACTCGAAACGATCGATGTTTGACGAAACTATGCAAGTTCGTCGCAGATCGGTATAAGGTGGGTCGATGTGTCGTGCTTTAAGCTACAAATTGCTGTGTCGCAGATTTGCATACGACGAATAGAACCGGAGTTATAGTTGTTTATATCTGTGAGGTCATGAATCATCATTGACGGCCGGAATGCCTACCACTCGAAACGATCGATGTTTGACGAAACTATGCAAGTTCGTCGCTGATCGGCATAAGGTGACTCGATGTGTCGTGTTTTAGGCTACAAATTGCTATGTCGCAGATTTGCAAACGACGAATAGAAGCGGAGTTGTAGTTGTTTATATCTGTGAGGTCATGAATCATCATTGACGGCCGGATTGCCTACCACTCGGAACGATCGACGTTTGACGAAACTATGCAAGTTCTTCGCAGATCGGTATAAGGTGGGTCGATGTGTCGTGTTTTAAGCTACAAATTGCTATGTCGCAGATCGGTATAAGGTGGCTCGATGTGTCGTGTTTTAAGCTACAAATGGCTATGTCGCAGATTTTCATACGACGAATAGAAGCGGAGTTATAGTTGTTTATATGTGTCAGGCCATGAATCACCATTGACGCCTGGATTGCCTTCCACTCGAAACGACCGATGTTTGACGAAACTATGCAAGTTCGTCGCAGAACGGTGTAAGGTGGCTCGATGTGTCGTGTTTTAGGCTACAAATTTCTATGTCGCAGATTTGCGTACGACGAATAGAAGCGGAGTTATAGTTGTTTATATCTGTCAGGCCATGAATCACCATTGACGGCCGGATTGCCTACCACTCGGAACGATCGACGTTTGCCGAAACTCTGCAAGTTCTTCGCAGATCGGTATAAGGTGGGTCGATGTGCCGTGTTTTAAGCTACAAATTGCTATGTCGCAGATTTGCATACGACGAATAGAAGCGGAGTAATAGTTGTTTATATCTGTCAGGCCGTGAATCACCATTGACGGCCTGATTGCCTACCACTCGAAACGATCGATGTTTGACGAAACTATGCAAGTTCGTCGCTGATCGGCATAAGGTGACTCGATGTGTCGCGTTTTAGGCTACAAATTGCTATGTCGCAGATTTGCAAACGACGAATAGAAGCGGAGTTGTAGTTGTTTATATCTGTGAGGTCATGAATCATCATTGACGGCCGGATTGCCTACCACTCGGAACGATCGACGTTTGACGAAACTATGCAAGGTCTTCGCAGATCGGTATAAGGTGGGTCGATGTGTCGTGTTTTAAGCTACAAATTGCTATGTCGCAGATCGGTATAAGGTGGCTCGATGTGTCGTGTTTTAAGCTACAAATGGCTATGTCGCAGATTTGCATACGACGAATAGAAGCGGAGTTGCAGTTGTTTATATCTGTGAGGCCATGAATCACCATCGGCGGCCGGATTGCCTACCACTCGGAACGATCGACGATTGACGAAACTATGAAAGATCTTTTCAGATCGGTATAAGGTGGGTCGATGTGTCGTGGTTTAAGCTACAACTTGCTATGTCGCAGATTTGCATACAACAAATAGAAGCGGAGTTACAGTTGTTAATGTCTGTGAGGCCATGAATCACCATTGACGGCCGGATTGCCTTCCACTCGAAACGATCGATGTTTGACGAAACTATGCAGGTTCGACGCAGATCGGTATAAGGTGGGTCGTTGGGCCGTGTTTTAAGCTACAACTTGCTATTTCGCAGATTCGTATACGACGAATAGAAGCGGAGTTATCGATGTTTATATCTGTGAGGCCATTAACCACCATTGACGACCGGATTGCCTACCACTCGGAACGATCGACGCTTGACGAAACTATGCAAGTTCGTCGCAGATCGGTATAAGGTGGCTCGATGTGTCGTGTTTTAGGCTACAAACTGCTATGTCGCAGATTTGCGTACGACGAATAGAAGCGGAGTTATAGTTGTTTATATCTGTCAGGCCATGAATCACCATTGACGGCCGGATTGCCTACCACTCGAAACGATCGATGTTTGACGAAACTATGCAAGTTCGTCGCAGATCGGTATAAGGTGGGTCGTTGGGCCGTGTTTTAAGCTACAAGTTGCTGTGTCGCAGATTCGCATACGACGAATAGAAGTGGAGTTATAGTTGTTTATATCTGTGAGGCCATTAATCACCATTGACGACAGGATTGCCTACCACTCGGAACGATCGACGTTTGACGAAACTATGCAAGTTCTTCGCAGATCGGTATAAGGTGGGACGATGTGTCGTGTTTTAACCTACAAATTGCTATGTCGCAGATTCGCATACGACGAATAGAAGCGGAGTTATAGTTGTTTATATGTGTCAGGCCATGAATCACCATTGACGCCTGGATTGCCTTCCACTCGAAACGACCGATGTTTGACGAAACTATGCAAGTTCGTCGCAGAACGGTGTAAGGTGGCTCGATGTGTCGTGTTTTAGGCTACAAATTTCTATGTCGCAGATTTGCGTACGACGAATAGAAGCGGAGTTATAGTTGTTTATATCTGTCAGGCCATGAATCACCATTGACGGCCGGATTGCCTACCACTCGGAACGATCGACGTTTGCCGAAACTCTGCAAGTTCCTTCGCAGATCGGTATAAGGTGGGTCGATGTGCCGTGTTTTAAGCTACAAATTGCTATGTCGCAGATTTGCATACGACGAATAGAAGCGGAGTAATTGTTGTTTATATCTGTCAGGCCGTGAATCACCATTGACGGCCGGATTGCCTACCACTCGGAACGATCGACGTTTGCCGAAACTATGCAAGTTCTTCGCAGATCGGTATAAGGTGGGTCGATGTGTCGTGCTTTAAGCTACAAATTGCTATGTCGCAGATTTGCATACGACGAATAGAAGCGGAGTTATAGTTATTTATATCTGTGAGGCCATGAATCACCATCGACGGCCGGATTGCCTACCACTCGGAACGATCGACGTTTGACGAAACTATGCAAGTTCTTCGCAGATCGGTATAAGGTGGGTCGATGTGTCGTGTTTTAAGCTACAAATTGCTATGTCGCAGATTTGCACACGACGAATAGAAGCGGAGTTATAGTTGTTTATATTTGTCAGTCCATGAATCACCATTGACGCCTGGATTGCTTTCCACTCGAAACGACCGATGTTTGACGAAATTATGCAAGTTCGTCGCAGATCGGTATAAGGTGGCTCGATGTGTCGTGTTTTAGGCTACAAATTGCTATGTCGCAGATTTGCGTACGACGAACAGAAGCGGAGTTATAGTTGTTTATATCTGTCAGGCCATGAATCACCATTGACGGCCGGATTGCCTACCACTCGGAACGATCGACGTTTGCCGAAACTCTGCAAGTTCTTCGCAGATCGGTATAAGGTGGGTCGATGTGCCGTGTTTTAAGCTACAAATTGCTATGTCGCAGATTTGCATACGACGAATAGAAGCGGAGTTATAGTTGTTTATATCTGTCAGGCCGTGAATCACCATTGACGGCCGGATTGCCTACCACTCGGAACGATCGACGTTTGACGAAACTATGGAAGTTCTTCGCAGATCGGTATAAGATGGGTCGATGTGTCGTGTTTTAAGCTACAAATTGCTATGTCGCAGATTCGCGTTCTACGAATAGAAGTGGAGTTATAGTTGTTTATATCTGTCAGGCCATGAATCACCATTGACGGCCGGATTGCCTTCCACTCGAAATGATCGATGTTTGACGAAACTATGCAAGTTCGTCGCAGATCGGTGTAAGGTGGCTCGATGTGTCGTGTTTTAGGCTAGAAATTGCTATGTCGCAGATTTGCAAACGACGAATAGAAGCGGAGTTGTAGTTGCTTATATCTGTGAGGTCATGAATCATCATTGACGGCCGGAATGCCTACCACTTAGTGCAGAAGTCTCCCGAAGTTTTCCTGGACGCAAAAAAAAAAAAATGCCTACCACTCGAAACGATCGATGTTTGACGAAACTATGCAAGTTCGTCGCAGATCGGTATAAGGTGGGTCGATGTGTCGTGCTTTAAGCTACAAATTGCTGTGTCGCAGATTTGCATACGACGAATAGAACCGGAGTTATAGTTGTTTATATCTGTGAGGTCATGAATCATCATTGACGGCCGGAATGCCTACCACTCGAAACGATCGATGTTTGACGAAACTATGCAAGTTCGTCGCTGATCGGCATAAGGTGACTCGATGTGTCGTGTTTTAGGCTACAAATTGCTATGTCGCAGATTTGCAAACGACGAATAGAAGCGGAGTTGTAGTTGTTTATATCTGTGAGGTCATGAATCATCATTGACGGCCGGATTGCCTACCACTCGGAACGATCGACGTTTGACGAAACTATGCAAGTTCTTCGCAGATCGGTATAAGGTGGGTCGATGTGCCGTGTTTTAAGCTACAAATTGCTATGTCGCAGATTTGCATACGACGAATAGAAGCGGAGTTATAGTTGTTTATATCTGTCAGGCCGTGAATCACCATTGACGGCCGGATTGCCTACCACTCGGAACGATCGACGTTTGACGAAACTATGGAAGTTCTTCGCAGATCGGTATAAGATGGGTCGATGTGTCGTGTTTTAAGCTACAAATTGCTATGTCGCAGATTCGCGTTCTACGAATAGAAGTGGAGTTATAGTTGTTTATATCTGTCAGGCCATGAATCACCATTGACGGCCGGATTGCCTTCCACTCGAAACGATCGATGTTTGACGAAACTATGCAAGTTCGTCGCAGATCGGTGTAAGGTGGCTCGATGTGTCGTGTTTTAGGCTAGAAATTGCTATGTCGCAGATTTGCAAACGACGAATAGAAGCGGAGTTGTAGTTGTTTATATCTGTGAGGTCATGAATCATCATTGACGGCCGGAATGCCTACCACTTAGTGCAGAAGTCTCCCGAAGTTTTCCTGGACGCAAAAAAAAAAAAATGCCTACCACTCGAAACGATCGATGTTTGACGAAACTATGCAAGTTCGTCGCAGATCGGTATAAGGTGGGTCGATGTGTCGTGCTTTAAGCTACAAATTGCTGTGTCGCAGATTTGCATACGACGAATAGAACCGGAGTTATAGTTGTTTATATCTGTGAGGTCATGAATCATCATTGACGGCCGGAATGCCTACCACTCGAAACGATCGATGTTTGACGAAACTATGCAAGTTCGTCGCTGATCGGCATAAGGTGACTCGATGTGTCGTGTTTTAGGCTACAAATTGCTATGTCGCAGATTTGCAAACGACGAATAGAAGCGGAGTTGTAGTTGTTTATATCTGTGAGGTCATGAATCATCATTGACGGCCGGATTGCCTACCACTCGGAACGATCGACGTTTGACGAAACTATGCAAGTTCTTCGCAGATCGGTATAAGGTGGGCCGATGTGTCGTGTTTTAAGCTACAAATTGCTATGTCGCAGATCGGTATAAGGTGGCTCGATGTGTCGTGTTTTAAGCTACAAATGGCTATGTCGCAGATTTGCATACGACGAATAGAAGCGGAGTTGCAGTTGTTTATATCTGTGTGGCCATGAATCACCATCGACGGCCGGATTGCCTACCACTCGGAACGATCGACGATTGACGAAACTATGAAAGATCTTTTCAGATCGGTATAAGGTGGGTCGATGTGTCGTGGTTTAAGCTACAACTTGCTATGTCGCAGATTCGCATACGACGAATAGAAGCGGAGTTATAGTTGTTTATATGTGTCAGGCCATGAATCACCATTGACGCCTGGATTGCTTTCCACTCGAAACGACCGATGTTTGACGAAACTATGCAAGTTCGTCGCAGATCGGTATAAGGTGGCTCGATGTGTCGTGCTTTAGGCTACAAATTGCTATGTCGCAGATTTGCGTACGACGAATAGAAGCGGAGTTATAGTTGTTTATATCTGTCAGGCCATGAATCACCATTGACGGCCTGATTGCCTACCACTCGAAACGATCGATGTTTGACGAAACTATGCAAGTTCGTCGCTGATCGGCATAAGGTGACTCGATGTGTCGCGTTTTAGGCTACAAATTGCTATGTCGCAGATTTGCAAACGACGAATAGAAGCGGAGTTGTAGTTGTTTATATCTGTGAGGTCATGAATCATCATTGACGGCCGGATTGCCTACCACTCGGAACGGTCGACGTTTGACGAAACTATGCAAGTTCTTCGCAGATCGGTATAAGGTGGGTCGATGTGTCGTGTTTTAAGCTACAAATTGCTATGTCGCAGATCGGTATAAGGTGGCTCGATGTGTCGTGTTTTAAGCTACAAATGGCTATGTCGCAGATTTGCATACGACGAATAGAAGCGGAGTTGCAGTTGTTTATATCTGTGAGGCCATGAATCACCATCGGCGGCCGGATTGCCTACCACTCGGAACGATCGACGATTGACGAAACTATGAAAGATCTTTTCAGATCGGTATAAGGTGGGTCGATGTGTCGTGGTTTAAGCTACAACTTGCTATGTCGCAGATTTGCATACAACAAATAGAAGCGGAGTTACAGTTGTTAATGTCTGTGAGGCCATGAATCACCATTGACGGCCGGATTGCCTTCCACTCGAAACGATCGATGTTTGACGAAACTATGCAGGTTGGACGCATATCGGTATAAGGTGGGTCGTTGGGCCGTGTTTTAAGCTACAACTTGCTATTTCGCAGATTCGCATACGACGAATAGAAGCGGAGTTATCGATGTTTATATCTGTGAGGCCATTAACCACCATTGACGACCGGATTGCCTACCACTCGGAACGATCGACGCTTGACGAAACTATGCAAGTTCGTCGCAGATCGGTATAAGGTGGCTCGATGTGCCGTGTTTTAGGCTACAAACTGCTATGTCGCAGATTTGCGTACGACGAATAGAAGCGGAGTTATAGTTGTTTATATCTGTCAGGCCATGAATCACCATTGACGGCCGGATTGCCTACCACTCGAAACGATCGATGTTTGACGAAACTATGCTTGTTCGTCGCAGATCGGTATAAGGTGGGTCGTTGGGCCGTGTTTTAAGCTACAAGTTGCTGTGTCGCAGATTCGCATACGACGAATAGAAGTGGAGTTATAGTTGTTTATATCTGTGAGGCCATTAATCACCATTGACGACAGGATTGCTTACCACTCGGAACGATCGACGTTTGACGAAACTATGCAAGTTCTTCGCAGATCGGTATAAGGTGGGACGATGTGTCGTGTTTTAACCTACAAATTGCTATGTCGCAGATTCGCATACGACGAATAGAAGCGGAGTTATAGTTGTTTATATGTGTCAGGCCATGAATCACCATTGACGCCTGGATTGCCTTCCACTCGAAACGACCGATGTTTGACGAAACTATGCAAGTTCGTCGCAGAACGGTGTAAGGTGGCTCGATGTGTCGTGTTTTAGGCTACAAATTTCTATGTCGCAGATTTGCGTACGACGAATAGAAGCGGAGTTATAGTTGTTTATATCTGTCAGGCCATGAATCACCATTGACGGCCGGATTGCCTACCACTCGGAACGATCGATGTTTGCCGAAACTCTGCAAGTTCTTCGCAGATCGGTATAAGGTGGGTCGATGTGCCGTGTTTTAAGCTACAAATTGCTATGTCGCAGATTTGCATACGACGAATAGAAGCGGAGTAATAGTTGTTTATATCTGTCAGGCCGTGAATCACCATTGACGGCCGGATTGCCTACCACTCGGAACGATCGACGTTTGCCGAAACTATGCAAGTTCTTCGCAGATCGGTATAAGGTGGGTCGATGTGTCGTGCTTTAAGCTACAAATTGCTATGTCGCAGATTTGCATACGACGAATAGAAGCGGAGTTATAGTTATTTATATCTGTGAGGCCATGAATCACCATCGACGGCCGGATTGCCTACCACTCGGAACGATCGACGTTTGACGAAACTATGCAAGTTCTTCGCAGATCGGTATAAGGTGGGTCGATGTGTCGTGTTTTAAGCTACAAATTGCTATGTCGCAGATTTGCATACGACGAATAGAAGCGGAGTTATAGTTGTTTATATTTGTCAGTCCATGAATCACCATTGACGACCGGATTGCCTTCCAATCGAAACGATCGATGTTTGACGAAACTATGCAAGTTCGTCGCAGATCGGTATAAGGTGTGTCGATGTGTCGTGCTTTAAGCTACAAATGGCTATGTCGCAGATTTGCATACGACGAATAGAAGCGGAGTTATAGTTGTTTATATTTGTCAGTCCATGAATCACCATTGACGACCGGATTGCCTTCCAATCGAAACGATCGATGTTTGACGAAACTATGCAAGTTCGTCGCAGATCGGTATAAGGTGTGTCGATGTGTCGTGCTTTAAGCTACAAATGGCTATGTCGCAGATTTGCATACGACGAATAGAAGCGGAGTTATAGTTGTTTATATCTGTCAGGCCGTGAATCACCATTGACGGACGGATTGCCTACCACTCGGAACGATCGACGTTTGACGAAACTATGCAAGTTCTTCGCAGATCGGTATAAGGTGGGACGATGTGTCGTGTTTTAACCTACAAATTGCTATGTCGCAGATTCGCATACGACGAATAGAAGCGGAGTTATAGTTGTTATATGTGTCAGGCCATGAATCACCATTGACGCCTGGATTGCTTTCCACTCGAAACGACCGATGTTTGACGAAATTATGCAAGTTCGTCGCTGATCGGTATAAGGTGGCTCGAAGTGTCGTGTTTTAGGCTACAAATTGCTATGTCGCAGATTTGCATACGACGAATAGAAGCGGAGTTATAGTTGTTTATATCTGTCAGGCCGTGAATCACCATTGACGGCCGGATTGCCTACCACTCGGAACGATCGACGTTTGACGAAACTATGGAAGTTCTTCGCAGATCGGTATAAGATGGGTCGATGTGTCGTGTTTTAAGCTACAAATTGCTATGTCGCAGATTCGCGTTCTACGAATAGAAGTGGAGTTATTGTTGTTTATATCTGTCAGGCCATGAATCACCATTGACGGCCGGATTGCCTTCCACTCGAAACGATCGATGTTTGACGAAACTATGCAAGTTCGTCGCAGATCGGTGTAAGGTGGCTCGATGTGTCGTGTTTTAGGCTAGAAATTGCTATGTCGCAGATTTGCATACGACGAATAGAAGCGGAGTTATAGTTGTTTATATCTGTGAGGTCATGAATCATCATTGACGGCCGGAATGCCTACCACTCGAAACGATCGATGTTTGACGAAACTATGCAAGTTCGTCGCTGATCGGCATAAGGTGACTCGATGTGTCGTGTTTTAGGCTACAAATTGCTATGTCGCAGATTTGCAAACGACGAATAGAAGCGGAGTTGTAGTTGTTTATATCTGTGAGGTCATGAATCATCATTGACGGCCGGATTGCCTACCACTCGGAACGATCGACGTTTGACGAAACTATGCAAGTTCTTCGCAGATCGGTATAAGGTGGGTCGATGTGTCGTGTTTTAAGCTACAAATTGCTATGTCGCAGATCGGTATAAGGTGGCTCGATGTGTCGTGTTTTAAGCTACAATGGCTATGTCGCAGATTTGCATACGACGAATAGAAGCGGAGTTGCAGTTGTTTATATCTGTGTGGCCATGAATCACCATCGACGGCCGGATTGCCTACCACTCGGAACGATCGACGATTGACGAAACTATGAAAGATCTTTTCAGATCGGTATAAGGTGGGTCGATGTGTCGTGGTTTAAGCTACAACTTGCTATGTCGCAGATTTGCATACAACAAATAGAAGCGGAGTTACAGTTGTTAATGTCTGTTAGGCCATGAATCACCATTGACGGCCGGATTGCCTTCCACTCGAAACGATCGATGTTTGACGAAACTATGCAGGTTCGACGCAGATCGGAATAAGGTGGGTCGTTGGGCCGTGTTTTAAGCTACAACTTGCTATGTCGCAGATTCGCATACGACGAATAGAAGTGGAGTTATAGTTGTTTATATCTGTGAGGCCATTAATCACCATTGACGGCAGGATTGCCTACCACTCGGAACGATCGACGTTTGACGAAACTATGCAAGTTCTTCGCAGATCGGTATAAGGTGGGACGATGTGTCGTGTTTTAACCTACAAATTGCTATGTCGCAGATTCGCATACGACGAATAGAAGCGGAGTTATATTTGTTTATATGTGTCAGGCCATGAATCACCATTGACGCCTGGATTGCTTTCCACTCGAAACGACCGATGTTTGACGAAACTATGCAAGTTCGTCGCAGATCTGTGTAAGGTGGCTCGATGTGTCGTGTTTTAGGCTACAAATTGCTATGTCGCAGATTTGCGTACGACGAATAGAAGCGGAGTTATAGTTGTTTATATCTGTCAGGCCATGAATCACCATTGACGGCCGGATTGCCTTCCACTCGAAACGATCGATGTTTGACGAAACTATGCAAGTTCGTCGCAGATCGGTATAAGGTAGGTCGATGTGTCGTGCTTTAAGCTACAAATTGCTATGTCGCAGATTTGCATACGACGAATAGAAGCGGAGTTATAGTTGTTTATATCTGTGAGGTCATGAATCATCATTGACGGCCGGATTGCCTACCACTCGGAACGATCGACGTTTGACGAAACTATGCAAGTTCTTCGCAGATCGGTATAAGGTGGGTCGATGTGTCGTGTTTTAAGCTACAAATTGCTATGTCGCAGATCGGTATAAGGTGGCTCGATGTGTCGTGTTTTAAGCTACAAATGGCTATGTCGCAGATTTGCATACGAAGAATAGAAGCGGAGTTGCAGTTGTTTATATCTGTGAGGCCATGAATCACCATCGGCGGCCGGATTGCCTACCACTCGGAACGATCGACGATTGACGAAACTATGAAAGATCTTTTCAGATCGGTATAAGATGGGTCGATGTGTCGTGTTTTAAGCTACAAATTGCTATGTCGCAGATTCGCGTTCTACGAATAGAAGTGGAGTTATTGTTGTTTATATCTGTCAGGCCATGAATCACCATTGACGGCCGGATTGCCTTCCACTCGAAACGATCGATGTTTGACGAAACTATGCAAGTTCGTCGCAGATCGGTGTAAGGTGGCTCGATGTGTCGTGTTTTAGGCTAGAAATTGCTATGTCGCAGATTTGCATACGACGAATAGAAGCGGAGTTATAGTTGTTTATATCTGTGAGGTCATGAATCATCATTGACGGCCGGAATGCCTACCACTCGAAACGATCGATGTTTGACGAAACTATGCAAGTTCGTCGCTGATCGGCATAAGGTGACTCGATGTGTCGTGTTTTAGGCTACAAATTGCTATGTCGCAGATTTGCAAACGACGAATAGAAGCGGAGTTGTAGTTGTTTATATCTGTGAGGTCATGAATCATCATTGACGGCCGGATTGCCTACCACTCGGAACGATCGACGTTTGACGAAACTATGCAAGTTCTTCGCAGATCGGTATAAGGTGGGTCGATGTGTCGTGTTTTAAGCTACAAATTGCTATGTCGCAGATCGGTATAAGGTGGCTCGATGTGTCGTGTTTTAAGCTACAATGGCTATGTCGCAGATTTGCATACGACGAATAGAAGCGGAGTTGCAGTTGTTTATATCTGTGTGGCCATGAATCACCATCGACGGCCGGATTGCCTACCACTCGGAACGATCGACGATTGACGAAACTATGAAAGATCTTTTCAGATCGGTATAAGGTGGGTCGATGTGTCGTGGTTTAAGCTACAACTTGCTATGTCGCAGATTTGCATACAACAAATAGAAGCGGAGTTACAGTTGTTAATGTCTGTTAGGCCATGAATCACCATTGACGGCCGGATTGCCTTCCAATCGAAACGATCGATGTTTGACGAAACTATGCAGGTTCGACGCAGATCGGAATAAGGTGGGTCGTTGGGCCGTGTTTTAAGCTACAACTTGCTATGTCGCAGATTCGCATACGACGAATAGAAGTGGAGTTATAGTTGTTTATATCTGTGAGGCCATTAATCACCATTGACGGCAGGATTGCCTACCACTCGGAACGATCGACGTTTGACGAAACTATGCAAGTTCTTCGCAGATCGGTATAAGGTGGGACGATGTGTCGTGTTTTAACCTACAAATTGCTATGTCGCAGATTCGCATACGACGAATAGAAGCGGAGTTATATTTGTTTATATGTGTCAGGCCATGAATCACCATTGACGCCTGGATTGCTTTCCACTCGAAACGACCGATGTTTGACGAAACTATGCAAGTTCGTCGCAGATCTGTGTAAGGTGGCTCGATGTGTCGTGTTTTAGGCTACAAATTGCTATGTCGCAGATTTGCGTACGACGAATAGAAGCGGAGTTATAGTTGTTTATATCTGTCAGGCCATAAATCACCATTGACGGCCGGATTGCCTTCCACTCGAAACGATCGATGTTTGACGAAACTATGCAAGTTCGTCGCAGATCGGTATAAGGTAGGTCGATGTGTCGTGCTTTAAGCTACAAATTGCTATGTCGCAGATTTGCATACGACGAATAGAAGCGGAGTTATAGTTGTTTATATCTGTGAGGTCATGAATCATCATTGACGGCCGGAATGCCTACCACTCGAAACGATCGATGTTTGACGAAACTATGCAAGTTCGTCGCAGATCGGTATAAGGTGGGTCGATGTGTTGTGTTTTAAGCTACAAATTGCTATGTCGCAGATTCGCATACGACGAATAGAAGTGGAGTTATAGTTGTTTATATCTGTCAGGCCATGAATCACCATTGACGGCCGGATTGCCTTCCACTCGAAACGATCGATGTTTGACGAAACTATGCAAGTTCGTCGCAGATCGGTATAAGGTGGGTCGTTGGGCCGTGTTTTAAGCTACAAGTTGCTGTGTCGCAGATTCGCATACGACGAATAGAAGCGGAGTTATAGTTGTGTATATCTGTCAGGCCGTGAATCACCATTGACGGCCGGATTGCCTACCACTCGGAACGATCGACGTTTGCCGAAACTATGCAAGTTCTTCGCAGATCGGTATAAGATGGGTCGATGTGCCGTGTTTTAAGCTACAAATTGCTATGTCGCAGATTTGCATACGACGAATAGAAGCGGAGTTATCGATGTTTATATCTGTGAGGCCATTAATCACCATTGACGACAGGATTGCCTACCACTCGGAATGATCGACGTTTGACGAAACTAGGCAAGTTCGTCGCAGATCGGTATAATGTGGGTCGTTGGGCCGTGTTTTAAGATACAAATTGCTATGTCGCAGATTCGCATACGACCAATAGAAGCGGAGTTATCGATGTTTATATCCGTGAGGCCATTAATCACCATTGACGACAGGATTGCCTACCACTCGGAACGATCGACGTTTGACGAAACTATGCAAGTTCGTCGCAGATCGGTATAAGGTGGGTCTATGTGTCGTGTTTTAAGCTACAAATTGCTATGTCGCAGATTTGCATACGACGAATAGAGGCGGAGTTATAGTTGTTTATATCTGTGAGGCCATAAATCACCATTGACGGCAGGATTGCCTACCACTCGGAACGATCGACGTTTGACGAAACTATGCAAGTTCTTCGCAGATCGGTATAAGATGGGTCGATGTGTCGTGATTTAAGCTACAAATTGCTATGTCGCAGATTCGCATACGACGAATAGAAGTGGAGTTATAGTTGTTTATATCTGTCAGGCCATGAATCACCATTGACGGCCGGATTGCCTTCCACTCGAAACGATCGATGTTTGACGAAACTATGCATGTTCTTCGCAGATCGGTATAAGGTGGGTCGATGTGTCGTGTTTTAAGCTACAAATTGCTATGTCGCAGATTCGGATACGACGAATAGAAGTGGAGTTATAGTTGTTTATATCTGTCAGGCCATGAATCACCATTGACGGCCGGATTGCCTTCCACTCGAAACGATCGATGTTTGACGAAACTATGCATGTTCTTCGCAGATCGGTATAAGGTGGGTCGATGTGTCGTGTTTTAAGCTACAAATTGCTATGTCGCAGATTTGCATACGACGAATAGAGGCGGAGTTATAGTTGTTTATATCTGTGAGGCCATGAATCACCATTGACGGCAGGATTGCCTACCACTCGGAACGACCGACCTTTGACGAAACTATGCAAGTTCTTCGCAGATCGGTATAAGATGGGTTGATGTGTCGTGTTTTAAGCTACAAATTGCTATGTCGCAGATTCGCATAGACGAATAGAAGTGGAGTTATAGTTGTTTATATCTGTCAGGCCATTAATCACCATTGACGGCCGGATTGCCTTCCACTCGAAACGATCGATGTTTGACGAAACTATGCAAGTTCTTCGCAGATCGGTTTATGGTGGGTCGATGTGTCGTGTTTTAAGCTACAAATTGCTGTGTCGCAGATTTGCATACGACGAATAGAGGCGGAGTTATAGTTGTTTATATCTGTGAGGCCATGAATCACCATTGACGGCAGGATTGCCTACCACTCGGAACGATCGACGTTTGACGAAACTATGCAAGTTCTTCGCAGATCGGTATAAGATGGGTCGATGTGTCGTGTTTTAAGCTACAAATTGCTATGTCGCAGATTTGCATACGACGAATAGAAGCGGAGTTATCGATGTTTATATCTGTGAGGCCATTAATCACCATTGACGACAGGATTGCCTACCACTCGGAACGATCGACGTTTGACGAAACTATGCAAGTTCGTCGCAGATCGGTATAAGGTGGGTCTATGTGTCGTGTTTTAAGCTACAAATTGCTATGTCGCAGATTTGCATACGACGAATAGAGGCGGAGTTATAGTTGTTTATATCTGTGAGGCCATGAATCACCATTGACGGCAGGATTGCCTACCACTCGGAACGATCGACGTTTGACGAAACTATGCAAGTTCTTCGCAGATCGGTATAAGATGGGTCGATGTGTCGTGATTTAAGCTACAAATTGCTATGTCGCAGATTCGCATACGACGAATAGAAGTGGAGTTATAGTTGTTTATATCTGTCAGGCCATGAATCACCATTGACGGCCGGATTGCCTTCCACTCGGAACGATCGACATTTGCCGAAACTATGCAAGTTCCTCGCAGATCGGTATAAGGTGGCTCGATGTGTCGTGTTTTAGGCTCCAAATTGCTATGTCACAGATTTGCGTACGACGAATAGAAGCGGAGTTATAGTTGTTTATATCTGTCAGGCCGTGAATCACCATTGACGGCCGGATTGCCTACAACTCGGAACGATCGACGTTTGCCGAAACTATGCAAGTTCTTCGCAGATCGGTATAAGGTGAGTCTATGTGTCGTGATTTAAGCTACAAATTGCTATGTCGCAGATATGCATACGACGAATAGAGGCGGAGTTATAGTTGTTTATATCTGTGAGGCCATGAATCACCATTGACGGCAGGATTGCCTACCACTCGGAACGATCGACGTTTGACGAAACTATGCAAGTTCTTCGCAGATCGGTATTAAGATGGGTCGATGTGTCGTGTTTTAAGCTACAAATTGCTATGTCGCAGATTCGCATACGACGAATAGAAGTGGAGTTATATTTGTTTATATCTGTCAGGCCATGAATCACCATTGACGGCCGGATTGCCTTCCACTCGAAACGATCGATGTTTGACGAAACTATGCAAGTTCTTCGCAGATCGGTATAAGGTGGGTCGATGTGTCGTGTTTTAAGCTACAAATTGCTATGTCGCAGATTTGCAAACGACGAATAGAGGCGGAGTTATCGATGTTTATATCAGTGAGGCCATTAATCACCATTGACGACAGGATTGCCTACCACTCGGAACGATCGACGTTTGACGAAACTATGCAAGTTCGTCGCAGATCGGTATAAGGTGGGTCGTTGGGCCGTGTTTTAAGCTACAAATTGCTATGTCGCAGATTTGCATACGACGAATAGAAGCAGAGTTATAGTTGTTTATATCTGTGAGGCCATGAATCACCATTGACGGCAGGATTGCCTACCACTCGGAACGATCGACGTTTGACGAAACTATGCAAGTTCTTCGCAGATCGGTATAAGATGGGTCGATGTGTCGTGTTTTAGGCTACAAATTGCTACGTCGCATATTTGCGTGCGACGAGTAGAAGCGGAGTTATAGTTGTTTATATCTGTCAGGCCATGAATCACCATTGACGGCCGGATTGCCTACCACTCGGAACGATCGACGTTTGCCGAAACTATGCAAGTTCGTCGCAGATCGGTATAAGGTGGCTCGATGTGTCGTGTTTTACGCTACAAATTGCTATGTCGCAGATTTGCGTACGACGAATAGAAGCGGAGTTATAGTTGTTTATATCTGTCAGGCCATGAACCACCATTGACGGCCGGATTGCCTACCACTCGGAACGACCGACGTTTGCCGAAACTATGCAAGTTCGTCGCAGATCGGTATAAGGTGGGTCGTTGGGCCGCGTTTTAAGCTACAAATTTCTATGTCGCAGATTTGCATACGACGAATAGAAGCAGAGTTATAGTTGTTTATATCTGTGAGGCCATGAATCACCATTGACGGCAGGATTGCCTACCACTCGGAACGATCGACGTTTGACGAAACTATGCAAGTTCTTCGCAGATCGGTATAAGATGGGTCGATGTGTCGTGTTTTAAGCTACAAATTGCTATGTCGCAGATTTGCGTACGACGAATAGAAGCGGAGTTATAGTTGTTTGTATCTGTCAGGCCATGAATCACCATTGACGGCCGGATTGCCTACCACTCGGAACGACCGACGTTTGCCGAAACTATGCAAGGTCGTCGCAGATCGGTATAATGTGGGTCGTTGGGCCGTGTTTTAAGATACAAATTGCTATGTCGCAGATTCGCATACGACCACTAGAAGCGGAGTTATCGATGTTTATATCCGTGAGGCCATTAATCACCATTGACGACAGGATTGCCTACCACTCGGAACGATCGACGTTTGACGAAACTATGCAAGTTCGTCGCAGATCGGTATAAGGTGGCTCGATGTGTCGTGTTTTAGGCTACAAATTGCTATGTCGCATATTTGCGTGCGACGAATAGAAGCGGAGTTATAGTTGTTTATATCTGTCAGGCCATGAACCACCATTGACGGCCGGATTGCCTACCACTCGGAACGACCGACGTTTGCCGAAACTATGCAAGTTCGTCGCAGATCGGTATAAGGTGGGTCGTTGGGCCGTGTTTTAAGCTACAACTTGCTATGTCGCAGATTTGCATACGACGAATAGAGGCGGAGTTATAGTTGTTTATATCTGTGAGGCCATGAATCACCATCGACGGCAGGATTGCCTACCACTCGGAACGATCGACGTTTGACGAAACTATGCAAGTTCTTCGCAGATCGGTATAAGATGGGTCGATGTGTCGTGCTTTAAGCTACAAATTGCTATGTCGCAGATTCGCATACGACGAATAGAAGTGGAGTTATAGTTGTTTATATGTGTCAGGCCATGAATCACCATTGACGCCTGGATTGCTTTCCACTCGAAACGACCGATGTTTGACGGAACTATGCAAGTTCGTCGCAGATCGGTATAAGGTGGCTCGATGTGTCGTGTTTTAGGCTACAAATTGCTATGTCGCAGATTTGCGTACGACGAATAGAAGCGGAGTTATAGTTGTTTATATCTGTCAGGCCATGAACCACCATTGACGGCCGGATTGCCTACCACTCGAAACGATCGATGTTTGACGAAACTATGCAAGTTCGTCGCTGATCGGCATAAGGTGACTCGATGTGTCGCGTTTTAGGCTACAAATTGCTATGTCGCAGATTTGCAAACGACGAATAGAAGCGGAGTTGTAGTTGTTTATATCTGTGAGGTCATGAATCATCATTGACGGCCGGATTGCCTACCACTCGGAACGATCGACGTTTGACGAAACTATGCAAGTTCTTCGCAGATCGGTATAAGGTGGGTCGATGTGTCGTGTTTTAAGCTACAAATTGCTATGTCGCAGATCGGTATAAGGTGGCTCGATGTGTCGTGTTTTAAGCTACAAATGGCTATGTCGCAGATTTGCATACGACGAATAGAAGCGGAGTTGCAGTTGTTTATATCTGTGAGGCCATGAATCACCATCGTCGGCCGGATTGCCTACCACTCGGAACGATCGACGATTGACGAAACTATGAAAGATCTTTTCAGATCGGTATAAGGTGGGTCGATGTGTCGTGGTTTAAGCTACAACTTGCTATGTCGCAGATTTGCATACAACAAATAGAAGCGGAGTTACAGTTGTTAATGTCTGTGAGGCCATGAATCACCATTGACGGCCGGATTGCCTTCCACTCGAAACGATCGATGTTTGACGAAACTATGCAGGTTCGACGCAGATCGGTATAAGGTGGGTCGTTGGGCCGTGTTTTAAGCTACAACTTGCTATTTCGCAGATTCGCATACGACGAATAGAAGCGGAGTTATCGATGTTTATATCTGTGAGGCCATTAACCACCATTGACGACCGGATTGCCTACCACTCGGAACGATCGACGCTTGACGAAACTATGCAAGTTCGTCGCAGATCGGTATAAGGTGGCTCGATGTGTCGTGTTTTAGGCTACAAATTGCTATGTCGCAGATTTGCGTACGACGAATAGAAGCGGAGTTATAGTTGTTTATATCTGTCAGGCCATGAATCACCATTGACGGCCGGATTGCCTACCACTCGAAACGATCGATGTTTGACGAAACTATGCAAGTTCGTCGCAGATCGGTATAAGGTGGGTCGTTGGGCCGTGTTTTAAGCAACAAGTTGCTGTGTCGCAGATTCGCATACGACGAATAGAAGTGGAGTTATAGTTGTTTATATCTGTGAGGCCATTAATCACCATTGACGACAGGATTGCCTACCACTCGGAACGATCGACGTTTGACGAAACTATGCAAGTTCTTCGCAGATCGGTATAAGGTGGGACGATGTGTCGTGTTTTAACCTACAAATGGCTATGTCGCAGATTCGCATACGACGAATAGAAGCGGAGTTATAGTTGTTTATATGTGTCAGGCCATGAATCACCATTGACGCCTGGATTGCTTTCCACTCGAAACGACCGATGTTTGACGAAACTATGCAAGTTCGTCGCAGATCGGTGTAAGGTGGCTCGATGTGTCGTGTTTTAGGCTACAAATTTCTATGTCGCAGATTTGCGTACGACGAATAGAAGCGGAGTTATAGTTGTTTATATCTGTCAGGCCATGAATCACCATTGACGGCCTGATTGCCTACCACTCGAAACGATCGATGTTTGACGAAACTATGCAAGTTCGTCGCTGATCGGCATAAGGTGACTCGATGTGTCGCGTTTTAGGCTACAAATTGCTATGTCGCAGATTTGCAAACGACGAATAGAAGCGGAGTTGTAGTTGTTTATATCTGTGAGGTCATGAATCATCATTGACGGCCGGATTGCCTACCACTCGGAACGATCGACGTTTGACGAAACTATGCAAGTTCTTCGCAGATCGGTATAAGGTGGGTCGATGTGTCGTGTTTTAAGCTACAAATTGCTATGTCGCAGATCGGTATAAGGTGGCTCGATGTGTCGTGTTTTAAGCTACAAATGGCTATGTCGCAGATTTGCATACGACGAATAGAAGCGGAGTTGCAGTTGTTTATATCTGTGAGGCCATGAATCACCATCGACGGCCGGATTGCCTACCACTCGGAACGATCGACGATTGACGAAACTATGAAAGATCTTTTCAGATCGGTATAAGGTGGGTCGATGTGTCGTGGTTTAAGCTACAACTTGCTATGTCGCAGATTTGCATACAACAAATAGAAGCGGAGTTACAGTTGTTAATGTCTGTGAGGCCATGAATCACCATTGACGGCCGGATTGCCTTCCACTCGAAACGATCGATGTTTGACGAAACTATGCAGGTTCGACGCAGATCGGTATAAGGTGGGTCGTTGGGCCGTGTTTTAAGCTACAACTTGCTATTTCGCAGATTCGCATACGACGAATAGAAGCGGAGTTATCGATGTTTATATCTGTGAGGCCATTAACCACCATTGACGACCGGATTGCCTACCACTCGGAACGATCGACGCTTGACGAAACTATGCAAGTTCGTCGCAGATCGGTATAAGGTGGCTCGATGTGTCGTGTTTTAGGCTACAAACTGCTATGTCGCAGATTTGCGTACGACGAATAGAAGCGGAGTTATAGTTGTTTATATCTGTCAGGCCATGAATCACCATTGACGGCCGGATTGCCTACCACTCGAAACGATCGATGTTTGACGAAACTATGCAAGTTCGTCGCAGATCGGTATAAGGTGGGTCGTTGGGCCGTGTTTTAAGCTACAAGTTGCTGTGTCGCAGATTCGCATACGACGAATAGAAGTGGAGTTATAGTTGTTTATATCTGTGAGGCCATTAATCACCATTGACGACAGGATTGCCTACCACTCGGAACGATCGACGTTTGACGAAACTATGCAAGTTCTTCGCAGATCGGTATAAGGTGGGACGATGTGTCGTGTTTTAACCTACAAATTGCTATGTCGCAGATTCGCATACGACGAATAGAAGCGGAGTTATAGTTGTTTATATGTGTCAGGCCATGAATCACCATTGACGCCTGGATTGCCTTCCACTCGAAACGACCGATGTTTGACGAAACTATGCAAGTTCGTCGCAGAACGGTGTAAGGTGGCTCGATGTGTCGTGTTTTAGGCTACAAATTTCTATGTCGCAGATTTGCGTACGACGAATAGAAGCGGAGTTATAGTTGTTTATATCTGTCAGGCCATGAATCACCATTGACGGCCGGATTGCCTACCACTCGGAACGATCGACGTTTGCCGAAACTCTGCAAGTTCCTTCGCAGATCGGTATAAGGTGGGTCGATGTGCCGTGTTTTAAGCTACAAATTGCTATGTCGCAGATTTGCATACGACGAATAGAAGCGGAGTAATAGTTGTTTATATCTGTCAGGCCGTGAATCACCATTGACGGCCGGATTGCCTACCACTCGGAACGATCGACGTTTGCCGAAACTATGCAAGTTCTTCGCAGATCGGTATAAGGTGGGTCGATGTGTCGTGCTTTAAGCTACAAATTGCTATGTCGCAGATTTGCATACGACGAATAGAAGCGGAGTTATAGTTATTTATATCTGTGAGGCCATGAATCACCATCGACGGCCGGATTGCCTACCACTCGAAACGATCGACGTTTGACGAAACTATGCAAGTTCTTCGCAGATCGGTATAAGGTGGGTCGATGTGTCGTGTTTTAAGCTACAAATTGCTATGTCGCAGATTTGCATACGACGAATAGAAGCGGAGTTATAGTTGTTTATATTTGTCAGTCCATGAATCACCATTGACGCCTGGATTGCTTTTCACTCGAAACGACCGATGTTTGACGAAATTATGCAAGTTCGTCGCAGATCGGTATAAGGTGGCTCGATGTGTCGTGTTTTAGGCTACAAATTGCTATGTCGCAGATTTGCGTACGACGAACAGAAGCGGAGTTATAGTTGTTTATATCTGTCAGGCCATGAATCACCATTGACGGCCGGATTGCCTACCACTCGGAACGATCGACGTTTGCCGAAACTCTGCAAGTTCTTCGCAGATCGGTATAAGGTGGGTCGATGTGCCGTGTTTTAAGCTACAAATTGCTATGTCGCAGATTTGCATACGACGAATAGAAGCGGAGTTATAGTTGTTTATATCTGTCAGGCCGTGAATCACCATTGACGGCCGGATTGCCTACCACTCGGAACGATCGACGTTTGACGAAACTATGGAAGTTCTTCGCAGATCGGTATAAGATGGGTCGATGTGTCGTGTTTTAAGCTACAAATTGCTATGTCGCAGATTCGCGTTCTACGAATAGAAGTGGAGTTATAGTTGTTTATATCTGTCAGGCCATGAATCACCATTGACGGCCGGATTGCCTTCCACTCGAAACGATCGATGTTTGACGAAACTATGCAAGTTCGTCGCAGATCGGTGTAAGGTGGCTCGATGTGTCGTGTTTTAGGCTAGAAATTGCTATGTCGCAGATTTGCAAACGACGAATAGAAGCGGAGTTGTAGTTGTTTATATCTGTGAGGTCATGAATCATCATTGACGGCCGGAATGCCTACCACTCGAAACGATCGATGTTTGACGAAACTATGCAAGTTCTTCGCAGATCGGTATAAGGTGGCTCGATGTGTCGTGTTTTAGGCTACAAATTGCTATGTCGCAGATTTGCGTACGACGAATAGAAGCGGAGTTATAGTTGTTTATATCTGTCAGGCCATGAATCACCATTGACGGCCGGATTGCCTACCACTCGGAACGATCGACGTTTGCCGAAACTCTGCAAGTTCTTCGCAGATCGGTATAAGGTGGGTCGATGTGCCGTGTTTTAAGCTACAAATTGCTATGTCGCAGATTTGCATACGACGAATAGAAGCGGAGTTATAGTTGTTTATATCTGTCAGGCCGTGAATCACCATTCACGGCCAGATTGCCTACCACTCGGAACGATCGGCGTTTGACGAAACTATGGAAGTACTTCGCAGATCGGTATAAGATGGGTCGATGTGTCGTGTTTTAAGCTACAAATTGCTATGTCGCAGATTCGCGTTCTACGAATAGAAGTGGAGTTATAGTTGTTTATATCTGTCAGGCCATGAATCACCATTGACGGCCGGATTGCCTTCCACTCGAAACGATCGATGTTTGACGAAACTATGCAAGTTCGTCGCAGATCGGTATAAGGTGGCTCGATGTGTCGTGTTTTAGCCTACAAATTGCTATGTCGCAGATTTGCATACGACGAATAGATGCGGAGTTATAGTTGTTTATATCTGTGAGGTCATGAATCATCATTGACGGCCGGAATGCCTACCACTCGAAACGATCGATGTTTGACGAAACTATGCAAGTTCGTCGCAGATCGGTATAAGGTGGGTCGATGTATCGTGCTTTAAGCTACAAATTGCTATGTCGCAGATTTGCATACGACGAATAGAGGCGGAGTTATAGTTGTTTATATCTGTAAGGCCGTGAATCACCATTGACGACAGGATTGCCTAATACTCGGAACGATCGACGTTTGACGAAACTATGCAAGTTCTTCGCAGATCGGTATAAGATGGGTCGATGTGTCGTGTTTTAAGCTACAAATTGCTATGTCGCAGATTCGCGTACTACGAATAGTAGTGGAGTTATAGTTGTTTATATCTGTGAGGCCATGAATCACCATTGACGGCCGGATTGCCTTCTACTCGAAACGATCGATGTTTGACGAAACTATGCAAGTTCGTCGCAGATTGGTATTAGGTGGGTCGTTGGGCCGTGCTTTAAGCTACAAGTTGCTATGTCGCAGATTTGCATACGACGAATAGAAGCGGAGTTATCGATGTTTATATCTGTGAGGCCATTAATCACCATTGACGACAGGATTGCCTACCACTCGGAACGATCGATGTTTGACGAAACTATGCAAGTTCGTCGCAGATCGGTATAAGGTGGCTCGATGTGTCGTGTTTTAGGCTACAAATTGCTATGCCGCAGATTCGCATACGACGATTAGAAGCGGAGTTATCGATGTTTATATCTGTGAGGCCATGAATCACCATCGACGGCCGGATTGCCTACCACTCGGAACGATCGACGTTTGACGAAACTATGCAAGTTCTTCGCAGATCGGTATAAGGTGGCTCGATGTGTCGTGTTTTAGGCTACAAATTGCTATGTCGCAGATTTGCGTACGACGAATAGAAGCGGAGTTATAGTTGTTTATATCTGTCAGGCCATGAATCACCATTGACGGCCGGATTGCCTACCACTCGGAACGATCGACGTTTGACGAAACTATGCAAGTTCTTCGCAGATCGGTATAAGGTGGGTCGATGTGTCGTGTTTTAAGCTACAAATTGCTATGTCGCAGATTTGCATACGACGAATAGAAGCAGTGTTATAGTTGTTTATATTTCTCAGGCCATGAATCACCATTGACGGCCGGATTGCCTTCCACTCGAAACGATCGATGTTTGACGAAACTATGCAAGTTCGTCGCAGATCGGTATAAGGTGGGTCGATGTGTCGTGCTTTAAGCTACAAGTTGCTATGTCGCAGATTTGCATACGACGAATAGAAGCGGAGTTATCGATGTTTATATCTGTGAGGCCATTAATCACCATTGACGACAGGATTGCCTACCACTCGGAACGATCGACGTTTGCCGAAACTATGCAAGTTCTTCGCAGATCGGTATAAGGTGGGTCGATGTGTCGTGCTTTAAGCTACAAATTGCTATGTCGCAGATTTGCATACGACGAATAGAAGCGGAGTTATAGTTATTTATATCTGTGAGGCCATGAATCACCATCGACGGCCGGATTGCCTACCACTCGGAACGATCGACGTTTGACGAAACTATGCAAGTTCTTCGCAGATCGGTATAAGGTGGGTCGATGTGTCGTGTTTTAAGCTACAAATTGCTATGTCGCAGATTTGCATACGACGAATAGAAGCGGAGTTATAGTTGTTTATATTTGTCAGTCCATGAATCACCATTGACGACCGGATTGCCTTCCAATCGAAACGATCGATGTTTGACGAAACTATGCAAGTTCGTCGCAGATCGGTATAAGGTGTGTCGATGTGTCGTGTTTTAAGCTACAAATGGCTATGTCGCAGATTTGCATACGACGAATAGAAGCGGAGTTGCAGTTGTTTATATCTGTGAGGCCATGAATCACCATCGGCGGCCGGATTGCCTACCACTCGGAACGATCGACGATTGACGAAACTATGAAAGATCTTTTCAGATCGGTATAAGGTGGGTCGATGTGTCGTGGTTTAAGCTACAACTTGCTATGTCGCAGATTTGCATACAACAAATAGAAGCGGAGATACAGTTGTTAATGTCTGTGAGGCCATGAATCACCATTGACGGCCGGATTGCCTTCCAATCGAAACGATCGATGTTTGACGAAACTATGCAGGTTCGACGCAGATCGGTATAAGGTGGGTCGTTGGGCCGTGTTTTAAGCTACAACTTGCTATTTCGCAGATTCGCATACGACGAATAGAAGCGGAGTTATCGATGTTTATATCTGTGAGGCCATTAACCACCATTGACGACCGGATTGCCTACCACTCGGAACGATCGACGCTTGACGAAACTATGCAAGTTCGTCGCAGATCGGTATAAGGTGGCTCGATGTGTCGTGTTTTAGGCTACAAACTGCTATGTCGCAGATTTGCGTACGACGAATAGAAGCGGAGTTATAGTAGTTTATATCTGTCAGGCCATGAATCACCATTGACGGCCGGATTGCCTACCACTCGAAACGATCGATGTTTGACGAAACTATGCAAGTTCGTCGCAGATCGGTATAAGGTGGGTCGTTGGGCCGTGTTTTAAGCTACAAGTTGCTGTGTCGCAGATTCGCATACGACGAATAGAAGTGGAGTTATAGTTGTTTATATCTGTGAGGCCATTAATCACCATTGACGACAGGATTGCCTACCACTCGGAACGATCGACGTTTGACGAAACTATGCAAGTTCTTCGCAGATCGGTATAAGGTGGGACGATGTGTCGTGTTTTAACCTACAAATTGCTATGTCGCAGATTCGCATACGACGAATAGAAGCGGAGTTATAGTTGTTTATATGTGTCAGGCCATGAATCACCATTGACGCCTGGATTGCCTTCCACTCGAAACGACCGATGTTTGACGAAACTATGCAAGTTCGTCGCAGAACGGTGTAAGGTGGCTCGATGTGTCGTGTTTTAGGCTACAAATTTCTATGTCGCAGATTTGCGTACGACGAATAGAAGCGGAGTTATAGTTGTTTATATCTGTCAGGCCATGAATCACCATTGACGGCCGGATTGCCTACCACTCGGAACGATCGACGTTTGCCGAAACTCTGCAAGTTCCTTCGCAGATCGGTATAAGGTGGGTCGATGTGCCGTGTTTTAAGCTACAAATTGCTATGTCGCAGATTTGCATACGACGAATAGAAGCGGAGTAATAGTTGTTTATATCTGTCAGGCCGTGAATCACCATTGACGGCCGGATTGCCTACCACTCGGAACGATCGACGTTTGCCGAAACTATGCAAGTTCTTCGCAGATCGGTATAAGGTGGGTCGTTGGGCCGTGTTTTAAGCTACAAGTTGCTGTGTCGCAGATTCGCATACGACGAATAGAAGTGGAGTTATAGTTGTTTATATCTGTGAGGCCATTAATCACCATTGACGACAGGATTGCCTACCACTCGGAACGATCGACGTTTGACGAAACTATGCAAGTTCTTCGCAGATCGGTATAAGGTGGGACGATGTGTCGTGTTTTAACCTACAAATTGCTATGTCGCAGATTCGCATACGACGAATAGAAGCGGAGTTATAGTTGTTTATATGTGTCAGGCCATGAATCACCATTGACGCCTGGATTGCCTTCCACTCGAAACGACCGATGTTTGACGAAACTATGCAAGTTCGTCGCAGAACGGTGTAAGGGGGCTCGATGTGTCGTGTTTTAGGCTACAAATTTCTATGTCGCAGATTTGCGTACGACGAATAGAAGCGGAGTTATAGTTGTTTATATCTGTCAGGCCATGAATCGCCATTGACGGCCGGATTGCCTACCACTCGGAACGATCGACGTTTGCCGAAACTCTGCAAGTTCCTTCGCAGATCGGTATAAGGTGGGTCGATGTGCCGTGTTTTAAGCTACAAATTGCTATGTCGCAGATTTGCATACGACGAATAGAAGCGGAGTAATAGTTGTTTATATCTGTCAGGCCGTGAATCACCATTGACGGCCGGATTGCCTACCACTCGGAACGATCGACGTTTGCCGAAACTATGCAAGTTCTTCGCAGATCGGTATAAGGTGGGTCGATGTGTCGTGCTTTAAGCTACAAATTGCTATGTCGCAGATTTGCATACGACGAATAGAAGCGGAGTTATAGTTATTTATATCTGTGAGGCCATGAATCACCATCGACGGCCGGATTGCCTACCACTCGGAACGATCGACGTTTGACGAAACTATGCAAGTTCTTCGCAGATCGGTATAAGGTGGGTCGATGTGTCGTGTTTTAAGCTACAAATTGCTATGTCGCAGATTTGCATACGACGAATAGAAGCGGAGTTATAGTTGTTTATATTTGTCAGTCCATGAATCACCATTGACGCCTGGATTGCTTTCCACTCGAAACGACCGATGTTTGACGAAATTATGCAAGTTCGTCGCAGATCGGTATAAGGTGGCTCGATGTGTCGTGTTTTAGGCTACAAATTGCTATGTCGCAGATTTGCGTACGACGAACAGAAGCGGAGTTATAGTTGTTTATATCTGTCAGGCCATGAATCACCATTGACGGCCGGATTGCCTACCACTCGGAACGATCGACGTTTGCCGAAACTCTGCAAGTTCTTCGCAGATCGGTATAAGGTGGGTCGATGTGCCGTGTTTTAAGCTACAAATTGCTATGTCGCAGATTTGCATACGACGAATAGAAGCGGAGTTATAGTTGTTTATATCTGTCAGGCCGTGAATCACCATTGACGGCCGGATTGCCTACCACTCGGAACGATCGACGTTTGACGAAACTATGGAAGTTCTTCGCAGATCGGTATAAGATGGGTCGATGTGTCGTGTTTTAAGCTACAAATTGCTATGTCGCAGATTCGCGTTCTACGAATAGAAGTGGAGTTATAGTTGTTTATATCTGTCAGGCCATGAATCACCATTGACGGCCGGATTGCCTTCCACTCGAAACGATCGATGTTTGACGAAACTATGCAAGTTCGTCGCAGATCGGTTTAAGGTGGCTCGATGTGTCGTGTTTTAGGCTAGAAATTGCTATGTCGCAGATTTGCAAACGACGAATAGAAGCGGAGTTGTAGTTGTTTATATCTGTGAGGTCATGAATCATCATTGACGGCCGGAATGCCTACCACTTAGTGCAGAAGTCTCCCGAAGTTTTCCTGGACGCAAAAAAAAAAAAAATGCCTACCACTCGAAACGATCGATGTTTGACGAAACTATGCAAGTTCGTCGCAGATCGGTATAAGGTGGGTCGATGTGTCGTGCTTTAAGCTACAAATTGCTGTGTCGCAGATTTGCATACGACGAATAGAACCGGAGTTATAGTTGTTTATATCTGTGAGGTCATGAATCATCATTGACGGCCGGAATGCCTACCACTCGAAACGATCGATGTTTGACGAAACTATGCAAGTTCGTCGCTGATCGGCATAAGGTGACTCGATGTGTCGTGTTTTAGGCTACAAATTGCTATGTCGCAGATTTGCAAACGACGAATAGAAGCGGAGTTGTAGTTGTTTATATCTGTGAGGTCATGAATCATCATTGACGGCCGGATTGCCTACCACTCGGAACGATCGACGTTTGACGAAACTATGCAAGTTCTTCGCAGATCGGTATAAGGTGGGTCGATGTGTCGTGTTTTAAGCTACAAATTGCTATGTCGCAGATCGGTATAGGGTGGCTCGATGTGTCGTGTTTTAAGCTACAAATGGCTATGTCGCAGATTTGCATACGACGAATAGAAGCGGAGTTGTAGTTGTTTATATCTGTGTGGCCATGAATTACCATCGACGGCCGGATTGCCTACCACTCGGAACGATCGACGATTGACGAAACTATGAAAGATCTTTTCAGATCGGTATAAGGTGGGTCGATGTGTCGTGGTTTAAGCTACAACTTGCTATGTCGCAGATTCGCATACGACGAATAGAAGCGGAGTTATAGTTGTTTATATGTGTCAGGCCATGAATCACCATTGACGCCTGGATTGCTTTCCACTCGAAACGACCGATGTTTGACGAAACTATGCAAGTTCGTCGCAGATCGGTATAAGGTGGCTCGATGTGTCGTGCTTTAGGCTACAAATTGCTATGTCGCAGATTTGCGTACGACGAATAGAAGCGGAGTTCTAGTTGTTTATATCTGTCAGGCCATGAATCACCATTGACGGCCTGATTGCCTACCACTCGAAACGATCGATGTTTGACGAAACTATGCAAGTTCGTCGCTGATCGGCATAAGGTGACTCGATGTGTCGCGTTTTAGGCTACAAATTGCTATGTCGCAGATTTGCAAACGACGAATAGAAGCGGAGTTGTAGTTGTTTATATCTGTGAGGTCATGAATCATCATTGACGGCCGGATTGCCTACCACTCGGAACGATCGACGTTTGACGAAACTATGCAAGTTCTTCGCAGATCGGTATAAGGTGGGTCGATGTGTCGTGTTTTAAGCTACAAATTGCTATGTCGCAGATCGGTATAAGGTGGCTCGAAGTGTCGTGTTTTAAGCTACAAATGGCTATGTCGCAGATTTGCATACGACGAATAGAAGCGGAGTTGCAGTTGTTTATATCTGTGAGGCCATGAATCACCATCGGCGGCCGGATTGCCTACCACTCGGAACGATCGACGATTGACGAAACTATGAAAGATCTTTTCAGATCGGTATAAGGTGGGTCGATGTGTCGTGGTTTAAGCTACAACTTGCTATGTCGCAGATTTGCATACAACAAATAGAAGCGGAGTTACAGTTGTTAATGTCTGTGAGGCCATGAATCACCATTGACGGCCGGATTGCCTTCCACTCGAAACGATCGATGTTTGACGAAACTATGCAGGTTGGACGCAGATCGGTATAAGGTGGGTCGTTGGGCCGTGTTTTAAGCTACAACTTGCTATTTCGCAGATTCGCATACGACGAATAGAAGCGGAGTTATCGATGTTTATATCTGTGAGGCCATTAACCACCATTGACGACCGGATTGCCTACCACTCGGAACGATCGACGCTTGACGAAACTATGCAAGTTCGTCGCAGATCGGTATAAGGTGGCTCGATGTGTCGTGTTTTAGGCTACAAACTGCTATGTCGCAGATTTGCGTGCGACGAATAGAAGCGGAGTTATAGTTGTTTATATCTGTCAGGCCATGAATCACCATTGACGGCCGGATTGCCTACCACTCGAAACGATCGATGTTTGACGAAACTATGCAAGTTCGTCGCAGATCGGTATAAGGTGGGTCGTTGGGCCGTGTTTTAAGCTACAAGTTGCTGTGTCGCAGATTCGCATACGACGAATAGAAGTGGAGTTATAGTTGTTTATATCTGTGAGGCCATTAATCACCATTGACGACAGGATTGCCTACCACTCGGAACGATCGACGTTTGACGAAACTATGCAAGTTCTTCGCAGATCGGTATAAGGTGGGACGATGTGTCGTGTTTTAACCTACAAATTGCTATGTCGCAGATTCGCATACGACGAATAGAAGCGGAGTTATAGTTGTTTATATGTGTCAGGCCATGAATCACCATTGACGCCTGGATTGCCTTCCACTCGAAACGACCGATGTTTGACGAAACTATGCAAGTTCGTCGCAGAACGGTGTAAGGTGGCTCGATGTGTCGTGTTTTAGGCTACAAATTTCTATGTCGCAGATTTGCGTACGACGAATAGAAGCGGAGTTATAGTTGTTTATATCTGTCAGGCCATGAATCACCATTGACGGCCGGATTGCCTACCACTCGGAACGATCGACGTTTGCCGAAACTCTGCAAGTTCCTTCGCAGATCGGTATAAGGTGGGTCGATGTGCCGTGTTTTAAGCTACAAATTGCTATGTCGCAGATTTGCATACGACGAATAGAAGCGGAGTAATAGTTGTTTATATCTGTCAGGCCGTGAATCACCATTGACGGCCGGATTGCCTACCACTCGGAACGATCGACGTTTGCCGAAACTATGCAAGTTCTTCGCAGATCGGTATAAGGTGGGTCGTTGGGCCGTGTTTTAAGCTACAAGTTGCTGTGTCGCAGATTCGCATACGACGAATAGAAGTGGAGTTATAGTTGTTTATATCTGTGAGGCCATTAATCACCATTGACGACAGGATTGATTACCACTCGGAACGATCGACGTTTGACGAAACTATGCAAGTTCTTCGCAGATCGGTATAAGGTGGGACGATGTGTCGTGTTTTAACCTACAAATTGCTATGTCGCAGATTCGCATACGACGAATAGAAGCGGAGTTATAGTTGTTTATATGTGTCAGGCCATGAATCACCATTGACGCCTGGATTGCCTTCCACTCGAAACGACCGATGTTTGACGAAACTATGCAAGTTCGTCGCAGAACGGTGTAAGGTGGCTCGATGTGTCGTGTTTTAGGCTACAAATTTCTATGTCGCAGATTTGCGTACGACGAATAGAAGCGGAGTTATAGTTGTTTATATCTGTCAGGCCATGAATCGCCATTGACGGCCGGATTGCCTACCACTCGGAACGATCGACGTTTGCCGAAACTCTGCAAGTTCCTTCGCAGATCGGTATAAGGTGGGTCGATGTGCCGTGTTTTAAGCTACAAATTGCTATGTCGCAGATTTGCATACGACGAATAGAAGCGGAGTAATAGTTGTTTATATCTGTCAGGCCGTGAATCACCATTGACGGCCGGATTGCCTACCACTCGGAACGATCGACGTTTGCCGAAACTATGCAAGTTCTTCGCAGATCGGTATAAGGTGGGTCGATGTGTCGTGCTTTAAGCTACAAATTGCTATGTCGCAGATTTGCATACGACGAATAGAAGCGGAGTTATAGTTATTTATATCTGTGAGGCCATGAATCACCATCGACGGCCGGATTGCCTACCACTCGGAACGATCGACGTTTGACGAAACTATGCAAGTTCTTCGCAGATCGGTATAAGGTGGGTCGATGTGTCGTGTTTTAAGCTACAAATTGCTATGTCGCAGATTTGCATACGACGAATAGAAGCGGAGTTATAGTTGTTTATATTTGTCAGTCCATGAATCACCATTGACGCCTGGATTGCTTTCCACTCGAAACGACCGATGTTTGACGAAATTATGCAAGTTCGTCGCAGATCGGTATAAGGTGGCTCGATGTGTCGTGTTTTAGGCTACAAATTGCTATGTCGCAGATTTGCGTACGACGAACAGAAGCGGAGTTATAGTTGTTTATATCTGTCAGGCCATGAATCAACATTGACGGCCGGATTGCCTACCACTCGGAACGATCGACGTTTGCCGAAACTCTGCAAGTTCTTCGCAGATCGGTATAAGGTGGGTCGATGTGCCGTGTTTTAAGCTACAAATTGCTATGTCGCAGATTTGCATACGACGAATAGAAGCGGAGTTATAGTTGTTTATATCTGTCAGGCCGTGAATCACCATTGACGGCCGGATTGCCTACCACTCGGAACGATCGACGTTTGACGAAACTATGGAAGTTCTTCGCAGATCGGTATAAGATGGGTCGATGTGTCGTGTTTTAAGCTACAAATTGCTATGTCGCAGATTCGCGTTCTACGAATAGAAGTGGAGTTATAGTTGTTTATATCTGTCAGGCCATGAATCACCATTGACGGCCGGATTGCCTTCCACTCGAAACGATCGATGTTTGACGAAACTATGCAAGTTCGTCGCAGATCGGTTTAAGGTGGCTCGATGTGTCGTGTTTTAGGCTAGAAATTGCTATGTCGCAGATTTGCAAACGACGAATAGAAGCGGAGTTGTAGTTGTTTATATCTGTGAGGTCATGAATCATCATTGACGGCCGGAATGCCTACCACTTAGTGCAGAAGTCTCCCGAAGTTTTCCTGGACGCAAAAAAAAAAAATGCCTACCACTCGAAACGATCGATGTTTGACGAAACTATGCAAGTTCGTCGCAGATCGGTATAAGGTGGGTCGATGTGTCGTGCTTTAAGCTACAAATTGCTGTGTCGCAGATTTGCATACGACGAATAGAACCGGAGTTATAGTTGTTTATATCTGTGAGGTCATGAATCATCATTGACGGCCGGAATGCCTACCACTCGAAACGATCGATGTTTGACGAAACTATGCAAGTTCGTCGCTGATCGGCATAAGGTGACTCGATGTGTCGTGTTTTAGGCTACAAATTGCTATGTCGCAGATTTGCAAACGACGAATAGAAGCGGAGTTGTAGTTGTTTATATCTGTGAGGTCATGAATCATCATTGACGGCCGGATTGCCTACCACTCGGAACGATCGACGTTTGACGAAACTATGCAAGTTCTTCGCAGATCGGTATAAGGTGGGTCGATGTGTCGTGTTTTAAGCTACAAATTGCTATGTCGCAGATCGGTATAGGGTGGCTCGATGTGTCGTGTTTTAAGCTACAAATGGCTATGTCGCAGATTTGCATACGACGAATAGAAGCGGAGTTGCAGTTGTTTATATCTGTGTGGCCATGAATTACCATCGACGGCCGGATTGCCTACCACTCGGAACGATCGACGATTGACGAAACTATGAAAGATCTTTTCAGATCGGTATAAGGTGGGTCGATGTGTCGTGGTTTAAGCTACAACTTGCTATGTCGCAGATTCGCATACGACGAATAGAAGCGGAGTTATAGTTGTTTATATGTGTCAGGCCATGAATCACCATTGACGCCTGGATTGCTTTCCACTCGAAACGACCGATGTTTGACGAAACTATGCAAGTTCGTCGCAGATCGGTATAAGGTGGCTCGATGTGTCGTGCTTTAGGCTACAAATTGCTATGTCGCAGATTTGCGTACGACGAATAGAAGCGGAGTTATAGTTGTTTATATCTGTCAGGCCATGAATCACCATTGACGGCCTGATTGCCTACCACTCGAAACGATCGATGTTTGACGAAACTATGCAAGTTCGTCGCTGATCGGCATAAGGTGACTCGATGTGTCGCGTTTTAGGCTACAAATTGCTATGTCGCAGATTTGCAAACGACGAATAGAAGCGGAGTTGTAGTTGTTTATATCTGTGAGGTCATGAATCATCATTGACGGCCGGATTGCCTACCACTCGGAACGATCGACGTTTGACGAAACTATGCAAGTTCTTCGCAGATCGGTATAAGGTGGGTCGATGTGTCGTGTTTTAAGCTACAAATTGCTATGTCGCAGATCGGTATAAGGTGGCTCGATGTGTCGTGTTTTAAGCTACAAATGGCTATGTCGCAGATTTGCATACGACGAATAGAAGCGGAGTTGCAGTTGTTTATATCTGTGAGGCCATGAATCACCATCGGCGGCCGGATTGCCTACCACTCGGAACGATCGACGATTGACGAAACTATGAAAGATCTTTTCAGATCGGTATAAGGTGGGTCGATGTGTCGTGGTTTAAGCTACAACTTGCTATGTCGCAGATTTGCATACAACAAATAGAAGCGGAGTTACAGTTGTTAATGTCTGTGACGCCATGAATCACCATTGACGGCCGGATTGCCTTCCACTCGAAACGATCGATGTTTGACGAAACTATGCAGGTTGGACGCAGATCGGTATAAGGTGGGTCGTTGGGCCGTGTTTTAAGCTACAACTTGCTATTTCGCAGATTCGCATACGACGAATAGAAGCGGAGTTATCGATGTTTATATCTGTGAGGCCATTAACCACCATTGACGACCGGATTGCCTACCACTCGGAACGATCGACGCTTGACGAAACTATGCAAGTTCGTCGCAGATCGGTATAAGGTGGCTCGATGTGTCGTGTTTTAGGCTACAAACTGCTATGTCGCAGATTTGCGTGCGACGAATAGAAGCGGAGTTATAGTTGTTTATATCTGTCAGGCCATGAATCACCATTGACGGCCGGATTGCCTACCACTCGAAACGATCGATGTTTGACGAAACTATGCAAGTTCGTCGCAGATCGGTATAAGGTGGGTCGTTGGGCCGTGTTTTAAGCTACAAGTTGCTGTGTCGCAGATTCGCATACGACGAATAGAAGTGGAGTTATAGTTGTTTATATCTGTGAGGCCATTAATCACCATTGACGACAGGATTGCCTACCACTCGGAACGATCGACGTTTGACGAAACTATGCAAGTTCTTCGCAGATCGGTATAAGGTGGGACGATGTGTCGTGTTTTAACCTACAAATTGCTATGTCGCAGATTCGCATACGACGAATAGAAGCGGAGTTATAGTTGTTTATATGTGTCAGGCCATGAATCACCATTGACGCCTGGATTGCCTTCCACTCGAAACGACCGATGTTTGACGAAACTATGCAAGTTCGTCGCAGAACGGTGTAAGGTGGCTCGATGTGTCGTGTTTTAGGCTACAAATTTCTATGTCGCAGATTTGCGTACGACGAATAGAAGCGGAGTTATAGTTGTTTATATCTGTCAGGCCATGAATCACCATTGACGGCCGGATTGCCTACCACTCGGAACGATCGACGTTTGCCGAAACTCTGCAAGTTCTTCGCAGATCGGTATAAGGTGGGTCGATGTGCCGTGTTTTAAGCTACAAATTGCTATGTCGCAGATTTGCATACGACGAATAGAAGCGGAGTAATAGTTGTTTATATCTGTCAGGCCGTGAATCACCATTGACGGCCGGATTGCCTACCACTCGGAACGATCGACGTTTGCCGAAACTATGCAAGTTCTTCGCAGATCGGTATAAGGTGGGTCGATGTGTTGTGCTTTAAGCTACAAATTGCTATGTCGCAGATTTGCATACGACGAATAGAAGCGGAGTTATAGTTATTTATATCTGTGAGGCCATGAATCACCATCGACGGCCGGATTGCCTACCACTCGGAACGATCGACGTTTGACGAAACTATGCAAGTTCTTCGCAGATCGGTATAAGGTGGGTCGATGTGTCGCGTTTTAAGCTACAAATTGCTATGTCGCAGATTTGCATACGACGAATAGAAGCGGAGTTATAGTTGTTTATATTTGTCAGTCCATGAATCACCATTGACGACCGGATTGCCTTCCAATCGAAACGATCGATGTTTGACGAAACTATGCAAGTTCGTCGCAGATCGGTATAAGGTGTGTCGATGTGTCGTGCTTTAAGCTACAAATGGCTATGTCGCAGATTTGCATACGACGAATAGAAGCGGAGTTATAGTTGTTTATATTTGTCAGTCCATGAATCACCATTGACGACCGGATTGCCTTCCAATCGAAACGATCGATGTTTGACGAAACTATGCAAGTTCGTCGCAGATCGGTATAAGGTGTGTCGATGTGTCGTGCTTTAAGCTACAAATGGCCATGTCGCAGATTTGCATACGACGAATAGAAGCGGAGTTATAGTTGTTTATATCTGTCAGGCCGTGAATCACCATTGACGGACGGATTGCCTACCACTCGGAACGATCGATGTTTGACGAAACTATGCAAGTTCGTCGCAGATCGGTGTAAGGTGGCTCGATGTGTCGTGTTTTAGGCTAGAAATTGCTATGTCGCAGATTTGCAAACGACGAATAGAAGCGGAGTTGTAGTTGTTTATATCTGTGAGGTCATGAATCATCATTGACGGCCGGAATGCCTACCACTTAGGGCAGAAGTCTCCCGAAGTTTTCCTGGACGCAAAAAAAAAAATGCCTACCACTCGAAACGATCGATGTTTGACGAAACTATGCAAGTTCGTCGCAGATCGGTATAAGGTGGGTCGATGTGTCGTGCTTTAAGCTACAAATTGCTGTGTCGCAGATTTGCATACGACGAATAGAAGCGGAGTTATAGTTGTTTATATCTGTGAGGTCATGAATCATCATTGACGGCCGGAATGCCTACCACTCGAAACGATCGATGTTTGACGAAACTATGCAAGTTCGTCGCTGATCGGCATAAGGTGACTCGATGTGTCGTGTTTTAGGCTACAAATTGCTATGTCGCAGATTTGCGTACGACGAATAGAAGCGGAGTTATAGTTGTTTATATCTGTCAGGCCATGAATCACCATTGACGGCCGGATTGCCTTCCACTCGAAACGATCGATGTTTGACGAAACTATGCAAGTTCGTCGCAGATCGGTATAAGGTAGGTCGATGTGTCGTGCTTTAAGCTACAAATTGCTATGTCGCAGATTTGCATACGACGAATAGAAGCGGAGTTATAGTTGTTTATATCTGTGAGGTCATGAATCACCATTGACGCCTGGATTGCTTTCCACTCGAAACGACCGATGTTTGACGAAACTATGCAAGTTCGTCGCAGATCTGTGTAAGGTGGCTCGATGTGTCGTGTTTTAGGCTACAAATTGCTATGTCGCAGATTCGCATACGACGAATAGAAGTGGAGTTATAGTTGTTTATATCTGTCAGGCCATGAATCACCATTGACGGCCGGATTGCCTTCCACTCGAAACGATCGATGTTTGACGAAACTATGCAAGTTCGTCGCAGATCGGTATAAGGTGGGTCGATGTATCGTGCTTTAAGCTACAAATTGCTATGTCGCAGATTTGCATACGACGAATAGAGGCGGAGTTATAGTTGTTTATATCTGTAAGGCCGTGAATCACCATTGACGACAGGATTGCCTAATACTCGGAACGATCGACGTTTGACGAAACTATGCAAGTTCTTCGCAGATCGGTATAAGATGGGTCGATGTGTCGTGTTTTAAGCTACAAATTGCTATGTCGCAGATTCGCGTACTACGAATAGTAGTGGAGTTATAGTTGTTTATATCTGTGAGGCCATGAATCACCATTGACGGCCGGATTGCCTTCTACTCGAAACGATCGATGTTTGACGAAACTATGCAAGTTCGTCGCAGATTGGTATTAGGTGGGTCGTTGGGCCGTGCTTTAAGCTACAAGTTGCTATGTCGTAGATTTGCATACGACGAATAGAAGCGGAGTTATAGTTGTTTATATCTGTCAGGCCATGAATCACCATTGACGGCCGGATTGCCTACCACTCGGAACGATCGACGTTTGCCGAAACTCTGCAAGTTCCTTCGCAGATCGGTATAAGGTGGCTCGATGTGTCGTGTTTTAGGCTACAAATTGCTATGTCGCAGATTTGCGTACGACGAACAGAAGCGGAGTTATAGTTGTTTATATCTGTCAGGCCATGAATCACCATTGACGGCCGGATTGCCTACCACTCGGAACGATCGACGTTTGCCGAAACTCTGCAAGTTCTTCGTAGATCGGTATAAGGTGGGTCGATGTGCCGTGTTTTAAGCTACAAATTGCTATGTCGCAGATTTGCATACGACGAATAGAAGCGGAGTTATAGTTGTTTATATCTGTCAGGCCGTGAATCACCATTGACGGCCGGATTGCCTACCACTCGGAACGATCGACGTTTGACGAAACTATGGAAGTTCTTCGCAGATCGGTATAAGATGGGTCGATGTGTCGTGTTTTAAGCTACAAATTGCTATGTCGCAGATTCGCGTTCTACGAATAGAAGTGGAGTTATAGTTGTTTATATCTGTCAGGCCATGAATCACCATTGACGGCCGGATTGCCTTCCACTCGAAACGATCGATGTTTGACGAAACTATGCAAGTTCGTCGCAGATCGGTGTAAGGTGGCTCGATGTGTCGTGTTTTAGGCTAGAAATTGCTATGTCGCAGATTTGCAAACGACGAATAGAAGCGGAGTTGTAGTTGTTTATATCTGTGAGGTCATGAATCATCATTGACGGCCGGAATGCCTACCACTTAGTGCAGAAGTCTCCCGAAGTTTTCCTGGACGCAAAAAAAAAAAAATGCCTACCACTCGAAACGATCGATGTTTGACGAAACTATGCAAGTTCGTCGCAGATCGGTATAAGGTGGGTCGATGTGTCGTGCTTTAAGCTACAAATTGCTGTGTCGCAGATTTGCATACGACGAATAGAACCGGAGTTATAGTTGTTTATATCTGTGAGGTCATGAATCATCATTGACGGCCGGAATGCCTACCACTCGAAACGATCGATGTTTGACGAAACTATGCAAGTTCGTCGCTGATCGGCATAAGGTGACTCGATGTGTCGTGTTTTAGGCTACAAATTGCTATGTCGCAGATTTGCAAACGACGAATAGAAGCGGAGTTGTAGTTGTTTATATCTGTGAGGTCATGAATCATCATTGACGGCCGGATTGCCTACCACTCGGAACGATCGACGTTTGACGAAACTATGCAAGTTCTTCGCAGATCGGTATAAGGTGGGTCGATGTGTCGTGTTTTAAGCTACAAATTGCTATGTCGCAGATCGGTATAAGGTGGCTCGATGTGTCGTGTTTTAAGCTACAAATGGCTATGTCGCAGATTTGCATACGACGAATAGAAGCGGAGTTGCAGTTGTTTATATCTGTGTGGCCATGAATTACCATCGACGGCCGGATTGCCTACCACTCGGAACGATCGACGATTGACGAAACTATGAAAGATCTTTTCAGATCGGTATAAGGTGGGTCGATGTGTCGTGGTTTAAGCTACAACTTGCTATGTCGCAGATTCGCATACGACGAATAGAAGCGGAGTTATAGTTGTTTATATGTGTCAGGCCATGAATCACCATTGACGCCTGGATTGCTTTCCACTCGAAACGACCGATGTTTGACGAAACTATGCAAGTTCGTCGCAGATCGGTATAAGGTGGCTCGATGTGTCGTGCTTTAGGCTACAAATTGCTATGTCGCAGATTTGCATACGACGAATAGAAGCGGAGTTATAGTTGTTTATATCTGTCAGGCCATGAATCACCATTGACGGCCTGATTGCCTACCACTCGAAACGATCGATGTTTGACGAAACTATGCAAGTTCGTCGCTGATCGGCATAAGGTGACTCGATGTGTCGCGTTTTAGGCTACAAATTGCTATGTCGCAGATTTGCAAACGACGAATAGAAGCGGAGTTGTAGTTGTTTATATCTGTGAGGTCATGAATCATCATTGACGGCCGGATTGCCTACCACTCGGAACGATCGACGTTTGACGAAACTATGCAAGTTCTTCGCAGATCGGTATAAGGTGGGTCGATGTGTCGTGTTTTAAGCTACAAATTGCTATGTCGCAGATCGGTATAAGGTGGCTCGATGTGTCGTGTTTTAAGCTACAAATGGCTATGTCGCAGATTTGCATACGACGAATAGAAGCGGAGTTGCAGTTGTTTATATCTGTGAGGCCATGAATCACCATCGGCGGCCGGATTGCCTACCACTCGGAACGATCGACGATTGACGAAACTATGAAAGATGTTTTCAGATCGGTATAAGGTGGGTCGATGTGTCGTGGTTTAAGCTACAACTTGCTATGTCGCAGATTTGCATACAACAAATAGAAGCGGAGTTACAGTTGTTAATGTCTGTGAGGCCATGAATCACCATTGACGGCCGGATTGCCTTCCACTCGAAACGATCGATGTTTGACGAAACTATGCAGGTTGGACGCAGATCGGTATAAGGTGGGTCGTTGGGCCGTGTTTTAAGCTACAACTTGCTATTTCGCAGATTCGCATACGACGAATAGAAGCGGAGTTATCGATGTTTATATCTGTGAGGCCATTAACCACCATTGACGACCGGATTGCCTACCACTCGGAACGACCGATGTTTGACGAAACTATGCAAGTTCGTCGCAGAACGGTGTAAGGTGGCTCGATGTGTCGTGTTTTAGGCTACAAATTTCTATGTCGCAGATTTGCGTACGACGAATAGAAGCGGAGTTATAGTTGTTTATATCTGTCAGGCCATGAATCACCATTGACGGCCGGATTGCCTACCACTCGGAACGATCGACGTTTGCCGAAACTCTGCAAGTTCCTTCGCAGATCGGTATAAGGTGGCTCGATGTGTCGTGTTTTAGGCTACAAATTGCTATGTCGCAGATTTGCGTACGACGAACAGAAGCGGAGTTATAGTTGTTTATATCTGTCAGGCCATGAATCACCATTGACGGCCGGATTGCCTACCACTCGGAACGATCGACGTTTGCCGAAACTCTGCAAGTTCTTCGTAGATCGGTATAAGGTGGGTCGATGTGCCGTGTTTTAAGCTACAAATTGCTATGTCGCAGATTTGCATACGACGAATAGAAGCGGAGTTATAGTTGTTTATATCTGTCAGGCCGTGAATCACCATTGACGGCCGGATTGCCTACCACTCGGAACGATCGACGTTTGACGAAACTATGGAAGTTCTTCGCAGATCGGTATAAGATGGGTCGATGTGTCGTGTTTTAAGCTACAAATTGCTATGTCGCAGATTCGCGTTCTACGAATAGAAGTGGAGTTATAGTTGTTTATATCTGTCAGGCCATGAATCACCATTGACGGCCGGATTGCCTTCCACTCGAAACGATCGATGTTTGACGAAACTATGCAAGTTCGTCGCAGATCGGTGTAAGGTGGCTCGATGTGTCGTGTTTTAGGCTAGAAATTGCTATGTCGCAGATTTGCAAACGACGAATAGAAGCGGAGTTGTAGTTGTTTATATCTGTGAGGTCATGAATCATCATTGACGGCCGGAATGCCTACCACTTAGTGCACAAGTCTCCCGAAGTTTTCCTGGACGCAAAAAAAAAAAAATGCCTACCACTCGAAACGATCGATGTTTGACGAAACTATGCAAGTTCGTCGCAGATCGGTATAAGGTGGGTCGATGTGTCGTGCTTTAAGCTACAAATTGCTGTGTCGCAGATTTGCATACGACGAATAGAACCGGAGTTATAGTTGTTTATATCTGTGAGGTCATGAATCATCATTGACGGCCGGAATGCCTACCACTCGAAACGATCGATGTTTGACGAAACTATGCAAGTTCTTCGCTGATCGGCATAAGGTGACTCGATGTGTCGTGTTTTAGGCTACAAATTGCTATGTCGCAGATTTGCAAACGACGAATAGAAGCGGAGTTGTAGTTGTTTATATCTGTGAGGTCATGAATCATCATTGACGGCCGGATTGCCTACCACTCGGAACGATCGACGTTTGACGAAACTATGCAAGTTCTTCGCAGATCGGTATAAGGTGGGTCGATGTGTCGTGTTTTAAGCTACAAATTGCTATGTCGCAGATCGGTATAAGGTGTGTCGATGTGTCGTGCTTTAAGCTACAAATGGCTATGTCGCAGATTTGCATACGACGAATAGAAGCGGAGTTGCAGTTGTTTATATCTGTGTGGCCATGAATTACCATCGACGGCCGGATTGCCTACCACTCGGAACGATCGACGATTGACGAAACTATGAAAGATCTTTTCAGATCGGTATAAGGTGGGTCGATGTGTCGTGGTTTAAGCTACAACTTGCTATGTCGCAGATTCGCATACGACGAATAGAAGCGGAGTTATAGTTGTTTATATGTGTCAGGCCATGAATCACCATTGACGCCTGGATTGCTTTCCACTCGAAACGACCGATGTTTGACGAAACTATGCAAGTTCGTCGCAGATCGGTATAAGGTGGCTCGATGTGTCGTGCTTTAGGCTACAAATTGCTATGTCGCAGATTTGCGTACGACGAATAGAAGCGGAGTTATAGTTGTTTATATCTGTCAGGCCATGAATCACCATTGACGGCCTGATTGCCTACCACTCGAAACGATCGATGTTTGACGAAACTATGCAAGTTCGTCGCTGATCGGCATAAGGTGACTCGATGTGTCGCGTTTTAGGCTACAAATTGCTATGTCGCAGATTTGCAAACGACGAATAGAAGCGGAGTTGTAGTTGTTTATATCTGTGAGGTCATGAATCATCATTGACGGCCGGATTGCCTACCACTCGGAACGATCGACGTTTGACGAAACTATGCAAGTTCTTCGCAGATCGGTATAAGGTGGGTCGATGTGTCGTGTTTTAAGCTACAAATTGCTATGTCGCAGATCGGTATAAGGTGGCTCGATGTGTCGTGTTTTAAGCTACAAATGGCTATGTCGCAGATTTGCATACGACGAATAGAAGCGGAGTTGCAGTTGTTTATATCTGTGAGGCCATGAATCACCATCGGCGGCCGGATTGCCTACCACTCGGAACGATCGACGATTGACGAAACTATGAAAGATGTTTTCAGATCGGTATAAGGTGGGTCGATGTGTCGTGGTTTAAGCTACAACTTGCTATGTCGCAGATTTGCATACAACAAATAGAAGCGGAGTTACAGTTGTTAATGTCTGTGAGGCCATGAATCACCATTGACGGCCGGATTGCCTTCCACTCGAAACGATCGATGTTTGACGAAACTATGCAGGTTGGACGCAGATCGGTATAAGGTGGGTCGTTGGGCCGTGTTTTAAGCTACAACTTGCTATTTCGCAGATTCGCATACGACGAATAGAAGCGGAGTTATCGATGTTTATATCTGTGAGGCCATTAACCACCATTGACGACCGGATTGCCTACCACTCGGAACGATCGATGCTTGACGAAACTATGCAAGTTCGTCGCAGATCGGTATAAGGTGGCTCGATGTGTCGTGTTTTAGGCTACAAACTGCTATGTCGCAGATTTGCGTGCGACGAATAGAAGCGGAGTTATAGTTGTTTATATCTGTCAGACCATGAATCACCATTGACGGCCGGATTGCCTACCACTCGAAACGATCGATGTTTGACGAAACTATGCAAGTTCGTCGCAGATCGGTATAAGGTGGGTCGTTGGGCCGTGTTTTAAGCTACAAGTTGCTGTGTCGCAGATTCGCATACGACGAATAGAAGTGGAGTTATAGTTGTTTATATCTGTGAGGCCATTAATCACCATTGACGACAGGATTGCCTACCACTCGGAACGATCGACGTTTGACGAAACTATGCAAGTTCTTCGCAGATCGGTATAAGGTGGGACGATGTGTCGTGTTTTAACCTACAAATTGCTATGTCGCAGATTCGCATACGACGAATAGAAGCGGAGTTATAGTTGTTTATATGTGTCAGGCCATGAATCACCATTGACGCCTGGATTGCCTTCCACTCGAAACGACCGATGTTTGACGAAACTATGCAAGTTCGTCGTAGAACGGTGTAAGGTGGCTCGATGTGTCGTGTTTTAGGCTACAAATTTCTATGTCGCAGATTTGCGTACGACGAATAGAAGCGGAGTTATAGTTGTTTATATCTGTCAGGCCATGAATCACCATTGACGGCCGGATTGCCTACCACTCGGAACGATCGACGTTTGCCGAAACTCTGCAAGTTCTTCGCAGATCGGTATAAGGTGGGTCGATGTGCCGTGTTTTAAGCTACAAATTGCTATGTCGCAGATTTGCATACGACGAATAGAAGCGGAGTAATAGTTGTTTATATCTGTCAGGCCGTGAATCACCATTGACGGCCGGATTGCCTACCACTCGGAACGATCGACGTTTGCCGAAACTATGCAAATTCTTCGCAGATCGGTATAAGGTGGGTCGATGTGTCGTGCTTTAAGCTACAAATTGCTATGTCGCAGATTTGCATACGACGAATAGAAGCGGAGTTATAGTTATTTATATCTGTGAGGCCATGAATCACCATCGACGGCCGGATTGCCTACCACTCGGAACGATCGACGTTTGACGAAACTATGCAAGTTCTTCGCAGATCGGTATAAGGTGGGTCGATGTGTCGTGTTTTAAGCTACAAATTGCTATGTCGCAGATTTGCATACGACGAATAGAAGCGGAGTTATAGTTGTTTATATTTGTCAGTCCATGAATCACCATTGACGACCGGATTGCCTTCCAATCGAAACGATCGATGTTTGACGAAACTATGCAAGTTCGTCGCAGATCGGTATAAGGTGTGTCGATGTGTCGTGCTTTAAGCTACAAATGGCTATGTCGCAGATTTGCATACGACGAATAGAAGCGGAGTTATAGTTGTTTATATTTGTCAGTCCATGAATCACCATTGACGACCGGATTGCCTTCCAATCGAAACGATCGATGTTTGACGAAACTATGCAAGTTCGTCGCAGATCGGTATAAGGTGTGTCGATGTGTCGTGCTTTAAGCTACAAATGGCTATGTCGCAGATTTGCATACGACGAATAGAAGCGGAGTTATAGTTGTTTATATCTGTCAGGCCGTGAATCACCATTGACGGACGGATTGCCTACCACTCGGAACGATCGACGTTTGACGAAACTATGCAAGTTCTTCGCAGATCGGTATAAGGTGGGACGATGTGTCGTGTTTTAACCTACAAATTGCTATGTCGCAGATTCGCATACGACGAATAGAAGCGGAGTTATAGTTGTTATATGTGTCAGGCCATGAATCACCATTGACGCCTGGATTGCTTTCCACTCGAAACGACCGATGTTTGACGAAATTATGCAAGTTCGTCGCAGATCGGTATAAGGTGGCTCGAAGTGTCGTGTTTTAGGCTACAAATTGCTATGTCGCAGATTTGCATACGACGAATAGAAGCGGAGTTATAGTTGTTTATATCTGTCAGGCCGTGAATCACCATTGACGGCCGGATTGCCTACCACTCGGAACGATCGACGTTTGACGAAACTATGGAAGTTCTTCGCAGATCGGTATAAGATGGGTCGATGTGTCGTGTTTTAAGCTACAAATTGCTATGTCGCAGATTCGCGTTCTACGAATAGAAGTGGAGTTATTGTTGTTTATATCTGTCAGGCCATGAATCACCATTGACGGCCGGATTGCCTTCCACTCGAAACGATCGATGTTTGACGAAACTATGCAAGTTCGTCGCAGATCGGTGTAAGGTGGCTCGATGTGTCGTGTTTTAGGCTAGAAATTGCTATGTCGCAGATTTGCAAACGACGAATAGAAGCGGAGTTGTAGTTGTTTATATCTGTGAGGTCATGAATCATCATTGACGGCCGGAATGCCTACCACTTAGGGCAGAAGTCTCCCGAAGTTTTCCTGGACGCAAAAAAAAAAAAATGCCTACCACTCGAAACGATCGATGTTTGACGAAACTATGCAAGTTCGTCGCAGATCGGTATAAGGTGGGTCGATGTGTCGTGCTTTAAGCTACAAATTGCTGTGTCGCAGATTTGCATACGACGAATAGAAGCGGAGTTATAGTTGTTTATATCTGTGAGGTCATGAATCATCATTGACGGCCGGAATGCCTACCACTCGAAACGATCGATGTTTGACGAAACTATGCAAGTTCGTCGCTGATCGGCATAAGGTGACTCGATGTGTCGTGTTTTAGGCTACAAATTGCTATGTCGCAGATTTGCGTACGACGAATAGAAGCGGAGTTATAGTTGTTTATAGCTGTCAGGCCATGAATCACCATTGACGGCCGGATTGCCTTCCACTCGAAACGATCGATGTTTGACGAAACTATGCAAGTTCGTCGCAGATCGGTATAAGGTAGGTCGATGTGTCGTGCTTTAAGCTACAAATTGCTATGTCGCAGATTTGCATACGACGAATAGAAGCGGAGTTATAGTTGTTTATATCTGTGAGGTCATGAATCACCATTGACGCCTGGATTGCTTTCCACTCGAAACGACCGATGTTTGACGAAACTATGCAAGTTCGTCGCAGATCTGTGTAAGGTGGCTCGATGTGTCGTGTTTTAGGCTACAAATTGCTATGTCGCAGATTCGCATACGACGAATAGAAGTGGAGTTATAGTTGTTTATATCTGTCAGGCCATGAATCACCATTGACGGCCGGATTGCCTTCCACTCGAAACGATCGATGTTTGACGAAACTATGCAAGTTCGTCGCAGATCGGTATAAGATGGGTCGATGTGTCGTGTTTTAAGCTACAAATTGCTATGTCGCAGATTCGCGTACTACGAATAGTAGTGGAGTTATAGTTGTTTATATCTGTGAGGCCATGAATCACCATTGACGGCCGGATTGCCTTCTACTCGAAACGATCGATGTTTGACGAAACTATGCAAGTTCGTCGCAGATTGGTATTAGGTGGGTCGTTGGGCCGTGCTTTAAGCTACAAGTTGCTATGTCGCAGATTTGCATACGACGAATAGAAGCGGAGTTATCGATGTTTATATCTGTGAGGCCATTAATCACCATTGACGACAGGATTGCCTACCACTCGGAACGATCGATGTTTGACGAAACTATGCAAGTTCGTCGCAGATCGGTATAAGGTGGCTCGATGTGTCGTGTTTTAGGCTACAAATTGCTATGCCGCAGATTCGCATACGACGATTAGAAGCGGAGTTATCGATGTTTATATCTGTGAGGCCATGAATCACCATCGACGGCCGGATTGCCTACCACTCGGAACGATCGACGTTTGACGAAACTATGCAAGTTCTTCGCAGATCGGTATAAGGTGGCTCGATGTGTCGTGTTTTAGGCTACAAATTGCTATGTCGCAGATTTGCGTACGACGAATAGAAGCGGAGTTATAGTTGTTTATATCTGTCAGGCCATGAATCACCATTGACGGCCGGATGCCTACCACTCGGAACGATCGACGTTTGCCGAAACTATGCAAGTTCTTCGCAGGTCGGTATAAGGTGGGTCGATGTGTCGTGTTTTAAGCTACAAATTGCTATGTCGCAGATTTGCATACGATGAATAGAGGCGGAGTTATAGTTGTTTATATCTGTGAGGCCATGAATCACAATTGACGGCAGGATTGCCTACCACTCGGAACGATCGACGGTTGACGAAACTATGCAAGTTCTTCGCAGATCGGTATAAGATGGGTCGATGTGTCGTGTTTTAAGCTACAAATTGCTATGTCGCAGATTCGCATACGACGAATAGAAGTGGAGTTATAGTTGTTTATATCTGTCAGGCCATGAATCACCATTGACGGCCGGATTGCCTTCCACTCGAAACGATCGATGTTTGACGAAACTATGCAAGTTCGTCGCAGATCGGTATAAGGTGGGTCGATGTGTCGTGTTTTAACCTACAAATTGCTGTGTCGCAGATTTGCATACGACGAATAGAAGCGGAGTTGTAGTTGTTTATATCTGTGAGGTCATGAATCATCATTGACGGCCAGAATGCCTACCACTCGAAACGATCGATGTTTGACGAAACTATGCAAGTTCGTCGCAGATCGGTATAAGGTGGGTCGATGTGTCGTGCTTTAAGCTACAAATTGCTATGTCGCAGATTTGCATACGACGAATAGAAGCGGAGTTATAGTTGTTTATATCTGTGAGGTCATGAATCATCATTGACGGCCGGAATGCCTACCACTCGAAACGATCGATGTTTGACGAAACTATGCAAGTTCGTCGCATATCGGTATAAGGTGGGTCGATGTGTCGTGCTTTAAGCTACAAATTTCTATGCCGCAGATTCGCATACGACGAATAGAAGCGGAGTTATCGATGTTTATATCTGTGAGGCCATGAATCACCATTGACGACAGGATTGCCTACCACTCGGAACGATCGACGTTTGACGAAACTATGCAAGTTCTTCGCAGATCGGTATAAGGTGGGTCGATGTGTCGTGTTTTAACCTACAAATTGCTATGTCGCAGATTCGCATACGACGAATAGAAGCGGAGTTATAGTTGTTTATATGTGTCAGGCCATGAATCACCATTGACGACCGGATTGCTTTCCACTCGAAACGACCGATGTTTGACGAAACTATGCAAGTTCGTCGGAGATCGGTATAAGGTGGGTCGTTGGGCCGTGTTTTAAGCTACAACTTGCTATGTCGCATATTCGCATACGACGAATAGAAGCGGAGTTATCGATGTTTATATCTGTGAGGCCATTAACCACCATTGACGACCGGATTGCCTACCACTCGGAACGATCGACGCTTGACGAAACTATGCAAGTTCGTCGCAGATCGGTATAAGGTGGCTCGATGTGTCGTGTTTTAGGCTACAAACTGCTATGTCGCAGATTTGCGTAAGACGAATAGAAGCGGAGTTATAGTTGTTTATATCTGTCAGGCCATGAATCACCATTGACGGCCGGATTGCCTACCACTCGGAACGATCGACGTTTGCCGAAACTCTGCAAGTTCTTCGCAGATCGGTATAAGGTGGGTCGATGTGCCGTGTTTTAAGCTACAAATTGCTATGTCGCAGATTTGCATACGACGAATAGATGCGGAGTTATAGTTGTTTATATCTGTGAGGTCATGAATCATCATTGACGGCCGGAAAGCCTACCACTCGAAACGATCGATGTTTGACGAAACTATGCAAGTTCGTCGCAGTTCGGTATAAGGTGGGTCGATGTATCGTGCTTTAAGCTACAAATTGCTATGTCGCAGATTTGCATACGACGAATAGAGGCGGAGTTATAGTTGTTTATATCTGTGAGGCCATGAATCACCATTGACGACAGGATTGCCTACCACTCGGAACGATCGACGTTTGACGAAACTATGCAAGTTCTTCGCAGATCGGTATAAGATGGGTCGATGTGTCGTGTTTTAAGCTACAAATTGCTATGTCGCAGATTCGCGTACTACGAATAGTAGTGGAGTTATAGTTGTTTATATCTGTGAGGCCATGAATCACCATTGGCGGCCGGATTGCCTTCTACTCGAAACGATGGATGTTTGACGAAACTATGCAAGTTCGTCGCAGATTGGTATTAGGTGGGTCGTTGGGCCGTGTTTTAAGCTACAAGTTGCTGTGTCGCAGATTCGCATACGACGAATAGAAGCGGAGTTATCGATGTTTATATCTGTGAGGCCATTAATCACCATTGACGACAGGATTGCCTACCACTCGGAACGATCGACGTTTGACGAAACTATGCAAGTTCGTCGCAGATCGGTATAAGGTGGGTCGATGTGTCGTGTTTTAACCTACAAATTGCTGTGTCGCAGATTCGCATACGACGAATAGAAGCGGAGTTATAGTTGTTTAAATGTGTCAGGCCATGAATCACCATTGACGCCTGGATTGCTTTCCACTCGAAACGACCGATGGTTGACCAAACTATGCAAGTTCGTCGCAGATCGGTATAAAGTGGCTCGATGTGTCGTGTTCTAGGCTACAAATTGCTATGTCGCAGATTTGCATACGACGAATAGAAGCGGAGTTGTAGTTGTTTATATCTGTGAGGTCATGAATCATCATTGACGGCCAGAATGCCTACCACTCGGAACGATCGACGTTTGCCGAAACTCTGCATGTTCTTCGCAGATCGGTATAAGGTGGGTCGATGTGCTGTGTTTTAAGCTACAAATTGCTATGTCGCAGATTCGCATACGACGAATAGAAGTGGAATTATAGTTGTTTATATCTGTCAGGCCATGAATCACCATTGACGGCCGGATTGCCTTCCACTCGAAACGATCGATGTTTGACGAAACTATGCAAGTTCGTCGCAGATCGGTATAAGGTGGGTCGATGTGTCGTGTTTTAACCTACAAATTGCTGTGTCGCAGATTCGCATACGACGAATAGAAGTGGAGTTATAGTTGTTTATATCTGTCAGGCCATGAATCACCATTGACGGCCGGATTGCCTTCCACTCGAAACGATCGATGTTTGACGAAACTATGCAAGTTCGTCGCAGATCGGTATAAGGTGGGACGATGTGTCGTGTTTTAACCTACAAATTGCTGTGTCGCAGATTCGCATACGACGAATAGAAGTGGAGTTATAGTTGTTTATATCTGTGAGGCCATTAATCACCATTGACGACAGGATTGCCTTCCACTCGAACGATCGATGTTTGACGAAACTATGCAAGTTCGTCGCAGATCGGTATAAGGTGGGTCGTTGGGCCGTGTTTTAAGCTACAAGTTGCTGTGTCGCAGATTCGCATACGACGAATAGAAGCGGAGTTATAGTTGTTTATATGTTTCAGGCCATGAATCACCATTGACGCCTGGATTGCTTTCCACTCGAAACGACCGATGTTTGACGAAACTATGCAAGTTCGTCGCAGATCGGTATAAGGTGGCTCGATGTGTCGTGCTTTAAGCTACAAGTTGCTATGTCGCAGATTTGCATACGACGAATAGAAGCGGAGTTATCGATGTTTATATCTGTGAGGCCGTTAATCACCATTGACGACAGGATTGCCTACCACTCGGAACGATCGATGTTTGACGAAACTATGCAAGTTCGTCGCAGATCGGTATAAGGTGGCTCGATGTGTCGTGTTTTAGGCTACAAATTGCTATGCCGCAGATTCGCATACGACGATTAGAAGCGGAGTTATCGATGTTTATATCTGTGAGGCCATGAATCACCATCGACGGCCGGATTGCCTACCACTCGGAACGATCGACGTTTGACGAAACTATGCAAGTTCTTCGCAGATCGGTACAAGGTGGCTCGATGTGTCGTGTTTTAGGCTACAAATTGCTATGTCGCAGATTTGCGTACGACGAATAGAAGCGGAGTTATAGTTGTTTATATGTGTCAGGCCATGAATCACCATTGACGACCGGATTGCTTTCCACTCGAAACGACCGATGTTTGACGAAACTATGCAAGTTCGTCGCAGATCGGTATAAGGTGGGTCGTTGGGCCGTGTTTTAAGCTACAACTTGCTATTTCGCAGATTCGCATACGACGAATAGAAGCGGAGTTATCGTTGTTTATATCTGTGAGGCCATTAACCACCATTGACGACCGGATTGCCTACCACTCGGAACGATCGACGCTTGACGAAACTATGCAAGTTCGTCGCAGATCGGTATAAGGTGGCTCGATGTGTCGTGTTTTAGACTACAAACTGCTATGTCGCAGATTTACGTACGACGAATAGAAGCGGAGTTATAGTTGTTTATATCTGTCAGGCCATGAATCACCATTGACGGCCGGATTGCCTACCACTCGAAACGATCGATGTTTGACGAAACTATGCAAGTTCGTCGCAGATCGGTATAAGGTGGGTCGTTGGGCCGTGTTTTAAGCTACAAGTTGCTGTGTCGCAGATTCGCATATGACAAATAGAAGCGGAGTTATAGTTGTTTTTATGTGTCTGGCCATGAATCACCATTGACGCCTGCATTGCTTTCCACTCGAAACGACCGATGTTTGACGAAACTATGCAAGTTCGTCGCAGATCGGTATAAGGTGGCTCGATGTGTCGTGTTTTAGGCTACAAATTGCTGTGTCGCAGATTCGCATACGACGAATAGAAGTGGAGTTATAGTTGTTTATATCTGTCAGGCCATGAATCACCATTGACGGCCGGATTGCCTTCCACTCGAAACGATCGATGTTTGACGAAACTATGCAAGTTCGTCGCAGATCGGTATAAGGTGGGACGATGTGTCGTGTTTTAACCTACAAATTGCTGTGTCGCAGATTCGCATACGACGAATAGAAGTGGAGTTATAGTTGTTTATATCTGTGAGGCCATTAATCACCATTGACGACAGGATTGCCTTCCACTCGAACGATCGATGTTTGACGAAACTATGCAAGTTCGTCGCAGATCGGTATAAGGTGGGTCGTTGGGCCGTGTTTTAAGCTACAAGTTGCTGTGTCGCAGATTCGCATACGACGAATAGAAGCGGAGTTATAGTTGTTTATATGTTTCAGGCCATGAATCACCATTGACGCCTGGATTGCTTTCCACTCGAAACGACCGATGTTTGACGAAACTATGCAAGTTCGTCGCAGATCGGTATAAGGTGGCTCGATGTGTCGTGCTTTAAGCTACAAGTTGCTATGTCGCAGATTTGCATACGACGAATAGAAGCGGAGTTATCGATGTTTATATCTGTGAGGCCGTTAATCACCATTGACGACAGGATTGCCTACCACTCGGAACGATCGATGTTTGACGAAACTATGCAAGTTCGTCGCAGATCGGTATAAGGTGGCTCGATGTGTCGTGTTTTAGGCTACAAATTGCTATGCCGCAGATTCGCATACGACGATTAGAAGCGGAGTTATCGATGTTTATATCTGTGAGGCCATGAATCACCATCGACGGCCGGATTGCCTACCACTCGGAACGATCGACGTTTGACGAAACTATGCAAGTTCTTCGCAGATCGGTACAAGGTGGCTCGATGTGTCGTGTTTTAGGCTACAAATTGCTATGTCGCAGATTTGCGTACGACGAATAGAAGCGGAGTTATAGTTGTTTATATGTGTCAGGCCATGAATCACCATTGACGACCGGATTGCTTTCCACTCGAAACGACCGATGTTTGACGAAACTATGCAAGTTCGTCGCAGATCGGTATAAGGTGGGTCGTTGGGCCGTGTTTTAAGCTACAACTTGCTATTTCGCAGATTCGCATACGACGAATAGAAGCGGAGTTATCGATGTTTATATCTGTGAGGCCATTAACCACCATTGACGACCGGATTGCCTACCACTCGGAACGATCGACGCTTGACGAAACTATGCAAGTTCGTCGCAGATCGGTATAAGGTGGCTCGATGTGTCGTGTTTTAGACTACAAACTGCTATGTCGCAGATTTGCGTACGACGAATAGAAGCGGAGCTATAGTTGTTTATATCTGTCAGGCCATGAATCACCATTGACGGCCGGATTGCCTACCACTCGAAACGATCGATGTTTGACGAAACTATGCAAGTTCGTCGCAGATCGGTATAAGGTGGGTCGTTGGGCCGTGTTTTAAGCTACAAGTTGCTGTGTCGCAGATTCGCATATGACGAATAGAAGCGGAGTTATAGTTGTTTTTATGTGTCTGGCCATGAATCACCATTGACGCCTGCATTGCTTTCCACTCGAAACGACCGATGTTTGACGAAACTATGCAAGTTCGTCGCAGATCGGTATAAGGTGGCTCGATGTGTCGTGTTTTAGGCTACAAATTGCTATGTCGCAGATTTGCGTACGACGAATAGAAGCGGAGTTGTAGTTGTTTATATCTGTGAGGTCATGAATCATCATTGACGGCCAGAATGCCTACCACTCGAAACGATCGATGTTTGACGAAACTATGCAAGTTCGTCGCAGATCGGTATAAGGTGGGTCGATGTGTCGTGCTTTAAGCTACAAATTTCTATGCCGCAGATTCGCATACGACGAATAGAAGCGGAGTTATCGATGTTTATATCTGTGAGGCCATGAATCACCATTGACGACAGGATTGCCTACCACTCGGAACGATCGACGTTTGACGAAACTATGCAAGTTCTTCGCAGATCGGTATAAGGTGGGTCGATGTGTCGTGTTTTAACCTACAAATTGCTATGTCGCAGATTCGCATACGACGAATAGAAGCGGAGTTATAGTTGTTTATATGTGTCAGGCCATGAATCACCATTGACGACCGGATTGCTTTCCACTCGAAACGACCGATGTTTGACGAAACTATGCAAGTTCGTCGGAGATCGGTATAAGGTGGGTCGTTGGGCCGTGTTTTAAGCTACAACTTGCTGTGTCGCAGATTCGCATACGACGAATAGAAGCGGAGTTATCGATGTTTATATCTGTGAGGCCATTAACCACCATTGACGACCGGATTGCCTACCACTCGGAACGATCGACGCTTGACGAAACTATGCAAGTTCGTCGCAGATCGGTATAAGGTGGCTCGATGTGTCGTGTTTTAGGCTACAAACTGCTATGTCGCAGATTTGCATACGACGAATAGAAGCGGAGTTATAGTTGTTTATATCTGTCAGGCCGTGAATCACCATTGACGGCCGGATTGCCTACCACTCGGAACGATCGACGTTTGCCGAAACTCTGCAAGTTCTTCGCAGATCGGTATAAGGTGGGTCGATGTGCCGTGTTTTAAGCTACAAATTGCTATGTCGCAGATTTGCATACGACGAATAGAAGCGGAGTTATAGTTGTTTATATCTGTCAGGCCGTGAATCACCATTGACGGCCGGATTGCCTACCACTCGGAACGATCGACGTTTGACGAAACTATGCAAGTTCTTCCCAGATCGGTATATGGTAGGTCGATGTGTCGTGCTTTAAGGTACAAATTGCTATGTCGCAGATTTGCATACGACGAATAGAAGCGGAGTTATAGTTGTTTATATCTGTGAGGTCATGAATCATCATTGACGGCCGGATGGCCTTCCACTCGAAACGATCGATGTTTGACGAAACTATGCAAGTTCGTCGCAGATCGGTATAATGTGGCTCGATGTGTCGTGTTTTAGGCTACAAATTGCTATGTCGCAGATTTGCATACGACGAATAGATGCGGAGTTATAGTTGTTTATATCTGTGAGGTCATGAATCATCATTGACGGCCGGAAAGCCTACCACTCGAAACGATCGATGTTTGACGAAACTATGCAAGTTCGTCGCAGTTCGGTATAAGGTGGGTCGATGTATCGTGCTTTAAGCTACAAATTGCTATGTCGCAGATTTGCATACGACGAATAGAGGCGGAGTTATAGTTGTTTATATCTGTGAGGCCATGAATCACCATTGACGACAGGATTGCCTACCACTCGGAACGATCGACGTTTGACGAAACTATGCAAGTTCTTCGCAGATCGGTATAAGATGGGTCGATGTGTCGTGTTTTAAGCTACAAATTGCTATGTCGCAGATTCGCGTACTACGAATAGTAGTGGAGTTATAGTTGTTTATATCTGTGAGGCCATGAATCAGCATTGGCGGCCGGATTGCCTTCTACTCGAAACGATGGATGTTTGACGAAACTATGCAAGTTCGTCGCAGATTGGTATTAGGTGGGTCGTTGGGTCGTGTTTTAAGCTACAAGTTGCTGTGTCGCAGATTCGCATACGACGAATAGAAGCGGAGTTATCGATGTTTATATCTGTGAGGCCATTAATCACCATTGACGACAGGATTGCCTACCACTCGGAACGATCGACGTTTGACGAAACTATGCAAGTTCGTCGCAGATCGGTATAAGGTGGCTCTATGTGTCGTGTTTTAGGCTACAAATTGCTATGTCGCAGATTTGCGTACGACGAATAGAAGCGGAGTTATAGTTGTTTATATTTGTGAGGTTATGAATCATCATTGACGGCCGGAATGCCTATCACTCGAAACGATCGATGTTTGACGAAACTATGCAAGTTCTTCGCAGATCGGTATAAGGTGGGTCGATGTGCTGTGTTTTAAGCTACAAATTGCTATGTCGCAGATTTGCATACGACGAATAGAGGCGGAGTTATAGTTGTTTATATCTGTCAGGCCGTGAATCACCATTGACGGCCGGATTGCCTACCACTCGGAACGATCGACGTTTGCCGAAACTATGCAAGTTCTTCGCAGATCGGTATAAGGTGGGTCGATGTGTCGTGTTTTAAGCTACAAATTGCTATGTCGCAGATTTGCATACGACGAATAGAAGCGGAGTTATAGTTGTTTATATCTGTGAGGCCATGAATCACAATTGACGGCAGGATTGCCTACCACTCGGAACGATCGACGGTTGACGAAACTATGCAAGTTCTTCGCAGATCGGTATAAGATGGGTCGATGTGTCGTGTTTTAAGCTACAAATTGCTATGTCGCAGATTCGCATACGACGAATAGAAGTGGAATTATAGTTGTTTATATCTGTCAGGCCATGAATCACCATTGACGGCCGGATTGCCTTCCACTCGAAACGATCGATGTTTGACGAAACTATGCAAGTTCGTCGCAGATCGGTATAAGGTGGGTCGATGTGTCGTGTTTTAACCTACAAATTGCTGTGTCGCAGATTCGCATACGACGAATAGAAGTGGAGTTATAGTTGTTTATATCTGTGAGGCCATTAATCACCATTGACGACAGGATTGCCTACCACTCGGAACGATCGACGGTTGACGAAACTATGCAAGTTCTTCGCAGATCGGTGTAAGATGGGTCGATGTGTCGTGTTTTAAGCTACAAATTGCTATGTCGGAGATTCGCATACGGCGAATAGAAGTGGAGTTATAGTTGTTTATATCTGTCAGGCCATGAATCACCATTGACGGCCTGATTGCCTTCCACTCGAAACGAACGATGTTTGACGAAACTATGCAAGTTCGTCGCAGATCGGTATAAGGTGGGTCGTTGGGCCGTGTTTTAAGCTACAAGTTGCTGTGTCGCAGATTCGCATACGACGAATAGAAGCGGAGTTATAGTTGTTTATATGTTTTAGGCCATGAATCACCATTGACGCCTGGATTGCTTTCCACTCGAAACGACCGATGTTTGACGAAACTATGCAAGTTCGTCGCAGATCGGTATAAGGTGGCTCGATGTGTCGTGCTTTAAGCTACAAATTGCTATGTCGCAGATTTGCATACGACGAATAGAAGCGGAGTTATAGTTGTTTATATCTGTGAGGTCATGAATCATCATTGACGGCCGGAATGCCTACCACTCGAAACGATCGATGTTTGACGAAACTATGCAAGTTCGTCGCATATCGGTATAAGGTGGGTCGATGTGTCGTGCTTTAAGCTACAAATTGCTATGCCGCAGATTCGCATACGACGAATAGAAGCGGAGTTATCGATGTTTATATCTGTGAGGCCATGAATCACCATTGACGACAGGATTGCCTACCACTCGGAACGATCGACGTTTGACGAAACTATGCAAGTTCTTCGCAGATCGGTATAAGGTGGGTCGATGTGTCGTGCTTTAAGCTACAAATTGCTATGCCGCAGATTCGCATACGACGATTAGAAGCGGAGTTATCGATGTTTATATCTGTGAGGCCATGAATCACCATCGACGGCCGGATTGCCTACCACTCGGAACGATCGACGTTTGACGAAACTATGCAAGTTCTTCGCAGATCGGTATAAGGTGGCTCGATGTGTCGTGTTTTAGGCCACAAATTGCTATGTCGCAGATTTGCGTACGACGAATAGAAGCGGAGTTATAGTTGTTTATATCTGTCAGGCCATGAATCACCATTGACGGCCGGATTGCCTACCACTCGGAACGATCGACGTTTGCCGAAACTCTGCATGTTCTTCGCAGATCGGTATAAGGTGGGTCGATGTGCCGTGTTTTAAGCTACAAATTGCTATGTCGCAGATTTGCATACGACGAATAGAAGCGGAGATATAGTTGTTTATATCTGTGAGGCCATGAATCACAATTGACGGCAGGATTGCCTACCACTCGGAACGATCGACGGTTGACGAAACTATGCAAGTTCTTCGCAGATCGGTATAAGATGGGTCGATGTGTCGTGTTTTAAGCTACAAATTGCTATGTCGCAGATTCGCATACGACGAATAGAAGTGGAATTATAGTTGTTTATATCTGTCAGGCCATGAATCACCATTGACGGCCGGATTGCCTTCCACTCGAAACGATCGATGTTTGACGAAACTATGCAAGTTCTTCGCAGATCGGTATAAGGTGGGTCGATGTGTCGTGTTTTAAGCTACAAATTGCTATGTCGCAGATTTGCATACGACGAATAGAAGCGGAGTTATAGTTGTTTATATCTGTGAGGCCATGAATCACAATTGACGGCAGGATTGCCTACCACTCGGAACGATCGACGGTTGACGAAACTATGCAAGTTCTTCGCAGATCGGTATAAGATGGGTCGATGTGTCGTGTTTTAAGCTACAAATTGCTATGTCGCAGATTCGCATACGACGAATAGAAGTGGAATTATAGTTGTTTATATCTGTCAGGCCATGAATCACCATTGACGGCCGGATTGCCTTCCACTCGAAACGATCGATGTTTGACGAAACTATGCAAGTTCGTCGCAGATCGGTATAAGGTGGGTCGATGTGTCGTGTTTTAACCTACAAATTGCTGTGTCGCAGATTCGCATACGACGAATAGAAGTGGAGTTATAGTTGTTTATATCTGTGAGGCCATTAATCACCATTGACGACAGGATTGCCTACCACTCGGAACGATCGACGGTTGACGAAACTATGCAAGTTCTTCGCAGATCGGTGTAAGATGGGTCGATGTGTCGTGTTTTAAGCTACAAATTGCTATGTCGGAGATTCGCATACGGCGAATAGAAGTGGAGTTATAGTTGTTTATATCTGTCAGGCCATGAATCACCATTGACGGCCTGATTGCCTTCCACTCGAAACGAACGATGTTTGACGAAACTATGCAAGTTCGTCGCAGATCGGTATAAGGTGGGTCGTTGGGCCGTGTTTTAAGCTACAAGTTGCTGTGTCGCAGATTCGCATACGACGAATAGAAGCGGAGTTATAGTTGTTTATATGTTTTAGGCCATGAATCACCATTGACGCCTGGATTGCTTTCCACTCGAAACGACCGATGTTTGACGAAACTATGCAAGTTCGTCGCAGATCGGTATAAGGTGGCTCGATGTGTCGTGCTTTAAGCTACAAATTGCTATGTCGCAGATTTGCATACGACGAATAGAAGCGGAGTTATAGTTGTTTATATCTGTGAGGTCATGAATCATCATTGACGGCCGGAATGCCTACCACTCGAAACGATCGATGTTTGACGAAACTATGCAAGTTCGTCGCATATCGGTATAAGGTGGGTCGATGTGTCGTGCTTTAAGCTACAAATTGCTATGCCGCAGATTCGCATACGACGAATAGAAGCGGAGTTATCGATGTTTATATCTGTGAGGCCATGAATCACCATTGACGACAGGATTGCCTACCACTCGGAACGATCGACGTTTGACGAAACTATGCAAGTTCTTCGCAGATCGGTATAAGGTGGGTCGATGTGTCGTGTTTTAACCTACAAATTGCTATGTCGCAGATTCGCATACGACGAATAGAAGCGGAGTTATCGATGTTTATATCTGTGAGGCCATGAATCATCATTGACAGCCAGAATGCCTACCACTCGAAACGATCGATGTTTGACGAAACTATGCAAGTTCGTCGCAGATCGGTATAAGGTAGGTCGATGTGTCGTGCTTTAAGCTACAAATTGCTATGTCGCAGATTTGCATACGACGAATAGAAGCGGAGTTATAGTTGTTTATATCTGTGAGGTCATGAATCATCATTGACGGCCGGAATGCCTACCACTCGAAACGATCGATGTTTGACGGAACTATGCAAGTTCGTCGCAGATCGGTATAAGGTGGGTCGATGTGTCGTGCTTTAAGCTACAAATTGCTATGCCGCAGATTCGCATACGACGATTAGAAGCGGAGTTATCGATGTTTATATCTGTGAGGCCATGAATCACCATCGACGGCCGGATTGCCTACCACTCGGAACGATCGACGTTTGACGAAACTATGCAAGTTCTTCGCAGATCGGTATAAGGTGGCTCGATGTGTCGTGTTTTAGGCCACAAATTGCTATGTCGCAGATTTGCGTACGACGAATAGAAGCGGAGTTATAGTTGTTTATATCTGTCAGGCCATGAATCACCATTGACGGCCGGATTGCCTACCACTCGGAACGATCGACGTTTGCCGAAACTCTGCATGTTCTTCGCAGATCGGTATAAGGTGGGTCGATGTGCCGTGTTTTAAGCTACAAATTGCTATGTCGCAGATTTGCATACGACGAATAGAAGCGGAGATATAGTTGTTTATATCTGTGAGGCCATGAATCACAATTGACGGCAGGATTGCCTACCACTCGGAACGATCGACGGTTGACGAAACTATGCAAGTTCTTCGCAGATCGGTATAAGATGGGTCGATGTGTCGTGTTTTAAGCTACAAATTGCTATGTCGCAGATTCGCATACGACGAATAGAAGTGGAATTATAGTTGTTTATATCTGTCAGGCCATGAATCACCATTGACGGCCGGATTGCCATCCACTCGAAACGATCGATGTTTGACGAAACTATGCAAGTTCGTCGCAGATCGGTATAAGGTGGGTCGATGTGTCGTGTTTTAACCTACAAATTGCTGTGTCGCAGATTCGCATACGACGAATAGAAGTGGAGTTATAGTTGTTTATATCTGTCAGGCCATGAATCACCATTGACGGCCGGATTGCCTTCCACTCGAAACGATCGATGTTTGACGAAACTATGCAAGTTCGTCGCAGATCGGTATAAGGTGGGTCGATGTGTCGTGTTTTAGGCTACAAATTGCTATGTCGCAGATTTGCGTACGACGAATAGAAGCGGAGTTATAGTTGTTTATATCTGTCAGGCCATGAATCATCATTGACGGCCGGATTGCCTTCCACTCGAAACGATCGATGTTTGACGAAACTATGCAAGTTCGTCGCAGATCGGTATAATGTGGCTCGATGTGTCGTGTTTTAGGCTACAAATTGCTATGTCGCAGATTTGCATACGACGAATAGATGCTGAGTTATAGTTGTTTATATCTGTGAGGTCATGAATCATCATTGACGGCCGGAAAGCCTACCACTCGAAACGATCGATGTTTGACGAAACTATGCAAGTTCGTCGCAGTTCGGTATAAGGTGGGTCGATGTATCGTGCTTTAAGCTACAAATTGCTATGTCGCAGATTTGCATACGACGAATAGAGGCGGAGTTATAGTTGTTTATATCTGTGAGGCCATGAGTCACCATTGACGACAGGATTGCCTACCACTCGGAACGATCGACGTTTGACGAAACTATGCAAGTTATTCGCAGATCGGTATAAGATGGGTCGATGTGTCGTGTTTTAAGCTACAAATTGCTATGTCGCAAATTCGCGTACTACGAATAGTAGTGGAGTTATAGTTGTTTATATCTGTGAGGCCATGAATCACCATTGACGGCCGGATTGCCTTCTACTCGGAACGATCGATGTTTGACGAAACTATGCAAGTTCGTCGCAGATCGGTATAAGGTGGCTCGATGTGTCGTGTTTTAGGCTACAAATTGCTATGCCGCAGATTCGCATACGACGATTAGAAGCGGAGTTATCGATGTTTATATCTGTGAGGCCATGAATCACCATCGACGGCCGGATTGCCTACCACTCGGAACGATCGACGTTTGACGAAACTATGCAAGTTCTTCGCAGATCGGTACAAGGTGGCTCGATGTGTCGTGTTTTAGGCTACAAATTGCTATGTCGCAGATTTGCGTACGACGAATAGAAGCGGAGTTATAGTTGTTTATATGTGTCAGGCCATGAATCACCATTGACGACCGGATTGCTTTCCACTCGAAACGACCGATGTTTGACGAAACTATGCAAGTTCGTCGCAGATCGGTATAAGGTGGGTCGTTGGGCCGTGTTTTAAGCTACAACTTGCTATTTCGCAGATTCGCATACGACGAATAGAAGCGGAGTTATCGATGTTTATATCTGTGAGGCCATTAACCACCATTGACGACCGGATTGCCTACCACTCGGAACGATCGACGCTTGACGAAACTATGCAAGTTCGTCGCAGATCGGTATAAGGTGGCTCGATGTGTCGTGTTTTAGGCTACAAACTGCTATGTCGCAGATTTGCGTACGACGAATAGAAGCGGAGTTATAGTTGTTTATATCTGTCAGGCCATGAATCACCATTGACGGCCGGATTGCCTACCACTCGAAACGATCGATGTTTGACGAAACTATGCAAGTTCGTCGCAGATCGGTATAAGGTGGGTCGTTGGGCCGTGTTTTAAGCTACAAGTTGCTGTGTCGCAGATTCGCATACGACGAATAGAAGCGGAGTTATAGTTGTTTTTATGTGTCTGGCCATGAATCACCATTGACGCCTGCATTGCTTTCCACTCGAATCGACCGATGTTTGACGAAACTATGCAAGTTCGTCGCAGATCGGTATAAGGTGGCTCGATGTGTCGTGTTTTAGGCTACAAATTGCTATGTCGCAGATTTGCGTACGACGAATAGAAGCGGAGTTACAGTTGTTTATATCTGTCAGGCCATGAATCACCATTGACGGCCGGATTGCCTACCACTCGGAACGATCGACGTTTGCCGATACTCTGCAAGTTCTTCGCAGATCGGTATAAGGTGGGTCGATGTGCCGTGTTTTAAGCTACAAATTGCTATGTCGCAGATTTGCATACGACGAATAGAAGCAGAGTTATAGTAGTTTATATCTGTCAGGCCGTGAATCACCATTGACGGCCGGATTGCCTACCACTCGGAACGATCGACGTTTGACGAAACTATGCAAGTTCTTCGCAGATCGGTATAAGGTGGGACGATGTGTCGTGTTTTAACCTACAAATTGCTATGTCGCAGATTCGCATACGACGAATAGAAGCGGAGTTATAGTTGTTTATATGTGTCAGGCCATGAATCACCATTGACGCCTGGATTGCTTTCCACTCGAAACGACCGATGTTTGACGAAACTATGCAAGTTCGTCGCAGATCGGTATAAGGTGGCTCGATGTGTCGTGTTTTAGGCTACAAATTGCTATGTCGCAGATTTGCGTACGACGAATAGAAGCGAAGTTATAGTTGTTTATATCTGTCAGGCCATGAATCATCATTGACGGCCGGATTGCCTTCCACTCGAAACGATCGATGTTTGACGAAACTATGCAAGTTCGTCGCAGATCGGTATAATGTGGCTCGATGTGTCGTGTTTTAGGCTACAAATTGCTATGTCGCAGATTTGCATACGACGAATAGATGCGGAGTTATAGTTGTTTATATCTGTGAGGTCATGAATCATCATTGACGGCCGGAAAGCCTACCACTCGAAACGATCGATGTTTGACGAAACTATGCAAGTTCGTCGCAGTTCGGTATAAGGTGGGTCGATGTATCGTGCTTTAAGCTACAAATTGCTATGTCGCAGATTTGCATACGACGAATAGAGGCGGAGTTATAGTTGTTTATATCTGTGAGGCCATGAGTCACCATTGACGACAGGATTGCCTACCACTCGGAACGATCGACGTTTGACGAAACTATGCAAGTTATTCGCAGATCGGTATAAGATGGGTCGATGTGTCGTGTTTTAAGCTACAAATTGCTATGTCGCAGATTCGCGTACTACGAATAGTAGTGGAGTTATAGTTGTTTATATCTGTGAGGCCATGAATCACCATTGACGGCCGGATTGCCTTCTACTCGAAACGATGGATGTTTGACGAAACTATGCAAGTTCGTCGCAGATTGGTATTAGGTGGGTCGTTGGGCCGTGTTTTAAGCTACAAGTTGCTGTGTCGCAGATTCGCATACGACGAATAGAAGCGGAGTTATAGTTGTTTAAATGTGTCAGGCCATGAATCACCATTGACGCCTGGATTGCTTTCCATTCGAAACGACCGATGGTTGACGAAACTATGCAAGTTCGTCGCAGATCGGTATAAAGTGGCTCGATGTGTCGTGTTCTAGGCTACAAATTGCTATGTCGCAGATTTGCATACGACGAATAGAAGCGGAGTTATAGTTGTTTATATCTGTCAGGCCGTGAATCACCATTGACGGCCGGATTGCCTACCACTCGGAACGATCGACGTTTGCCGAAACTATGCAAGTTCTTCGCAGATCGGTATAAAGTGGCTCGATGTGTCGTGTTCTAGGCTACAAATTGCTATGTCGCAGATTTGCATACGACGAATAGAAGCGGAGTTATAGTTGTTTATATCTGTCAGGCCGTGAATCACCATTGACGGCCGGATTGCCTACCACTCGGAACGATCGACGTTTGCCGAAACTATGCAAGTTCTTCGCAGATCGGTATAAGGTGGGTCGATGTGTCGTGTTTTAACCTACAAATTGCTATGTCGCAGATTTGCATACGACGAATAGAAGCGGAGTTATAGTTGTTTATATCTGTGAGGCCATGAATCACAATTGACGGCAGGATTGCCTACCACTCGGAACGATCGACGGTTGACGAAACTATGCAAGTTCTTCGCAGATCGGTATAAGATGGGTCGATGTGTCGTGTTTTAAGCTACAAATTGCTATGTCGCAGATTCGCATACGACGAATAGAAGTGGAATTATAGTTGTTTATATCTGTCAGGCCATGAATCACCATTGACGGCCGGATTGCCTTCCACTCGAAACGATCGATGTTTGACGAAACTATGCAAGTTCGTCGCAGATCGGTATAAGGTGGGTCGATGTGTCGTGTTTTAACCTACAAATTGCTGTGTCGCAGATTCGCATACGACGAATAGAAGCGGAGTTATCGATGTTTATATCTGTGAGGCCATGAATCACCATTGACGACAGGATTGCCTACCACTCGGAACGATCGACGTTTGACGAAACTATGCAAGTTCTTCGCAGATCGGTATAAGGTGGGTCGATGTGTCGTGTTTTAACCTACAAATTGCTATGTCGCAGATTCGCATACGACGAATAGAAGCGGAGTTATCGATGTTTATATCTGTGAGGCCATGAATCACCATCGACGGCCGGATTGCCTACCACTCGGAACGATCGACGTTTGACGAAACTATGCAAGTTCTTCGCAGATCGGTATAAGGTGGCTCGATGTGTCGTGTTTTAGGATACAAATTGCTATGTCGCAGATTTGCATACGACGAATAGAAGCGGAGTTGTAGTTGTTTATATCTGTGAGGTCATGAATCATCATTGACGGCCAGAATGCCTACCACACGAAACGATCGATGTTTGACGAAACTATGCAAGTTCGTCGCAGATCGGTATAAGGTAGGTCGATGTGTCGTGCTTTAAGCTACAAATTGCTATGTCGCAGATTTGCATACGACGAATAGAAGCGGAGTTATAGTTGTTTATATCTGTCAGGCCATGAATCATCATTGACGGCCGGATTGCCTTCCACTCGAAACGATCGATGTTTGACGAAACTATGCAAGTTCGTCGCAGATCGGTATAATGTGGCTCGATGTGTCGTGTTTTAGGCTACAAATTGCTATGTCGCAGATTTGCATACGACGAATAGATGCGGAGTTATAGTTGTTTATATCTGTGAGGTCATGAATCATCATTGACGGCCGGAAAGCCTACCACTCGAAACGATCGATGTTTGACGAAACTATGCAAGTTCGTCGCAGATCGGTATAAGGTAGGTCGATGTGTCGTGCTTTAAGCTACAAATTGCTATGTCGCAGATTTGCATACGACGAATAGAAGCGGAGTTATAGTTGTTTATATCTGTCAGGCCATGAATCATCATTGACGGCCGGATTGCCTTCCACTCGAAACGATCGATGTTTGACGAAACTATGCAAGTTCGTCGCAGATCGGTATAATGTGGCTCGATGTGTCGTGTTTTAGGCTACAAATTGCTATGTCGCAGATTTGCATACGACGAATAGATGCGGAGTTATAGTTGTTTATATCTGTGAGGTCATGAATCATCATTGACGGCCGGAAAGCCTACCACTCGAAACGATCGATGTTTGACGAAACTATGCAAGTTCGTCGCAGTTCGGTATAAGGTGGGTCGATGTATCGTGCTTTAAGCTACAAATTGCTATGACGCAGATTTGCATACGACGAATAGAGGCGGAGTTATAGTTGTTTATATCTGTGAGGCCATGAGTCACCATTGACGACAGGATTGCCTACCACTCGGAACGATCGACGTTTGACGAAACTATGCAAGTTATTCGGAGATCGGTATAAGATGGGTCGATGTGTCGTGTTTTAAGCTACAAATTGCTATGTCGCAGATTCGCGTACTACGAATAGTAGTGGAGTTATAGTTGTTTATATCTGTGAGGCCATGAATCACCATTGACGGCCGGATTGCCTTCTACTCGAAACGATGGATGTTTGACGAAACTATGCAAGTTCGTCGCAGATTGGTATTAGGTGGGTCGTTGGGCCGTGTTTTAAGCTACAAGTTGCTGTGTCGCAGATTCGCATACGACGAATAGAAGCGGAGTTATAGTTGTTTAAATGTGTCAGGCCATGAATCACCATTGACGCCTGGATTGCTTTCCACTCGAAACGACCGATGGTTGACGAAACTATGCAAGTTCGTCGCAGATCGGTATAAAGTGGCTCGATGTGTCGTGTTCTAGGCTACAAATTGCTATGTCGCAGATTTGCATACGACGAATAGAAGCGGAGTTATAGTTGTTTATATCTGTCAGGCCGTGAATCACCATTGACGGCCGGATTGCCTACCACTCGGAACGATCGACGTTTGCCGAAACTATGCAAGTTCTTCGCAGATCGGTATAAAGTGGCTCGATGTGTCGTGTTCTAGGCTACAAATTGCTATGTCGCAGATTTGCATACGACGAATAGAAGCGGAGTTATAGTTGTTTATATCTGTCAGGCCGTGAATCACCATTGACGGCCGGATTGCCTAACACTCGGAACGATCGACGTTTGCCGAAACTATGCAAGTTCTTCGCAGATCGGTATAAGGTGGGTCGATGTGTCGTGTTTTAACCTACAAATTGCTATGTCGCAGATTTGCATACGACGAATAGAAGCGGAGTTATAGTTGTTTATATCTGTGAGGCCATTAATCACCATTGACGACAGGATTGCCTACCACTCGGAACGATCGACGGTTGACGAAGTTATGCAAGTTCTTCGCAGATCGGTATAAGATGGGTCGATGTGTCGTGTTTTAAGCTACAAATTGCTATGTCGGAGATTCGCATACGACGAATAGAAGTGGAGTTATAGTTGTTTATATCTGTCAGGCCATGAATCACCATTGACGGCCGGATTGCCTTCCACTCGAAACGATCGATGTTTGACGAAACTATGCAAGTTCGTCGCAGATCGGTATAAGGTGGGTCGTTGGGCCGTGTTTTAAGCTACAAGTTGCTGTGTCGGAGATTCGCATACGACGAATAGAAGCGGAGTTATAGTTGTTTATACGTTTAAGGCCATGAATCACCATTGACGCCTGGATTGCTTTCCACTCGAAACGACCGATGTTTGACGAAACTATGCAAGTTCGTCGCAGATCGGTATAAGGTGGCTCGATGTGTCGTGCTTTAAGCTACAAATTGCTATGTCGCAGATTTGCATACGACGAATAGAAGCGGAGTTATAGTTGTTTATATCTGTGAGGTCATGAATCATCATTGACGGCCGGAATGCCTACCACTCGAAACGATCGATGTTTGACGAAACTATGCAAGTTCTTCGCAGATCGGTATAAGGTGGGTCGATGTGTCGTGCTTTAAGCTACAAATTGATATGCCGCAGATTCGCATACGACGAATAGAAGCGGAGTTATCGATGTTTATATCTGTGAGGCCATGAATCACCATTGACGACAGGATTGCCTACCACTCGGAACGATCGACGTTTGACGAAACTATGCAAGTTCTTCGCAGATCGGTATAAGGTGGGTCGATGTGTCGTGTTTTAACCTACAAATTGCTATGTCGCAGATTTGCGTACGACGAATAGAAGCGGAGTTATAGTTGTTTGTATCTGTCAGGCCATGAATCACCATTGACGGCCGGATTGCCTACCACTCGGAACGACCGACGTTTGCCGAAACTATGCAAGGTCGTCGCAGATCGGTATAATGTGGGTCGTTGGGCCGTGTTTTAAGATACAAATTGCTATGTCTCAGATTCGCATACGACCAATAGAAGCGGAGTTATCGATGTTTATATCTGTGAGGCCATGAATCACCATCGACGGCCGGATTGCCTACCACTCGGAACGATCGACGTTTGACGAAACTATGCAAGTTCTTCGCAGATCGGTATAAGGTGGCTCGATGTGTCGTGTTTTAGGATACAAATTGCTATGTCGCAGATTTGCATACGACGAATAGAAGCGGAGTTGTAGTTGTTTATATCTGTGAGGTCATGAATCATCATTGACGGCCAGAATGCCTACCACTCGAAACGATCGATGTTTGACGAAACTATGCAAGTTCGTCGCAGATCGGTATAAGGTAGGTCGATGTGTCGTGCTTTAAGCTACAAATTGCTATGTCGCAGATTTGCATACGACGAATAGAAGCGGAGTTATAGTTGTTTATATCTGTGAGGTCATGAATCATCATTGACGGCCGGAATGCCTACCACTCGAAACGATCGATGTTTGACGGAACTATGCAAGTTCGTCGCAGATCGGTATAAGGTGGGTCGATGTGTCGTGCTTTAAGCTACAAATTGCTATGCCGCAGATTCGCATACGACGATTAGAAGCGGAGTTATCGATGTTTATATCTGTGAGGCCATGAATCACCATCGACGGCCGGATTGCCTACCACTCGGAACGATCGACGTTTGACGAAACTATGCAAGTTCTTCGCAGATCGGTATAAGGTGGCTCGATGTGTCGTGTTTTAGGCCACAAATTGCTATGTCGCAGATTTGCGTACGACGAATAGAAGCGGAGTTATAGTTGTTTATATCTGTCAGGCCATGAATCACCATTGACGGCCGGATTGCCTACCACTCGGAACGATCGACGTTTGCCGAAACTCTGCATGTTCTTCGCAGATCGGTATAAGGTGGGTCGATGTGCCGTGTTTTAAGCTACAAATTGCTATGTCGCAGATTTGCATACGACGAATAGAAGCGGAGTTATAGTTGTTTATATCTGTGAGGCCATGAATCACAATTGACGGCAGGATTGCCTACCACTCGGAACGATCGACGGTTGACGAAACTATGCAAGTCCTTCGCAGATCGGTATAAGATGGGTCGATGTGTCGTGTTTTAAGCTACAAATTGCTATGTCGCAGATTCGCATACGACGAATAGAAGTGGAATTATAGTTGTTTATATCTGTCAGGCCATGAATCACCATTGACGGCCGGATTGCCTTCCACTCGAAACGATCGATGTTTGACGAAACTATGCAAGTTCGTCGCAGATCGGTATAAGGTGGGTCGATGTGTCGTGTTTTAACCTACAAATTGCTGTGTCGCAGATTCGCATACGACGAATAGAAGTGGAGTTATAGTTGTTTATATCTGTGAGGCCATTAATCACCATTGACGACAGGATTGCCTACCACTCGGAACGATCGACGGTTGACGAAACTATGCAAGTTCTTCGCAGATCGGTATAAGATGGGTCGATGTGTCGTGTTTTAAGCTACAAATTGCTATGTCGCAGATTCGCGTACTACGAATAGTAGTGGAGTTATAGTTGTTTATATCTGTGAGGCCATGAATCACCATTGACGGCCGGATTGCCTTCTACTCGGAACGATCGATGTTTGACGAAACTATGCAAGTTCGTCGCAGATCGGTATAAGGTGGCTCGATGTGTCGTGTTTTAGGCTACAAATTGCTATGCCGCAGATTCGCATACGACGATTAGAAGCGGAGTTATCGATGTTTATATCTGTGAGGCCATGAATCACCATCGACGGCCGGATTGCCTACCACTCGGAACGATCGACGTTTGACGAAACTATGCAAGTTCTTCGCAGATCGGTACAAGGTGGCTCGATGTGTCGTGTTTTAGGCTACAAACTGCTATGTCGCAGATTTGCGTACGACGAATAGAAGCGGAGTTATAGTTGTTTATATCTGTCAGGCCATGAATCACCATTGACGGCCGGATTGCCTACCACTCGAAACGATCGATGTTTGACGAAACTATGCAAGTTCGTCGCAGATCGGTATAAGGTGGGTCGTTGGGCCGTGTTTTAAGCTACAAGTTGCTGTGTCGCAGATTCGCATACGACGAATAGAAGCGGAGTTATAGTTGTTTTTATGTGTCTGGCCATGAATCACCATTGACGCCTGCATTGCTTTCCACTCGAAACGACCGATGTTTGACGAAACTATGCAAGTTCGTCGCAGATCGGTATAAGGTGGCTCGATGTGTCGTGTTTTAGGCTACAAATTGCTATGTCGCAGATTTGCGTACGACGAATAGAAGCGGAGTTACAGTTGTTTATATCTGTCAGGCCATGAATCACCATTGACGGCCGGATTGCCTACCACTCGGAACGATCGACGTTTGCCGATACTCTGCAAGTTCTTCGCAGATCGGTATAAGGTGGGTCGATGTGCCGTGTTTTAAGCTACAAATTGCTATGTCGCAGATTTGCATACGACGAATAGAAGCAGAGTTATAGTAGTTTATATCTGTCAGGCCGTGAATCACCATTGACGGCCGGATTGCCTACCACTCGGAACGATCGACGTTTGACGAAACTATGCAAGTTCTTCGCAGATCGGTATAAGGTGGGACGATGTGTCGTGTTTTAACCTACAAATTGCTATGTCGCAGATTCGCATACGACGAATAGAAGCGGAGTTATAGTTGTTTATATGTGTCAGGCCATGAATCACCATTGACGCCTGGATTGCTTTCCACTCGAAACGACCGATGTTTGACGAAACTATGCAAGTTCGTCGCAGATCGGTATAAGGTGGCTCGATGTGTCGTGTTTTAGGCTACAAATTGCTATGTCGCAGATTTGCGTACGACGAATAGAAGCGGAGTTATAGTTGTTTATATCTGTCAGGCCATGAATCATCATTGACGGCCGGATTGCCTTCCACTCGAAACGATCGATGTTTGACGAAACTATGCAAGTTCGTCGCAGATCGGTATAATGTGGCTCGATGTGTCGTGTTTTAGGCTACAAATTGCTATGTCGCAGATTTGCATACGACGAATAGATGCGGAGTTATAGTTGTTTATATCTGTGAGGTCATGAATCATCATTGACGGCCGGAAAGCCTACCACTCGAAACGATCGATGTTTGACGAAACTATGCAAGTTTGTCGCAGTTCGGTATAAGGTGGGTCGATGTATCGTGCTTTAAGCTACAAATTGCTATGTCGCAGATTTGCATACGACGAATAGAGGCGGAGTTATAGTTGTTTATATCTGTGAGGCCATGAGTCACCATTGACGACAGGATTGCCTACCACTCGGAACGATCGACGTTTGACGAAACTATGCAAGTTATTCGCAGATCGGTATAAGATGGGTCGATGTGTCGTGTTTTAAGCTACAAATTGCTATGTCGCAGATTCGCGTACTACGAATAGTAGTGGAGTTATAGTTGTTTATATCTGTGAGGCCATGAATCACCATTGACGGCCGGATTGCCTTCTACTCGAAACGATGGATGTTTGACGAAACTATGCAAGTTCGTCGCAGATTGGTATTAGGTGGGTCGTTGGGCCGTGATTTAAGCTACAAGTTGCTGTGTCGCAGATTCGCATACGACGAATAGAAGCGGAGTTATAGTTGTTTAAATGTGTCAGGCCATGAATCACCATTGACGCCTGGATTGCTTTCCACTCGAAACGACCGATGGTTGACGAAACTATGCAAGTTCGTCGCAGATCGGTATAAAGTGGCTCGATGTGTCGTGTTCTAGGCTACAAATTGCTATGTCGCAGATTTGCATACGACGAATAGAAGCGGAGTTATAGTTGTTTATATCTGTCAGGCCGTGAATCACCATTGACGGCCGGATTGCCTACCACTCGGAACGATCGACGTTTGCCGAAACTATGCAAGTTCTTCGCAGATCGGTATAAAGTGGCTCGATGTGTCGTGTTCTAGGCTACAAATTGCTATGTCGCAGATTTGCATACGACGAATAGAAGCGGAGTTATAGTTGTTTATATCTGTCAGGCCGTGAATCACCATTGACGGCCGGATTGCCTACCACTCGGAACGATCGACGTTTGCCGAAACTATGCAAGTTCTTCGCAGATCGGTATAAGGTGGGTCGATGTGTCGTGTTTTAAGCTACAAATTGCTATGTCGCAGATTTGCATACGACGAATAGAAGCGGAGTTATAGTTGTTTATATCTGTGAGGCCATGAATCACCATTGACGGCAGGATTGCCTACCACTCGGAACGATCGACGGTTGACGAAACTATGCAAGTTCTTCGCAGATCGGTATAAGATGGGTCGATGTGTCGTGTTTTAAGCTACAAATTGCTATGTCGCAGATTCGCATACGACGAATAGAAGTGGAATTATAGTTGTTTATATCTGTCAGGCCATGAATCACCATTGACGGCCGGATTGCCTTCCACTCGAAACGATCGATGTTTGACGAAACTATGCAAGTTCGTCGCAGATCGGTATAAGGTGGGTCGATGTGTCGTGTTTTAACCTACAAATTGCTGTGTCGCAGATTCGCATACGACGAATAGAAGTGGAGTTATAGTTGTTTATATCTGTGAGGCCATTAATCACCATTGACGACAGGATTGCCTACCACTCGGAACGATCGACGGTTGACGAAGTTATGCAAGTTCTTCGCAGATCGGTATAAGATGGGTCGATGTGTCGTGTTTTAAGCTACAAATTGCTATGTCGGAGATTCGCATACGACGAATAGAAGTGGAGTTATAGTTGTTTATATCTGTCAGGCCATGAATCACCATTGACGGCCGGATTGCCTTCCACTCGAAACGATCGATGTTTGACGAAACTATGCAAGTTCGTCGCAGATCGGTATAAGGTGGGTCGTTGGGCCGTGTTTTAAGCTACAAGTTGCTGTGTCGGAGATTCGCATACGACGAATAGAAGCGGAGTTATAGTTGTTTATACGTTTAAGGCCATGAATCACCATTGACGCCTGGATTGCTTTCCACTCGAAACGACCGATGTTTGACGAAACTATGCAAGTTCGTCGCAGATCGGTATAATGTGGCTCGATGTGTCGTGCTTTAAGCTACAAATTGCTATGTCGCAGATTTGCATACGACGAATAGAAGCGGAGTTATAGTTGTTTATATCTGTGAGGTCATGAATCATCATTGACGGCCGGAATGCCTACCACTCGAAACGATCGATGTTTGACGAAACTATGCAAGTTCTTCGCAGATCGGTATAAGGTGGGTCGATGTGTCGTGCTTTAAGCTACAAATTGCTATGCCGCAGATTCGCATACGACGAATAGAAGCGGAGTTATCGATGTTTATATCTGTGAGGCCATGAATCACCATTGACGACAGGATTGCCTACCACTCGGAACGATCGACGTTTGACGAAACTATGCAAGTTCTTCGCAGCTCGGTATAAGGTAGGTCGATGTGTCGTGCTTTAAGCTACAAATTGCTATGTCGCAGATTTGCATACGACGAATAGAAGCGGAGTTATAGTTGTTTATATCTGTGAGGTCATGAATCATCATTGACGGCCGGAATGCCTACCACTCGAAACGATCGATGTTTGACGGAACTATGCAAGTTCGTCGCAGATCGGTATAAGGTGGGTCGATGTGTCGTGCTTTAAGCTACAAATTGCTATGCCGCAGATTCGCATCCGACGATTAGAAGCGGAGTTATCGATGTTTATATCTGTGAGGCCATGAATCACCATCGACGGCCGGATTGCCTACCACTCGGAACGATCGACGTTTGACGAAACTATGCAAGTTCTTCGCAGATCGGTATAAGGTGGCTCGATGTGTCGTGTTTTAGGATACAAATTGCTATGTCGCAGATTTGCATACGACGAATAGAAGCGGAGTTGTAGTTGTTTATATCTGTGAGGTCATGAATCATCATTGACGGCCAGAATGCCTACCACTCGAAACGATCGATGTTTGACGAAACTATGCAAGTTCGTCGCAGATCGGTATAAGGTAGGTCGATGTGTCGTGCTTTAAGCTACAAATTGCTATGTCGCAGATTCGCATACGACGATTAGAAGCGGAGTTATCGATGTTTATATCTGTGAGGCCATGAATCACCATCGACGGCCGGATTGCCTACCACTCGGAACGATCGACGTTTGACGAAACTATGCAAGTTCTTCGCAGATCGGTATAAGGTGGCTCGATGTGTCGTGTTTTAGGCCACAAATTGCTATGTCGCAGATTTGCGTACGACGAATAGAAGCGGAGTTATAGTTGTTTATATCTGTCAGGCCATGAATCACCATTGACGGCCGGATTGCCTACCACTCGGAACGATCGACGTTTGCCGAAACTCTGCATGTTCTTCGCAGATCGGTATAAGGTGGGTCGATGTGCCGTGTTTTAAGCTACAAATTGCTATGTCGCAGATTTGCATACGACGAATAGAAGCGGAGTTATAGTTGTTTATATCTGTGAGGCCATGAATCACAATTGACGGCAGGATTGCCTACCACTCGGAACGATCGACGGTTGACGAAACTATGCAAGTTCTTCGCAGATCGGTATAAGATGGGTCGATGTGTCGTGTTTTAAGCTACAAATTGCTATGTCGCAGATTCGCATACGACGAATAGAAGTGGAATTATAGTTGTTTATATCTGTCAGGCCATGAATCACCATTGACGGCCGGATTGCCTTCCACTCGAAACGATCGATGTTTGACGAAACTATGCAAGTTCGTCGCAGATCGGTATAAGGTGGGTCGATGTGTCGTGTTTTAACCTACAAATTGCTGTGTCGCAGATTCGCATACGACGAATAGAAGTGGAGTTATAGTTGTTTATATCTGTGAGGCCATTAATCACCATTGACGACAGGATTGCCTACCACTCGGAACGATCGACGGTTGACGAAACTATGCAAGTTCTTCGCAGATCGGTATAAGATGGGTCGATGTGTCGTGTTTTAAGCTACAAATTGCTATGTCGGAGATTCGCATACGACGAATAGAAGTGGAGTTATAGTTGTTTATATCTGTCAGGCCATGAATCACCATTGACGGCCGGATTGCCTTCCACTCGAAACGATCGATGTTTGACGAAACTATGCAAGTTCGTCGCAGATCGGTATAAGGTGGGTCGTTGGGCCGTGTTTTAAGCTACAAGTTGCTGTGTCGCAGATTCGCATACGACGAATAGAAGCGGAGTTATAGTTGTTTATATGTTTCAGGCCATGAATCACCATTGTCGCCTGGATTGCTTTCCACTCGAAACGACCGATGTTTGACGAAACTATGCAAGTTCGTCGCAGATCGGTATAAGGTGGCTCGATGTGTCGTGCTTTAAGCTACAAATTGCTATGCCGCAGATTCGCATACGACGAATAGAAGCGGAGTTATCGATGTTTATATCTGTGAGGCCATGAATCACCATTGACGACAGGATTGCCTACCACTCGGAACGATCGACGTTTGACGAAACTGTGCAAGTTCTTCGCAGATCGGTATAAGGTGGGTCGATGTGTCGTGTTTTAACCTACAAATTGCTATGTCGCAGATTCGCATACGACGAATAGAAGCGGAGTTATCGATGTTTATATCTGTGAGGCCATGAATCACCATCGACGGCCGGATTGCCTACCACTCGGAACGATCGACGTTTGACGAAACTATGCAAGTTCTTCGCAGATCGGTATAAGGTGGCTCGATGTGTCGTGTTTTAGGATACAAATTGCTATGTCGCAGATTTGCATACGACGAATAGAAGCGGAGTTGTAGTTGTTTATATCTGTGAGGTCATGAATCATCATTGACGGCCAGAATGCCTACCACTCGAAACGATCGATGTTTGACGAAACTATGCAAGTTCGTCGCAGATCGGTATAAGGTAGGTCGATGTGTCGTGCTTTAAGCTACAAATTGCTATGTCGCAGATTTGCATACGACGAATAGAAGCGGAGTTATAGTTGTTTATATCTGTGAGGTCATGAATCATCATTGACGGCCGGAATGCCTACCACTCGAAACGATCGATGTTTGACGGAACTATGCAAGTTCGTCGCAGATCGGTATAAGGTGGGTCGATGTGTCGTGCTTTAAGCTACAAATTGCTATGCCGCAGATTCGCATACGACGATTAGAAGCGGAGTTATCGATGTTTATATCTGTGAGGCCATGAATCACCATCGACGGCCGGATTGCCTACCACTCGGAACGATCGACGTTTGACGAAACTATGCAAGTTCTTCGCAGATCGGTATAAGGTGGCTCGATGTATCGTGTTTTAGGCCACAAATTGCTATGTCGCAGATTTGCGTACGACGAATAGAAACGGAGTTATAGTTGTTTATATCTGTCAGGCCATGAATCACCATTGACGGCCGGATTGCCTACCACTCGGAACGATCGACGTTTGCCGAAACTCTGCATGTTCTTCGCAGATCGGTATAAGGTGGGTCGATGTGCCGTGTTTTAAGCTACAAATTGCTATGTCGCAGATTTGCATACGACGAATAGAAGCGGAGTTATAGTTGTTTATATCTGTGAGGCCATGAATCACAATTGACGGCAGGATTGCCTACCACTCGGAACGATCGACGGTTGACGAAACTATGCAAGTTCTTCGCAGATCGGTATAAGATGGGTCGATGTGTCGTGTTTTAAGCTACAAATTGCTATGTCGCAGATTCGCATACGACGAATAGAAGTGGAATTATAGTTGTTTATATCTGTCAGGCCATGAATCACCATTGACGGCCGGATTGCCTTCCACTCGAAACGATCGATGTTTGACGAAACTATGCAAGTTCGTCGCAGATCGGTATAAGGTGGGTCGTTGGGCCGTGTTTTAAGCTACAAGTTGCTGTGTCGCAGATTCGCATACGACGAATAGAAGCGGAGTTATAGTTGTTTATATGTTTCAGGCCATGAATCACCATTGACGCCTGGATTGCTTTCCACTCGAAACGACCGATGTTTGACGAAACTATGCAAGTTCGTCGCAGATCGGTATAAGGTGGCTCGATGTGTCGTGCTTTAAGCTACAAATTGCTATGCCGCAGATTCGCATACGGCGAATAGAAGCGGAGTTATCGATGTTTATATCTGTGAGGCCATGAATCACCATTGACGACAGGATTGCCTACCACTCGGAACGATCGACGTTTGACGAGACTATGCAAGTTCTTCGCAGATCGGTATAAGGTGGGTCGATGTGTCGTGTTTTAACCTACAAATTGCTATGTCGCAGATTCGCATACGACGAATAGAAGCGGAGTTATCGATGTTTATATCTGTGAGGCCATGAATCACCATCGACGGCCGGATTGCCTACCGCTCGGAACGATCGACGTTTGACGAAACTATGCAAGTTCTTCGCAGATCGGTATAAGGTGGCTCGATGTGTCGTGTTTTAGGATACAAATTGCTATGTCGCAGATTTGCATACGACGAATAGAAGCGGAGTTGTAGTTGTTTATATCTGTGAGGTCATGAATCATCATTGACGGCCAGAATGCCTACCACTCGAAACGATCGATGTTTGACGAAACTATGCAAGTTCGTCGCAGATCGGTATAAGGTAGGTCGATGTGTCGTGCTTTAAGCTACAAATTGCTATGTCGCAGATTTGCATACGACGAATAGAAGCGGAGTTATAGTTGTTTATATCTGTGAGGTCATGAATCATCATTGACGGCCGGAATGCCTACCACTCGAAACGATCGATGTTTGACGGAACTATGCAAGTTCGTCGCAGATCGGTATAAGGTGGGTCGATGTGTCGTGCTTTAAGCTACAAATTGCTATGCCGCAGATTCGCATACGACGATTAGAAGCGGAGTTATCGATGTTTATATCTGTGAGGCCATGAATCACCATCGACGGCCGGATTGCCTACCACTCGGAACGATCGACGTTTGACGAAACTATGCAAGTTCTTCGCAGATCGGTATAAGGTGGCTCGATGTGTCGTGTTTTAGGCCACAAATTGCTATGTCGCAGATTTGCGTACGACGAATAGAAGCGGAGTTATAGTTGTTTATATCTGTCAGGCCATGAATCACCATTGACGGCCGGATTGCCTACCACTCGGAACGATCGACGTTTGCCGAAACTCTGCATGTTCTTCGCAGATCGGTATAAGGTGGGTCGATGTGCCGTGTTTTAAGCTACAAATTGCTATGTCGCAGATTTGCATACGACGAATAGAAGCGGAGTTATAGTTGTTTATATCTGTGAGGCCATGAATCACAATTGACGGCAGGATTGCCTACCACTCGGAACGATCGACGGTTGACGAAACTATGCAAGTTCTTCGCAGATCGGTATAAGATGGGTCGATGTGTCGTGTTTTAAGCTACAAATTGCTATGTCGCAGATTCGCATACGACGAATAGAAGTGGAATTATAGTTGTTTATATCTGTCAGGCCATGAATCACCATTGACGGCCGGATTGCCTTCCACTCGAAACGATCGATGTTTGACGAAACTATGCAAGTTCGTCGCAGATCGGTATAAGGTGGGTCGTTGGGCCGTGTTTTAAGCTACAAGTTGCTGTGTCGCAGATTCGCATACGACGAATAGAAGCGGAGTTATAGTTGTTTATATGTTTCAGGCCATGAATCACCATTGACGCCTGGATTGCTTTCCACTCGAAACGACCGATGTTTGACGAAACTATGCAAGTTCGTCGCAGATCGGTATAAGGTGGCTCGATGTGTCGTGCTTTAAGCTACAAATTGCTATGCCGCAGATTCGCATACGACGAATAGAAGCGGAGTTATCGATGTTTATATCTGTGAGGCCATGAATCACCATTGACGACAGGATTGCCTACCACTCGGAACGATCGACGTTTGACGAGACTATGCAAGTTCTTCGCAGATCGGTATAAGGTGGGTCGATGTGTCGTGTTTTAACCTACAAATTGCTATGTCGCAGATTCGCATACGACGAATAGAAGCGGAGTTATCGATGTTTATATCTGTGAGGCCATGAATCACCATCGACGGCCGGATTGCCTACCGCTCGGAACGATCGACGTTTGACGAAACTATGCAAGTTCTTCGCAGATCGGTATAAGGTGGCTCGATGTGTCGTGTTTTAGGATACAAATTGCTATGTCGCAGATTTGCATACGACGAATAGAAGCGGAGTTGTAGTTGTTTATATCTGTGAGGTCATGAATCATCATTGACGGCCAGAATGCCTACCACTCGAAACGATCGATGTTTGACGAAACTATGCAAGTTCGTCGCAGATCGGTATAAGGTAGGTCGATGTGTCGTGCTTTAAGCTACAAATTGCTATGTCGCAGATTTGCATACGACGAATAGAAGCGGAGTTATAGTTGTTTATATCTGTGAGGTCATGAATCATCATTGACGGCCGGAATGCCTACCACTCGAAACGATCGATGTTTGACGGAACTATGCAAGTTCGTCGCAGATCGGTATAAGGTGCGTCGATGTGTCGTGCTTTAAGCTACAAATTGCTATGCCGCAGATTCGCATACGACGATTAGAAGCGGAGTTATCGATGTTTATATCTGTGAGGCCATGAATCACCATCGACGGCCGGATTGCCTACCACTCGGAACGATCGACGTTTGACGAAACTATGCAAGTTCTTCGCAGATCGGTATAAGGTGGCTCGATGTGTCGTGTTTTAGGCCACAAATTGCTATGTCGCAGATTTGCGTACGACGAATAGAAGCGGAGTTATAGTTGTTTATATCTGTCAGGCCATGAATCACCATTGACGGCCGGATTGCCTACCACTCGGAACGATCGACGTTTGCCGAAACTCTGCATGTTCTTCGCAGATCGGTATAAGGTGGGTCGATGTGCCGTGTTTTAAGCTACAAATTGCTATGTCGCAGATTTGCATACGACGAATAGAAGCGGAGTTATAGTTGTTTATATCTGTGAGGCCATGAATCACAATTGACGGCAGGATTGCCTACCACTCGGAACGATCGACGGTTGACGAAACTATGCAAGTTCTTCGCAGATCGGTATAAGATGGGTCGATGTGTCGTGTTTTAAGCTACAAATTGCTATGTCGCAGATTCGCATACGACGAATAGAAGTGGAATTATAGTTGTTTATATCTGTCAGGCCATGAATCACCATTGACGGCCGGATTGCCTTCCACTCGAAACGATCGATGTTTGACGAAACTATGCAAGTTCGTCGCAGATCGGTATAAGGTGGGTCGATGTGTCGTGTTTTAACCTACAAATTGCTGTGTCGCAGATTCGCATACGACGAATAGAAGTGGAGTTATAGTTGTTTATATCTGTGAGGCCATTAATCACCATTGACGACAGGATTGCCTACCACTCGGAACGATCGACGGTTGACGAAACTATGCAAGTTCTTCGCAGATCGGTATAAGATGGGTCGATGTGTCGTGTTTTAAGCTACAAATTGCTATGTCGGAGATTCGCATACGACGAATAGAAGTGGAGTTATAGTTGTTTATATCTGTCAGGCCATGAATCACCATTGACGGCCGGATTGCCTTCCACTCGAAACGATCGATGTTTGACGAAACTATGCAAGTTCGTCGCAGATCGGTATAAGGTGGGTCGATGTGTCGTGCTTTAAGCTACAAATTGCTATGCCGCAGATTCGCATACGACGATTAGAAGCGGAGTTATCGATGTTTATATCTGTGAGGCCATGAATCACCATCGACGGCCGGATTGCCTACCACTCGGAACGATCGACGTTTGACGAAACTATGCAAGTTCTTCGCAGATCGGTATAAGGTGGCTCGATGTGTCGTGTTTTAGGCCACAAATTGCTATGTCGCAGATTTGCGTACGACGAATAGAAGCGGAGTTATAGTTGTTTATATCTGTCAGGCCATGAATCACCATTGACGGCCGGATTGCCTACCACTCGGAACGATCGACGTTTGCCGAAACTCTGCATGTTCTTCGCAGATCGGTATAAGGTGGGTCGATGTGCCGTGTTTTAAGCTACAAATTGCTATGTCGCAGATTTGCATACGACGAATAGAAGCGGAGTTATAGTTGTTTATATCTGTGAGGCCATGAATCACAATTGACGGCAGGATTGCCTACCACTCGGAACGATCGACGGTTGACGAAACTATGCAAGTTCTTCGCAGATCGGTATAAGATGGGTCGATGTGTCGTGTTTTAAGCTACAAATTGCTATGTCGCAGATTCGCATACGACGAATAGAAGTGGAATTATAGTTGTTTATATCTGTCAGGCCATGAATCACCATTGACGGCCGGATTGCCTTCCACTCGAAACGATCGATGTTTGACGAAACTATGCAAGTTCGTCGCAGATCGGTATAAGGTGGGTCGATGTGTCGTGTTTTAACCTACAAATTGCTGGGTCGCAGATTCGCATACGACGAATAGAAGTGGAGTTATAGTTGTTTATATCTGTGAGGCCATTAATCACCATTGACGACAGGATTGCCTACCACTCGGAACGATCGACGGTTGACGAAACTATGCAAGTTCGTCGCGTATCGGTATAAGGTGGGTCGATGTGTCGTGCTTTAAGCTACAAATTGCTATGTCGCAGATTCGCATACGACGAATAGAAGTGGAATTATAGTTGTTTATATCTGTCAGGCCATGAATCACCATTGACGGCCGGATTGCCTTCCACTCGAAACGATCGATGTTTGACGAAACTATGCAAGTTCGTCGCAGATCGGTATAAGGTGGGTCGATGTGTCGTGTTTTAACCTACAAATTGCTGTGTCGCAGATTCGCATACGACGAATAGAAGTGGAGTTATAGTTGTTTATATCTGTGAGGCCATTAATCACCATTGACGACAGGATTGCCTACCACTCGGAACGATCGACGGTTGACGAAACTATGCAAGTTCTTCGCAGATCGGTATAAGATGGGTCGATGTGTCGTGTTTTAAGCTACAAATTGCTATGTCGGAGATTCGCATACGACGAATAGAAGTGGAGTTATAGTTGTTTATATCTGTCAGGCCATGAATCACCATTGACGGCCGGATTGCCTTCCACTCGAAACGATCGATGTTTGACGAAACTATGCAAGTTCGTCGCAGATCGGTATAAGGTGGGTCGTTGGGCCGTGTTTTAAGCTACAAGTTACTGTGTCGCAGATTCGCATACGACGAATAGAAGCGGAGTTATAGTTGTTTATATGTTTCAGGCCATGAATCACCATTGACGCCTGGATTGCTTTCCACTCGAAACGACCGATGTTTGACGAAACTATGCAAGTTCGTCGCAGATCGGTATAAGGTGGCTCGATGTGTCGTGCTTTAAGCTACAAATTGCTATGTCGCAGATTTGCATACGACGAATAGAAGCGGAGTTATAGTTGTTTATATCTGTGAGGTCATGAATCATCATTGACGGCCGGAATGCCTACCACTCGAAACGATCGATGTTTGACGAAACTATGCAAGTTCGTCGCGTATCGGTATAAGGTGGGTCGATGTGTCGTGCTTTAAGCTACAAATTGCTATGCCGCAGATTCGCTTACGACGAATAGAAGCGGAGTTATCGATGTTTATATCTGTGAGGCCATGAATCACCATTGACGACAGGATTGCCTACCACTCGGAACGATCGACGTTTGACGAAACTATGCAAGTTCTTCGCAGCTCGGTATAAGGTAGGTCGATGTGTCGTGCTTTAAGCTACAAATTGCTATGTCGCAGATTTGCATACGACGAATAGAAGCGGAGTTATAGTTGTTTATATCTGTGAGGTCATGAATCATCATTGACGGCCGGAATGCCTACCACTCGAAACGATCGATGTTTGACGGAACTATGCAAGTTCGTCGCAGATCGGTATAAGGTGGGTCGATGTGTCGTGCTTTAAGCTACAAATTGCTATGCCGCAGATTCGCATACGACGATTAGAAGCGGAGTTATCGATGTTTATATCTGTGAGGCCATGAATCACCATCGACGGCCGGATTGCCTACCACTCGGAACGATCGACGTTTGACGAAACTATGCAAGTTCTTCGCAGATCGGTATAAGGTGGCTCGATGTGTCGTGTTTTAGGATACAAATTGCTATGTCGCAGATTTGCATACGACGAATAGAAGCGGAGTTGTAGTTGTTTATATCTGTGAGGTCATGAATCGTCATTGACGGCCAGAATGCCTACCACTCGAAACGATCGATGTTTGACGAAACTATGCAAGTTCGTCGCAGATCGGTATAAGGTAGGTCGATGTGTCGTGCTTTAAGCTACAAATTGCTATGTCGCAGATTCGCATACGACGATTAGAAGCGGAGTTATCGATGTTTATATCTGTGAGGCCATGAATCACCATCGACGGCCGGATTGCCTACCACTCGGAACGATCGACGTTTGACGAAACTATGCAAGTTCTTCGCAGATCGGTATAAGGTGGCTCGATGTGTCGTGTTTTAGGCCACAAATTGCTATGTCGCAGATTTGCGTACGACGAATAGAAGCGGAGTTATAGTTGTTTATATCTGTCAGGCCATGAATCACCATTGACGGCCGGATTGCCTACCACTCGGAACGATCGACGTTTGCCGAAACTCTGCATGTTCTTCGCAGATCGGTATAAGGTGGGTCGATGTGCCGTGTTTTAAGCTACAAATTGCTATGTCGCAGATTTGCATACGACGAATAGAAGCGGAGTTATAGTTGTTTATATCTGTGAGGCCATGAATCACAATTGACGGCAGGATTGCCTACCACTCGGAACGATCGACGGTTGACGAAACTATGCAAGTTCTTCGCAGATCGGTATAAGATGGGTCGATGTGTCGTGTTTTAAGCTACAAATTGCTATGTCGCAGATTAGCATACGACGAATAGAAGAGGAGTTATAGTTGTTTATATCTGTCAGGCCATGAATCACCATTGACGGCCGGATTGCCTTCCACTCGAAACGATCGATGTTTGACGAAACTATGCAAGTTCGTCGCAGATCGGTATAAGGTGGGTCGATGTGTCGTGTTTTAACCTACAAATTGCTGTGTCGCAGATTCGCATACGACGAATAGAAGTGGAGTTATAGTTGTTTATATCTGTGAGGCCATTAATCACCATTGACGACAGGATTGCCTACCACTCGGAACGATCGACGGTTGACGAAACTATGCAAGTTCTTCGCAGATCGGTATAAGATGGGTCGATGTGTCGTGTTTTAAGCTACAAATTGCTATGTCGGAGATTCGCATACGACGAATAGAAGTGGAGTTATAGTTGTTTATATCTGTCAGGCCATGAATCACCATTGACGGCCGGATTGCCTTCCACTCGAAACGATCGATGTTTGACGAAACTATGCAAGTTCGTCGCAGATCGGTATAAGGTGGGTCGTTGGGCCGTGTTTTAAGCTACAAGTTGCTGTGTCGCAGATTCGCATACGACGAATAGAAGCGGAGTTACAGTTGTTTATATGTTTCAGGCCATGAATCACCATTGACGCCTGGATTGCTTTCCACTCGAAACGACCGATGTTTGACGAAACTATGCAAGTTCGTCGCAGATCGGTATAAGGTGGCTCGATGTGTCGTGCTTTAAGCTACAAATTGCTATGCCGCAGATTCGCATACGACGAATAGAAGCGGAGTTATCGATGTTTATATCTGTGAGGCCATGAATCACCATTGACGACAGGATTGCCTACCACTCGGAACGATCGACGTTTGACGAAACTATGCAAGTTCTTCGCAGATCGGTATAAGGTGGGTCGATGTGTCGTGTTTTAACCTACAAATTGCTATGTCGCAGATTCGCATACGACGAATAGAAGCGGAGTTATCGATGTTTATATCTGTGAGGCCATGAATCACCATCGACGGCCGGATTGCCTACCACTCGGAACGATCGACGTTTGACGAAACTATGCAAGTTCTTCGCAGATCGGTATAAGGTGGCTCGATGTGTCGTGTTTTAGGATACAAATTGCTATGTCGCAGATTTGCATACGACGAATAGAAGCGGAGTTGTAGTTGTTTATATCTGTGAGGTCATGAATCATCATTGACGGCCAGAATGCCTACCACTCGAAACGATCGATGTTTGACGAAACTATGCAAGTTCGTCGCAGATCGGTATAAGGTAGGTCGATGTGTCGTGCTTTAAGCTACAAATTGCTATGTCGCAGATTTGCATACGACGAATAGAAGCGGAGTTATAGTTGTTTATATCTGTGAGGTCATGAATCATCATTGACGGCCGGAATGCCTACCACTCGAAACGATCGATGTTTGACGGAACTATGCAAGTTCGTCGCAGATCGGTATAAGGTGGGTCGATGTGTCGTGCTTTAAGCTACAAATTGCTATGCCGCAGATTCGCATACGACGATTAGAAGCGAAGTTATCGATGTTTATATCTGTGAGGCCATGAATCACCATCGACGGCCGGATTGCCTACCACTCGGAACGATCGACGTTTGACGAAACTATGCAAGTTCTTCGCAGATCGGTATAAGGTGGCTCGATGTGTCGTGTTTTAGGATACAAATTGCTATGTCGCAGATTTGCATACGACGAATAGAAGCGGAGTTGTAGTTGTTTATATCTGTGAGGTCATGAATCATCATTGACGGCCAGAATGCCTACCACTCGAAACGATCGATGTTTGACGAAACTATGCAAGTTCGTCGCAGATCGGTATAAGGTAGGTCGATGTGTCGTGCTTTAAGCTACAAATTGCTATGTCGCAGATTTGCATACGACGAATAGAAGCGGAGTTATAGTTGTTTATATCTGTGAGGTCATGAATCATCATTGACGGCCGGAATGCCTACCACTCGAAACGATCGATGTTTGACGGAACTATGCAAGTTCGTCGCAGATCGGTATAAGGTGGGTCGATGTGTCGTGCTTTAAGCTACAAATTGCTATGCCGCAGATTCGCATACGACGATTAGAAGCGGAGTTATCGATGTTTATATCTGTGAGGCCATGAATCACCATCGACGGCCGGATTGCCTACCACTCGGAACGATCGACGTTTGACGAAACTATGCAAGTTCTTCGCAGATCGGTGTAAGATGGGTCGATGTGTCGTGTTTTAAGCTACAAATTGCTATGTCGGAGATTCGCATACGGCGAATAGAAGTGGAGTTATAGTTGTTTATATCTGTCAGGCCATGAATCACCATTGACGGCCTGATTGCCTTCCACTCGAAACGAACGATGTTTGACGAAACTATGCAAGTTCGTCGCAGATCGGTATAAGGTGGGTCGTTGGGCCGTGTTTTAAGCTACAAGTTGCTGTGTAGCAGATTCGCATACGACGAATAGAAGCGGAGTTATAGTTGTTTATATGTTTTAGGCCATGAATCACCATTGACGCCTGGATTGCTTTCCACTCGAAACGACCGATGTTTGACGAAACTATGCAAGTTCGTCGCAGATCGGTATAAGGTGGCTCGATGTGTCGTGCTTTAAGCTACAAATTGCTATGTCGCAGATTTGCATACGACGAATAGAAGCGGAGTTATAGTTGTTTATATCTGTGAGGTCATGAATCATCATTGACGGCCGGAATGCCTACCACGCGAAACGATCGATGTTTGACGAAACTATGCAAGTTCGTCGCATATCGGTATAAGGTGGGTCGATGTGTCGTGCTTTAAGCTACAAATTGCTATGCCGCAGATTCGCATACGACGAATAGAAGCGGAGTTATCGATGTTTATATCTGTGAGGCCATGAATCACCATTGACGACAGGATTGCCTACCACTCGGAACGATCGACGTTTGACGAAACTATGCAAGTTCTTCGCAGATCGGTATAAGGTGGGTCGATGTGTCGTGTTTTAACCTACAAATTGCTATGTCGCAGATTCGCATACGACGAATAGAAGCGGAGTTATCGATGTTTATATCTGTGAGGCCATGAATCACCATCGACGGCCGGATTGCCTACCGCTCGGAACGATCAACGTTTGACGAAACTATGCAAGTTCTTCGCAGATCGGTATAAGGTGGCTCGATGTGTCGTGTTTTAGGATACAAATTGCTATGTCGCAGATTTGCATACGACGAATAGAAGCGGAGTTGTAGTTGTTTATATCTGTGAGGTCATGAATCATCATTGACGGCCAGAATGCCTACCACTCGAAACGATCGATGTTTGACGAAACTATGCAAGTTCGTCGCAGATCGGTATAAGGTGGGTCGATGTGTCGTGCTTTAAGCTACAAATTGCTATGCCGCAGATTCGCATACGACGATTAGAAGCGAAGTTATCGATGTTTATATCTGTGAGGCCATGAATCACCATCGACGGCCGGATTGCCTACCACTCGGAACGATCGACGTTTGACGAAACTATGCATGTTCTTCGCAGATCGGTATAAGGTGGCTCGATGTGTCGTGTTTTAGGATACAAATTGCTATGTCGCAGATTTGCATACGACGAATAGAAGCGGAGTTGTAGTTGTTTATATCTGTGAGGTCATGAATCATCATTGACGGCCAGAATGCCTACCACTCGAAACGATCGATGTTTGACGAAACTATGCAAGTTCGTCGCAGATCGGTATAAGGTAGGTCGATGTGTCGTGCTTTAAGCTACAAATTGCTATGTCGCAGATTTGCATACGACGAATAGAAGCGGAGTTATAGTTGTTTATATCTGTGAGGTCATGAATCATCATTGACGGCCGGAATGCCTACCACTCGAAACGATCGATGTTTGACGGAACTATGCAAGTTCGTCGCAGATCGGTATAAGGTGGGTCGATGTGTCGTGCTTTAAGCTACAAATTGCTATGCCGCAGATTCGCATACGACGATTAGAAGCGGAGTTATCGATGTTTATATCTGTGAGGCCATGAATCACCATCGACGGCCGGATTGCCTACCACTCGGAACGATCGACGTTTGACGAAACTATGCAAGTTCTTCGCAGATCGGTGTAAGATGGGTCGATGTGTCGTGTTTTAAGCTACAAATTGCTATGTCGGAGATTCGCATACGGCGAATAGAAGTGGAGTTATAGTTGTTTATATCTGTCAGGCCATGAATCACCATTGACGGCCTGATTGCCTTCCACTCGAAACGAACGATGTTTGACGAAACTATGCAAGTTCGTCGCAGATCGGTATAAGGTGGGTCGTTGGGCCGTGTTTTAAGCTACAAGTTGCTGTGTAGCAGATTCGCATACGACGAATAGAAGCGGAGTTATAGTTGTTTATATGTTTTAGGCCATGAATCACCATTGACGCCTGGATTGCTTTCCACTCGAAACGACCGATGTTTGACGAAACTATGCAAGTTCGTCGCAGATCGGTATAAGGTGGCTCGATGTGTCGTGCTTTAAGCTACAAATTGCTATGTCGCAGATTTGCATACGACGAATAGAAGCGGAGTTATAGTTGTTTATATCTGTGAGGTCATGAATCATCATTGACGGCCGGAATGCCTACCACGCGAAACGATCGATGTTTGACGAAACTATGCAAGTTCGTCGCATATCGGTATAAGGTGGGTCGATGTGTCGTGCTTTAAGCTACAAATTGCTATGCCGCAGATTCGCATACGACGAATAGAAGCGGAGTTATCGATGTTTATATCTGTGAGGCCATGAATCACCATTGACGACAGGATTGCCTACCACTCGGAACGATCGACGTTTGACGAAACTATGCAAGTTCTTCGCAGATCGGTATAAGGTGGGTCGATGTGTCGTGTTTTAACCTACAAATTGCTATGTCGCAGATTCGCATACGACGAATAGAAGCGGAGTTATCGATGTTTATATCTGTGAGGCCATGAATCACCATCGACGGCCGGATTGCCTACCGCTCGGAACGATCGACGTTTGACGAAACTATGCAAGTTCTTCGCAGATCGGTATAAGGTGGCTCGATGTGTCGTGTTTTAGGATACAAATTGCTATGTCGCAGATTTGCATACGACGAATAGAAGCGGAGTTGTAGTTGTTTATATCTGTGAGGTCATGAATCATCATTGACGGCCAGAATGCCTACCACTCGAAACGATCGATGTTTGACGAAACTATGCAAGTTCGTCGCAGATCGGTATAAGGTAGGTCGATGTGTCGTGCTTTAAGCTACAAATTGCTATGTCGCAGATTTGCATACGACGAATAGAAGCGGAGTTATAGTTGTTTATATCTGTGAGGTCATGAATCATCATTGACGGCCGGAATGCCTACCACTCGAAACGATCGATGTTTGACGGAACTATGCAAGTTCGTCGCAGATCGGTATAAGGTGGGTCGATGTGTCGTGCTTTAAGCTACAAATTGCTATGCCGCAGATTCGCATACGACGATTAGAAGCGGAGTTATCGATGTTTATATCTGTGAGGCCATGAATCACCATCGACGGCCGGATTGCCTACCACTCGGAACGATCGACGTTTGACGAAACTATGCAAGTTCTTCGCAGATCGGTATAAGGTGGCTCGATGTGTCGTGTTTTAGGCCACAAATTGCTATGTCGCAGATTTGCGTACGACGAATAGAAGCGGAGTTATAGTTGTTTATATCTGTCAGGCCATGAATCACCATTGACGGCCGGATTGCCTACCACTCGGAACGATCGACGTTTGCCGAAACTCTGCATGTTCTTCGCAGATCGGTATAAGGTGGGTCGATGTGCCGTGTTTTAAGCTACAAATTGCTATGTCGCAGATTTGCATACGACGAATAGAAGCGGAGTTATAGTTGTTTATATCTGTGAGGCCATGAATCACAATTGACGGCAGGATTGCCTACCACTCGGAACGATCGACGGTTGACGAAACTATGCAAGTTCTTCGCAGATCGGTATAAGATGGGTCGATGTGTCGTGTTTTAAGCTACAAATTGCTATGTCGCAGATTCGCATACGACGAATAGAAGTGGAATTATAGTTGTTTATATCTGTCAGGCCATGAATCACCATTGACGGCCGGATTGCCTTCCACTCGAAACGATCGATGTTTGACGAAACTATGCAAGTTCGTCGCAGATCGGTATAAGGTGGGTCGATGTGTCGTGTTTTAACCTACAAATTGCTGGGTCGCAGATTCGCATACGACGAATAGAAGTGGAGTTATAGTTGTTTATATCTGTGAGGCCATTAATCACCATTGACGACAGGATTGCCTACCACTCGGAACGATCGACGGTTGACGAAACTATGCAAGTTCGTCGCGTATCGGTATAAGGTGGGTCGATGTGTCGTGCTTTAAGCTACAAATTGCTATGTCGCAGATTCGCATACGACGAATAGAAGTGGAATTATAGTTGTTTATATCTGTCAGGCCATGAATCACCATTGACGGCCGGATTGCCTTCCACTCGAAACGATCGATGTTTGACGAAACTATGCAAGTTCGTCGCAGATCGGTATAAGGTGGGTCGATGTGTCGTGTTTTAACCTACAAATTGCTGTGTCGCAGATTCGCATACGACGAATAGAAGTGGAGTTATAGTTGTTTATATCTGTGAGGCCATTAATCACCATTGACGACAGGATTGCCTACCACTCGGAACGATCGACGGTTGACGAAACTATGCAAGTTCTTCGCAGATCGGTATAAGATGGGTCGATGTGTCGTGTTTTAAGCTACAAATTGCTATGTCGGAGATTCGCATACGACGAATAGAAGTGGAGTTATAGTTGTTTATATCTGTCAGGCCATGAATCACCATTGACGGCCGGATTGCCTTCCACTCGAAACGATCGATGTTTGACGAAACTATGCAAGTTCGTCGCAGATCGGTATAAGGTGGGTCGTTGGGCCGTGTTTTAAGCTACAAGTTACTGTGTCGCAGATTCGCATACGACGAATAGAAGCGGAGTTATAGTTGTTTATATGTTTCAGGCCATGAATCACCATTGACGCCTGGATTGCTTTCCACTCGAAACGACCGATGTTTGACGAAACTATGCAAGTTCGTCGCAGATCGGTATAAGGTGGCTCGATGTGTCGTGCTTTAAGCTACAAATTGCTATGTCGCAGATTTGCATACGACGAATAGAAGCGGAGTTATAGTTGTTTATATCTGTGAGGTCATGAATCATCATTGACGGCCGGAATGCCTACCACTCGAAACGATCGATGTTTGACGAAACTATGCAAGTTCGTCGCGTATCGGTATAAGGTGGGTCGATGTGTCGTGCTTTAAGCTACAAATTGCTTTGCCGCAGATTCGCTTACGACGAATAGAAGCGGAGTTATCGATGTTTATATCTGTGAGGCCATGAATCACCATTGACGACAGGATTGCCTACCACTCGGAACGATCGACGTTTGACGAAACTATGCAAGTTCTTCGCAGCTCGGTATAAGGTAGGTCGATGTGTCGTGCTTTAAGCTACAAATTGCTATGTCGCAGATTTGCATACGACGAATAGAAGCGGAGTTATAGTTGTTTATATCTGTGAGGTCATGAATCATCATTGACGGCCGGAATGCCTACCACTCGAAACGATCGATGTTTGACGGAACTATGCAAGTTCGTCGCAGATCGGTATAAGGTGGGTCGATGTGTCGTGCTTTAAGCTACAAATTGCTATGCCGCAGATTCGCATACGACGATTAGAAGCGGAGTTATCGATGTTTATATCTGTGAGGCCATGAATCACCATCGACGGCCGGATTGCCTACCACTCGGAACGATCGACGTTTGACGAAACTATGCAAGTTCTTCGCAGATCGGTATAAGGTGGCTCGATGTGTCGTGTTTTAGGATACAAATTGCTATGTCGCAGATTTGCATACGACGAATAGAAGCGGAGTTGTAGTTGTTTATATCTGTGAGGTCATGAATCGTCATTGACGGCCAGAATGCCTACCACTCGAAACGATCGATGTTTGACGAAACTATGCAAGTTCGTCGCAGATCGGTATAAGGTAGGTCGATGTGTCGTGCTTTAAGCTACAAATTGCTATGTCGCAGATTCGCATACGACGATTAGAAGCGGAGTTATCGATGTTTATATCTGTGAGGCCATGAATCACCATCGACGGCCGGATTGCCTACCACTCGGAACGATCGACGTTTGACGAAACTATGCAAGTTCTTCGCAGATCGGTATAAGGTGGCTCGATGTGTCGTGTTTTAGGCCACAAATTGCTATGTCGCAGATTTGCGTACGACGAATAGAAGCGGAGTTATAGTTGTTTATATCTGTCAGGCCATGAATCACCATTGACGGCCGGATTGCCTACCACTCGGAACGATCGACGTTTGCCGAAACTCTGCAGGTTCTTCGCAGATCGGTATAAGGTGGGTCGATGTGCCGTGTTTTAAGCTACAAATTGCTATGTCGCAGATTTGCATACGACGAATAGAAGCGGAGTTATAGTTGTTTATATCTGTGAGGCCATGAATCACAATTGACGGCAGGATTGCCTACCACTCGGAACGATCGACGGTTGACGAAACTATGCAAGTTCTTCGCAGATCGGTATAAGATGGGTCGATGTGTCGTGTTTTAAGCTACAAATTGCTATGTCGCAGATTAGCATACGACGAATAGAAGTGGAGTTATAGTTGTTTATATCTGTCAGGCCATGAATCACCATTGACGGCCGGATTGCCTTCCACTCGAAACGATCGATGTTTGACGAAACTATGCAAGTTCGTCGCAGATCGGTATAAGGTGGGTCGATGTGTCGTGTTTTAACCTACAAATTGCTGTGTCGCAGATTCGCATACGACGAATAGAAGTGGAGTTATAGTTGTTTATATCTGTGAGGCCATTAATCACCATTGACGACAGGATTGCCTACCACTCGGAACGATCGACGGTTGACGAAACTATGCAAGTTCTTCGCAGATCGGTATAAGATGGGTCGATGTGTCGTGTTTTAAGCTACAAATTGCTATGTCGGAGATTCGCATACGACGAATAGAAGTGGAGTTATAGTTGTTTATATCTGTCAGGCCATGAATCACCATTGACGGCCGGATTGCCTTCCACTCGAAACGATCGATGTTTGACGAAACTATGCAAGTTCGTCGCAGATCGGTATAAGGTGGGTCGTTGGGCCGTGTTTTAAGCTACAAGTTGCTGTGTCGCAGATTCGCATACGACGAATAGAAGCGGAGTTACAGTTGTTTATATGTTTCAGGCCATGAATCACCATTGACGCCTGGATTGCTTTCCACTCGAAACGACCGATGTTTGACGAAACTATGCAAGTTCGTCGCAGATCGGTATAAGGTGGCTCGATGTGTCGTGCTTTAAGCTACAAATTGCTATGCCGCAGATTCGCATACGACGAATAGAAGCGGAGTTATCGATGTTTATATCTGTGAGGCCATGAATCACCATTGACGACAGGATTGCCTACCACTCGGAACGATCGACGTTTGACGAAACTATGCAAGTTCTTCGCAGATCGGTATAAGGTGGGTCGATGTGTCGTGTTTTAACCTACAAATTGCTATGTCGCAGATTCGCATACGACGAATAGAAGCGGAGTTATCGATGTTTATATCTGTGAGGCCATGAATCACCATCGACGGCCGGATTGCCTACCACTCGGAACGATCGACGTTTGACGAAACTATGCAAGTTCTTCGCAGATCGGTATAAGGTGGCTCGATGTGTCGTGTTTTAGGATACAAATTGCTATGTCGCAGATTTGCATACGACGAATAGAAGCGGAGTTGTAGTTGTTTATATCTGTGAGGTCATGAATCATCATTGACGGCCAGAATGCCTACCACTCGAAACGATCGATGTTTGACGAAACTATGCAAGTTCGTCGCAGATCGGTATAAGGTAGGTCGATGTGTCGTGCTTTAAGCTACAAATTGCTATGTCGCAGATTTGCATACGACGAATAGAAGCGGAGTTATAGTTGTTTATATCTGTGAGGTCATGAATCATCATTGACGGCCGGAATGCCTACCACTCGAAACGATCGATGTTTGACGGAACTATGCAAGTTCGTCGCAGATCGGTATAAGGTGGGTCGATGTGTCGTGCTTTAAGCTACAAATTGCTATGCCGCAGATTCGCATACGACGATTAGAAGCGAAGTTATCGATGTTTATATCTGTGAGGCCATGAATCACCATCGACGGCCGGATTGCCTACCACTCGGAACGATCGACGTTTGACGAAACTATGCAAGTTCTTCGCAGATCGGTATAAGGTGGCTCGATGTGTCGTGTTTTAGGATACAAATTGCTATGTCGCAGATTTGCATACGACGAATAGAAGCGGAGTTGTAGTTGTTTATATCTGTGAGGTCATGAATCATCATTGACGGCCAGAATGCCTACCACTCGAAACGATCGATGTTTGACGAAACTATGCAAGTTCGTCGCAGATCGGTATAAGGTAGGTCGATGTGTCGTGCTTTAAGCTACAAATTGCTATGTCGCAGATTTGCATACGACGAATAGAAGCGGAGTTATAGTTGTTTATATCTGTGAGGTCATGAATCATCATTGACGGCCGGAATGCCTACCACTCGAAACGATCGATGTTTGACGGAACTATGCAAGTTCGTCGCAGATCGGTATAAGGTGGGTCGATGTGTCGTGCTTTAAGCTACAAATTGCTATGCCGCAGATTCGCATACGACGATTAGAAGCGGAGTTATCGATGTTTATATCTGTGAGGCCATGAATCACCATCGACGGCCGGATTGCCTACCACTCGGAACGATCGACGTTTGACGAAACTATGCAAGTTCTTCGCAGATCGGTGTAAGATGGGTCGATGTGTCGTGTTTTAAGCTACAAATTGCTATGTCGGAGATTCGCATACGGCGAATAGAAGTGGAGTTATAGTTGTTTATATCTGTCAGGCCATGAATCACCATTGACGGCCTGATTGCCTTCCACTCGAAACGAACGATGTTTGACGAAACTATGCAAGTTCGTCGCAGATCGGTATAAGGTGGGTCGTTGGGCCGTGTTTTAAGCTACAAGTTGCTGTGTAGCAGATTCGCATACGACGAATAGAAGCGGAGTTATAGTTGTTTATATGTTTTAGGCCATGAATCACCATTGACGCCTGGATTGCTTTCCACTCGAAACGACCGATGTTTGACGAAACTATGCAAGTTCGTCGCAGATCGGTATAAGGTGGCTCGATGTGTCGTGCTTTAAGCTACAAATTGCTATGTCGCAGATTTGCATACGACGAATAGAAGCGGAGTTATAGTTGTTTATATCTGTGAGGTCATGAATCATCATTGACGGCCGGAATGCCTACCACGCGAAACGATCGATGTTTGACGAAACTATGCAAGTTCGTCGCAGATCGGTATAAGGTGGGTCGATGTGTCGTGCTTTAAGCTACAAATTGCTATGCCGCAGATTCGCATACGACGAATAGAAGCGGAGTTATCGATGTTTATATCTGTGAGGCCATGAATCACCATTGACGACAGGATTGCCTACCACTCGGAACGATCGACGTTTGACGAAACTATGCAAGTTCTTCGCAGATCGGTATAAGGTGGGTCGATGTGTCGTGTTTTAACCTACAAATTGCTATGTCGCAGATTCGCATACGACGAATAGAAGCGGAGTTATCGATGTTTATATCTGTGAGGCCATGAATCATCATTGACGGCCAGAATGCCTACCACTCGAAACGATCGATGTTTGACGAAACTATGCAAGTTCGTCGCAGATCGGTATAAGGTAGGTCGATGTGTCGTGCTTTAAGCTACAAATTGCTATGTCGCAGATTTGCATACGACGAATAGAAGCGGAGTTATAGTTGTTTATATCTGTGAGGTCATGAATCATCATTGACGGCCGGAATGCCTACCACTCGAAACGATCGATGTTTGACGGAACTATGCAAGTTCGTCGCAGATCGGTATAAGGTGGGTCGATGTGTCGTGCTTTAAGCTACAAATTGCTATGCCGCAGATTCGCATACGACGATTAGAAGCGGAGTTATCGATGTTTATATCTGTGAGGCCATGAATCACCATCGACGGCCGGATTGCCTACCACTCGGAACGATCGACGTTTGACGAAACTATGCAAGTTCTTCGCAGATCGGTATAAGGTGGCTCGATGTGTCGTGTTTTAGGCCACAAATTGCTATGTCGCAGATTTGCGTACGACGAATAGAAGCGGAGTTATAGTTGTTTATATCTGTCAGGCCATGAATCACCATTGACGGCCGGATTGCCTACCACTCGGAACGATCGACGTTTGCCGAAACTCTGCATGTTCTTCGCAGATCGGTATAAGGTGGGTCGATGTGCCGTGTTTTAAGCTACAAATTGCTATGTCGCAGATTTGCATACGACGAATAGAAGCGGAGTTATAGTTGTTTATATCTGTGAGGCCATGAATCACAATTGACGGCAGGATTGCCTACCACTCGGAACGATCGACGGTTGACGAAACTATGCAAGTCCTTCGCAGATCGGTATAAGATGGGTCGATGTGTCGTGTTTTAAGCTACAAATTGCTATGTCGCAGATTCGCATACGACGAATAGAAGTGGAATTATAGTTGTTTATATCTGTCAGGCCATGAATCACCATTGACGGCCGGATTGCCTTCCACTCGAAACGATCGATGTTTGACGAAACTATGCAAGTTCGTCGCAGATCGGTATAAGGTGGGTCGATGTGTCGTGTTTTAACCTACAAATTGCTGTGTCGCAGATTCGCATACGACGAATAGAAGTGGAGTTATAGTTGTTTATATCTGTGAGGCCATTAATCACCATTGACGACAGGATTGCCTACCACTCGGAACGATCGACGGTTGACGAAACTATGCAAGTTCTTCGCAGATCGGTATAAGATGGGTCGATGTGTCGTGTTTTAAGCTACAAATTGCTATGTCGGAGATTCGCATACGACGAATAGAAGTGGAGTTATAGTTGTTTATATCTGTCAGGCCATGAATCACCATTGACGGCCGGATTGCCTTCCACTCGAAACGATCGATGTTTGACGAAACTATGCAAGTTCGTCGCAGATCGGTATAAGGTGGGTCGTTGGGCCGTGTTTTAAGCTACAAGTTACTGTGTCGCAGATTCGCATACGACGAATAGAAGCGGAGTTATAGTTGTTTATATGTTTCAGGCCATGAATCACCATTGACGCCTGGATTGCTTTCCACTCGAAACGACCGATGTTTGACGAAACTATGCAAGTTCGTCGCAGATCGGTATAAGGTGGCTCGATGTGTCGTGCTTTAAGCTACAAATTGCTATGTCGCAGATTTGCATACGACGAATAGAAGCGGAGTTATAGTTGTTTATATCTGTGAGGTCATGAATCATCATTGACGGCCGGAATGCCTACCACTCGAAACGATCGATGTTTGACGAAACTATGCAAGTTCGTCGCGTATCGGTATAAGGTGGGTCGATGTGTCGTGCTTTAAGCTACAAATTGCTATGCCGCAGATTCGCTTACGACGAATAGAAGCGGAGTTATCGATGTTTATATCTGTGAGGCCATGAATCACCATTGACGACAGGATTGCCTACCACTCGGAACGATCGACGTTTGACGAAACTATGCAAGTTCTTCGCAGCTCGGTATAAGGTAGGTCGATGTGTCGTGCTTTAAGCTACAAATTGCTATGTCGCAGATTTGCATACGACGAATAGAAGCGGAGTTATAGTTGTTTATATCTGTGAGGTCATGAATCATCATTGACGGCCGGAATGCCTACCACTCGAAACGATCGATGTTTGACGGAACTATGCAAGTTCGTCGCAGATCGGTATAAGGTGGGTCGATGTGTCGTGCTTTAAGCTACAAATTGCTATGCCGCAGATTCGCATACGACGATTAGAAGCGGAGTTATCGATGTTTATATCTGTGAGGCCATGAATCACCATCGACGGCCGGATTGCCTACCACTCGGAACGATCGACGTTTGACGAAACTATGCAAGTTCTTCGCAGATCGGTATAAGGTGGCTCGATGTGTCGTGTTTTAGGATACAAATTGCTATGTCGCAGATTTGCATACGACGAATAGAAGCGGAGTTGTAGTTGTTTATATCTGTGAGGTCATGAATCATCATTGACGGCCAGAATGCCTACCACTCGAAACGATCGATGTTTGACGAAACTATGCAAGTTCGTCGCAGATCGGTATAAGGTAGGTCGATGTGTCGTGCTTTAAGCTACAAATTGCTATGTCGCAGATTCGCATACGACGATTAGAAGCGGAGTTATCGATGTTTATATCTGTGAGGCCATGAATCACCATCGACGGCCGGATTGCCTACCACTCGGAACGATCGACGTTTGACGAAACTATGCAAGTTCTTCGCAGATCGGTATAAGGTGGCTCGATGTGTCGTGTTTTAGGCCACAAATTGCTATGTCGCAGATTTGCGTACGACGAATAGAAGCGGAGTAATAGTTGTTTATATCTGTCAGGCCATGAATCACCATTGACGGCCGGATTGCCTACCACTCGGAACGATCGACGTTTGCCGAAACTCTGCATGTTCTTCGCAGATCGGTATAAGGTGGGTCGATGTGCCGTGTTTTAAGCTACAAATTGCTATGTCGCAGATTTGCATACGACGAATAGAAGCGGAGTTATAGTTGTTTATATCTGTGAGGCCATGAATCACAATTGACGGCAGGATTGCCTACCACTCGGAACGATCGACGGTTGACGAAACTATGCAAGTTCTTCGCAGATCGGTATAAGATTGGTCGATGTGTCGTGTTTTAAGCTACAAATTGCTATGTCGCAGATTCGCATACGACGAATAGAAGTGGAATTATAGTTGTTTATATCTGTCAGGCCATGAATCACCATTGACGGCCGGATTGCCTTCCACTCGAAACGATCGATGTTTGACGAAACTATGCAAGTTCGTCGCAGATCGGTATAAGGTGGGTCGATGTGTCGTGTTTTAACCTACAAATTGCTGTGTCGCAGATTCGCATACGACGAATAGAAGTGGAGTTATAGTTGTTTATATCTGTGAGGCCATTAATCACCATTGACGACAGGATTGCCTACCACTCGGAACGATCGACGGTTGACGAAACTATGCAAGTTCTTCGCAGATCGGTATAAGATGGGTCGATGTGTCGTGTTTTAAGCTACAAATTGCTATGTCGGAGATTCGCATACGACGAATAGAAGTGGAGTTATAGTTGTTTATATCTGTCAGGCCATGAATCACCATTGACGGCCGGATTGCCTTCCACTCGAAACGATCGATGTTTGACGAAACTATGCAAGTTCGTCGCAGATCGGTATAAGGTGGGTCGTTGGGCCGTGTTTTAAGCTACAAGTTGCTGTGTCGCAGATTCGCATACGACGAATAGAAGCGGAGTTATAGTTGTTTATATGTTTCAGGCCATGAATCACCATTGACGCCTGGATTGCTTTCCACTCGAAACGACCGATGTTTGACGAAACTATGCAAGTTCGTCGCAGATCGGTATAAGGTGGCTCGATGTGTCGTGCTTTAAGCTACAAATTGCTATGCCGCAGATTCGCATACGACGAATAGAAGCGGAGTTATCGATGTTTATATCTGTGAGGCCATGAATCACCATTGACGACAGGATTGCCTACCACTCGGAACGATCGACGTTTGACGAAACTATGCAAGTTCTTCGCAGATCGGTATAAGGTGGGTCGATGTGTCGTGTTTTAACCTACAAATTGCTCTGTCGCAGATTCGCATACGACGAATAGAAGCGGAGTTATAGTTGTTTATATCTGTGAGGCCATGAATCACAATTGACGGCAGGATTGCCTACCACTCGGAACGATCGACGGTTGACGAAACTATGCAAGTTCTTCGCAGATCGGTATAAGATGGGTCGATGTGTCGTGTTTTAAGCTACAAATTGCTATGTCGCAGATTCGCATACGACGAATAGAAGTGGAATTATAGTTGTTTATATCTGTCAGGCCATGAATCACCATTGACGGCCGGATTGCCTTCCACTCGAAACGATCGATGTTTGCCGAAACTCTGCATGTTCTTCGCAGATCGGTATAAGGTGGGTCGATGTGCCGTGTTTTAAGCTACAAATTGCTATGTCGCAGATTTGCATACGACGAATAGAAGCGGAGTTATAGTTGTTTATATCTGTGAGGCCATGAATCACAATTGACGGCAGGATTGCCTACCACTCGGAACGATCGACGGTTGACGAAACTATGCAAGTTCTTCGCAGATCGGTATAAGATGGGTCGATGTGTCGTGTTTTAAGCTACAAATTGCTATGTCGCAGATTCGCATACGACGAATAGAAGTGGAATTATAGTTGTTTATATCTGTCAGGCCATGAATCACCATTGACGGCCGGATTGCCTTCCACTCGAAACGATCGATGTTTGACGAAACTATGCAAGTTCGTCGCAGATCGGTATAAGGTGGGTCGATGTGTCGTGTTTTAACCTACAAATTGCTGTGTCGCAGATTCGCATACGACGAATAGAAGTGGAGTTATAGTTGTTTATATCTGTGAGGCCATTAATCACCATTGACGACAGGATTGCCTACCACTCGGAACGATCGACGGTTGACGAAACTATGCAAGTTCTTCGCAGATCGGTATAAGATGGGTCGATGTGTCGTGTTTTAAGCTACAAATTGCTATGTCGGAGATTCGCATACGACGAATAGAAGTGGAGTTATAGTTGTTTATATCTGTCAGGCCATGAATCACCATTGACGGCCGGATTGCCTTCCACTCGAAACGATCGATGTTTGACGAAACTATGCAAGTTCGTCGCAGATCGGTATAAGGTGGGTCGTTGGGCCGTGTTTTAAGCTACAAGTTGCTGTGTCGCAGATTCGCATACGACGAATAGAAGCGGAGTTATAGTTGTTTATATGTTTCAGGCCATGAATCACCATTGACGCCTGGATTGCTTTCCACTCGAAACGACCGATGTTTGACGAAACTATGCAAGTTCGTCGCAGATCGGTATAAGGTGGCTCGATGTGTCGTGCTTTAAGCTACAAATTGCTATGCCGCAGATTCGCATACGACGAATAGAAGCGGAGTTATCGATGTTTATATCTGTGAGGCCATGAATCACCATTGACGACAGGATTGCCTACCACTCGGAACGATCGACGTTTGACGAAACTATGCAAGTTCTTCGCAGATCGGTATAAGGTGGGTCGATGTGTCGTGTTTTAACCTACAAATTGCTATGTCGCAGATTCGCATACGACGAATAGAAGCGGAGTTATAGTTGTTTATATCTGTGAGGCCATTAATCACCATTGACGACAGGATTGCCTACCACTCGGAACGATCGACGGTTGACGAAGTTATGCAAGTTCTTCGCAGATCGGTATAAGATGGGTCGATGTGTCGTGTTTTAAGCTACAAATTGCTATGTCGGAGATTCGCATACGACGAATAGAAGTGGAGTTATAGTTGTTTATATCTGTCAGGCCATGAATCACCATTGACGGCCGGATTGCATTCCACTCGAAACGATCGATGTTTGACGAAACTATGCAAGTTCGTCGCAGATCGGTATAAGGTAGGTCGATGTGTCGTGTTTTAGGATACAAATTGCTATGTCGCAGATTTGCATACGACGAATAGAAGCGGAGTTATAGTTGTTTATATCTGTGAGGTCATGAATCATCATTGACGGCCGGAATGCCTACCACTCGAAACGATCGATGTTTGACGGAACTATGCAAGTTCGTCGCAGATCGGTATAAGGTGGGTCGATGTGTCGTGCTTTAAGCTACAAATTGCTATGCCGCAGATTCGCATACGACGATTAGAAGCGGAGTTATCGATGTTTATATCTGTGAGGCCATGAATCACCATCGACGGCCGGATTGCCTACCACTCGGAACGATCGACGTTTGACGAAACTATGCAAGTTCTTCGCAGATCGGTATAAGGTGGCTCGATGTGTCGTGTTTTAGGATACAAATTGCTATGTCGCAGATTTGCATACGACGAATAGAAGCGGAGTTGTAGTTGTTTATATCTGTGAGGTCATGAATCATCATTGACGGCCAGAATGCCTACCACTCGAAACGATCGATGTTTGACGAAACTATGCAAGTTCGTCGCAGATCGGTATAAGGTAGGTCGATGTGTCGTGCTTTAAGCTACAAATTGCTATGTCGCAGATTTGCATACGACGAATAGAAGCGGAGTTATAGTTGTTTATATCTGTGAGGTCATGAATCATCATTGACGGCCGGAATGCCTACCACTCGAAACGATCGATGTTTGACGGAACTATGCAAGTTCGTCGCAGATCGGTATAAGGTGGGTCGATGTGTCGTGCTTTAAGCTACAAATTGCTATGCCGCAGATTCGCATACGACGATTAGAAGCGGAGTTATCGATGTTTATATCTGTGAGGCCATGAATCACCATCGACGGCCGGATTGCCTACCACTCGGAACGATCGACGTTTGACGAAACTATGCAAGTTCTTCGCAGATCGGTATAAGGTGGCTCGATGTGTCGTGTTTTAGGCCACAAATTGCTATGTCGCAGATTTGCGTACGACGAATAGAAGCGGAGTTATAGTTGTTTATATCTGTCAGGCCATGAATCACCATTGACGGCCGGATTGCCTACCACTCGGAACGATCGACGTTTGCCGAAACTCTGCATGTTCTTCGCAGATCGGTATAAGGTGGGTCGATGTGCCGTGTTTTAAGCTACAAATTGCTATGTCGCAGATTTGCATACGACGAATAGAAGCGGAGTTATAGTTGTTTATATCTGTGAGGCCATGAATCACAATTGACGGCAGGATTGCCTACCACTCGGAACGATCGACGGTTGACGAAACTATGCAAGTTCTTCGCAGATCGGTATAAGATGGGTCGATGTGTCGTGTTTTAAGCTACAAATTGCTATGTCGCAGATTCGCATACGACGAATAGAAGTGGAATTATAGTTGTTTATATCTGTCAGGCCATGAATCACCATTGACGGCCGGATTGCCTTCCACTCGAAACGATCGATGTTTGACGAAACTATGCAAGTTCGTCGCAGATCGGTATAAGGTGGGTCGATGTGTCGTGTTTTAACCTACAAATTGCTGTGTCGCAGATTCGCATACGACGAATAGAAGTGGAGTTATAGTTGTTTATATCTGTGAGGCCATTAATCACCATTGACGACAGGATTGCCTACCACTCGGAACGATCGACGGTTGACGAAGTTATGCAAGTTCTTCGCAGATCGGTATAAGATGGGTCGATGTGTCGTGTTTTAAGCTACAAATTGCTATGTCGGAGATTCGCATACGACGAATAGAAGTGGAGTTATAGTTGTTTATATCTGTCAGGCCATGAATCACCATTGACGGCCGGATTGCCTTCCACTCGAAACGATCGATGTTTGACGAAACTATGCAAGTTCGTCGCAGATCGGTATAAGGTGGGTCGTTGGGCCGTGTTTTAAGCTACAAGTTGCTGTGTCGGAGATTCGCATACGACGAATAGAAGCGGAGTTATAGTTGTTTATACGTTTAAGGCCATGAATCACCATTGACGCCTGGATTGCTTTCCACTCGAAACGACCGATGTTTGACGAAACTATGCAAGTTCGTCGCAGATCGGTATAAGGTGGCTCGATGTGTCGTGCTTTAAGCTACAAATTGCTATGTCGCAGATTTGCATACGACGAATAGAAGCGGAGTTATAGTTGTTTATATCTGTGAGGTCATGAATCATCATTGACGGCCGGAATGCCTACCACTCGAGACGATCGATGTTTGACGAAACTATGCAAGTTCTTCGCAGATCGGTATAAGGTGGGTCGATGTGTCGTGCTTTAAGCTACAAATTGCTATGCCGCAGATTCGCATACGACGAATAGAAGCGGAGTTATCGATGTTTATATCTGTGAGGCCATGAATCACCATTGACGACAGGATTGCCTACCACTCGGAACGATCGACGTTTGACGAAACTATGCAAGTTCTTCGCAGATCGGTATAAGGTGGGTCGATGTGTCGTGTTTTAACCTACAAATTGCTGTGTCGCAGATTCGCATACGACGAATAGAAGCGGAGTTATCGATGTTTATATCTGTGAGGCCATGAATCACCATCGACGGCCGGATTGCCTACCACTCGGAACGATCGACGTTTGACGAAACTATGCAAGTTCTTCGCAGATCGGTATAAGGTGGCTCGATGTGTCGTGTTTTAGGATACAAATTGCTATGTCGCAGATTTGCATACGACGAATAGAAGCGGAGTTGTAGTTGTTTATATCTGTGAGGTCATGAATCATCATTGACGGCCAGAATGCCTACCACTCGAAACGATCGATGTTTGACGAAACTATGCAAGTTCGTCGCAGATCGGTATAAGGTAGGTCGATGTGTCGTGCTTTAAGCTACAAATTGCTATGTCGCAGATTTGCATACGACGAATAGAAGCGGAGTTATAGTTGTTTATATCTGTGAGGTCATGAATCATCATTGACGGCCGGAATGCCTACCACTCGAAACGATCGATGTTTGACGGAACTATGCAAGTTCGTCGCAGATCGGTATAAGGTGGGTCGATGTGTCGTGCTTTAAGCTACAAACTGCTATGCCGCAGATTCGCATACGACGATTAGAAGCGGAGTTATCGATGTTTATATCTGTGAGGCCATGAATCACCATCGACGGCCGGATTGCCTACCACTCGGAACGATCGACGTTTGACGAAACTATGCAAGTTCTTCGCAGATCGGTATAAGGTGGCTCGATGTGTCGTGTTTTAGGCCACAAATTGCTATGTCGCAGATTTGCGTACGACGAATAGAAGCGGAGTTATAGTTGTTTATATCTGTCAGGCCATGAATCACCATTGACGGCCGGATTGCCTACCACTCGGAACGATCGACGTTTGCCGAAACTCTGCATGTTCTTCGCAGATCGGTATAAGGTGGGTCGATGTGCCGTGTTTTAAGCTACAAATTGCTATGTCGCAGATTTGCATACGACGAATAGAAGCGGAGTTATATTTGTTTATATCTGTGAGGCCATGAATCACAATTGACGGCAGGATTGCCTACCACTCGGAACGATCGACGGTTGACGAAACTATGCAAGTTCTTCGCAGATCGGTATAAGATGGGTCGATGTGTCGTGTTTTAAGCTACAAATTGCTATGTCGGAGATTCGCATACGACGAATAGAAGTGGAGTTATAGTTGTTTATATCTGTCAGGCCATGAATCACCATTGACGGCCGGATTGCCTTCCACTCGAAACGATCGATGTTTGACGAAACTATGCAAGTTGGTCGCAGATCGGTATAAGGTGGGTCGTTGGGCCGTGTTTTAAGCTACAAGTTACTGTGTCGCAGATTCGCATACGACGAATAGAAGCGGAGTTATAGTTGTTTATATGTTTCAGGCCATGAATCACCATTGACGCCTGGATTGCTTTCCACTCGAAACGACCGATGTTTGACGAAACTATGCAAGTTCGTCGCAGATCGGTATAAGGTGGCTCGATGTGTCGTGCTTTAAGCTACAAATTGCTATGTCGCAGATTTGCATACGACGAATAGAAGCGGAGTTATAGTTGTTTATATCTGTGAGGTCATGAATCATCATTGACGGCCGGAATGCCTACCACTCGGAACGATCGACGTTTGACGAAACTATGCAAGTTCTTCGCAGATCGGTATAAGGTGGGTCGATGTGTCGTGTTTTAACCTACAAATTGCTATGTCGCAGATTCGCATACGACGAATAGAAGCGGAGTTATCGATGTTTATATCTGTGAGGTCATGAATCATCATTGACGGCCGGAATGCCTACCACTCGAAACGATCGATGTTTGACGGAACTATGCAAGTTCGTCGCAGATCGGTATAAGGTGGGTCGATGTGTCGTGCTTTAAGCTACAAATTGCTATGCCGCAGATTCGCATACGACGATTAGAAGCGGAGTTATCGATGTTTATATCTGTGAGGCCATGAATCACCATCGACGGCCGGATTGCCTACCACTCGGAACGATCGACGTTTGACGAAACTATGCAAGTTCTTCGCAGATCGGTATAAGGTGGCTCGATGTGTCGTGTTTTAGGCCACAAATTGCTATGTCGCAGATTTGCGTACGACGAATAGAAGCGGAGTTATAGTTGTTTATATCTGTCAGGCCATGAATCACCATTGACGGCCGGATTGCCTACCACTCGGAACGATCGACGTTTGCCGAAACTCTGCATGTTCTTCGCAGATCGGTATAAGGTGGGTCGATGTGCCGTGTTTTAAGCTACAAATTGCTATGTCGCAGATTTGCATACGACGAATAGAAGCGGAGTTATAGTTGTTTATATCTGTGAGGCCATGAATCACAATTGACGGCAGGATTGCCTACCACTCGGAACGATCGACGGTTGACGAAACTATGCAAGTCCTTCGCAGATCGGTATAAGATGGGTCGATGTGTCGTGTTTTAAGCTACAAATTGCTATGTCGCAGATTCGCATACGACGAATAGATGTGGAATTATAGTTGTTTATATCTGTCAGGCCATGAATCACCATTGACGGCCGGATTGCCTTCCACTCGAAACGATCGATGTTTGACGAAACTATGCAAGTTCGTCGCAGATCGGTATAAGGTGGGTCGATGTGTCGTGTTTTAACCTACAAATTGCTGTGTCGCAGATTCGCATACGACGAATAGAAGTGGAGTTATAGTTGTTTATATCTGTGAGGCCATTAATCACCATTGACGACAGGATTGCCTACCACTCGGAACGATCGACGGTTGACGAAACTATGCAAGTTCTTCGCAGATCGGTATAAGATGGGTCGATGTGTCGTGTTTTAAGCTACAAATTGCTATGTCGGAGATTCGCATACGACGAATAGAAGTGGAGTTATAGTTGTTTATATCTGTCAGGCCATGAATCACCATTGACGGCCGGATTGCCTTCCACTCGAAACGATCGATGTTTGACGAAACTATGCAAGTTCGTCGCAGATCGGTATAAGGTGGGTCGTTGGGCCGTGTTTTAAGCTACAAGTTGCTGTGTCGCAGATTCGCATACGACGAATAGAAGCGGAGTTATAGTTGTTTATATGTTTCAGGCCATGAATCACCATTGACGCCTGGATTGCTTTCCACTCGAAACGACCGATGTTTGACGAAACTATGCAAGTTCGTCGCAGATCGGTATAAGGTAGGTCGATGTGTCGTGCTTTAAGCTACAAATTGCTATGTCGCAGATATGCATACGACGAATAGAAGCGGAGTTATAGTTGTTTATATCTGTGAGGTCATGAATCATCATTGACGGCCGGAATGCCTACCACTCGAAACGATCGATGTTTGACGGAACTATGCAAGTTCGTCGCAGATCGGTATAAGGTGGGTCGATGTGTCGTGCTTTAAGCTACAAATTGCTATGCCGCAGATTCGCATACGACGATTAGAAGCGGAGTTATCGATGTTTATATCTGTGAGGCCATGAATCACCATCGACGGCCGGATTGCCTACCACTCGGAACGATCGACGTTTGACGAAACTATGCAAGTTCTTCGCAGATCGGTATAAGGTGGCTCGATGTGTCGTGTTTTAGGATACAAATTGCTATGTCGCAGATTTGCATACGACGAATAGAAGCGGAGTTGTAGTTGTTTATATCTGTGAGGTCATGAATCATCATTGACGGCCAGAATGCCTACCACTCGAAACGATCGATGTTTGACGAAACTATGCAAGTTCGTCGCAGATCGGTATAAGGTAGGTCGATGTGTCGTGCTTTAAGCTACAAATTGCTATGTCGCAGATTTGCATACGACGAATAGAAGCGGAGTTATAGTTGTTTATATCTGTGAGGTCATGAATCATCATTGACGGCCGGAATGCCTACCACTCGAAACGATCGATGTTTGACGGAACTATGCAAGTTCGTCGCAGATCGGTATAAGGTGGGTCGATGTGTCGTGCTTTAAGCTACAAATTGCTATGCCGCAGATTCGCATACGACGATTAGAAGCGGAGTTATCGATGTTTATATCTGTGAGGCCATGAATCACCATCGACGGCCGGATTGCCTACCACTCGGAACGATCGACGTTTGACGAAACTATGCAAGTTCTTCGCAGATCGGTATAAGGTGGCTCGATGTGTCGTGTTTTAGGCCACAAATTGCTATGTCGCAGATTTGCGTACGACGAATAGAAGCGGAGTTATAGTTGTTTATATCTGTCAGGCCATGAATCACCATTGACGGCCGGATTGCCTACCACTCGGAACGATCGACGTTTGCCGAAACTCTGCATGTTCTTCGCAGATCGGTATAAGGTGGGTCGATGTGCCGTGTTTTAAGCTACAAATTGCTATGTCGCAGATTTGCATACGACGAATAGAAGCGGAGTTATAGTTGTTTATATCTGTGAGGCCATGAATCACAATTGACGGCAGGATTGCCTACCACTCGGAACGATCGACGGTTGACGAAACTATGCAAGTTCTTCGCAGATCGGTATAAGATGGGTCGATGTGTCGTGTTTTAAGCTACAAATTGCTATGTCGCAGATTCGCATACGACGAATAGAAGTGGAATTATAGTTGTTTATATCTGTCAGGCCATGAATCACCATTGACGGCCGGATTGCCTTCCACTCGAAACGATCGATGTTTGACGAAACTATGCAAGTTCGTCGCAGATCGGTATAAGGTGGGTCGATGTGTCGTGTTTTAACCTACAAATTGCTGTGTCGCAGATTCGCATACGACGAATAGAAGTGGAGTTATAGTTGTTTATATCTGTGAGGCCATTAATCACCATTGACGACAGGATTGCCTACCACTCGGAACGATCGACGGTTGACGAAGTTATGCAAGTTCTTCGCAGATCGGTATAAGATGGGTCGATGTGTCGTGTTTTAAGCTACAAATTGCTATGTCGGAGATTCGCATACGACGAATAGAAGTGGAGTTATAGTTGTTTATATCTGTCAGGCCATGAATCGCCATTGACGGCCGGATTGCCTTCCACTCGAAACGATCGATGTTTGACGAAACTATGCAAGTTCGTCGCAGATCGGTATAAGGTGGGTCGTTGGGCCGTGTTTTAAGCTACAAGTTGCTGTGTCGGAGATTCGCATACGACGAATAGAAGCGGAGTTATAGTTGTTTATACGTTTAAGGCCATGAATCACCATTGACGCCTGGATTGCTTTCCACTCGAAACGACCGATGTTTGACGAAACTATGCAAGTTCGTCGCAGATCGGTATAAGGTGGCTCGATGTGTCGTGCTTTAAGCTACAAATTGCTATGTCGCAGATTTGCATACGACGAATAGAAGCGGAGTTATAGTTGTTTATATCTGTGAGGTCATGAATCATCATTGACGGCCGGAATGCCTACCACTCGAAACGATCGATGTTTGACGAAACTATGCAAGTTCTTCGCAGATCGGTATAAGGTGGGTCGATGTGTCGTGCTTTAAGCTACAAATTGCTATGCCGCAGATTCGCATACGACGAATAGAAGCGGAGTTATCGATGTTTATATCTGTGAGGCCATGAATCACCATTGACGACAGGATTGCCTACCACTCGGAACGATCGACGTTTGACGAAACTATGCAAGTTCTTCGCAGATCGGTATAAGGTGGGTCGATGTGTCGTGTTTTAACCTACAAATTGCTGTGTCGCAGATTCGCATACGACGAATAGAAGCGGAGTTATCGATGTTTATATCTGTGAGGCCATGAATCACCATCGACGGCCGGATTGCCTACCACTCGGAACGATCGACGTTTGACGAAACTATGCAAGTTCTTCGCAGATCGGTATAAGGTGGCTCGATGTGTCGTGTTTTAGGATACAAATTGCTATGTCGCAGATTTGCATACGACGAATAGAAGCGGAGTTGTAGTTGTTTATATCTGTGAGGTCATGAATCATCATTGACGGCCAGAATGCCTACCACTCGAAACGATCGATGTTTGACGAAACTATGCAAGTTCGTCGCAGATCGGTATAAGGTAGGTCGATGTGTCGTGCTTTAAGCTACAAATTGCTATGTCGCAGATTTGCATACGACGAATAGAAGCGGAGTTATAGTTGTTTATATCTGTGAGGTCATGAATCATCATTGACGGCCGGAATGCCTACCACTCGAAACGATCGATGTTTGACGAAACTATGCAAGTTCTTCGCAGATCGGTATAAGGTGGGTCGATGTGTCGTGCTTTAAGCTACAAATTGCTATGCCGCAGATTCGCATACGACGAATAGAAGCGGAGTTATCGATGTTTATATCTGTGAGGCCATGAATCACCATTGACGACAGGATTGCCTACCACTCGGAACGATCGACGTTTGACGAAACTATGCAAGTTCTTCGCAGATCGGTATAAGGTGGGTCGATGTGTCGTGTTTTAACCTACAAATTGCTGTGTCGCAGATTCGCATACGACGAATAGAAGCGGAGTTATCGATGTTTATATCTGTGAGGCCATGAATCACCATCGACGGCCGGATTGCCTACCACTCGGAACGATCGACGTTTGACGAAACTATGCAAGTTCTTCGCAGATCGGTATAAGGTGGCTCGATGTGTCGTGTTTTAGGATACAAATTGCTATGTCGCAGATTTGCATACGACGAATAGAAGCGGAGTTGTAGTTGTTTATATCTGTGAGGTCATGAATCATCATTGACGGCCAGAATGCCTACCACTCGAAACGATCGATGTTTGACGAAACTATGCAAGTTCGTCGCAGATCGGTATAAGGTAGGTCGATGTGTCGTGCTTTAAGCTACAAATTGCTATGTCGCAGATTTGCATACGACGAATAGAAGCGGAGTTATAGTTGTTTATATCTGTGAGGTCATGAATCATCATTGACGGCCGGAATGCCTACCACTCGAAACGATCGATGTTTGACGGAACTATGCAAGTTCGTCGCAGATCGGTATAAGGTGGGTCGATGTGTCGTGCTTTAAGCTACAAACTGCTATGCCGCAGATTCGCATACGACGATTAGAAGCGGAGTTATCGATGTTTATATCTGTGAGGCCATGAATCACCATCGACGGCCGGATTGCCTACCACTCGGAACGATCGACGTTTGACGAAACTATGCAAGTTCTTCGCAGATCGGTATAAGGTGGCTCGATGTGTCGTGTTTTAGGCCACAAATTGCTATGTCGCAGATTTGCGTACGACGAATAGAAGCGGAGTTATAGTTGTTTATATCTGTCAGGCCATGAATCACCATTGACGGCCGGATTGCCTACCACTCGGAACGATCGACGTTTGCCGAAACTCTGCATGTTCTTCGCAGATCGGTATAAGGTGGGTCGATGTGCCGTGTTTTAAGCTACAAATTGCTATGTCGCAGATTTGCATACGACGAATAGAAGCGGAGTTATAGTTGTTTATATCTGTGAGGCCATGAATCACAATTGACGGCAGGATTGCCTACCACTCGGAACGATCGACGGTTGACGAAACTATGCAAGTTCTTCGCAGATCGGTATAAGATGGGTCGATGTGTCGTGTTTTAAGCTACAAATTGCTATGTCGGAGATTCGCATACGACGAATAGAAGTGGAGTTATAGTTGTTTATATCTGTCAGGCCATGAATCACCATTGACGGCCGGATTGCCTTCCACTCGAAACGATCGATGTTTGACGAAACTATGCAAGTTCGTCGCAGATCGGTATAAGGTGGGTCGTTGGGCCGTGTTTTAAGCTACAAGTTACTATGTCGCAGATTCGCATACGACGAATAGAAGCGGAGTTATAGTTGTTTATATGTTTCAGGCCATGAATCACCATTGACGCCTGGATTGCTTTCCACTCGAAACGACCGATGTTTGACGAAACTATGCAAGTTCGTCGCAGATCGGTATAAGGTGGCTCGATGTGTCGTGCTTTAAGCTACAAATTGCTATGTCGCAGATTTGCATACGACGAATAGAAGCGGAGTTATAGTTGTTTATATCTGTGAGGTCATGAATCATCATTGACGGCCGGAATGCCTACCACTCGAAACGATCGATGTTTGACGAAACTATGCAAGTTCGTCGCGTATCGGTATAAGGTGGGTCGATGTGTCGTGCTTTAAGCTACAAATTGCTATGCCGCAGATTCGCATACGACGAATAGAAGCGGAGTTATCGATGTTTATATCTGTGAGGCCATGAATCACCATTGACGACAGGATTGCCTACCACTCGGAACGATCGACGTTTGACGAAACTATGCAAGTTCTTCGCAGATCGGTATAAGGTAGGTCGATGTGTCGTGCTTTAAGCTACAAATTGCTATGTCGCAGATTTGCATACGACGAATAGAAGCGGAGTTATAGTTGTTTATATCTGTGAGGTCATGAATCATCATTGACGGCCGGAATGCCTACCACTCGGAACGATCGACGTTTGACGAAACTATGCAAGTTCTTCGCAGATCGGTATAAGGTGGGTCGATGTGCCGTGTTTTAACCTACAAATTGCTATGTCGCAGATTCGCATACGACGAATAGAAGCGGAGTTATCGATGTTTATATCTGTGAGGCCATGAATCACCATCGACGGCCGGATTGCCTACCACTCGGAACGATCGACGTTTGACGAAACTATGCAAGTTCTTCGCAGATCGGTATACGGTGGCTCGATGTGTCGTGTTTTAGGATACAAATTGCTATGTCGCAGATTTGCATACGACGAATAGAAGCGGAGTTGTAGTTGTTTATATCTGTGAGGTCATGAATCATCATTGACGGCCAGAATGCCTACCACTCGAAACGATCGATGTTTGACGAAACTATGCAAGTTCGTCGCAGATCGGTATAAGGTAGGTCGATGTGTCGTGCTTTAAGCTACAAATTGCTATGTCGCAGATTTGCATACGACGAATAGAAGCGGAGTTATAGTTGTTTATATCTGTGAGGTCATGAATCATCATTGACGGCCGGAATGCCTACCACTCGAAACGATCGATGTTTGACGGAACTATGCAAGTTCGTCGCAGATCGGTATAAGGTGGGTCGATGTGTCGTGCTTTAAGCTACAAATTGCTATGCCGCAGATTCGCATACGACGATTAGAAGCGGAGTTATCGATGTTTATATCTGTGAGGCCATGAATCACCATCGACGGCCGGATTGCCTACCACTCGGAACGATCGACGTTTGACGAAACTATGCAAGTTCTTCGCAGATCGGTATAAGGTGGCTCGATGTGTCGTGTTTTAGGCCACAAATTGCTATGTCGCAGATTTGCGTACGACGAATAGAAACGGAGTTATAGTTGTTTATATCTGTCAGGCCATGAATCACCATTGACGGCCGGATTGCCTACCACTCGGAACGATCGACGTTTGCCGAAACTCTGCATGTTCTTCGCAGATCGGTATAAGGTGGGTCGATGTGCCGTGTTTTAAGCTACAAATTGCTATGTCGCAGATTTGCATACGACGAATAGAAGCGGAGTTATAGTTGTTTATATCTGTGAGGCCATGAATCACAATTGACGGCAGGATTGCCTACCACTCGGAACGATCGACGGTTGACGAAACTATGCAAGTTCTTCGCAGATCGGTATAAGATGGGTCGATGTGTCGTGTTTTAAGCTACAAATTGCTATGTCGCAGATTCGCATACGACGAATAGAAGTGGAATTATAGTTGTTTATATCTGTCAGGCCATGAATCACCATTGACGCCTGGATTGCTTTCCACTCGAAACGACCGATGTTTGACGAAACTATGCAAGTTCGTCTCAGATCGGTATAAGGTGGCTCGATGTGTCGTGCTTTAAGCTACAAATTGCTATGTCGCAGATTTGCATACGACGAATAGAAGCGGAGTTATAGTTGTTTATATCTGTGAGGTCATGAATCATCATTGACGGCCGGAATGCCTACCACTCGAAACGATCGATGTTTGACGAAACTATGCAAGTTCTTCGCAGATCGGTATAAGGTGGGTCGATGTGTCGTGCTTTAAGCTACAAATTGCTATGCCGCAGATTCGCATACGACGAATAGAAGCGGAGTTATCGATGTTTATATCTGTGAGGCCATGAATCACCATTGACGACAGGATTGCCTACCACTCGGAACGATCGACGTTTGACGAAACTATGCAAGTTCTTCGCAGATCGGTATAAGGGGGGTCGATGTGTCGTGTTTTAACCTACAAATTGCTGTGTCGCAGATTCGCATACGACGAATAGAAGCGGAGTTATCGATGTTTATATCTGTGAGGCCATGAATCACCATCGACGGCCGGATTGCCTACCACTCGGAACGATCGACGTTTGACGAAACTATGCAAGTTCTTCGCAGATCGGTATAAGGTGGCTCGATGTGTCGTGTTTTAGGATACAAATTGCTATGTCGCAGATTTGCATACGACGAATAGAAGCGGAGTTGTAGTTGTTTATATCTGTGAGGTCATGAATCATCATTGACGGCCAGAATGCCTACCACTCGAAACGATCGATGTTTGACGAAACTATGCAAGTTCGTCGCAGATCGGTATAAGGTAGGTCGATGTGTCGTGCTTTAAGCTACAAATTGCTATGTCGCAGATTTGCATACGACGAATAGAAGCGGAGTTATAGTTGTTTATATCTGTGAGGTCATGAATCATCATTGACGGCCGGAATGCCTACCACTCGAAACGATCGATGTTTGACGAAACTATGCAAGTTCTTCGCAGATCGGTATAAGGTGGGTCGATGTGTCGTGCTTTAAGCTACAAATTGCTATGCCGCAGATTCGCATACGACGAATAGAAGCGGAGTTATCGATGTTTATATCTGTGAGGCCATGAATCACCATTGACGACAGGATTGCCTACCACTCGGAACGATCGACGTTTGACGAAACTATGCAAGTTCTTCGCAGATCGGTATAAGGTGGGTCGATGTGTCGTGTTTTAACCTACAAATTGCTGTGTCGCAGATTCGCATACGACGAATAGAAGCGGAGTTATCGATGTTTATATCTGTGAGGCCATGAATCACCATCGACGGCCGGATTGCCTACCACTCGGAACGATCGACGTTTGACGAAACTATGCAAGTTCTTCGCAGATCGGTATAAGGTGGCTCGATGTGTCGTGTTTTAGGATACAAATTGCTATGTCGCAGATTTGCATACGACGAATAGAAGCGGAGTTGTAGTTGTTTATATCTGTGAGGTCATGAATCATCATTGACGGCCAGAATGCCTACCACTCGAAACGATCGATGTTTGACGAAACTATGCAAGTTCGTCGCAGATCGGTATAAGGTAGGTCGATGTGTCGTGCTTTAAGCTACAAATTGCTATGTCGCAGATTTGCATACGACGAATAGAAGCGGAGTTATAGTTGTTTATATCTGTGAGGTCATGAATCATCATTGACGGCCGGAATGCCTACCACTCGAAACGATCGATGTTTGACGGAACTATGCAAGTTCGTCGCAGATCGGTATAAGGTGGGTCGATGTGTCGTGCTTTAAGCTACAAACTGCTATGCCGCAGATTCGCATACGACGATTAGAAGCGGAGTTATCGATGTTTATATCTGTGAGGCCATGAATCACCATCGACGGCCGGATTGCCTACCACTCGGAACGATCGACGTTTGACGAAACTATGCAAGTTCTTCGCAGATCGGTATAAGGTGGCTCGATGTGTCGTGTTTTAGGCCACAAATTGCTATGTCGCAGATTTGCGTACGACGAATAGAAGCGGAGTTATAGTTGTTTATATCTGTCAGGCCATGAATCACCATTGACGGCCGGATTGCCTACCACTCGGAACGATCGACGTTTGCCGAAACTCTGCATGTTCTTCGCAGATCGGTATAAGGTGGGTCGATGTGCCGTGTTTTAAGCTACAAATTGCTATGTCGCAGATTTGCATACGACGAATAGAAGCGGAGTTATAGTTGTTTATATCTGTGAGGCCATGAATCACAATTGACGGCAGGATTGCCTACCACTCGGAACGATCGACGTTTGACGAAACTATGCAAGTTCTTCGCAGATCGGTATAAGGTAGGTCGATGTGTCGTGCTTTAAGCTACAAATTGCTATGTCGCAGATTTGCATACGACGAATAGAAGCGGAGTTATAGTTGTTTATATCTGTGAGGTCATGAATCATCATTGACGGCCGGAATGCCTACCACTCGGAACGATCGACGTTTGACGAAACTATGCAAGTTCTTCGCAGATCGGTATAAGGTGGGTCGATGTGCCGTGTTTTAACCTACAAATTGCTATGTCGCAGATTCGCATACGACGAATAGAAGCGGAGTTATCGATGTTTATATCTGTGAGGCCATGAATCACCATCGACGGCCGGATTGCCTACCACTCGGAACGATCGACGTTTGACGAAACTATGCAAGTTCTTCGCAGATCGGTATACGGTGGCTCGATGTGTCGTGTTTTAGGATACAAATTGCTATGTCGCAGATTTGCATACGACGAATAGAAGCGGAGTTGTAGTTGTTTATATCTGTGAGGTCATGAATCATCATTGACGGCCAGAATGCCTACCACTCGAAACGATCGATGTTTGACGAAACTATGCAAGTTCGTCGCAGATCGGTATAAGGTAGGTCGATGTGTCGTGCTTTAAGCTACAAATTGCTATGTCGCAGATTTGCATACGACGAATAGAAGCGGAGTTATAGTTGTTTATATCTGTGAGGTCATGAATCATCATTGACGGCCGGAATGCCTACCACTCGAAACGATCGATGTTTGACGGAACTATGCAAGTTCGTCGCAGATCGGTATAAGGTGGGTCGATGTGTCGTGCTTTAAGCTACAAATTGCTATGCCGCAGATTCGCATACGACGATTAGAAGCGGAGTTATCGATGTTTATATCTGTGAGGCCATGAATCACCATCGACGGCCGGATTGCCTACCACTCGGAACGATCGACGTTTGACGAAACTATGCAAGTTCTTCGCAGATCGGTATAAGGTGGCTCGATGTGTCGTGTTTTAGGCCACAAATTGCTATGTCGCAGATTTGCGTACGACGAATAGAAACGGAGTTATAGTTGTTTATATCTGTCAGGCCATGAATCACCATTGACGGCCGGATTGCCTACCACTCGGAACGATCGACGTTTGCCGAAACTCTGCATGTTCTTCGCAGATCGGTATAAGGTGGGTCGATGTGCCGTGTTTTAAGCTACAAATTGCTATGTCGCAGATTTGCATACGACGAATAGAAGCGGAGTTATAGTTGTTTATATCTGTGAGGCCATGAATCACAATTGACGGCAGGATTGCCTACCACTCGGAACGATCGACGGTTGACGAAACTATGCAAGTTCTTCGCAGATCGGTATAAGATGGGTCGATGTGTCGTGTTTTAAGCTACAAATTGCTATGTCGCAGATTCGCATACGACGAATAGAAGTGGAATTATAGTTGTTTATATCTGTCAGGCCATGAATCACCATTGACGGCCGGATTGCCTTCCACTCGAAACGATCGATGTTTGACGAAACTATGCAAGTTCGTCGCAGATCGGTATAAGGTGGGTCGATGTGTCGTGTTTTAACCTACAAATTGCTGTGTCGCAGATTCGCATACGACGAATAGAAGTGGAGTTATAGTTGTTTATATCTGTGAGGCCATTAATCACCATTGACGACAGGATTGCCTACCACTCGGAACGATCGACGGTTGACGAAGTTATGCAAGTTCTTCGCAGATCGGTATAAGATGGGTCGATGTGTCGTGTTTTAAGCTACAAATTGCTATGTCGGAGATTCGCATACGACGAATAGAAGTGGAGTTATAGTTGTTTATATCTGTCAGGCCATGAATCACCATTGACGGCCGGATTGCCTTCCACTCGAAACGATCGATGTTTGACGAAACTATGCAAGTTCGTCGCAGATCGGTATAAGGTGGGTCGTTGGGCCGTGTTTTAAGCTACAAGTTGCTGTGTCGGAGATTCGCATACGACGAATAGAAGCGGAGTTATAGTTGTTTATACGTTTAAGGCCATGAATCACCATTGACGCCTGGATTGCTTTCCACTCGAAACGACCGATGTTTGACGAAACTATGCAAGTTCGTCGCAGATCGGTATAAGGTGGCTCGATGTGTCGTGCTTTAAGCTACAAATTGCTACGTCGCAGATTTGCATACGACGAATAGAAGCGGAGTTATCGATGTTTATATCTGTGAGGCCATGAATCACCATCGACGGCCGGATTGCCTACCACTCGGAACGATCGACGTTTGACGAAACTATGCAAGTTCTTCGCAGATCGGTATAAGGTGGCTCGATGTGTCGTGTTTTAGGATACAAATTGCTATGTCGCAGATTTGCATACGACGAATAGAAGCGGAGTTGTAGTTGTTTATATCTGTGAGGTCATGAATCATCATTGACGGCCAGAATGCCTACCACTCGAAACGATCGATGTTTGACGAAACTATGCAAGTTCGTCGCAGATCGGTATAAGGTAGGTCGATGTGTCGTGCTTTAAGCTACAAATTGCTATGTCGCAGATTTGCATACGACGAATAGAAGCGGAGTTATAGTTGTTTATATCTGTGAGGTCATGAATCATCATTGACGGCCGGAATGCCTACCACTCGAAACGATCGATGTTTGACGGAACTATGCAAGTTCGTCGCAGATCGGTATAAGGTGGGTCGATGTGTCGTGCTTTAAGCTACAAATTGCTATGCCGCAGATTCGCATACGACGATTAGAAGCGGAGTTATCGATGTTTATATCTGTGAGGCCATGAATCACCATCGACGGCCGGATTGCCTACCACTCGGAACGATCGACGTTTGACGAAACTATGCAAGTTCTTCGCAGATCGGTATAAGGTGGCTCGATGTGTCGTGTTTTAGGCCACAAATTGCTATGTCGCAGATTTGCGTACGACGAATAGAAACGGAGTTATAGTTGTTTATATCTGTCAGGCCATGAATCACCATTGACGGCCGGATTGCCTACCACTCGGAACGATCGACGTTTGCCGAAACTCTGCATGTTCTTCGCAGATCGGTATAAGGTGGGTCGATGTGACGTGTTTTAAGCTACAAATTGCTATGTCGCAGATTTGCATACGACGAATAGAAGCGGAGTTATAGTTGTTTATATCTGTGAGGCCATGAATCACAATTGACGGCAGGATTGCCTACCACTCGGAACGATCGACGGTTGACGAAACTATGCAAGTTCTTCGCAGATCGGTATAAGATGGGTCGATGTGTCGTGTTTTAAGCTACAAATTGCTATGTCGCAGATTCGCATACGACGAATAGAAGTGGAATTATAGTTGTTTATATCTGTCAGGCCATGAATCACCATTGACGGCCGGATTGCCTTCCACTCGAAACGATCGATGTTTGACGAAACTATGCAAGTTCGTCGCAGATCGGTATAAGGTGGGTCGATGTGTCGTGTTTTAACCTACAAATTGCTGTGTCGCAGATTCGCATACGACGAATAGAAGTGGAGTTATAGTTGTTTATATCTGTGAGGCCATTAATCACCATTGACGACAGGATTGCCTACCACTCGGAACGATCGACGGTTGACGAAGTTATGCAAGTTCTTCGCAGATCGGTATAAGATGGGTCGATGTGTCGTGTTTTAAGCTACAAATTGCTATGTCGGAGATTCGCATACGACGAATAGAAGTGGAGTTATAGTTGTTTATATCTGTCAGGCCATGAATCACCATTGACGGCCGGATTGCCATCCACTCGAAACGATCGATGTTTGACGAAACTATGCAAGTTCGTCGCAGATCGGTATAAGGTGGGTCGTTGGGCCGTGTTTTAAGCTACAAGTTGCTGTGTCGGAGATTCGCATACGACGAATAGAAGCGGAGTTATAGTTGTTTATACGTTTAAGGCCATGAATCACCATTGACGCCTGGATTGCTTTCCACTCGAAACGACCGATGTTTGACGAAACTATGCAAGTTCGTCGCAGATCGGTATAAGGTGGCTCGATGTGTCGTGCTTTAAGCTACAAATTGCTACGTCGCAGATTTGCATACGACGAATAGAAGCGGAGTTATCGATGTTTATATCTGTGAGGCCATGAATCACCATCGACGGCCGGATTGCCTACCACTCGGAACGATCGACGTTTGACGAAACTATGCAAGTTCTTCGCAGATCGGTATAAGGTGGCTCGATGTGTCGTGTTTTAGGATACAAATTGCTATGTCGCAGATTTGCATACGACGAATAGAAGCGGAGTTGTAGTTGTTTATATCTGTGAGGTCATGAATCATCATTGACGGCCGGAATGCCTACCACTCGAAACGATCGATGTTTGACGAAACTATGCAAGTTCTTCGCAGATCGGTATAAGGTGGGTCGATGTGTCGTGCTTTAAGCTACAAATTGCTATGTCGCAGATTTGCATACGACGAATAGAAGCGGAGTTATAGTTGTTTATATCTGTGAGGTCATGAATCATCATTGACGGCCGGAATGCCTACCACTCGAAACGATCGATGTTTGACGGAACTATGCAAGTTCGTCGCTGATCGGTATAAGGTGGGTCGATGTGTCGTGCTTTAAGCTACAAACTGCTATGCCGCAGATTCGCATACGACGATTAGAAGCGGAGTTATCGATGTTTATATCTGTGAGGCCATGAATCACCATCGACGGCCGGATTGCCTACCACTCGGAACGATCGACGTTTGACGAAACTATGCAAGTTCTTCGCAGATCGGTATAAGGTGGCTCGATGTGTCGTGTTTTAGGCCACAAATTGCTATGTCGCAGATTTGCGTACGACGAATAGAAGCGGAGTTATAGTTGTTTGTATCTGTCAGGCCATGAATCACCATTGACGGCCGGATTGCCTACCACTCGGAACGATCGACGTTTGCCGAAACTCTGCATGTTCTTCGCAGATCGGTATAAGGTGGGTCGATGTGCCGTGTTTTAAGCTACAAATTGCTATGTCGCAGATTTGCATACGACGAATAGAAGCGGAGTTATAGTTGTTTATATCTGTGAGGCCATGAATCACAATTGACGGCAGGATTGCCTACCACTCGGAACGATCGACGGTTGACGAAACTATGCAAGTTCTTCGCAGATCGGTATAAGATGGGTCGATGTGTCGTGTTTTAAGCTACAAATTGCTATGTCGGAGATTCGCATACGACGAATAGAAGTGGAGTTATAGTTGTTTATATCTGTCAGGCCATGAATCACCATTGACGGCCGGATTGCCTTCCACTCGAAACGATCGATGTTTGACGAAACTATGCAAGTTCGTCGCAGATCGGTATAAGGTGGGTCGTTGGGCCGTGTTTTAAGCTACAAGTTACTGTGTCGCAGATTCGCATACGACGAATAGAAGCGGAGTTATAGTTGTTTATATGTTTCAGGCCATGAATCACCATTGACGCCTGGATTGCTTTCCACTCGAAACGACCGATGTTTGACGAAACTATGCAAGTTCGTCGCAGATCGGTATAAGGTGGCTCGATGTGTCGTGCTTTAAGCTACAAATTGCTATGTCGCAGATTTGCATACGACGAATAGAAGCGGAGTTATAGTTGTTTATATCTGTGAGGTCATGAATCATCATTGACGGCCGGAATGCCTACCACTCGGAACGATCGACGTTTGACGAAACTATGCAAGTTCTTCGCAGATCGGTATAAGGTGGGTCGATGTGCCGTGTTTTAACCTACAAATTGCTATGTCGCAGATTCGCATACGACGAATAGAAGCGGAGTTATCGATGTTTATATCTGTGAGGCCATGAATCACCATCGACGGCCGGATTGCCTACCACTCGGAACGATCGACGTTTGACGAAACTATGCAAGTTCTTCGCAGATCGGTATACGGTGGCTCGATGTGTCGTGTTTTAGGATACAAATTGCTATGTCGCAGATTTGCATACGACGAATAGAAGCGGAGTTGTAGTTGTTTATATCTGTGAGGTCATGAATCATCATTGACGGCCAGAATGCCTACCACTCGAAACGATCGATGTTTGACGAAACTATGCAAGTTCGTCGCAGATCGGTATAAGGTAGGTCGATGTGTCGTGCTTTAAGCTACAAATTGCTATGTCGCAGATTTGCATACGACGAATAGAAGCGGAGTTATAGTTGTTTATATCTGTGAGGTCATGAATCATCATTGACGGCCGGAATGCCTACCACTCGAAACGATCGATGTTTGACGGAACTATGCAAGTTCGTCGCAGATCGGTATAAGGTGGGTCGATGTGTCGTGCTTTAAGCTACAAATTGCTATGCCGCAGATTCGCATACGACGATTAGAAGCGGAGTTATCGATGTTTATATCTGTGAGGCCATGAATCACCATCGACGGCCGGATTGCCTACCACTCGGAACGATCGACGTTTGACGAAACTATGCAAGTTCTTCGCAGATCGGTATAAGGTGGCTCGATGTGTCGTGTTTTAGGCCACAAATTGCTATGTCGCAGATTTGCGTACGACGAATAGAAACGGAGTTATAGTTGTTTATATCTGTCAGGCCATGAATCACCATTGACGGCCGGATTGCCTACCACTCGGAACGATCGACGTTTGCCGAAACTCTGCATGTTCTTCGCAGATCGGTATAAGGTGGGTCGATGTGCCGTGTTTTAAGCTACAAATTGCTATGTCGCAGATTTGCATACGACGAATAGAAGCGGAGTTATAGTTGTTTATATCTGTGAGGCCATGAATCACAATTGACGGCAGGATTGCCTACCACTCGGAACGATCGACGGTTGACGAAACTATGCAAGTTCTTCGCAGATCGGTATAAGATGGGTCGATGTGTCGTGTTTTAAGCTACAAATTGCTATGTCGCAGATTCGCATACGACGAATAGAAGTGGAATTATAGTTGTTTATATCTGTCAGGCCATGAATCACCATTGACGGCCGGATTGCCTTCCACTCGAAACGATCGATGTTTGACGAAACTATGCAAGTTCGTCGCAGATCGGTATAAGGTGGGTCGATGTGTCGTGTTTTAACCTACAAATTGCTGTGTCGCAGATTCGCATACGACGAATAGAAGTGGAGTTATAGTTGTTTATATCTGTGAGGCCATTAATCACCATTGACGACAGGATTGCCTACCACTCGGAACGATCGACGGTTGACGAAGTTATGCAAGTTCTTCGCAGATCGGTATAAGATGGGTCGATGTGTCGTGTTTTAAGCTACAAATTGCTATGTCGGAGATTCGCATACGACGAATAGAAGTGGAGTTATAGTTGTTTATATCTGTCAGGCCATGAATCACCATTGACGGCCGGATTGCCTTCCACTCGAAACGATCGATGTTTGACGAAACTATGCAAGTTCGTCGCAGATCGGTATAAGGTGGGTCGTTGGGCCGTGTTTTAAGCTACAAGTTGCTGTGTCGGAGATTCGCATACGACGAATAGAAGCGGAGTTATAGTTGTTTATACGTTTAAGGCCATGAATCACCATTGACGCCTGGATTGCTTTCCACTCGAAACGACCGATGTTTGACGAAACTATGCAAGTTCGTCGCAGATCGGTATAAGGTGGCTCGATGTGTCGTGCTTTAAGCTACAAATTGCTACGTCGCAGATTTGCATACGACGAATAGAAGCGGAGTTATCGATGTTTATATCTGTGAGGCCATGAATCACCATCGACGGCCGGATTGCCTACCACTCGGAACGATCGACGTTTGACGAAACTATGCAAGTTCTTCGCAGATCGGTATAAGGTGGCTCGATGTGTCGTGTTTTAGGCCACAAATTGCTATGTCGCAGATTTGCGTACGACGAATAGAAGCGGAGTTATAGTTGTTTGTATCTGTCAGGCCATGAATCACCATTGACGGCCGGATTGCCTACCACTCGGAACGATCGACGTTTGCCGAAACTCTGCATGTTCTTCGCAGATCGGTATAAGGTGGGTCGATGTGCCGTGTTTTAAGCTACAAATTGCTATGTCGCAGATTTGCATACGACGAATAGAAGCGGAGTTATAGTTGTTTATATCTGTGAGGCCATGAATCACAATTGACGGCAGGATTGCCTACCACTCGGAACGATCGACGGTTGACGAAACTATGCAAGTTCTTCGCAGATCGGTATAAGATGGGTCGATGTGTCGTGTTTTAAGCTACAAATTGCTATGTCGGAGATTCGCATACGACGAATAGAAGTGGAGTTATAGTTGTTTATATCTGTCAGGCCATGAATCACCATTGACGGCCGGATTGCCTTCCACTCGAAACGATCGATGTTTGACGAAACTATGCAAGTTCGTCGCAGATCGGTATAAGGTGGGTCGTTGGGCCGTGTTTTAAGCTACAAGTTACTGTGTCGCAGATTCGCATACGACGAATAGAAGCGGAGTTATAGTTGTTTATATGTTTCAGGCCATGAATCACCATTGACGCCTGGATTGCTTTCCACTCGAAACGACCGATGTTTGACGAAACTATGCAAGTTCGTCGCAGATCGGTATAAGGTGGCTCGATGTGTCGTGCTTTAAGCTATAAATTGCTATGTCGCAGATTTGCATACGACGAATAGAAGCGGAGTTATAGTTGTTTATATCTGTGAGGTCATGAATCATCATTGACGGCCGGAATGCCTACCACTCGAAACGATCGATGTTTGACGAAACTATGCAAGTTCTTCGCAGATCGGTATAAGGTGGGTCGATGTGTCGTGCTTTAAGCTACAAATTGCTATGCCGCAGATTCGCATACGACGAATAGAAGCGGAGTTATCGATGTTTATATCTGTGAGGCCATGAATCACGATTGACGACAGGATTGCCTACCACTCGGAACGATCGACGTTTGACGAAACTATGCAAGTTCTTCGCAGATCGGTATAAGGTGGGTCGATGTGTCGTGTTTTAACCTACAAATTGCTGTGTCGCAGATTCGCATACGACGAATAGAAGCGGAGTTATCGATGTTTATATCTGTGAGGCCATGAATCACCATCGACGGCCGGATTGCCTACCACTCGGAACGATCGACGTTTGACGAAACTATGCAAGTTCTTCGCAGATCGGTATAAGGTGGCTCGATGTGTCGTGTTTTAGGATACAAATTGCTATGTCGCAGATTTGCATACGACGAATAGAAGCGGAGTTGTAGTTGTTTATATCTGTGAGGTCATGAATCATCATTGACGGCCAGAATGCCTACCACTCGAAACGATCGATGTTTGACGAAACTATGCAAGTTCGTCGCAGATCGGTATAAGGTAGGTCGATGTGTCGTGCTTTAAGCTACAAATTGCTATGTCGCAGATTTGCATACGACGAATAGAAGCGGAGTTATAGTTGTTTATATCTGTGAGGTCATGAATCATCATTGACGGCCGGAATGCCTACCACTCGAAACGATCGATGTTTGACGGAACTATGCAAGTTCGTCGCAGATCGGTATAAGATGGGTCGATGTGTCGTGTTTTAAGCTACAAATTGCTATGTCGGAGATTCGCATACGACGAATAGAAGTGGAGTTATAGTTGTTTATATCTGTCAGGCCATGAATCACCATTGACGGCCGGATTGCCTTCCACTCGAAACGATCGATGTTTGACGAAACTATGCAAGTTCGTCGCAGATCGGTATAAGGTGGGTCGTTGGGCCGTGTTTTAAGCTACAAGTTACTGTGTCGCAGATTCGCATACGACGAATAGAAGCGGAGTTATAGTTGTTTATATGTTTCAGGCCATGAATCACCATTGACGCCTGGATTGCTTTCCACTCGAAACGACCGATGTTTGACGAAACTATGCAAGTTCGTCGCAGATCGGTATAAGGTGGCTCGATGTGTCGTGCTTTAAGCTACAAATTGCTATGTCGCAGATTTGCATACGACGAATAGAAGCGGAGTTATAGTTGTTTATATCTGTGAGGTCACGAATCATCATTGACGGCCGGAATGCCTACCACTCGAAACGATCGATGTTTGACGAAACTATGCAAGTTCGTCGCGTATCGGTATAAGGTGGGTCGATGTGTCGTGCTTTAAGCTACAAATTGCTATGCCGCAGATTCGCATACGACGAATAGAAGCGGAGTTATCGATGTTTATATCTGTGAGGCCATGAATCATCATTGACGGCCAGAATGCCTACCACTCGAAACGATCGATGTTTGACGAAACTATGCAAGTTCGTCGCAGATCGGTATAAGGTAGGTCGATGTGTCGTGCTTTAAGCTACAAATTGCTATGTCGCAGATTTGCATACGACGAATTGAAGCGGAGTTATAGTTGTTTATATCTGTGAGGTCATGAATCATCATTGACGGCCGGAATGCCTACCACTCGAAACGATCGATGTTTGACGAAACTATGCAAGTTCGTCGCAGATCGGTATAAGGTAGGTCGATGTGTCGTGCTTTAAGCTACAAATTGCTATGTCGCAGATTTGCATACGACGAATAGAAGCGGAGTTATAGTTGTTTATATCTGTGAGGTCATGAATCATCATTGACGGCCGGAATGCCTACCACTCGAAACGATCGATGTTTGACGGAACTATGCAAGTTCGTCGCAGATCGGTATAAGGTGGGTCGATGTGTCGTGCTTTAAGCTACAAACTGCTATGCCGCAGATTCGCATACGACGATTAGAAGCGGAGTTATCGATGTTTATATCTGTGAGGCCATGAATCACCATCGACGGCCGGATTGCCTACCACTCGGAACGATCGACGTTTGACGAAACTATGCAAGTTCTTCGCAGATCGGTATAAGGTGGCTCGATGTGTCGTGTTTTAGGCCACAAATTGCTATGTCGCAGATTTGCGTACGACGAATAGAAGCGGAGTTATAGTTGTTTATATCTGTCAGGCCATGAATCACCATTGACGGCCGGATTGCCTACCACTCGGAACGATCGACGTTTGCCGAAACTCTGCATGTTCTTCGCAGATCGGTATAAGGTGGGTCGATGTGCCGTGTTTTAAGCTACAAATTGCTATGTCGCAGATTTGCATACGACGAATAGAAGCGGAGTTATAGTTGTTTATATCTGTGAGGCCATGAATCACAATTGACGGCAGGATTGCCTACCACTCGGAACGATCGACGGTTGACGAAACTATGCAAGTTCTTCGCAGATCGGTATAAGATGGGTCGATGTGTCGTGTTTTAAGCTACAAATTGCTATGTCGGAGATTCGCATACGACGAATAGAAGTGGAGTTATAGTTGTTTATATCTGTCAGGCCATGAATCACCATTGACGGCCGGATTGCCTTCCACTCGAAACGATCGATGTTTGACGAAACTATGCAAGTTCGTCGCAGATCGGTATAAGGTGGGTCGTTGGGCCGTGTTTTAAGCTACAAGTTACTGTGTCGCAGATTCGCATACGACGAATAGAAGCGGAGTTATAGTTGTTTATATGTTTCAGGCCATGAATCACCATTGACGCCTGGATTGCTTTCCACTCGAAACGACCGATGTTTGACGAAACTATGCAAGTTCGTCGCAGATCGGTATAAGGTGGCTCGATGTGTCGTGCTTTAAGCTACAAATTGCTATGTCGCAGATTTGCATACGACGAATAGAAGCGGAGTTATAGTTGTTTATATCTGTGAGGTCATGAATCATCATTGACGGCCGGAATGCCTACCACTCGAAACGATCGATGTTTGACGAAACTATGCAAGTTCGTCGCGTATCGGTATAAGGTGGGTCGATGTGTCGTGCTTTAAGCTACAAATTGCTATGCCGCAGATTCGCATACGACGAATAGAAGCGGAGTTATCGATGTTTATATCTGTGAGGCCATGAATCATCATTGACGGCCAGAATGCCTACCACTCGAAACGATCGATGTTTGACGAAACTATGCAAGTTCGTCGCAGATCGGTATAAGGTAGGTCGATGTGTCGTGCTTTAAGCTACAAATTGCTATGTCGCAGATTTGCATACGACGAATAGAAGCGGAGTTATAGTTGTTTATATCTGTGAGGTCATGAATCATCATTGACGGCCGGAATGCCTACCACTCGAAACGATCGATGTTTGACGGAACTATGCAAGTTCGTCGCAGATCGGTATAAGGTGGGTCGATGTGTCGTGCTTTAAGCTACAAATTGCTATGCCGCAGATTCGCATACGACGATTAGAAGCGGAGTTATCGATGTTTATATCTGTGAGGCCATGAATCACCATCGACGGCCGGATTGCCTACCACTCGGAACGATCGACGTTTGACGAAACTATGCAAGTTCTTCGCAGATCGGTATAAGGTGGCTCGATGTGTCGTGTTTTAGGCCACAAATTGCTATGTCGCAGATTTGCGTACGACGAATAGAAGCGGAGTTATAGTTGTTTATATCTGTCAGGCCATGAATCACCATTGACGGCCGGATTGCCTACCACTCGGAACGATCGACGTTTGCCGAAACTATGCAAGTTCTTCGCAGATCGGTATAAGATGGGTCGATGTGTCGTGTTTTAAGCTACAAATTGCTATGTCGCAGATTCGCATACGACGAATAGAAGTGGAATTATAGTTGTTTATATCTGTCAGGCCATGAATCACCATTGACGGCCGGATTGCCTTCCACTCGAAACGATCGATGTTTGACGAAACTATGCAAGTTCGTCGCAGATCGGTATAAGGTGGGTCGTTGGGCCGTGTTTTAAGCTACAAGTTGCTGTGTCGGAGATTCGCATACGACGAATAGAAGCGGAGTTATAGTTGTTTATATCTGTGAGGCCATGAATCACAATTGACGGCAGGATTGCCTACCACTCGGAACGATCGACGGTTGACGAAACTATGCAAGTTCTTCGCAGATCGGTATAAGATGGGTCGATGTGTCGTGTTTTAAGCTACAAATTGCTATGTCGCAGATTCGCATACGACGAATAGAAGTGGAATTATAGTTGTTTATATCTGTCAGGCCATGAATCACCATTGACGGCCGGATTGCCTTCCACTCGAAACGATCGATGTTTGACGAAACTATGCAAGTTCGTCGCAGATCGGTATAAGGTGGGTCGATGTGTCGTGTTTTAACCTACAAATTGCTGTGTCGCAGATTCGCATACGACGAATAGAAGTGGAGTTATAGTTGTTTATATCTGTCAGGCCATGAATCACCAATGACGGCCGGATTGCCTTCCACTCGAAACGATCGATGTTTGACGAAACTATGCAAGTTCGTCGCAGATCGGTATAAGGTGGGTCGTTGGGCCGTGTTTTAAGCTACAAGTTACTGTGTCGCAGATTCGCATACGACGAATAGAAGCGGAGTTATAGTTGTTTATATGTTTCAGGCCATGAATCACCATTGACGCCTGGATTGCTTTCCACTCGAAACGACCGATGTTTGACGAAACTATGCAAGTTCGTCGCAGATCGGTATAAGGTGGCTCGATGTGTCGTGCTTTAAGCTACAAATTGCTATGTCGCAGATTTGCATACGACGAATAGAAGCGGAGTTATAGTTGTTTATATCTGTGAGGTCATGAATCATCATTGACGGCCGGAATGCCTACCACTCGAAACGATCGATGTTTGACGAAACTATGCAAGTTCGTCGCGTATCGGTATAAGGTGGGTCGATGTGTCGTGCTTTAAGCTACAAATTGCTATGCCGCAGATTCGCATACGACGAATAGAAGCGGAGTTATCGATGTTTATATCTGTGAGGCCATGAATCATCATTGACGGCCAGAATGCCTACCACTCGAAACGATCGATGTTTGACGAAACTATGCAAGTTCGTCGCAGATCGGTGTAAGGTAGGTCGATGTGTCGTGCTTTAAGCTACAAATTGCTATGTCGCAGATTTGCATACGACGAATAGAAGCGGAGTTATAGTTGTTTATATCTGTGAGGTCATGAATCATCATTGACGGCCGGAATGCCTACCACTCGAAACGATCGATGTTTGACGGAACTATGCAAGTTCGTCGCAGATCGGTATAAGGTGGGTCGATGTGTCGTGCTTTCAGCTACAAATTGCTATGCCGCAGATTCGCATACGACGATTAGAAGCGGAGTTATCGATGTTTATATCTGTGAGGCCATGAATCACCATCGACGGCCGGATTGCCTACCACTCGGAACGATCGACGTTTGACGAAACTATGCAAGTTCTTCGCAGATCGGTATAAGGTGGCTCGATGTGTCGTGTTTTAGGCCACAAATTGCTATGTCGCAGATTTGCGTACGACGAATAGAAGCGGAGTTATAGTTGTTTATATCTGTCAGGCCATGAATCACCATTGACGGCCGGATTGCCTACCACTCGGAACGATCGACGTTTGCCGAAACTCTGCATGTTCTTCGCAGATCGGTATAAGGTGGGTCGATGTGCCGTGTTTTAAGCTACAAATTGCTATGTCGCAGATTTGCATACGACGAATAGAAGCGGAGTTATAGTTGTTTATATCTGTGAGGCCATGAATCACAATTGACGGCAGGATTGCCTACCACTCGGAACGATCGACGGTTGACGAAACTATGCAAGTTCTTCGCAGATCGGTATAAGATGGGTCGATGTGTCGTGTTTTAAGCTACAAATTGCTATGTCGCAGATTCGCATACGACGAATAGAAGTGGAGTTATAGTTGTTTATATCTGTCAGGCCATGAATCACCATTGACGGCCGGATTGCCTTCCACTCGAAACGATCGATGTTTGACGAAACTATGCAAGTTCGTCGCAGATCGGTATAAGGTGGGTCGTTGGGCCGTGTTTTAAGCTACAAGTTGCTGTGTCGGAGATTCGCATACGACGAATAGAAGCGGAGTTATAGTTGTTTATATCTGTGAGGCCATGAATCACAATTGACGGCAGGATTGCCTACCACTCGGAACGATCGACGGTTGACGAAACTATGCAAGTTCTTCGCAGATCGGTATAAGATGGGTCGATGTGTCGTGTTTTAAGCTACAAATTGCTATGTCGCAGATTCGCATACGACGAATAGAAGTGGAATTATAGTTGTTTATATCTGTCAGGCCATGAATCACCATTGACGGCCGGATTGCCTTCCACTCGAAACGATCGATGTTTGACGAAACTATGCAAGTTCGTCGCAGATCGGTATAAGGTGGGTCGATGTGTCGTGTTTTAACCTACAAATTGCTGTGTCGCAGATTCGCATACGACGAATAGAAGTGGAGTTATAGTTGTTTATATCTGTGAGGCCATTAATCACCATTGACGACAGGATTGCCTACCACTCGGAACGATCGACGGTTGACGAAGTTATGCAAGTTCGTCGCGTATCGGTATAAGGTGGGTCGATGTGTCGTGCTTTAAGCTACAAATTGCTATGCCGCAGATTCGCATACGACGAATAGAAGCGGAGTTATCGATGTTTATATCTGTGAGGCCATGAATCATCATTGACGGCCAGAATGCCTACCACTCGAAACGATCGATGTTTGACGAAACTATGCAAGTTCGTCGCAGATCGGTGTAAGGTAGGTCGATGTGTCGTGCTTTAAGCTACAAATTGCTATGTCGCAGATTTGCATACGACGAATAGAAGCGGAGTTATAGTTGTTTATATCTGTGAGGTCATGAATCATCATTGACGGCCGGAATGCCTACCACTCGAAACGATCGATGTTTGACGGAACTATGCAAGTTCGTCGCAGATCGGTATAAGGTGGGTCGATGTGTCGTGCTTTCAGCTACAAATTGCTATGCCGCAGATTCGCATACGACGATTAGAAGCGGAGTTATCGATGTTTATATCTGTGAGGCCATGAATCACCATCGACGGCCGGATTGCCTACCACTCGGAACGATCGACGTTTGACGAAACTATGCAAGTTCTTCGCAGATCGGTATAAGGTGGCTCGATGTGTCGTGTTTTAGGCCACAAATTGCTATGTCGCAGATTTGCGTACGACGAATAGAAGCGGAGTTATAGTTGTTTATATCTGTCAGGCCATGAATCACCATTGACGGCCGGATTGCCTACCACTCGGAACGATCGACGTTTGCCGAAACTCTGCATGTTCTTCGCAGATCGGTATAAGGTGGGTCGATGTGCCGTGTTTTAAGCTACAAATTGCTATGTCGCAGATTTGCATACGACGAATAGAAGCGGAGTTATAGTTGTTTATATCTGTGAGGCCATGAATCACAATTGACGGCAGGATTGCCTACCACTCGGAACGATCGACGGTTGACGAAACTATGCAAGTTCTTCGCAGATCGGTATAAGATGGGTCGATGTGTCGTGTTTTAAGCTACAAATTGCTATGTCGCAGATTCGCATACGACGAATAGAAGTGGAATTATAGTTGTTTATATCTGTCAGGCCATGAATCACCATTGACGGCCGGATTGCCTTCCACTCGAAACGATCGATGTTTGACGAAACTATGCAAGTTCGTCGCAGATCGGTATAAGGTGGGTCGTTGGGCCGTGTTTTAAGCTACAAGTTGCTGTGTCGCAGATTCGCATACGACGAATAGAAGCGGAGTTATAGTTGTTTATATCTGTGAGGCCATGAATCACAATTGACGGCAGGATTGCCTACCACTCGGAACGATCGACGGTTGACGAAACTATGCAAGTTCTTCGCAGATCGGTATAAGATGGGTCGATGTGTCGTGTTTTAAGCTACAAATTGCTATGTCGCAGATTCGCATACGACGAATAGAAGTGGAATTATAGTTGTTTATATCTGTCAGGCCATGAATCACCATTGACGGCCGGATTGCCTTCCACTCGAAACGATCGATGTTTGACGAAACTATGCAAGTTCGTCGCAGATCGGTATAAGGTGGGTCGATGTGTCGTGTTTTAACCTACAAATTGCTGTGTCGCAGATTCGCATACGACGAATAGAAGTGGAGTTATAGTTGTTTATATCTGTGAGGCCATTAATCACCATTGACGACAGGATTGCCTACCACTCGGAACGATCGACGGTTGACGAAGTTATGCAAGTTCTTCGCAGATCGGTATAAGATGGGTCGATGTGTCGTGTTTTAAGCTACAAATTGCTATGTCGGAGATTCGCATACGAAGAATAGAAGTGGAGTTATAGTTGTTTATATCTGTCAGGCCATGAATCACCATTGACGGCCGGATTGCCTTCCACTCGAAACGATCGATGTTTGACGAAACTATGCAAGTTCGTCGCAGATCGGTATAAGGTGGGTCGTTGGGCCGTGTTTTAAGCTACAAGTTGCTGTGTCGGAGATTCGCATACGACGAATAGAAGCGGAGTTATTGTTGTTTATACGTTTAAGGCCATGAATCACCATTGACGCCTGGATTGCTTTCCACTCGAAACGACCGATGTTTGACGAAACTATGCAAGTTCGTCGCAGATCGGTATAAGGTGGCTCGATGTGTCGTGCTTTAAGCTACAAATTGCTATGTCGCAGATTTGCATACGACGAATAGAAGCGGAGTTATAGTTGTTTATATCTGTGAGGTCATGAATCATCATTGACGGCCGGAATGCCTACCACTCGAAACGATCGATGTTTGACGAAACTATGCAAGTTCTTCGCAGATCGGTATAAGGTGGGTCGATGTGTCGTGCTTTAAGCTACAAATTGCTATGCCGCAGATTCGCATACGACGAATAGAAGCGGAGTTATCGATGTTTATATCTGTGAGGCCATGAATCACCATTGACGACAGGATTGCCTACCACTCGGAACGATCGACGTTTGACGAAACTATGCAAGTTCTTCGCAGATCGGTATAAGGTGGGTCGATGTGTCGTGTTTTAACCTACAAATTGCTGTGTCGCAGATTCGCATACGACGAATAGAAGCGGAGTTATCGATGTTTATATCTGTGAGGCCATGAATCACCATCGACGGCCGGATTGCCTACCACTCGGAACGATCGACGTTTGACGAAACTATGCAAGTTCTTCGCAGATCGGTATAAGGTGGCTCGATGTGTCGTGTTTTAGGCCACAAATTGCTATGTCGCAGATTTGCGTACGACGAATAGAAGCGGAGTTATAGTTGTTTATATCTGTCAGGCCATGAATCACCATTGACGGCCGGATTGCCTACCACTCGGAACGATCGACGTTTGCCGAAACTCTGCATGTTCTTCGCAGATCGGTATAAGGTGGGTCGATGTGCCGTGTTTTAAGCTACAAATTGCTATGTCGCAGATTTGATACGACGAATAGAAGCGGAGTTATAGTTGTTTATATCTGTGAGGCCATGAATCACAATTGACGGCAGGATTGCCTACCACTCGGAACGATCGACGGTTGACGAAACTATGCAAGTTCTTCGCAGATCGGTATAAGATGGGTCGATGTGTCGTGTTTTAAGCTACAAATTGCTATGTCGGAGATTCGCATACGACGAATAGAAGTGGAGTTATAGTTGTTTATATCTGTCAGGCCATGAATCACCATTGACGGCCGGATTGCCTTCCACTCGAAACGATCGATGTTTGACGAAACTATGCAAGTTCGTCGCAGATCGGTATAAGGTGGGTCGTTGGGCCGTGTTTTAAGCTACAAGTTACTGTGTCGCAGATTCGCATACGACGAATAGAAGCGGAGTTATAGTTGTTTATATGTTTCAGGCCATGAATCACCATTGACGCCTGGATTGCTTTCCACTCGAAACGACCGATGTTTGACGAAACTATGCAAGTTCGTCGCAGATCGGTATAAGGTGGCTCGATGTGTCGTGCTTTAAGCTACAAATTGCTATGTCGCAGATTTGCATACGACGAATAGAAGCGGAGTTATAGTTGTTTATATCTGTGAGGTCATGAATCATCATTGACGGCCGGAATGCCTACCACTCGAAACGATCGATGTTTGACGAAACTATGCAAGTTCGTCGCGTATCGGTATAAGGTGGGTCGATGTGTCGTGCTTTAAGCTACAAATTGCTATGCCGCAGATTCGCATACGACGAATAGAAGCGGAGTTATCGATGTTTATATCTGTGAGGCCATGAATCACCATTGACGACAGGATTGCCTACCACTCGGAACGATCGACGTTTGACGAAACTATGCAAGTTCTTCGCAGATCGGTATAAGGTAGGTCGATGTGTCGTGCTTTAAGCTACAAATTGCTATGTCGCAGATTTGCATACGACGAATAGAAGCGGAGTTATAGTTGTTTATATCTGTGAGGTCATGAATCATCATTGACGGCCGGAATGCCTTCCACTCGAAACGATCGATGTTTGACGGAACTATGCAAGTTCGTCGCAGATCGGTATAAGGTGGGTCGATGTGTCGTGCTTTAAGCTACAAATTGCTATGCCGCAGATTCGCATACGACGATTAGAAGCGGAGTTATCGATGTTTATATCTGTGAGGCCATGAATCACCATCGACGGCCGGATTGCCTACCACTCGGAACGATCGACGTTTGACGAAACTATGCAAGTTCTTCGCAGATCGGTATAAGGTGGCTCGATGTGTCGTGTTTTAGGATACAAATTGCTATGTCGCAGATTTGCATACGACGAATAGAAGCGGAGTTGTAGTTGTTTATATCTGTGAGGTCATGAATCATCATTGACGGCCAGAATGCCTACCACTCGAAACGATCGATGTTTGACGAAACTATGCAAGTTCGTCGCAGATCGGTATAAGGTAGGTCGATGTGTCGTGCTTTAAGCTACAAATTGCTATGTCGCAGATTTGCATACGACGAATAGAAGCGGAGTTATAGTTGTTTATATCTGTGAGGTCATGAATCATCATTGACGGCCGGAATGCCTACCACTCGAAACGATCGATGTTTGACGGAACTATGCAAGTTCGTCGCAGATCGGTATAAGGTGGGTCGATGTGTCGTGCTTTAAGCTACAAATTGCTATGCCGCAGATTCGCATACGACGATTAGAAGCGGAGTTATCGATGTTTATATCTGTGAGGCCATGAATCACCATCGACGGCCGGATTGCCTACCACTCGGAACGATCGACGTTTGACGAAACTATGCAAGTTCTTCGCAGATCGGTATAAGGTGGCTCGATGTGTCGTGTTTTAGGCCACAAACTGCTATGTCGCAGATTTGCGTACGACGAATAGAAGCGGAGTTATAGTTGTTTATATCTGTCAGGCCATGAATCACCATTGACGGCCGGATTGCCTACCACTCGGAATGATCGACGTTTGCCGAAACTCTGCATGTTCTTCGCAGATCGGTATAAGGTGGGTCGATGTGCCGTGTTTTAAGCTACAAATTGCTATGTCGCAGATTTGCATACGACGAATAGAAGCGGAGTTATAGTTGTTTATATCTGTGAGGCCATGAATCACAATTGACGGCAGGATTGCCTAACACTCGGAACGATCGACGGTTGACGAAACTATGCAAGTTCTTCGCAGATCGGTATAAGATGGGTCGATGTGTCGTGTTTTAAGCTACAAATTGCTATGTCGCAGATTCGCATACGACGAATAGAAGTGGAATTATAGTTGTTTATATCTGTCAGGCCATGAATCACCATTGACGGCCGGATTGCCTTCCACTCGAAACGATCGATGTTTGACGAAACTATGCAAGTTCGTCGCAGATCGGTATAAGGTGGGTCGATGTGTCGTGTTTTAACCTACAAATTGCTGTGTCGCAGATTCGCATACGACGAATAGAAGTGGAGTTATAGTTGTTTATATCTGTGAGGCCATTAATCACCATTGACGACAGGATTGCCTACCACTCGGAACGATCGACGGTTGACGAAACTATGCAAGTTCTTCGCAGATCGGTATAAGATGGGTCGATGTGTCGTGTTTTAAGCTACAAATTGCTATGTCGGAGATTCGCATACGACGAATAGAAGTGGAGTTATAGTTGTTTATATCTGTCAGGCCATGAATCACCATTGACGGCCGGATTGCCTTCCACTCGAAACGATCGATGTTTGACGAAACTATGCAAGTTCGTCGCAGATCGGTATAAGGTGGGTCGTTGGGCCGTGTTTTAAGCTACAAGTTGCTGTGTCGCAGATTCGCATACGACGAATAGAAGCGGAGTTATAGTTGTTTATATGTTTCAGGCCATGAATCACCATTGACGCCTGGATTGCTTTCCACTCGAAACGACCGATGTTTGACGAAACTATGCAAGTTCGTCGCAGATCGGTATAAGGTGGCTCGATGTGTCGTGCTTTAAGCTACAAATTGCTATGTCGCAGATTTGCATACGACGAATAGAAGCGGAGTTATAGTTGTTTATATCTGTGAGGTCATGAATCATCATTGACGGCCGGAATGCCTACCACTCGAAACGATCGATGTTTGACGAAACTATGCAAGTTCGTCGCGTATCGGTATAAGGTGGGTCGATGTGTCGTGCTTTAAGCTACAAATTGCTATGCCGCAGATTCGCATACGACGAATAGAAGCGGAGTTATCGATGTTTATATCTGTGAGGCCATGAATCACCATTGACGACAGGATTGCCTACCACTCGGAACGATCGACGTTTGACGAAACTATGCAAGTTCTTCGCAGATCGGTATAAGGTGGGTCGATGTGTCGTGTTTTAACCTACAAATTGCTATGTCGCAGATTCGCATACGACGAATAGAAGCGGAGTTATCGATGTTTATATCTGTGAGGCCATGAATCACCATCGACGGCCGGATTGCCTACCACTCGGAACGATCGACGTTTGACGAAACTATGCAAGTTCTTCGCAGATCGGTATAAGGTGGCTCGATGTGTCGTGTTTTAGGATACAAATTGCTATGTCGCAGATTTGCATACGACGAATAGAAGCGGAGTTGTAGTTGTTTATATCTGTGAGGTCATGAATCATCATTGACGGCCAGAATGCCTACCACTCGAAACGACCGATGTTTGACGAAACTATGCAAGTTCGTCGCAGATCGGTATAAGGTGGCTCGATGTGTCGTGCTTTAAGCTACAAATTGCTATGTCGCAGATTTGCATCCAACGAATAGAAGCGGAGTTATAGTTGTTTATATCTGTGAGGTCATGAATCATCATTGACGGCCGGAATGCCTACCACTCGAAACGATCGATGTTTGACGAAACTATGCAAGTTCGTCGCGTATCGGTATAAGGTGGGTCGATGTGTCGTGCTTTAAGCTACAAATTGCTATGCCGCAGATTCGCATACGACGAATAGAAGCGGAGTTATCGATGTTTATATCTGTGAGGCCATGAATCACCATTGACGACAGGATTGCCTACCACTCGGAACGATCGACGTTTGACGAAACTATGCAAGTTCTTCGCAGATCGGTATAAGGTGGGTCGATGTGTCGTGTTTTAACCTACAAATTGCTATGTCGCAGATTCGCATACGACGAATAGAAGCGGAGTTATCGATGTTTATATCTGTGAGGCCATGAATCACCATCGACGGCCGGATTGCCTACCACTCGGAACGATCGACGTTTGACGAAACTATGCAAGTTCTTCGCAGATCGGTATAAGGTGGCTCGATGTGTCGTGTTTTAGGATACAAATTGCTATGTCGCAGATTTGCATACGACGAATAGAAGCGGAGTTGTAGTTGTTTATATCTGTGAGGTCATGAATCATCATTGACGGCCAGAATGCCTACCACTCGAAACGATCGATGTTTGACGAAACTATGCAAGTTCGTTGCAGATCGGTATAAGGTAGGTCGATGTGTCGTGCTTTAAGCTACAAATTGCTATGTCGCAGATTTGCATACGACGAATAGAAGCGGAGTTATAGTTGTTTATATCTGTGAGGTCGTGAATCATCATTGACGGCCGGAATGCCTACCACTCGAAACGATCGATGTTTGACGGAACTATGCAAGTTCGTCGCAGATCGGTATAAGGTGGGTCGATGTGTCGTGCTTTAAGCTGCAAATTGCTATGCCGCAGATTCGCATACGACGATTAGAAGCGGAGTTATCGATGTTTATATCTGTGAGGCCATGAATCACCATCGACGGCCGGATTGCCTACCACTCGGAACGATCGACGTTTGACGAAACTATGCAAGTTCTTCGCAGATCGGTATAAGGTGGCTCGATGTGTCGTGTTTTAGGCCAAAAATTGCTATGTCGCAGATTTGCGTACGACGAATAGAAGCGGAGTTATAGTTGTTTATATCTGTCAGGCCATGAATCACCATTGACGGCCGGAAAGCCTACCACTCGGAACGATCGACGTTTGCCGAAACTCTGCATGTTCTTCGCAGATCGGTATAAGGTGGGTCGATGTGCCGTGTTTTAAGCTACAAATTGCTATGTCGCAGATTTGCATACGACGAATAGAAGCGGAGTTATAGTTGTTTATATCTGTGAGGCCATGAATCACAATTGACGGCAGGATTGCCTACCACTCGGAACGATCGACGGTTGACAAAACTATGCAAGTTCTTCGCAGATCGGTATAAGATGGGTCGATGTGTCGTGTTTTAAGCTACAAATTGCTATGTCGCAGATTCGCATACGACGAATAGAAGTGGAATTATAGTTGTTTATATCTGTCAGGCCATGAATCACCATTGACGGCCGGATTGCCTTCCACTCGAAACGATCGATGTTTGACGAAACTATGCAAGTTCGTCGCAGATCGGTATAAGGTGGGTCGATGTGTCGTGTTTTAACCTACAAATTGCTGTGTCGCAGATTCGCATACGACGAATAGAAGTGGAGTTATAGTTGTTTATATCTGTGAGGCCATTAATCACCATTGACGACAGGATTGCCTACCACTCGGAACGATCGACGGTTGACGAAACTATGCAAGTTCTTCGCAGATCGGTATAAGATGGGTCGATGTGTCGTGTTTTAAGCTACAAATTGCTATGTCGGAGATTCGCATACGACGAATAGAAGTGGAGTTATAGTTGTTTATATCTGTCAGGCCATGAATCACCATTGACGGCCGGATTGCCTTCCACTCGAAACGATCGATGTTTGACGAAACTATGCAAGTTCGTCGCAGATCGGTATAAGGTGGGTCGTTGGGCCGTGTTTTAAGCTACAAGTTGCTGTGTCGCAGATTCGCATACGACGAATAGAAGCGGAGTTATAGTTGTTTATATATTTCAGGCCATGAATCACCATTGACGCCTGGATTGCTTTCCACTCGAAACGACCGATGTTTGACGAAACTATGCAAGTTCGTCGCAGATCGGTATAAGGTGGCTCGATGTGTCGTGCTTTAAGCTACAAATTGCTATGTCGCAGATTTGCATACGACGAATAGAAGCGGAGTTATAGTTGTTTATATCTGTGAGGTCATGAATCATCATTGACGGCCGGAATGCCTACCACTCGAAACGATCGATGTTTGACGAAACTATGCAAGTTCGTCGCGTATCGGTATAAGGTGGGTCGATGTGTCGTGCTTTAAGCTACAAATTGCTATGCCGCAGATTCGCATACGACGAATAGAAGCGGAGTTATCGATGTTTATATCTGTGAGGCCATGAATCACCATTGACGACAGGATTGCCTACCACTCGGAACGATCGACGTTTGACGAAACTATGCAAGTTCTTCGCAGATCGGTATAAGGTGGGTCGATGTGTCGTGTTTTAACCTACAAATTGCTATGTCGCAGATTCGCATACGACGAATAGAAGCGGAGTTATCGATGTTTATATCTGTGAGGCCATGAATCACCATCGACGGCCGGATTGCCTACCACTCGGAACGATCGACGTTTGACGAAACTATGCAAGTTCTTCGCAGATCGGTATAAGGTGGCTCGATGTGTCGTGTTTTAGGATACAAATTGCTATGTCGCAGATTTGCATACGACGAATAGAAGCGGAGTTGTAGTTGTTTATATCTGTGAGGTCATGAATCATCATTGACGGCCAGAATGCCTACCACTCGAAACGATCGATGTTTGACGAAACTATGCAAGTTCGTCGCAGATCGGTATAAGGTAGGTCGATGTGTCGTGCTTTAAGCTACAAATTGCTATGTCGCAGATTTGCATACGACGAATAGAAGCGGAGTTATAGTTGTTTATATCTGTGAGGTCATGAATCATCATTGACGGCCGGAATGCCTACCACTCGAAACGATCGATGTTTGACGGAACTATGCAAGTTCGTCGCAGATCGGTATAAGGTGGGTCGATGTGTCGTGCTTTAAGCTGCAAATTGCTATGCCGCAGATTCGCATACGACGATTAGAAGCGGAGTTATCGATGTTTATATCTGTGAGGCCATGAATCACCATCGACGGCCGGATTGCCTACCACTCGGAACGATCGACGTTTGACGAAACTATGCAAGTTCTTCGCAGATCGGTATAAGGTGGCTCGATGTGTCGTGTTTTAGGCCAAAAATTGCTATGTCGCAGATTTGCGTACGACGAATAGAAGCGGAGTTATAGTTGTTTATATCTGTCAGGCCATGAATCACCATTGACGGCCGGATTGCCTACCACTCGGAACGATCGACGTTTGCCGAAACTCTGCATGTTCTTCGCAGATCGGTATAAGGTGGGTCGATGTGCCGTGTTTTAAGCTACAAATTGCTATGTCGCAGATTTGCATACGACGAATAGAAGCGGAGTTATAGTTGTTTATATCTGTGAGGCCATGAATCACAATTGACGGCAGGATTGCCTACCACTCGGAACGATCGACGGTTGACGAAACTATGCAAGTTCTTCGCAGATCGGTATAAGATGGGTCGATGTGTCGTGTTTTAAGCTACAAATTGCTATGTCGCAGATTCGCATACGACGAATAGAAGTGGAATTATAGTTGTTTATATCTGTCAGGCCATGAATCACCATTGACGGCCGGATTGCCTTCCACTCGAAACGATCGATGTTTGACGAAACTATGCAAGTTCGTCGCAGATCGGTATAAGGTGGGTCGATGTGTCGTGTTTTAACCTACAAATTGCTGTGTCGCAGATTCGCATACGACGAATAGAAGTGGAGTTATAGTTGTTTATATCTGTGAGGCCATTAATCACCATTGACGACAGGATTGCCTACCACTCGGAACGATCGACGGTTGACGAAACTATGCAAGTTCTTCGCAGATCGGTATAAGATGGGTCGATGTGTCGTGTTTTAAGCTACAAATTGCTATGTCGGAGATTCGCATACGACGAATAGAAGTGGAGTTATAGTTGTTTATATCTGTCAGGCCATGAATCACCATTGACGGCCGGATTGCCTTCCACTCGAAACGATCGATGTTTGACGAAACTATGCAAGTTCGTCGCAGATCGGTATAAGGTGGGTCGTTGGGCCGTGTTTTAAGCTACAAGTTGCTGTGTCGCAGATTCGCATACGACGAATAGAAGCGGAGTTATAGTTGTTTATATGTTTCAGGCCATGAATCACCATTGACGCCTGGATTGCTTTCCACTCGAAACGACCGATGTTTGACGAAACTATGCAAGTTCGTCGCAGATCGGTATAAGGTGGCTCGATGTGTCGTGCTTTAAGCTACAAATTGCTATGTCGCAGATTTGCATACGACGAATAGAAGCGGAGTTATAGTTGTTTATATCTGTGAGGTCATGAATCATCATTGACGGCCGGAATGCCTACCACTCGAAACGATCGATGTTTGACGAAACTATGCAAGTTCGTCGCGTATCGGTATAAGGTGGGTCGATGTGTCGTGCTTTAAGCTACAAATTGCTATGCCGCAGATTCGCATACGACGAATAGAAGCGGAGTTATCGATGTTTATATCTGTGAGGCCATGAATCACCATTGACGACAGGATTGCCTACCACTCGGAACGATCGACGTTTGACGAAACTATGCAAGTTCTTCGCAGATCGGTATAAGGTGGGTCGATGTGTCGTGTTTTAACCTACAAATTGCTATGTCGCAGATTCGCATACGACGAATAGAAGCGGAGTTATCGATGTTTATATCTGTGAGGCCATGAATCACCATCGACGGCCGGATTGCCTACCACTCGGAACGATCGACGTTTGACGAAACTATGCAAGTTCTTCGCAGATCGGTATAAGGTGGCTCGATGTGTCGTGTTTTAGGATACAAATTGCTATGTCGCAGATTTGCATACGACGAATAGAAGCGGAGTTGTAGTTGTTTATATCTGTGAGGTCATGAATCATCATTGACGGCCAGAATGCCTACCACTCGAAACGATCGATGTTTGACGAAACTATGCAAGTTCGTCGCAGATCGGTATAAGGTAGGTCGATGTGTCGTGCTTTAAGCTACAAATTGCTATGTCGCAGATTTGCATACGACGAATAGAAGCGGAGTTATAGTTGTTTATATCTGTGAGGTCATGAATCATCATTGACGGCCGGAATGCCTACCACTCGAAACGATCGATGTTTGACGGAACTATGCAAGTTCGTCGCAGATCGGTATAAGGTGGGTCGATGTGTCGTGCTTTAAGCTACAAATTGCTATGCCGCAGATTCGCATACGACGATTAGAAGCGGAGTTATCGATGTTTATATCTGTGAGGCCATGAATCACCATCGACGGCCGGATTGCCTACCACTCGGAACGATCGACGTTTGACGAAACTATGCAAGTTCTTCGCAGATCGGTATAAGGTGGCTCGATGTGTCGTGTTTTAGGCCACAAATTGCTATGTCGCAGATTTGCGTACGACGAATAGAAGCGGAGTTATAGTTGTTTATATCTGTCAGGCCATGAATCACCATTGACGGCCGGATTGCCTACCACTCGGAACGATCGACGTTTGCCGAAACTCTGCATGTTCTTCGCAGATCGGTATAAGGTGGGTCGATGTGCCGTGTTTTAAGCTACAAATTGCTATGTCGCAGATTTGCATACGACGAATAGAAGCGGAGTTATAGTTGTTTATATCTGTGAGGCCATGAATCACAATTGACGGCAGGATTGCCTACCACTCGGAACGATCGACGGTTGACGAAACTATGCAAGTTCTTCGCAGATCGGTATAAGATGGGTCGATGTGTCGTGTTTTAAGCTACAAATTGCTATGTCGCAGATTCGCATACGACGAATAGAAGTGGAATTATAGTTGTTTATATCTGTCAGGCCATGAATCACCATTGACGGCCGGATTGCCTTCCACTCGAAACGATCGATGTTTGACGAAACTATGCAAGTTCGTCGCAGATCGGTATAAGGTGGGTCGATGTGTCGTGTTTTAACCTACAAATTGCTGTGTCGCAGATTCGCATACGACGAATAGAAGTGGAGTTATAGTTGTTTATATCTGTGAGGCCATTAATCACCATTGACGACAGGATTGCCTACCACTCGGAGCGATCGACGGTTGACGAAACTATGCAAGTTCTTCGCAGATCGGTATAAGATGGGTCGATGTGTCGTGTTTTAAGCTACAAATTGCTATGTCGGAGATTCGCATACGACGAATAGAAGTGGAGTTATAGTTGTTTATATCTGTCAGGCCATGAATCACCATTGACGGCCGGATTGCCTTCCACTCGAAACGATCGATATTTGACGAAACTATGCAAGTTCGTCGCAGATCGGTATAAGGTGGGTCGTTGGGCCGTGTTTTAAGCTACAAGTTGCTGTGTCGCAGATTCGCATACGACGAATAGAAGCGGAGTTATAGTTGTTTATATCTGTGAGGTCATGAATCATCATTGACGGCCGGAATGCCTACCACTCGAAACGATCGATGTTTGACGGAACTATGCAAGTTCGTCGCAGATCGGTATAAGGTGGGTCGATGTGTCGTGCTTTAAGCTACAAATTGCTATGCCGCAGATTCGCATACGACGATTATTAGCGGAGTTATCGATGTTTATATCTGTGAGGCCATGAATCACCATCGACGGCCGGATTGCCTACCACTCGGAACGATCGACGTTTGACGAAACTATGCAAGTTCTTCGCAGATCGGTATAAGGTGGTTCGATGTGTCGTGTTTTAGGATACAAATTGCTATGTCGCAGATTTGCATACGACGAATAGAAGCGGAGTTGTAGTTGTTTATATCTGTGAGGTCATGAATCATCATTGACGGCCAGAATGCCTACCACTCGAAACGATCGATGTTTGACGAAACTATGCAAGTTCGTCGCAGATCGGTATAAGGTAGGTCGATGTGCCGTGCTTTAAGCTACAAATTGCTATGTCGCAGATTTGCATACGACGAATAGAAGCGGAGTTATAGTTGTTTATATCTGTGAGGTCATGAATCATCATTGACGGCCGGAATGCCTACCACTCGAAACGATCGATGTTTGACGGAACTATGCAAGTTCGTCGCAGATCGGTATAAGGTGGGTCGATGTGTCGTGCTTTAAGCTACAAATTGCTATGCCGCAGATTCGCATACGACGATTAGAAGCGGAGTTATCGATGTTTATATCTGTGAGGCCATGAATCACCATCGACGGCCGGATTGCCTACCACTCGGAACGATCGACGTTTGACGAAACTATGCAAGTTCTTCGCAGATCGGTATAAGGTGGCTCGATGTGTCGTGTTTTAGGCCACAAATTGCTATGTCGCAGATTTGCGTACGACGAATAGAAGCGGAGTTATAGTTGTTTATATCTGTCAGGCCATGAATCACCATTGACGGCCGGATTGCCTACCACTCGGAACGATCGACGTTTGCCGAAACTATGCATGTTCTTCGCAGATCGGTATAAGGTGGGTCGATGTGCCGTGTTTTAAGCTACAAATTGCTATGTCGCAGATTTGCATACGACGAATAGAAGCGGAGTTATAGTTGTTTATATCTGTGAGGCCATGAATCACAATTGACGGCAGGATTGCCTACCACTCGGAACGATCGACGGTTGACGAAACTATGCAAGTTCTTCGCAGATCGGTATAACATGGGTCGATGTGTCGTGTTTTAAGCTACAAATTGCTATGTCGCAGATTCGCATACGACGAATAGAAGCGGAGTTATCGATGTTTATATCTGTGAGGCCATGAATCACCATTGACGACAGGATTGCCTACCACTCGGAACGATCGACGTTTGACGAAACTATGCAAGTTCTTCGCAGATCGGTATAAGGTAGGTCGATGTGTCGTGCTTTAAGCTACAAATTGCTATGTCGCAGATTTGCATACGACGAATAGAAGCGGAGTTATAGTTGTTTATATCTGTGAGGTCATGAATCATCATTGACGGCCGGAATGCCTACCACTCGAAACGATCGATGTTTGACGGAACTATGCAAGTTCGTCGCAGATCGGTATAAGGTGGGTCGATGTGTCGTGCTTTAAGCTACAAATTGCTATGCCGCAGATTCGCATACGACAATTAGAAGCGGAGTTATCGATGTTTATATCTGTGAGGCCATGAATCACCATCGACGGCCGGATTGCCTACCACTCGGAACGATCGACGTTTGACGAAACTATGCAAGTTCTTCGCAGATCGGTATAAGGTGGCTCGATGTGTCGTGTTTTAGGATACAAATTGCTATGTCGCAGATTTGCATACGACGAATAGAAGCGGAGTTGTAGTTGTTTATATCTGTGAGGTCATGAATCATCATTGACGGCCAGAATGCCTACCACTCGAAACGATCGATGTTTGACGAAACTATGCAAGTTCGTCGCAGATCGGTATAAGGTAGGTCGATGTGTCGTGCTGTAAGCTACAAATTGCTATGTCGCAGATTTGCATACGACGAATAGAAGCGGAGTTCTAGTTGTTTATATCTGTGAGGTCATGAATCATCATTGACGGCCGGAATGCCTACCACTCGAAACGATCGATGTTTGACGGAACTATGCAAGTTCGTCGCAGATCGGTATAAGGTGGGTCGATGTGTCGTGCTTTAAGCTACAAATTGCTATGCCGCAGATTCGCATACGACGATTAGAAGCGGAGTTATCGATGTTTATATCTGTGAGGCCATGAATCACCATCGACGGCCGGATTGCCTACCACTCGGAACGATCGACGTTTGACGAAACTATGCAAGTTCTTCGCAGATCGGTATAAGGTGGCTCGATGTGTCGTGTTTTAGGCCACAAATTGCTATGTCGCAGATTTGCGTACGACGAATAGAAGCGGAGTTATAGTTGTTTATATCTGTCAGGCCATGAATCACCATTGACGGCCGGATTGCCTACCACTCGGAACGATCGACGTTTGCCGAAACTCTGCATGTTCTTCGCAGATCGGTATAAGGTGGGTCGATGTGCCGTGTTTTAAGCTACAAATTGCTATGTCGCAGATTTGCATACGACGAATAGAAGCGGAGTTATAGTTGTTTATATCTGTGAGGCCATGAATCACAATTGACGGCAGGATTGCCTACCACTCGGAACGATCGACGGTTGACGAAACTATGCAAGTTCTTCGCAGATCGGTATAAGATGGGTCGATGTGTCGTGTTTTAAGCTACAAATTGCTATGTCGCAGATTCGCATACGACGAATAGAAGTGGAATTATAGTTGTTTATATCTGTCAGGCCATGAATCACCATTGACGGCCGGATTGCCTTCCACTCGAAACGATCGATGTTTGACGAAACTATGCAAGTTCGTCGCAGATCGGTATAAGGTGGGTCGATGTGTCGTGTTTTAACCTACAAATTGCTGTGTCGCAGATTCGCATACGACGAATAGAAGTGGAGTTATAGTTGTTTATATCTGTGAGGCCATTAATCACCATTGACGACAGGATTGCCTACCACTCGGAGCGATCGACGGTTGACGAAACTATGCAAGTTCTTCGCAGATCGGTATAAGATGGGTCGATGTGTCGTGTTTTAAGCTACAAATTGCTATGTCGGAGATTCGCATACGACGAATAGAAGTGGAGTTATAGTTGTTTATATCTGTCAGGCCATGAATCACCATTGACGGCCGGATTGCCTTCCACTCGAAACGATCGATATTTGACGAAACTATGCAAGTTCGTCGCAGATCGGTATAAGGTGGGTCGTTGGGCCGTGTTTTAAGCTACAAGTTGCTGTGTCGCAGATTCGCATACGACGAATAGAAGCGGAGTTATAGTTGTTTATATGTTTCAGGCCATGAATCACCATTGACGCCTGGATTGCTTTCCACTCGAAACGACCGATGTTTGACGAAACTATGCAAGTTCGTCGCAGATCGGTATAAGGTGGCTCGATGTGTCGTGCTTTAAGCTACAAATTGCTATGTCGCAGATTTGCATACGACGAATAGAAGCGGAGTTATAGTTGTTTATATCTGTGAGGTCATGAATCATCATTGACGGCCGGAATACCTACCACTCGAAACGATCGATGTTTGACGAAACTATGCAAGTTCGTCGCGTATCGGTATAAGGTGGGTCGATGTGTCGTGCTTTAAGCTACAAATTGCTATGCCGCAGATTCGCATACGACGAATAGAAGCGGAGTTATCGATGTTTATATCTGTGAGGCCATGAATCACCATTGACGACAGGATTGCCTACCACTCGGAACGATCGACGTTTGACGAAACTATGCAAGTTCTTCGCAGATCGGTATAAGGTAGGTCGATGTGTCGTGCTTTAAGCTACAAATTGCTATGTCGCAGATTTGCATACGACGAATAGAAGCGGAGTTATAGTTGTTTATATCTGTGAGGTCATGAATCATCATTGACGGCCGGAATGCCTACCACTCGAAACGATCGATGTTTGACGGAACTATGCAAGTTCGTCGCAGATCGGTATAAGGTGGGTCGATGTGTCGTGCTTTAAGCTACAAATTGCTATGCCGCAGATTCGCATACGACGATTAGAAGCGGAGTTATCGATGTTTATATCTGTGAGGCCATGAATCACCATCGACGGCCGGATTGCCTACCACTCGGAACGATCGACGTTTGACGAAACTATGCAAGTTCTTCGCAGATCGGTATAAGGTGGTTCGATGTGTCGTGTTTTAGGATACAAATTGCTATGTCGCAGATTTGCATACGACGAATAGAAGCGGAGTTGTAGTTGTTTATATCTGTGAGGTCATGAATCATCATTGACGGCCAGAATGCCTACCACTCGAAACGATCGATGTTTGACGAAACTATGCAAGTTCGTCGCAGATCGGTATAAGGTAGGTCGATGTGCCGTGCTTTAAGCTACAAATTGCTATGTCGCAGATTTGCATACGACGAATAGAAGCGGAGTTATAGTTGTTTATATCTGTGAGGTCATGAATCATCATTGACGGCCGGAATGCCTACCACTCGAAACGATCGATGTTTGACGGAACTATGCAAGTTCGTCGCAGATCGGTATAAGGTGGGTCGATGTGTCGTGCTTTAAGCTACAAATTGCTATGCCGCAGATTCGCATACGACGATTAGAAGCGGAGTTATCGATGTTTATATCTGTGAGGCCATGAATCACCATCGACGGCCGGATTGCCTACCACTCGGAACGATCAACGTTTGACGAAACTATGCAAGTTCTTCGCAGATCGGTATAAGGTGGCTCGATGTGTCGTGTTTTAGGCCACAAATTGCTATGTCGCAGATTTGCGTACGACGAATAGAAGCGGAGTTATAGTTGTTTATATCTGTCAGGCCATGAATCACCATTGACGGCCGGATTGCCTACCACTCGGAACGATCGACGTTTGCCGAAACTCTGCATGTTCTTCGCAGATCGGTATAAGGTGGGTCGATGTGCCGTGTTTTAAGCTACAAATTGCTATGTCGCAGATTTGCATACGACGAATAGAAGCGGAGTTATAGTTGTTTATATCTGTGAGGCCATGAATCACAATTGACGGCAGGATTGCCTACCACTCGGAACGATCGACGGTTGACGAAACTATGCAAGTTCTTCGCAGATCGGTATAACATGGGTCGATGTGTCGTGTTTTAAGCTACAAATTGCTATGTCGCAGATTCGCATACGACGAATAGAAGCGGAGTTATCGATGTTTATATCTGTGAGGCCATGAATCACCATTGACGACAGGATTGCCTACCACTCGGAACGATCGACGTTTGACGAAACTATGCAAGTTCTTCGCAGATCGGTATAAGGTAGGTCGATGTGTCGTGCTTTAAGCTACAAATTGCTATGTCGCAGATTTGCATACGACGAATAGAAGCGGAGTTATAGTTGTTTATATCTGTGAGGTCATGAATCATCATTGACGGCCGGAATGCCTACCACTCGAAACGATCGATGTTTGACGGAACTGTGCAAGTTCGTCGCAGATCGGTATAAGGTGGGTCGATGTGTCGTGCTTTAAGCTACAAATTGCTATGCCGCAGATTCGCATACGACGATTAGAAGCGGAGTTATCGATGTTTATATCTGTGAGGCCATGAATCACCATCGACGGCTGGATTGCCTACCACTCGGAACGATCGACGTTTGACGAAACTATGCAAGTTCTTCGCAGATCGGTATAAGGTGGCTCGATGTGTCGTGTTTTAGGATACAAATTGCTATGTCGCAGATTTGCATACGACGAATAGAAGCGGAGTTGTAGTTGTTTATATCTGTGAGGTCATGAATCATCATTGACGGCCAGAATGCCTACCACTCGAAACGATCGATGTTTGACGAAACTATGCAAGTTCGTCGCAGATCGGTATAAGGTAGGTCGATGTGTCGTGCTGTAAGCTACAAATTGCTATGTCGCAGATTTGCATACGACGAATAGAAGCGGAGTTATAGTTGTTTATATCTGTGAGGTCATGAATCATCATTGACGGCCGGAATGCCTACCACTCGAAACGATCGATGTTTGACGGAACTATGCAAGTTCGTCGCAGATCGGTATAAGGTGGGTCGATGTGTCGTGCTTTAAGCTACAAATTGCTATGCCGCAGATTCGCATACGACGATTAGAAGCGGAGTTATCGATGTTTATATCTGTGAGGCCATGAATCACCATCGACGGCCGGATTGCCTACCACTCGGAACGATCGACGTTTGACGAAACTATGCAAGTTCTTCGCAGATCGGTATAAGGTGGCTCGATGTGTCGTGTTTTAGGCCACAAATTGCTATGTCGCAGATTTGCGTACGACGAATAGAAGCGGAGTTATAGTTGTTTATATCTGTCAGGCCATGAATCACCATTGACGGCCGGATTGCCTACCACTCGGAACGATCGACGTTTGCCGAAACTCTGCATGTTCTTCGCAGATCGGTATAAGGTGGGTCGATGTGCCGTGTTTTAAGCTACAAATTGCTATGTCGCAGATTTGCATACGACGAATAGAAGCGGAGTTATAGTTGTTTATATCTGTGAGGCCATGAATCACAATTGACGGCAGGATTGCCTACCACTCGGAACGATCGACGGTTGACGAAACTATGCAAGTTCTTCGCAGATCGGTATAACATGGGTCGATGTGTCGTGTTTTAAGCTACAAATTGCTATGTCGCAGATTCGCATACGACGAATAGAAGTGGAATTATAGTTGTTTATATCTGTCAGGCCATGAATCACCATTGACGGCCGGATTGCCTTCCACTCGAAACGATCGATGTTTGACGAAACTATGCAAGTTCGTCGCAGATCGGTATAAGGTGGGTCGATGTGTCGTGTTTTAACCTACAAATTGCTGTGTCGCAGATTCGCATACGACGAATAGAAGTGGAGTTATAGTTGTTTAAATCTGTGAGGCCATTAATCACCATTGACGACAGGATTGCCTACCACTCGGAACGATCGACGGTTGACGAAACTATGCAAGTTCTTCGCAGATCGGTATAAGATGGGTCGATGTGTCGTGTTTTAAGCTACAAATTGCTATGTCGGAGATTCGCATACGACGAATAGAAGTGGAGTTATAGTTGTTTATATCTGTCAGGCCATGAATCACCATTGACGGCCGGATTGCCTTCCACTCGAAACGATCGATGTTTGACGAAACTATGCAAGTTCGTCGCAGATCGGTATAAGGTGGGTCGTTGGGCCGTGTTTTAAGCTACAAGTTGCTGTGTCGCAGATTCGCATACGACGAATAGAAGCGGAGTTATAGTTGTTTATATGTTTCAGGCCATGAATCACCATTGACGCCTGGATTGCTTTCCACTCGAAACGACCGATGTTTGACGAAACTATGCAAGTTCGTCGCAGATCGGTATAAGGTGGCTCGATGTGTCGTGCTTTAAGCTACAAATTGCTATGTCGCAGATTTGCATACGACGAATAGAAGCGGAGTTATAGTTGTTTATATCTGTGAGGTCATGAATCATCATTGACGGCCGGAATGCCTACCACTCGAAACGATCGATGTTTGACGAAACTATGCAAGTTCGTCGCGTATCGGTATAAGGTGGGTCGATGTGTCGTGCTTTAAGCTACAAATTGCTATGCCGCAGATTCGCATACGACGAATAGAAGCGGAGTTATCGATGTTTATATCTGTGAGGCCATGAATCACCATTGACGACAGGATTGCCTACCACTCGGAACGATCGACGTTTGACGAAACTATGCAAGTTCTTCGCAGATCGGTATAAGGTGGGTCGATGTGCCGTTTTTTAAGCTACAAATTGCTATGTCGCAGATTTGCATACGACGAATAGAAGCGGAGTTATAGTTGTTTATATCTGTCAGGCCGTGAATCACCATTGACGGCCGGATTGCCTACCACTCGGAACGATCGACGTTTGCCGAAACTATGCAAGTTCTTCGCAGATCGGTATAAGGTGGGTCGATGTGTCGTGTTTTAAGCTACAAATTGCTATGTCGCAGATTTGCATACGACGAATAGAAGCGGAGTTATCGATGTTTATATCTGTGAGGCCATTAACCACCATTGACGACCGGATTGCCTACCACTCGGAACGATCGACGCTTGACGAAACTATGCAAGTTCGTCGCAGATCTGTATAAGGTGGCTCGATGTGTCGTGTTTTAGGCTACAAACTGCTATGTCGCAGATTTGCGTACGACGAATAGAAGCGGAGTTATAGTTGTTTATATCTGTCAGGCCATGAATCACCATTGACGGCCGGATTGCCTACCACTCGAAACGATCGATGTTTGACGAAACTATGCAAGTTCGTCGCAGATCGGTATAAGGTGGATCGTTGGGCCGTGTTTTAAGCTACAAGTTGCTGTGTCGCAGATTCGCATACGACGAATAGAAGTGGAGTTATAGTTGTTTATTTCTGTGAGGCCATTAATCACCATTGACGACAGGATTGCCTACCACTCGGAACGATCGACGTTTGACGAAACTATGCAAGTTCGTCGCAGATCGGTGTAAGGTGGCTCGATGTGTCGTGTTTTAGGCTACAAATTGCTATGTCTAAGATTTGCGTACGACGAATAGAAGCGGAGTTATAGTTGTTTATATCTGTCAGGCCATGAATCACCATTGACGGCCGGATTGCCTACCACTCGGAACGATCGACGTTTGCCGAAACTCTGCAAGTTCTTCGCAGATCGGTATAAGGTGGGTCGATGTGCCGTGTTTTAAGCTACAAATTGCTATGTCGCAGATTTGCATACGACGAATAGAAGCGGAGTTATAGTTGTTTATATCTGTCAGGCCGTGAATCACCATTGACGGCCGGATTGCCTACCACTCGGAACGATCGACGTTTGCCGAAACTATGCAAGTTCTTCGCAGATCGGTATAAGGTGGGTCGATGTGTCGTGCTTTAAGCTACAAATTGCTATGTCGCAGATTTGCATACGACGAATAGAAGCGGAGTTATAGTTATTTATATCTGTGAGGCCATGAATCACCATCGACGGCCGGATTGCCTACCACTCGGAACGGTCGACGTTTGACGAAACTATGCAAGTTCTTCGCAGATCGGTATAAGGTGGGTCGATGTGTCGTGTTTTAAGCTACAAATTGCTATGTCGCAGATTTGCATACGACGAATAGAAGTGGAGTTATAGTTGTTTATATCTGTCAGGCCATGAATCACCATTGACGGCCGGATTGCCTTCCACTCGAAACGATCGATGTTTGACGAAACTATGCAAGTTCGTCGCAGATCGGTGTAAGGTGGGTCGATGTGTCGTGCTTTAAGCTACAAATGGCTATGTCGCAGATTTGCATACGACGAATAGAAGCGGAGTTGCAGTTGTTTATATCTGTGAGGCCATGAATCACCATCGACGGCCGGATTGCCTACCACTCGGAACGATCGACGATTGACGAAACTATGAAAGATCTTTTCAGATCGGTATAAGGTGGCTCGATGTGTCGTGTTTTAGGACACAAATTGCTATGTCGCAGATTTGCATACGACGAATAGAAGCGGAGTTGTAGTTGTTTATGTCTGTGAGGTCATGAATCATCATTGACGGCCAGAATGCCTACCACTCGAAACGATCGATGTTTGACGAAACTATGCAAGTTCGTCGCAGATCGGTATAAGGTAGGTCGATGTGTCGTGCTTTAAGCTACAAATTGCTATGTCGCAGATTTGCATACGACGAATAGAAGCGGAGTTATAGTTGTTTATATCTGTGAGGTCATGAATCATCATTGACGGCCGGAATGCCTACCACTCGAAACGATCGATGTTTGACGGAACTATGCAAGTTCGTCGCAGATCGGTATAAGGTGGGTCGATGTGTCGTGCTTTAAGCTACAAATTGCTATGCTGCAGATTCGCATACGACGATTAGAAGCGGAGTTATCGATGTTTATATCTGTGAGGCCATGAATCACCATCGACGGCCGGATTGCCTACCACTCGGAACGATCGACGTTTGACGAAACTATGCAAGTTCTTCGCAGATCGGTATAAGGTGGCTCGATGTGTCGTGTTTTAGGCTACAAATTGCTATGTCTAAGATTTGCGTACGACGAATAGAAGCGGAGTTATAGTTGTTTATATCTGTCAGGCCATGAATCACCATTGACGGCCGGATTGCCTACCACTCGGAACGATCGACGTTTGCCGAAACTCTGCAAGTTCTTCGCAGATCGGTATAAGGTGGGTCGATGTGCCGTGTTTTAAGCTACAAATTGCTATGTCGCAGATTTGCATACGACGAATAGAAGCGGAGTTATAGTTGTTTATATCTGTCAGGCCGTGAATCACCATTGACGGCCGGATTGCCTACCACTCGGAACGATCGACGTTTGCCGAAACTATGCAAGTTCTTCGCAGATCGGTATAAGGTGGGTCGATGTGTCGTGCTTTAAGCTACAAATTGCTATGTCGCAGATTTGCATACGACGAATAGAAGCGGAGTTATAGTTATTTATATCTGTGAGGCCATGAATCACCATCGACGGCCGGATTGCCTACCACTCGGAACGATCGACGTTTGCCGAAACTCTGCAAGTTCTTCGCAGATCGGTATAAGGTGGGTCGATGTGCCGTGTTTTAAGCTACAAATTGCTATGTCGCAGATTTGCATACGACGAATAGAAGCGGAGTTATAGTTGTTTATATCTGTCAGGCCGTGAATCACCATTGACGGCCGGATTGCCTACCACTCGGAACAATCGACGTTTGCCGAAACTATGCAAGTTCTTCGCAGATCGGTATAAGGTGGGTCGATGTGTCGTGCTTTAAGCTACAAATTGCTATGTCGCAGATTTGCATACGACGAATAGAAGCGGAGTTATAGTTATTTATATCTGTGAGGCCATGAATCACCATCGACGGCCGGATTGCCTACCACTCGGAACGGTCGACGTTTGACGAAACTATGCAAGTTCTTCGCAGATCGGTATAAGGTGGGTCGATGTGTCGTGTTTTAAGCTACAAATTGCTATGTCGCAGATTTGCATACGACGAATAGAAGTGGAGTTATAGTTGTTTATATCTGTCAGGCCATGAATCACCATTGACGGCCGGATTGCCTTCCACTCGAAACGATCGATGTTTGACGAAACTATGCAAGTTCGTCGCAGATCGGTGTAAGGTGGGTCGATGTGTCGTGCTTTAAGCTACAAATGGCTATGTCGCAGATTTGCATACGACGAATAGAAGCGGAGTTGCAGTTGTTTATATCTGTGAGGCCATGAATCACCATCGACGGCCGGATTGCCTACCACTCGGAACGATCGACGATTGACGAAACTATGAAAGATCTTTTCAGATCGGTATAAGGTGGCTCGATGTGTCGTGTTTTAGGCTACAAATTGCTATGTCGCAGATTTGCATACGACGAATAGAAGCGGAGTTGTAGTTGTTTATGTCTGTGAGGTCATGAATCATCATTGACGGCCAGAATGCCTACCACTCGAAACGATCGATGTTTGACGAAACTATGCAAGTTCGTCGCAGATCGGTATAAGGTAGGTCGATGTGTCGTGCTTTAAGCTACAAATTGCTATGTCGCAGATTTGCATACGACGAATAGAAGCGGAGTTATAGTTGTTTATATCTGTGAGGTCATGAATCATCATTGACGGCCGGAATGCCTACCACTCGAAACGATCGATGTTTGACGGAACTATGCAAGTTCGTCGCAGATCGGTATAAGGTGGGTCGATGTGTCGTGCTTTAAGCTACAAATTGCTATGCTGCAGATTCGCATACGACGATTAGAAGCGGAGTTATCGATGTTTATATCTGTGAGGCCATGAATCACCATCGACGGCCGGATTGCCTACCACTCGGAACGATCGACGTTTGACGAAACTATGCAAGTTCTTCGCAGATCGGTATAAGGTGGCTCGATGTGTCGTGTTTTAGGCTACAAATTGCTATGTCTAAGATTTGCGTACGACGAATAGAAGCGGAGTTATAGTTGTTTATATCTGTCAGGCCATGAATCACCATTGACGGCCGGATTGCCTACCACTCGGAACGATCGACGTTTGCCGAAACTCTGCAAGTTCTTCGCAGATCGGTATAAGGTGGGTCGATGTGCCGTGTTTTAAGCTACAAATTGCTATGTCGCAGATTTGCATACGACGAATAGAAGCGGAGTTATAGTTGTTTATATCTGTCAGGCCGTGAATCACCATTGACGGCCGGATTGCCTACCACTCGGAACGATCGACGTTTGCCGAAACTATGCAAGTTCTTCGCAGATCGGTATAAGGTGGGTCGATGTGTCGTGCTTTAAGCTACAAATTGCTATGTCGCAGATTTGCATACGACGAATAGAAGCGGAGTTATAGTTATTTATATCTGTGAGGCCATGAATCACCATCGACGGCCGGATTGCCTACCACTCGGAACGGTCGACGTTTGACGACACTATGCAAGTTCTTCGCAGATCGGTATAAGGTGGGTCGATGTGTCGTGTTTTAAGCAACAAATTGCTATGTCGCAGATTTGCATACGACGAATAGAAGTGGAGTTATAGTTGTTTATATCTGTCAGGCCATGAATCACCATTGACGGCCGGATTGCCTTCCACTCGAAACGATCGATGTTTGACGAAACTATGCAAGTTCGTCGCAGATCGGTGTAAGGTGGGTCGATGTGTCGTGCTTTAAGCTACAAATGGCTATGTCGCAGATTTGCATACGACGAATAGAAGCGGAGTTGCAGTTGTTTATATCTGTGAGGCCATGAATCACCATCGACGGCCGGATTGCCTACCACTCGGAACGATCGACGATTGACGAAACTATGAAAGATCTTTTCAGATCGGTATAAGGTGGCTCGATGTGTCGTGTTTTAGGACACAAATTGCTATGTCGCAGATTTGCATACGACGAATAGAAGCGGAGTTGTAGTTGTTTATGTCTGTGAGGTCATGAATCATCATTGACGGCCAGAATGCCTACCACTCGAAACGATCGATGTTTGACGAAACTATGCAAGTTCGTCGCAGATCGGTATAAGGTAGGTCGATGTGTCGTGCTTTAAGCTACAAATTGCTATGTCGCAGATTTGCATACGACGAATAGAAGCGGAGTTATAGTTGTTTATATCTGTGAGGTCATGAATCATCATTGACGACCGGAATGCCTACCACTCGAAACGATCGATGTTTGACGGAACTATGCAAGTTCGTCGCAGATCGGTATAAGGTGGGTCGATGTGTCGTGCTTTAAGCTACAAATTGCTATGCCGCAGATTCGCATACGACGATTAGAAGCGGAGTTATCGATGTTTATATCTGTGAGGCCATGAATCACCATCGACGGCCGGATTGCCTACCACTCGGAACGATCGACGTTTGACGAAACTATGCAAGTTCTTCGCAGATCGGTATAAGGTGGCTCGATGTGTCGTGTTTTAGGCTACAAATTGCTATGTCTAAGATTTGCGTACGACGAATAGAAGCGGAGTTATAGTTGTTTATATCTGTCAGGCCATGAATCACCATTGACGGCCGGATTGCCTACCACTCGGAACGATCGACGTTTGCCGAAACTCTGCAAGTTCTTCGCAGATCGGTATAAGGTGGGTCGATGTGCCGTGTTTTAAGCTACAAATTGCTATGTCGCAGATTTGCATACGACGAATAGAAGCGGAGTTATAGTTGTTTATATCTGTCAGGCCGTGAATCACCATTGACGGCCGGATTGCCTACCACTCGGAACGATCGACGTTTGCCGAAACTATGCAAGTTCTTCGCAGATCGGTATAAGGTGGGTCGATGTGTCGTGCTTTAAGCTACAAATTGCTATGTCGCAGATTTGCATACGACGAATAGAAGCGGAGTTATAGTTATTTATATCTGTGAGGCCATGAATCACCATCGACGGCCGGATTGCCTACCACTCGGAACGGTCGACGTTTGACGAAACTATGCAAGTTCTTCGCAGATCGGTATAAGGTGGGTCGATGTGTCGTGTTTTAAGCTACAAATTGCTATGTCGCAGATTTGCATACGACGAATAGAAGTGGAGTTATAGTTGTTTATATCTGTCAGGCCATGAATCACCATTGACGGCCGGATTGCCTTCCACTCGAAACGATCGATGTTTGACGAAACTATGCAAGTTCGTCGCAGATCGGTGTAAGGTGGGTCGATGTGTCGTGCTTTAAGCTACAAATGGCTATGTCGCAGATTTGCATACGACGAATAGAAGCGGAGTTGCAGTTGTTTATATCTGTGAGGCCATGAATCACCATCGACGGCCGGATTGCCTACCACTCGGAACGATCGACGATTGACGAAACTATGAAAGATCTTTTCAGATCGGTATAAGGTGGCTCGATGTGTCGTGTTTTAGGACACAAATTGCTATGTCGCAGATTTGCATACGACGAATAGAAGCGGAGTTGTAGTTGTTTATGTCTGTGAGGTCATGAATCATCATTGACGGCCAGAATGCCTACCACTCGAAACGATCGATGTTTGACGAAACTATGCAAGTTCGTCGCAGATCGGTATAAGGTAGGTCGATGTGTCGTGCTTTAAGCTACAAATTGCTATGTCGCAGATTTGCATACGACGAATAGAAGCGGAGTTATAGTTGTTTATATCTGTGAGGTCATGAATCATCATTGACGGCCGGAATGCCTACCACTCGAAACGATCGATGTTTGACGGAACTATGCAAGTTCGTCGCAGATCGGTATAAGGTGGGTCGATGTGTCGTGCTTTAAGCTACAAATTGCTATGCCGCAGATTCGCATACGACGATTAGAAGCGGAGTTATCGATGTTTATATCTGTGAGGCCATGAATCACCATCGACGGCCGGATTGCCTACCACTCGGAACGATCGACGTTTGACGAAACTATGCAAGTTCTTCGCAGATCGGTATAAGGTGGCTCGATGTGTCGTGTTTTAGGCTACAAATTGCTATGTCGCAGATTTGCGTACGACGAATAGAAGCGGAGTTATAGTTGTTTATATCTGTCAGGCCATGAATCACCATTGACGGCCGGATTGCCTACCACTCGGAACGATCGACGTTTGCCGAAACTCTGCATGTTCTTCGCAGATCGGTATAAGGTGGGTCGATGTGCCGTTTTTTAAGCTACAAATTGCTATGTCGCAGATTTGCATACGACGAATAGAAGCGGAGTTATAGTTGTTTATATCTGTCAGGCCGTGAATCACCATTGACGGCCGGATTGCCTACCACTCGGAACGATCGACGTTTGCCGAAACTATGCAAGTTCTTCGCAGATCGGTATAAGGTGGGTCGATGTGTCGTGTTTTAAGCTACAAATTGCTATGTCGCAGATTTGCATACGACGAATAGAAGCGGAGTTATCGATGTTTATATCTGTGAGGCCATTAACCACCATTGACGACCGGATTGCCTACCACTCGGAACGATCGACGCTTGACGAAACTATGCAAGTTCGTCGCAGATCTGTATAAGGTGGCTCGATGTGTCGTGTTTTAGGCTACAAACTGCTATGTCGCAGATTTGCGTACGACGAATAGAAGCGGAGTTATAGTTGTTTATATCTGTCAGGCCATGAATCACCATTGACGGCCGGATTGCCTACCACTCGAAACGATCGATGTTTGACGAAACTATGCAAGTTCGTCGCAGATCGGTATAAGGTGGATCGTTGGGCCGTGTTTTAAGCTACAAGTTGCTGTGTCGCAGATTCGCATACGACGAATAGAAGTGGAGTTATAGTTGTTTATATCTGTGAGGCCATTAATCACCATTGACGACAGGATTGCCTACCACTCGGAACGATCGACGTTTGACGAAACTATGCAAGTTCGTCGCAGATCGGTGTAAGGTGGCTCGATGTGTCGTGTTTTAGGCTACAAATTGCTATGTCTAAGATTTGCGTACGACGAATAGAAGCGGAGTTATAGTTGTTTATATCTGTCAGGCCATGAATCACCATTGACGGCCGGATTGCCTACCACTCGGAACGATCGACGTTTGCCGAAACTCTGCAAGTTCTTCGCAGATCGGTATAAGGTGGGTCGATGTGCCGTGTTTTAAGCTACAAATTGCTATGTCGCAGATTTGCATACGACGAATAGAAGCGGAGTTATAGTTGTTTATATCTGTCAGGCCGTGAATCACCATTGACGGCCGGATTGCCTACCACTCGGAACGATCGACGTTTGCCGAAACTATGCAAGTTCTTCGCAGATCGGTATAAGGTGGGTCGATGTGTCGTGCTTTAAGCTACAAATTGCTATGTCGCAGATTTGCATACGACGAATAGAAGCGGAGTTATAGTTATTTATATCTGTGAGGCCATGAATCACCATCGACGGCCGGATTGCCTACCACTCGGAACGGTCGACGTTTGACGAAACTATGCAAGTTCTTCGCAGATCGGTATAAGGTGGGTCGATGTGTCGTGTTTTAAGCTACAAATTGCTATGTCGCAGATTTGCCTACGACGAATAGAAGTGGAGTTATAGTTGTTTATATCTGTCAGGCCATGAATCACCATTGACGGCCGGATTGCCTTCCACTCGAAACGATCGATGTTTGACGAAACTATGCAAGTTCGTCGCAGATCGGTGTAAGGTGGGTCGATGTGTCGTGCTTTAAGCTACAAATGGCTATGTCGCAGATTTGCATACGACGAATAGAAGCGGAGTTGCAGTTGTTTATATCTGTGAGGCCATGAATCACCATCGACGGCCGGATTGCCTACCACTCGGAACGATCGACGATTGACGAAACTATGAAAGATCTTTTCAGATCGGTATAAGGTGGCTCGATGTGTCGTGTTTTAGGACACAAATTGCTATGTCGCAGATTTGCATACGACGAATAGAAGCGGAGTTGTAGTTGTTTATGTCTGTGAGGTCATGAATCATCATTGACGGCCAGAATGCCTACCACTCGAAACGATCGATGTTTGACGAAACTATGCAAGTTCGTCGCAGATCGGTATAAGGTAGGTCGATGTGTCGTGCTTTAAGCTACAAATTGCTATGTCGCAGATTTGCATACGACGAATAGAAGCGGAGTTATAGTTGTTTATATCTGTGAGGTCATGAATCATCATTGACGGCCGGAATGCCTACCACTCGAAACGATCGATGTTTGACGGAACTATGCAAGTTCGTCGCAGATCGGTATAAGGTGGGTCGATGTGTCGTGCTTTAAGCTACAAATTGCTATGCCGCAGATTCGCATACGACGATTAGAAGCGGAGTTATCGATGTTTATATCTGTGAGGCCATGAATCACCATCGACGGCCGGATTGCCTACCACTCGGAACGATCGACGTTTGACGAAACTATGCAAGTTCTTCGCAGATCGGTATAAGGTGGCTCGATGTGTCGTGTTTTAGGCTACAAATTGCTATGTCGCAGATTTGCGTACGACGAATAGAAGCGGAGTTATAGTTGTTTATATCTGTCAGGCCATGAATCACCATTGACGGCCGGATTGCCTACCACTCGGAACGATCGACGTTTGCCGAAACTCTGCATGTTCTTCGCAGATCGGTATAAGGTGGGTCGATGTGCCGTTTTTTAAGCTACAAATTGCTATGTCGCAGATTTGCATACGACGAATAGAAGCGGAGTTATAGTTGTTTATATCTGTCAGGCCGTGAATCACCATTGACGGCCGGATTGCCTACCACTCGGAACGATCGACGTTTGCCGAAACTATGCAAGTTCTTCGCAGATCGGTATAAGGTGGGTCGATGTGTCGTGTTTTAAGCTACAAATTGCTATGTCGCAGATTTGCATACGACGAATAGAAGCGGAGTTATCGATGTTTATATCTGTGAGGCCATTAACCACCATTGACGACCGGATTGCCTACCACTCGGAACGATCGACGCTTGACGAAACTATGCAAGTTCGTCGCAGATCTGTATAAGGTGGCTCGATGTGTCGTGTTTTAGGCTACAAACTGCTATGTCGCAGATTTGCGTACGACGAATAGAAGCGGAGTTATAGTTGTTTATATCTGTCAGGCCATGAATCACCATTGACGGCCGGATTGCCTACCACTCGAAACGATCGATGTTTGACGAAACTATGCAAGTTCGTCGCAGATCGGTATAAGGTGGATCGTTGGGCCGTGTTTTAAGCTACAAGTTGCTGTGTCGCAGATTCGCATACGACGAATAGAAGTGGAGTTATAGTTGTTTATATCTGTGAGGCCATTAATCACCATTGACGACAGGATTGCCTACCACTCGGAACGATCGACGTTTGACGAAACTATGCAAGTTCGTCGCAGATCGGTGTAAGGTGGCTCGATGTGTCGTGTTTTAGGCTACAAATTGCTATGTCTAAGATTTGCGTACGACGAATAGAAGCGGAGTTATAGTTGTTTATATCTGTCAGGCCATGAATCACCATTGACGGCCGGATTGCCTACCACTCGGAACGATCGACGTTTGCCGAAACTCTGCAAGTTCTTCGCAGATCGGTATAAGGTGGGTCGATGTGCCGTGTTTTAAGCTACAAATTGCTATGTCGCAGATTTGCATACGACGAATAGAAGCGGAGTTATAGTTGTTTATATCTGTCAGGCCGTGAATCACCATTGACGGCCGGATTGCCTACCACTCGGAACGATCGACGTTTGCCGAAACTATGCAAGTTCTTCGCAGATCGGTATAAGGTGGGTCGATGTGTCGTGCTTTAAGCTACAAATTGCTATGTCGCAGATTTGCATACGACGAATAGAAGCGGAGTTATAGTTATTTATATCTGTGAGGCCATGAACCACCATCGACGGCCGGATTGCCTACCACTCGGAACGATCGACGTTTGACGAAACTATGCAAGTTCTTCGCAGATCGGTATAAGGTGGGTCGATGTGTCGTGTTTTAAGCTACAAATTGCTATGCCGCAGATTTGCATACGACGAATAGAAGCGGAGTTATAGTTGTTTATATTTGTCAGTCCATGAATCACCATTGACGACCGGATTGCCTTCCAATCGAAACGATCGATGTTTGACGAAACTATGCAAGTTCGTCGCAGATCGGTATAAGGTGTGTCGATGTGTCGTGCTTTAAGCTACAAATGGCTTTGTCGCAGATTTGCATACGACGAATAGAAGCGGAGTTATAGTTGTTTATATCTGTCAGGCCGTGAATCACCATTGACGGCCGGATTGCCTACCACTCGGAACGATCGATGTTTGACAAAACTATGCAAGTTCGTCGCTGATCGGCATAAGGTGACTCGATGTGTCGTGTTTTAGGCTACAAATTGCTATGTCGCAGATTTGCGTACGACGAATAGAAGCGGAGTTATAGTTGTTTATATCTGTCAGGCCATGAATCACCATTGACGGCCGGATTGCCTTCCACTCGAAACGATCGATGTTTGACGAAACTATGCAAGTTCGTCGCAGATCGGTATAAGGTAGGTCGATGTGTCGTGCTTTAAGCTACAAATTGCTATGTCGCAGATTTGCATACGACGAATAGAAGCGGAGTTATAGTTGTTTATATCTGTGAGGTCATGAATCACCATTGACGCCTGGATTGCTTTCCACTCGAAACGACCGATGTTTGACGAAACTATGCAAGTTCGTCGCAGATCTGTGTAAGGTGGCTCGATGTGTCGTGTTTTAGGCTACAAATTGCTATGTCGCAGATTCGCATACGACGAATAGAAGTGGAGTTATAGTTGTTTATATCTGTCAGGCCATGAATCACCATTGACGGCCGGATTGCCTTCCACTCGAAACGATCGATGTTTGACGAAACTATGCAAGTTCGTCGCAGATCGGTATAAGGTGGGTCGATGTATCGTGCTTTAAGCTACAAATTGCTATGTCGCAGATTTGCATACGACGAATAGAGGCGGAGTTATAGTTGTTTATATCTGTAAGGCCGTGAATCACCATTGACGACAGGATTGCCTAATACTCGGAACGATCGACGTTTGACGAAACTATGCAAGTTCTTCGCAGATCGGTATAAGATGGGTCGATGTGTCGTGTTTTAAGCTACAAATTGCTATGTCGCAGATTCGCGTACTACGAATAGTAGTGGAGTTATAGTTGTTTATATCTGTGAGGCCATGAATCACCATTGACGGCCGGATTGCCTTCTACTCGAAACGATCGATGTTTGACGAAACTATGCAAGTTCGTCGCAGATTGGTATTAGGTGGGTCGTTGGGCCGTGCTTTAAGCTACAAGTTGCTATGTCGCAGATTTGCATACGACGAATAGAAGCGGAGTTATCGATGTTTATATCTGTGAGGCCATTAATCACCATTGACGACAGGATTGCCTACCACTCGGAACGATCGATGTTTGACGAAACTATGCAAGTTCGTCGCAGATCGGTATAAGGTGGCTCGATGTGTCGTGTTTTAGGCTACAAATTGCTATGCCGCAGATTCGCATACGACGATTAGAAGCGGAGTTATCGATGTTTATATCTGTGAGGCCATGAATCACCATCGACGGCCGGATTGCCTACCACTCGGAACGATCGACGTTTGACGAAACTATGCAAGTTCTTCGCAGATCGGTATAAGGTGGCTCGATGTGTCGTGTTTTAGGCTACAAATTGCTATGTCGCAGATTTGCGTACGACGAATAGAAGCGGAGTTATAGTTGTTTATATCTGTCAGGCCATGAATCACCATTGACGGCCGGATGCCTACCACTCGGAACGATCGACGTTTGCCGAAACTATGCAAGTTCTTCGCAGGTCGGTATAAGGTGGGTCGATGTGTCGTGTTTTAAGCTACAAATTGCTATGTCGCAGATTTGCATACGATGAATAGAGGCGGAGTTATAGTTGTTTATATCTGTGAGGCCATGAATCACAATTGACGGCAGGATTGCCTACCACTCGGAACGATCGACGGTTGACGAAACTATGCAAGTTCTTCGCAGATCGGTATAAGATGGGTCGATGTGTCGTGTTTTAAGCTACAAATTGCTATGTCGCAGATTCGCATACGACGAATAGAAGTGGAGTTATAGTTGTTTATATCTGTCAGGCCATGAATCACCATTGACGGCCGGATTGCCTTCCACTCGAAACGATCGATGTTTGACGAAACTATGCAAGTTCGTCGCAGATCGGTATAAGGTGGGTCGATGTGTCGTGTTTTAACCTACAAATTGCTGTGTCGCAGATTTGCATACGACGAATAGAAGCGGAGTTGTAGTTGTTTATATCTGTGAGGTCATGAATCATCATTGACGGCCAGAATGCCTACCACTCGAAACGATCGATGTTTGACGAAACTATGCAAGTTCGTCGCAGATCGGTATAAGGTGGGTCGATGTGTCGTGCTTTAAGCTACAAATTGCTATGTCGCAGATTTGCATACGACGAATAGAAGCGGAGTTATAGTTGTTTATATCTGTGAGGTCATGAATCATCATTGACGGCCGGAATGCCTACCACTCGAAACGATCGATGTTTGACGAAACTATGCAAGTTCGTCGCATATCGGTATAAGGTGGGTCGATGTGTCGTGCTTTAAGCTACAAATTTCTATGCCGCAGATTCGCATACGACGAATAGAAGCGGAGTTATCGATGTTTATATCTGTGAGGCCATGAATCACCATTGACGACAGGATTGCCTACCACTCGGAACGATCGACGTTTGACGAAACTATGCAAGTTCTTCGCAGATCGGTATAAGGTGGGTCGATGTGTCGTGTTTTAACCTACAAATTGCTATGTCGCAGATTCGCATACGACGAATAGAAGCGGAGTTATAGTTGTTTATATGTGTCAGGCCATGAATCACCATTGACGACCGGATTGCTTTCCACTCGAAACGACCGATGTTTGACGAAACTATGCAAGTTCGTCGGAGATCGGTATAAGGTGGGTCGTTGGGCCGTGTTTTAAGCTACAACTTGCTATGTCGCATATTCGCATACGACGAATAGAAGCGGAGTTATCGATGTTTATATCTGTGAGGCCATTAACCACCATTGACGACCGGATTGCCTACCACTCGGAACGATCGACGCTTGACGAAACTATGCAAGTTCGTCGCAGATCGGTATAAGGTGGCTCGATGTGTCGTGTTTTAGGCTACAAACTGCTATGTCGCAGATTTGCGTAAGACGAATAGAAGCGGAGTTATAGTTGTTTATATCTGTCAGGCCATGAATCACCATTGACGGCCGGATTGCCTACCACTCGGAACGATCGACGTTTGCCGAAACTCTGCAAGTTCTTCGCAGATCGGTATAAGGTGGGTCGATGTGCCGTGTTTTAAGCTACAAATTGCTATGTCGCAGATTTGCATACGACGAATAGAAGCGGAGTTATAGTTGTTTATATCTGTGAGGTCATGAATCATCATTGACGGCCGGAAAGCCTACCACTCGAAACGATCGATGTTTGACGAAACTATGCAAGTTCGTCGCAGTTCGGTATAAGGTGGGTCGATGTATCGTGCTTTAAGCTACAAATTGCTATGTCGCAGATTTGCATACGACGAATAGAGGCGGAGTTATAGTTGTTTATATCTGTGAGGCCATGAATCACCATTGACGACAGGATTGCCTACCACTCGGAACGATCGACGTTTGACGAAACTATGCAAGTTCTTCGCAGATCGGTATAAGATGGGTCGATGTGTCGTGTTTTAAGCTACAAATTGCTATGTCGCAGATTCGCGTACTACGAATAGTAGTGGAGTTATAGTTGTTTATATCTGTGAGGCCATGAATCACCATTGGCGGCCGGATTGCCTTCTACTCGAAACGATGGATGTTTGACGAAACTATGCAAGTTCGTCGCAGATTGGTATTAGGTGGGTCGTTGGGCCGTGTTTTAAGCTACAAGTTGCTGTGTCGCAGATTCGCATACGACGAATAGAAGCGGAGTTATCGATGTTTATATCTGTGAGGCCATTAATCACCATTGACGACAGGATTGCCTACCACTCGGAACGATCGACGTTTGACGAAACTATGCAAGTTCGTCGCAGATCGGTATAAGGTGGGTCGATGTGTCGTGTTTTAACCTACAAATTGCTGTGTCGCAGATTCGCATACGACGAATAGAAGCGGAGTTATAGTTGTTTAAATGTGTCAGGCCATGAATCACCATTGACGCCTGGATTGCTTTCCACTCGAAACGACCGATGGTTGACCAAACTATGCAAGTTCGTCGCAGATCGGTATAAGGTAGGTCGATGTGTCGTGCTTTAAGCTACAAATTGCTATGTCGCAGATTTGCATACGACGAATAGAAGCGGAGTTATAGTTGTTTATATCTGTGAGGTCATGAATCATCATTGACGGCCGGAATGCCTACCACTCGAAACGATCGATGTTTGACGGAACTATGCAAGTTCGTCGCAGATCGGTATAAGGTGGGTCGATGTGTCGTGCTTTAAGCTACAAATTGCTATGTCGCAGATTTGCATACGACGAATAGAAGCGGAGTTATAGTTGTTTATATCTGTGAGGTCATGAATCATCATTGACGGCCGGAATGCCTACCACTCGAAACGATCGATGTTTGACGAAACTATGCAAGTTCGTCGCATATCGGTATAAGGTGGGTCGATGTGTCGTGCTTTAAGCTACAAATTGCTATGTCGCAGATTTGCATACGACGAATAGAAGCGGAGTTATAGTTGTTTATATCTGTGAGGTCATGAATCATCATTGACGGCCGGAATGCCTACCACTCGAAACGATCGATGTTTGACGGAACTATGCAAGTTCGTCGCAGATCGGTATAAGGTGGGTCGATGTGTCGTGCTTTAAGCTACAAATTGCTATGTCGCAGATTCGCATACGACGATTAGAAGCGGAGTTATCGATGTTTATATCTGTGAGGCCATGAATCACCATCGACGGCCGGATTGCCTACCACTCGGAACGATCGACGTTTGACGAAACTATGCAAGTTCTTCGCAGATCGGTATAAGGTGGCTCGATGTGTCGTGTTTTAGGCCACAAATTGCTATGTCGCAGATTTGCGTACGACGAATAGAAGCGGAGTTATAGTTGTTTATATCTGTCAGGCCATGAATCACCATTGACGGCCGGATTGCCTACCACTCGGAACGATCGACGTTTGCCGAAACTCTGCATGTTCTTCGCAGATCGGTATAAGGTGGGTCGATGTGCCGTGTTTTAAGCTACAAATTGCTATGTCGCAGATTTGCATACGACGAATAGAAGCGGAGTTATAGTTGTTTATATCTGTGAGGCCATGAATCACAATTGACGGCAGGATTGCCTAACACTCGGAACGATCGACGGTTGACGAAACTATGCAAGTTCTTCGCAGATCGGTATAAGATGGGTCGATGTGTCGTGTTTTAAGCTACAAATTGCTATGTCGCAGATTCGCATACGACGAATAGAAGTGGAATTATAGTTGTTTATATCTGTCAGGCCATGAATCACCATTGACGGCCGGATTGCCTTCCACTCGAAACGATCGATGTTTGACGAAACTATGCAAGTTCGTCGCAGATCGGTATAAGGTGGGTCGATGTGTCGTGTTTTAACCTACAAATTGCTGTGTCGCAGATTCGCATACGACGAATAGAAGTGGAGTTATAGTTGTTTATATCTGTCAGGCCATGAATCACCATTGACGGCCGGATTGCCTTCCACTCGAAACGATCGATGTTTGACGAAACTATGCAAGTTCGTCGCAGATCGGTATAAGGTGGGACGATGTGTCGTGTTTTAACCTACAAATTGCTGTGTCGCAGATTCGCATACGACGAATAGAAGTGGAGTTATAGTTGTTTATATCTGTGAGGCCATTAATCACCATTGACGACAGGATTGCCTTCCACTCGAACGATCGATGTTTGACGAAACTATGCAAGTTCGTCGCAGATCGGTATAAGGTGGGTCGTTGGGCCGTGTTTTAAGCTACAAGTTGCTGTGTCGCAGATTCGCATACGACGAATAGAAGCGGAGTTATAGTTGTTTATATGTTTCAGGCCATGAATCACCATTGACGCCTGGATTGCTTTCCACTCGAAACGACCGATGTTTGACGAAACTATGCAAGTTCGTCGCAGATCGGTATAAGGTGGCTCGATGTGTCGTGTTTTAGGCTACAAATTGCTATGCCGCAGATTCGCATACGACGATTAGAAGCGGAGTTATCGATGTTTATATCTGTGAGGCCATGAATCACCATCGACGGCCGGATTGCCTACCACTCGGAACGATCGACGTTTGACGAAACTATGCAAGTTCTTCGCAGATCGGTACAAGGTGGCTCGATGTGTCGTGTTTTAGGCTACAAATTGCTATGTCGCAGATTTGCGTACGACGAATAGAAGCGGAGTTATAGTTGTTTATATGTGTCAGGCCATGAATCACCATTGACGACCGGATTGCTTTCCACTCGAAACGACCGATGTTTGACGAAACTATGCAAGTTCGTCGCAGATCGGTATAAGGTGGGTCGTTGGGCCGTGTTTTAAGCTACAACTTGCTATTTCGCAGATTCGCATACGACGAATAGAAGCGGAGTTATCGATGTTTATATCTGTGAGGCCATTAACCACCATTGACGACCGGATTGCCTACCACTCGGAACGATCGACGCTTGACGAAACTATGCAAGTTCGTCGCAGATCGGTATAAGGTGGCTCGATGTGTCGTGTTTTAGACTACAAACTGCTATGTCGCAGATTTACGTACGACGAATAGAAGCGGAGTTATAGTTGTTTATATCTGTCAGGCCATGAATCACCATTGACGGCCGGATTGCCTACCACTCGAAACGATCGATGTTTGACGAAACTATGCAAGTTCGTCGCAGATCGGTATAAGGTGGGTCGTTGGGCCGTGTTTTAAGCTACAAGTTGCTGTGTCGCAGATTCGCATATGACGAATAGAAGCGGAGTTATAGTTGTTTTTATGTGTCTGGCCATGAATCACCATTGACGCCTGCATTGCTTTCCACTCGAAACGACCGATGTTTGACGAAACTATGCAAGTTCGTCGCAGATCGGTATAAGGTGGCTCGATGTGTCGTGTTTTAGGCTACAAATTGCTATGTCGCAGATTTGCGTACGACGAATAGAAGCGGAGTTGTAGTTGTTTATATCTGTGAGGTCATGAATCATCATTGACGGCCAGAATGCCTACCACTCGAAACGATCGATGTTTGACGAAACTATGCAAGTTCGTCGCAGATCGGTATAAGGTGGGTCGATGTGTCGTGCTTTAAGCTACAAATTGCTATGTCGCAGATTTGCATACGACGAATAGAAGCGGAGTTATAGTTGTTTATATCTGTGAGGTCATGAATCATCATTGACGGCCGTAATGCCTACCACTCGAAACGATCGATGTTTGACGAAACTATGCAAGTTCGTCGCATATCGGTATAAGGTGGGTCGATGTGTCGTGCTTTAAGCTACAAATTTCTATGCCGCAGATTCGCATACGACGAATAGAAGCGGAGTTATCGATGTTTATATCTGTGAGGCCATGATTCACCATTGACGACAGGATTGCCTACCACTCGGAACGATCGACGTTTGACGAAACTATGCAAGTTCTTCGCAGATCGGTATAAGGTGGGTCGATGTGTCGTGTTTTAACCTACAAATTGCTATGTCGCAGATTCGCATACGACGATTAGAAGCGGAGTTATAGTTGTTTATATGTGTCAGGCCATGAATCACCATTGACGACCGGATTGCTTTCCACTCGAAACGACCGATGTTTGACGAAACTATGCAAGTTCGTCGGAGATCGGTATAAGGTGGGTCGTTGGGCCGTGTTTTAAGCTACAACTTGCTATGTCGCAGATTCGCATACGACGAATAGAAGCGGAGTTATCGATGTTTATATCTGTGAGGCCATTAACCACCATTGACGACCGGATTGCCTACCACTCGGAACGATCGACGCTTGATGAAACTATGCAAGTTCGTCGCAGATCGGTATAAGGTGGCTCGATGTGTCGTGTTTTAGGCTACAAACTGCTATGTCGCAGATTTGCATACGACGAATAGAAGCGGAGTTATAGTTGTTTATATCTGTCAGGCCGTGAATCACCATTGACGGCCGGATTGCCTACCACTCGGAACGATCGACGTTTGCCGAAACTCTGCAAGTTCTTCGCAGATCGGTATAAGGTGGGTCGATGTGCCGTGTTTTAAGCTACAAATTGCTATGTCGCAGATTTGCATACGACGAATAGAAGCGGAGTTATAGTTGTTTATATCTGTCAGGCCGTGAATCACCATTGACGGCCGGATTGCCTACCACTCGGAACGATCGACGTTTGACGAAACTATGCAAGTTCTTCCCAGATCGGTATATGGTAGGTCGATGTGTCGTGCTTTAAGCTACAAATTGCTATGTCGCAGATTTGCATACGACAAATAGAAGCGGAGTTATAGTTGTTTATATCTGTGAGGCCATGAATCACAATTGACGGCAGGATTGCCTACCACTCGGAACGATCGACGTTTGACGAAACTATGCAAGTTCTTCGCAGATCGGTATAAGATGGGTCGATGTGTCGTGTTTTAAGCTACAAATTGCTATGTCGCAGATTCGCGTACTACGAATAGTAGTGGAGTTATAGTTGTTTATATCTGTGAGGCCATGAATCACCATTGGCGGCCGGATTGCCTTCTACTCGAAACGATGGATGTTTGACGAAACTATGCAAGTTCGTCGCAGATTGGTATTAGGTGGGTCGTTGGGCCGTGTTTTAAGCTACAAGTTGCTGTGTCGCAGATTCGCATACGACGAATAGTAGCGGAGTTATCGATGTTTATATCTGTGAGGCCATTAATCACCATTGACGACAGGATTGCCTACCACTCGGAACGATCGACGTTTGACGAAACTATGCAAGTTCGTCGCAGATCGGTATAAGGTGGGTCGATGTGTCGTGTTTTAACCTACAAATTGCTGTGTCGCAGATTCGCATACGACGAATAGAAGCGGAGTTATAGTTGTTTAAATGTGTCAGGCCATGAATCACCATTGACGCCTGGATTGCTTTCCACTCGAAACGACCGATGGTTGACCAAACTATGCAAGTTCGTCGCAGATCGGTATAAAGTGGCTCGATGTGTCGTGTTCTAGGCTACAAATTGCTATGTCGCAGATTTGCATACGACGAATAGAAGCGGAGTTGTAGTTGTTTATATCTGTGAGGTCATGAATCATCATTGACGGCCAGAATGCCTACCACTCGGAACGATCGACGTTTGCCGAAACTCTGCATGTTCTTCGCAGATCGGTATAAGGTGGGTCGATGTGCTGTGTTTTAAGCTACAAATTGCTATGTCGCAGATTTGCATACGACGAATAGAAGCGGAGTTATAGTTGTTTATATCTGTCAGGCCGTGAATCACCATTGACGGCCGGATTGCCTACCACTCGGAACGATCGACGTTTGCCGAAACTATGCAAGTTCTTCGCAGATCGGTATAAGGTGGGTCGATGTGTCGTGTTTTAAGCTACAAATTGCTATGTCGCAGATTCGCATACGACGAATAGAAGTGGAGTTATAGTTGTTTATATCTGTGAGGCCATTAATCACCATTGACGACAGGATTGCCTACCACTCGGAACGATCGACGGTTGACGAAACTATGCAAGTTCTTCGCAGATCGGTGTAAGATGGGTCGATGTGTCGTGTTTTAAGCTACAAATTGCTATGTCGGAGATTCGCATACGGCGAATAGAAGTGGAGTTATAGTTGTTTATATCTGTCAGGCCATGAATCACCATTGACGGCCGGATTGCCTTCCACTCGAAACGAACGATGTTTGACGAAACTATGCAAGTTCGTCGCAGATCGGTATAAGGTGGGTCGTTGGGCCGTGTTTTAAGCTACAAGTTGCTGTGTCGCAGATTCGCATACGACGAATAGAAGCGGAGTTATAGTTGTTTATATGTTTCAGGCCATGAATCACCATTGACGCCTGGATTGCTTTCCACTCGAAACGACCGATGTTTGACGAAACTATGCAAGTTCGTCGCAGATCGGTATAAGGTGGCTCGATGTGTCGTGCTTTAAGCTACAAATTGCTATGTCGCAGATTTGCATACGACGAATAGAAGCGGAGTTATAGTTGTTTATATCTGTGAGGTCATGAATCATCATTGACGGCCGGAATGCCTACCACTCGAAACGATCGATGTTTGACGAAACTATGCAAGTTCGTCGCATATCGGTATAAGGTGGGTCGATGTGTCGTGCTTTAAGCTACAAATTGCTATGTCGCAGATTTGCATACGACGAATAGAAGCGGAGTTATAGTTGTTTATATCTGTGAGGTCATGAATCATCATTGACGGCCGGAATGCCTACCACTCGAAACGATCGATGTTTGACGAAACTATGCAAGTTCTTCGCAGATCGGTATAAGGTGGCTCGATGTGTCGTGTTTTAGGCTTCAAATTGCTATGTCGCAGATTTGCGTACGACGAATAGAAGCGGAGTTATAGTTGTTTATATCTGTCAGGCCATGAATCACCATTGACGGCCGGATTGCCTACCACTCGGAACGATCGACGTTTGCCGAAACTCTGCATGTTCTTCGCAGATCGGTATAAGGTGGGTCGATGTGCCGTGTTTTAAGCTACAAATTGCTATGTAGCAGATTTGCATACGACGAATAGAAGCGGAGTTATAGATGTTTATATCTGTCAGGCCGTGAATCACCATTGACGGCCGGATGCCTACCACTCGGAACGATCGACGTTTGCCGAAACTATGCAAGTTCTTCGCAGGTCGGTATAAGGTGGGTCGATGTGTCGTGTTTTAAGCTACAAATTACTATGTCGCAGATTTGCATACGACGAATAGAGGCGGAGTTATAGTTGTTTATATCTGTGAGGCCATGAATCACAATTGACGGCAGGATTGCCTACCACTCGGAACGATCGACGGTTGACGAAACTATGCAAGTTCTTCGCAGATCGGTATAAGATGGGTCGATGTGTCGTGTTTTAAGCTACAAATTGCTATGTCGCAGATTCGCATACGACGAATAGAAGTGGAGTTATAGTTGTTTATATCTGTCAGGCCATGAATCACCATTGACGGCCGGATTGCCTTCCACTCGAAACGATCGATGTTTGACGAAACTATGCAAGTTCGTCGCAGATCGGTATAAGGTGGGTCGATGTGTCGTGTTTTAACCTACAAATTGCTGTGTCGCAGATTTGCATACGACGAATAGAAGCGGAGTTGTAGTTGTTTATATCTGTGAGGTCATGAATCATTATTGACGGCCAGAATGCCTACCACTCGAAACGATCGATGTTTGACGAAACTATGCAAGTTCGTCGCAGATCGGTATAAGGTGGGTCGATGTGTCGTGCTTTAAGCTACAAATTGCTATGTCGCAGATTTGCATACGACGAATAGAAGCGGAGTTATAGTTGTTTATATCTGTGAGGTCATGAATCATCATTGACGGCCGGAATGCCTACCACTCGAAACGATCGATGTTTGACGAAACTATGCAAGTTCGTCGCATATCGGTATAAGGTGGGTCGATGTGTCGTGCTTTAAGCTACAAATTTCTATGCCGCAGATTCGCATACGACGAATAGAAGCGGAGATATCGATGTTTATATCTGTGAGGCCATGAATCACCATTGACGACAGGATTGCCTACCACTCGGAACGATCGACGTTTGACGAAACTATGCAAGTTCTTCGCAGATCGGTATAAGGTGGGTCGATGTGTCGTGTTTTAACCTACAAATTGCTATGTCGCAGATTCGCATACGACGAATAGAAGCGGAGTTATAGTTGTTTATATGTGTCAGGCCATGAATCACCATTGACGACCGGATTGCTTTCCACTCGAAACGACCGATGTTTGACGAAACTATGCAAGTTCGTCGGAGATCGGTATAAGGTGGGTCGTTGGGCCGTGTTTTAAGCTACAACTTGCTATGTCGCATATTCGCATACGACGAATAGAAGCGGAGTTATCAATGTTTATATCTGTGAGGCCATTAACCACCATTGACGACCGGATTGCCTACCACTCGGAACGATCGACGCTTGACGAAACTATGCAAGTTCGTCGCAGATCGGTATAAGGTGGCTCGATGTGTCGTGTTTTAGGCTACAAACTGCTATGTCGCAGATTTGCGTAAGACGAATAGAAGCGGAGTTATAGTTGTTTATATCTGTCAGGCCATGAATCACCATTGACGGCCGGATTGCCTACCACTCGGAACGATCGACGTTTGCCGAAACTCTGCAAGTTCTTCGCAGATCGGTATAAGGTGGGTCGATGTGCCGTGTTTTAAGCTACAAATTGCTATGTCGCAGATTTGCATACGACGAATAGATGCGGAGTTATAGTTGTTTATATCTGTGAGGTCATGAATCATCATTGACGGCCGGAAAGCCTACCACTCGAAACGATCGATGTTTGACGAAACTATGCAAGTTCGTCGCAGTTCGGTATAAGGTGGGTCGATGTATCGTGCTTTAAGCTACAAATTGCTATGTCGCAGATTTGCATACGACGAATAGAGGCGGAGTTATAGTTGTTTATATCTGTGAGGCCATGAATCACCATTGACGACAGGATTGCCTACCACTCGGAACGATCGACGTTTGACGAAACTATGCAAGTTCTTCGCAGATCGGTATAAGATGGGTCGATGTGTCGTGTTTTAAGCTACAAATTGCTATGTCGCAGATTCGCGTACTACGAATAGTAGTGGAGTTATAGTTGTTTATATCTGTGAGGCCATGAATCACCATTGGCGGCCGGATTGCCTTCTACTCGAAACGATGGATGTTTGACGAAACTATGCAAGTTCGTCGCAGATTGGTATTAGGTGGGTCGTTGGGCCGTGTTTTAAGCTACAAGTTGCTGTGTCGCAGATTCGCATACGACGAATAGAAGCGGAGTTATCGATGTTTATATCTGTGAGGCCATTAATCACCATTGACGACAGGATTGCCTACCACTCGGAACGATCGACGTTTGACGAAACTATGCAAGTTCGTCGCAGATCGGTATAAGGTGGGTCGATGTGTCGTGTTTTAACCTACAAATTGCTGTGTCGCAGATTCGCATACGACGAATAGAAGCGGAGTTATAGTTGTTTAAATGTGTCAGGCCATGAATCACCATTGACGCCTGGATTGCTTTCCACTCGAAACGACCGATGGTTGACCAAACTATGCAAGTTCGTCGCAGATCGGTATAAAGTGGCTCGATGTGTCGTGTTCTAGGCTACAAATTGCTATGTCGCAGATTTGCATACGACGAATAGAAGCTGAGTTGTAGTTGTTTATATCTGTGAGGTCATGAATCATCATTGACGGCCAGAATGCCTACCACTCGGAACGATCGACGTTTGCCGAAACTCTGCATGTTCTTCGCAGATCGGTATAAGGTGGGTCGATGTGCTGTGTTTTAAGCTACAAATTGCTATGTCGCAGATTTGCATACGACGAATAGAAGCGGAGTTATAGTTGTTTATATCTGTCAGGCCGTGAATCACCATTGACGGCCGGATTGCCTACCACTCGGAACGATCGACGTTTGCCGAAACTATGCAAGTTCTTCGCAGATCGGTATAAGGTGGGTCGATGTGTCGTGTTTTAAGCTACAAATTGCTATGTCGCAGATTTGCATACGACAAATAGAAGCGGAGTTATAGTTGTTTATATCTGTGAGGCCATGAATCACAATTGACGGCAGCATTGCCTACCACTCGGAACGATCGACGGTTGACGAAACTATGCAAGTTCTTTGCAGATCGGTATAAGATGGGTCGATGTGTCGTGTTTTAAGCTACAAATTGCTATGTCGCAGATTCGCATACGACGAATAGAAGTGGAATTATAGTTGTTTATATCTGTCAGGCCATGAATCACCATTGACGGCCGGATTGCCTTCCACTCGAAACGATCGATGTTTGACGAAACTATGCAAGTTCGTCGCAGATCGGTATAAGGTGGGTCGATGTGTCGTGTTTTAACCTACAAATTGCTGTGTCGCAGATTCGCATACGACGAATAGAAGTGGAGTTATAGTTGTTTATATCTGTGAGGCCATTAATCACCATTGACGACAGGATTGCCTACCACTCGGAACGATCGACGGTTGACGAAACTATGCAAGTTCTTCGCAGATCGGTGTAAGATGGGTCGATGTGTCGTGTTTTAAGCTGCAAATTGCTATGTCGGAGATTCGCATACGGCGAATAGAAGTGGAGTTATAGTTGTTTATATCTGTCAGGCCATGAATCACCATTGACGGCCGGATTGCCTTCCACTCGAAACGAACGATGTTTGACGAAACTATGCAAGTTCGTCGCAGATCGGTATAAGGTGGGTCGTTGGGCCGTGTTTTAAGCTACAAGTTGCTGTGTCGCAGATTCGCATACGACGAATAGAAGCGGAGTTATAGTTGTTTATATGTTTCAGGCCATGAATCACCATTGACGCCTGGATTGCTTTCCACTCGAAACGACCGATGTTTGACGAAACTATGCAAGTTCGTCGCAGATCGGTATAAGGTGGCTCGATGTGTCGTGCTTTAAGCTACAAATTGCTATGTCGCAGATTTGCATACGACGAATAGAAGCGGAGTTATAGTTGTTTATATCTGTGAGGTCATGAATCATCATTGACGGCCGGAATGCCTACCACTCGAAACGATCGATGTTTGACGAAACTATGCAAGTTCGTCGCATATCGGTATAAGGTGGGTCGATGTGTCGTGCTTTAAGCTACAAATTGCTATGTCGCAGATTTGCATACGACGAATAGAAGCGGAGTTATAGTTGTTTATATCTGTGAGGTCATGAATCATCATTGACGGCCGGAATGCCTACCACTCGAAACGATCGATGTTTGACGGAACTATGCAAGTTCGTCGCAGATCGGTATAAGGTGGGTCGATGTGTCGTGCTTTAAGCTACAAATTGCTATGTCGCAGATTCGCATACGACGATTAGAAGCGGAGTTATCGATGTTTATATCTGTGAGGCCATGAATCACCATCGACGGCCGGATTGCCTACCACTCGGAACGATCGACGTTTGACGAAACTATGCAAGTTCTTCGCAGATCGGTATAAGGTGGCTCGATGTGTCGTGTTTTAGGCCACAAATTGCTATGTCGCAGATTTGCGTACGACGAATAGAAGCGGAGTTATAGTTGTTTATATCTGTCAGGCCATTAATCACCATTGACGACAGGATTGCCTACCACTCGGAACGATCGACGTTTGACGAAACTATGCAAGTTCGTCGCAGATCGGTATAAGGTGGGTCGATGTGTCGTGTTTTAACCTACAAATTGCTGTGTCGCAGATTCGCATACGACGAATAGAAGCGGAGTTATAGTTGTTTAAATGTGTCAGGCCATGAATCACCATTGACGCCTGGATTGCTTTCCACTCGAAACGACCGATGGTTGACCAAACTATGCAAGTTCGTCGCAGATCGGTATAAAGTGGCTCGATGTGTCGTGTTCTAGGCTACAAATTGCTATGTCGCAGATTTGCATACGACGAATAGAAGCGGAGTTGTAGTTGTTTATATCTGTGAGGTCATGAATCATCATTGACGGCCAGAATGCCTACCACTCGGAACGATCGACGTTTGCCGAAACTCTGCATGTTCTTCGCAGATCGGTATAAGGTGGGTCGATGTGCTGTGTTTTAAGCTACAAATTGCTATGTCGCAGATTTGCATACGACGAATAGAAGCGGAGTTATAGTTGTTTATATCTGTCAGGCCGTGAATCACCATTGACGGCCGGATTGCCTACCACTCGGAACGATCGACGTTTGCCGAAACTATGCAAGTTCTTCGCAGATCGGTATAAGGTGGGTCGATGTGTCGTGTTTTAAGCTACAAATTGCTATGTCGCAGATTTGCATACGACAAATAGAAGCGGAGTTATAGTTGTTTATATCTGTGAGGCCATGAATCACAATTGACGGCAGCATTGCCTACCACTCGGAACGATCGACGGTTGACGAAACTATGCAAGTTCTTTGCAGATCGGTATAAGATGGGTCGATGTGTCGTGTTTTAAGCTACAAATTGCTATGTCGCAGATTCGCATACGACGAATAGAAGTGGAATTATAGTTGTTTATATCTGTCAGGCCATGAATCACCATTGACGGCCGGATTGCCTTCCACTCGAAACGATCGATGTTTGACGAAACTATGCAAGTTCGTCGCAGATCGGTATAAGGTGGGTCGATGTGTCGTGTTTTAACCTACAAATTGCTGTGTCGCAGATTCGCATACGACGAATAGAAGTGGAGTTATAGTTGTTTATATCTGTGAGGCCATTAATCACCATTGACGACAGGATTGCCTACCACTCGGAACGATCGACGGTTGACGAAACTATGCAAGTTCTTCGCAGATCGGTGTAAGATGGGTCGATGTGTCGTGTTTTAAGCTGCAAATTGCTATGTCGGAGATTCGCATACGGCGAATAGAAGTGGAGTTATAGTTGTTTATATCTGTCAGGCCATGAATCACCATTGACGGCCGGATTGCCTTCCACTCGAAACGAACGATGTTTGACGAAACTATGCAAGTTCGTCGCAGATCGGTATAAGGTGGGTCGTTGGGCCGTGTTTTAAGCTACAAGTTGCTGTGTCGCAGATTCGCATACGACGAATAGAAGCGGAGTTATAGTTGTTTATATGTTTCAGGCCATGAATCACCATTGACGCCTGGATTGCTTTCCACTCGAAACGACCGATGTTTGACGAAACTATGCAAGTTCGTCGCAGATCGGTATAAGGTGGCTCGATGTGTCGTGCTTTAAGCTACAAATTGCTATGTCGCAGATTTGCATACGACGAATAGAAGCGGAGTTATAGTTGTTTATATCTGTGAGGTCATGAATTATCATTGACGGCCGGAATGCCTACCACTCGAAACGATCGATGTTTGACGAAACTATGCAAGTTCGTCGCATATCGGTATAAGGTGGGTCGATGTGTCGTGCTTTAAGCTACAAATTGCTATGTCGCAGATTTGCATACGACGAATAGAAGCGGAGTTATAGTTGTTTATATCTGTGAGGTCATGAATCATCATTGACGGCCGGAATGCCTACCACTCGAAACGATCGATGTTTGACGGAACTATGCAAGTTCGTCGCAGATCGGTATAAGGTGGGTCGATGTGTCGTGCTTTAAGCTACAAATTGCTATGTCGCAGATTCGCATACGACGATTAGAAGCGGAGTTATCGATGTTTATATCTGTGAGGCCATGAATCACCATCGACGGCCGGATTGCCTACCACTCGGAACGATCGACGTTTGACGAAACTATGCAAGTTCTTCGCAGATCGGTATAAGGTGGCTCGATGTGTCGTGTTTTAGGCCACAAATTGCTATGTCGCAGATTTGCGTACGACGAATAGAAGCGGAGTTATAGTTGTTTATATCTGTCAGGCCATGAATCACCATTGACGGCCGGATTGCCTACCACTCGGAACGATCGACGTTTGCCGAAACTCTGCATGTTCTTCGCAGATCAGTATAAGGTGGGTCGATGTGCCGTGTTTTAAGCTACAAATTGCTATGTCGCAGATTTGCATACGACGAATAGAAGCGGAGTTATAGTTGTTTATATCTGTGAGGCCATGAATCACCATAGACGGCAGGATTGCCTAACACTCGGAACGATCGACGGTTGACGAAACTATGCAAGTTCTTCGCAGATCGGTATAAGATGGGTCGATGTGTCGTGTTTTAAGCTACAAATTGCTATGTCGCAGATTCGCATACGACGAATAGAAGTGGAATTATAGTTGTTTATATCTGTCAGGCCATGAATCACCATTGACGGCCGGATTGCCTTCCACTCGAAACGATCGATGTTTGACGAAACTATGCAAGTTCGTCGCAGATCGGTATAAGGTGGGTCGATGTGTCGTGTTTTAACCTACAAATTGCTGTGTCGCAGATTCGCATACGACGAATAGAAGTGGAGTTATAGTTGTTTATATCTGTCAGGCCATGAATCACCATTGACGGCCGGATTGCCTTCCACTCGAAACGATCGATGTTTGACGAAACTATGCAAGTTCGTCGCAGATCGGTATAAGGTGGGACGATGTGTCGTGTTTTAACCTACAAATTGCTGTGTCGCAGATTCGCATACGACGAATAGAAGTGGAGTTATAGTTGTTTATATGTGTCAGGCCATGAATCACCATTGACGACCGGATTGCTTTCCACTCGAAACGACCGATGTTTGACGAAACTATGCAAGTTCGTCGGAGATCGGTATAAGGTGGGTCGTTGGGCCGTGTTTTAAGCTACAACTTGCTATGTCGCATATTCGCATACGACGAATAGAAGCGGAGTTATCGATGTTTATATCTGTGAGGCCATTAACCACCATTGACGACCGGATTGCCTACCACTCGGAACGATCGACGCTTGACGAAACTATGCAAGTTCGTCGCAGATCGGTATAAGGTGGCTCGATGTGTCGTGTTTTAGGCTACAAACTGCTATGTCGCAGATTTGCGTAAGACGAATAGAAGCGGAGTTATAGTTGTTTATATCTGTCAGGCCATGAATCACCATTGACGGCCGGATTGCCTACCACTCGGAACGATCGACGTTTGCCGAAACTCTGCAAGTTCTTCGCAGATCGGTATAAGGTGGGTCGATGTGCCGTGTTTTAAGCTACAAATTGCTATGTCGCAGATTTGCATACGACGAATAGATGCGGAGTTATAGTTGTTTATATCTGTGAGGTCATGAATCATCATTGACGGCCGGAAAGCCTACCACTCGAAACGATCGATGTTTGACGAAACTATGCAAGTTCGTCGCAGTTCGGTATAAGGTGTGTCGATGTATCGTGCTTTAAGCTACAAATTGCTATGTCGCAGATTTGCATACGACGAATAGAGGCGGAGTTATAGTTGTTTATATCTGTGAGGCCATGAATCACCATTGACGACAGGATTGCCTACCACTCGGAACGATCGACGTTTGACGAAACTATGCAAGTTCTTCGCAGATCGGTATAAGATGGGTCGATGTGTCGTGTTTTAAGCTACAAATTGCTATGTCGCAGATTCGCGTACTACGAATAGTAGTGGAGTTATAGTTGTTTATATCTGTGAGGCCATGAATCACCATTGGCGGCCGGATTGCCTTCTACTCGAAACGATGGATGTTTGACGAAACTATGCAAGTTCGTCGCAGATTGGTATTAGGTGGGTCGTTGGGCCGTGTTTTAAGCTACAAGTTGCTGTGTCGCAGATTCGCATACGACGAATAGAAGCGGAGTTATCGATGTTTATATCTGTGAGGCCATTAATCACCATTGACGACAGGATTGCCTACCACTCGGAACGATCGACGTTTGACGAAACTATGCAAGTTCGTCGCAGATCGGTATAAGGTGGGTCGATGTGTCGTGTTTTAACCTACAAATTGCTGTGTCGCAGATTCGCATACGACGAATAGAAGCGGAGTTATAGTTGTTTAAATGTGTCAGGCCATGAATCACCATTGACGCATGGATTGCTTTCCACTCGAAACGACCGATGGTTGACCAAACTATGCAAGTTCGTCGCAGATCGGTATAAAGTGGCTCGATGTGTCGTGTTCTAGGCTACAAATTGCTATGTCGCAGATTTGCATACGACGAATAGAAGCGGAGTTGTAGTTGTTTATATCTGTGAGGTCATGAATCATCATTGACGGCCAGAATGCCTACCACTCGGAACGATCGACGTTTGCCGAAACTCTGCATGTTCTTCGCAGATCGGTATAAGGTGGGTCGATGTGCTGTGTTTTAAGCTACAAATTGCTATGTCGCAGATTTGCATACGACGAATAGAAGCGGAGTTATAGTTGTTTATATCTGTCAGGCCGTGAATCACCATTGACGGCCGGATTGCCTACCACTCGGAACGATCGACGTTTGCCGAAACTATGCAAGTTCTTCGCAGATCGGTATAAGGTGGGTCGATGTGTCGTGTTTTAAGCTACAAATTGCTATGTCGCAGATTTGCATACGACAAATAGAAGCGGAGTTATAGTTGTTTATATCTGTGAGGCCATGAATCACAATTGACGGCAGCATTGCCTACCACTCGGAACGATCGACGGTTGACGAAACTATGCAAGTTCTTTGCAGATCGGTATAAGATGGGTCGATGTGTCGTGTTTTAAGCTACAAATTGCTATGTCGCAGATTCGCATACGACGAATAGAAGTGGAATTATAGTTGTTTATATCTGTCAGGCCATGAATCACCATTGACGGCCGGATTGCCTTCCACTCGAAACGATCGATGTTTGACGAAACTATGCAAGTTCGTCGCAGATCGGTATAAGGTGGGTCGATGTGTCGTGTTTTAACCTACAAATTGCTGTGTCGCAGATTCGCATACGACGAATAGAAGTGGAGTTATAGTTGTTTATATCTGTGAGGCCATTAATCACCATTGACGACAGGATTGCCTACCACTCGGAACGATCGACGGTTGACGAAACTATGCAAGTTCTTCGCAGATCGGTGTAAGATGGGTCGATGTGTCGTGTTTTAAGCTGCAAATTGCTATGTCGGAGATTCGCATACGGCGAATAGAAGTGGAGTTATAGTTGTTTATATCTGTCAGGCCATGAATCACCATTGACGGCCGGATTGCCTTCCACTCGAAACGAACGATGTTTGACGAAACTATGCAAGTTCGTCGCAGATCGGTATAAGGTGGGTCGTTGGGCCGTGTTTTAAGCTACAAGTTGCTGTGTCGCAGATTCGCATACGACGAATAGAAGCGGAGTTATAGTTGTTTATATGTTTCAGGCCATGAATCACCATTGACGCCTGGATTGCTTTCCACTCGAAACGACCGATGTTTGACGAAACTATGCAAGTTCGTCGCAGATCGGTATAAGGTGGCTCGATGTGTCGTGCTTTAAGCTACAAATTGCTATGTCGCAGATTTGCATACGACGAATAGAAGCGGAGTTATAGTTGTTTATATCTGTGAGGTCATGAATCATCATTGACGGCCGGAATGCCTACCACTCGAAACGATCGATGTTTGACGAAACTATGCAAGTTCGTCGCATATCGGTATAAGGTGGGTCGATGTGTCGTGCTTTAAGCTACAAATTGCTATGTCGCAGATTTGCATACGACGAATAGAAGCGGAGTTATAGTTGTTTATATCTGTGAGGTCATGAATCATCATTGACGGCCGGAATGCCTACCACTCGAAACGATCGATGTTTGACGGAACTATGCAAGTTCGTCGCAGATCGGTATAAGGTGGGTCGATGTGTCGTGCTTTAAGCTACAAATTGCTATGTCGCAGATTCGCATACGACGATTAGAAGCGGAGTTATCGATGTTTATATCTGTGAGGCCATGAATCACCATCGACGGCCGGATTGCCTACCACTCGGAACGATCGACGTTTGACGAAACTATGCAAGTTCTTCGCAGATCGGTATAAGGTGGCTCGATGTGTCGTGTTTTAGGCTACAAATTGCTATGTCGCAGATTTGCGTACGACGAATAGAAGCGGAGTTATAGTTGTTTATATCTGTCAGGCCATTAATCACCATTGACGACAGGATTGCCTACCACTCGGAACGATCGACGTTTGACGAAACTATGCAAGTTCGTCGCAGATCGGTATAAGGTGGGTCGATGTGTCGTGTTTTAACCTACAAATTGCTGTGTCGCAGATTCGCATACGACGAATAGAAGCGGAGTTATAGTTGTTTAAATGTGTCAGGCCATGAATCACCATTGACGCCTGGATTGCTTTCCACTCGAAACGACCGATGGTTGACCAAACTATGCAAGTTCGTCGCAGATCGGTATAAAGTGGCTCGATGTGTCGTGTTCTAGGCTACAAATTGCTATGTCGCAGATTTGCATACGACGAATAGAAGCGGAGTTGTAGTTGTTTATATCTGTGAGGTCATGAATCATCATTGACGGCCAGAATGCCTACCACTCGGAACGATCGACGTTTGCCGAAACTCTGCATGTTCTTCGCAGATCGGTATAAGGTGGGTCGATGTGCTGTGTTTTAAGCTACAAATTGCTATGTCGCAGATTTGCATACGACGAATAGAAGCGGAGTTATAGTTGTTTATATCTGTCAGGCCGTGAATCACCATTGACGGCCGGATTGCCTACCACTCGGAACGATCGACGTTTGCCGAAACTATGCAAGTTCTTCGCAGATCGGTATAAGGTGGGTCGATGTGTCGTGTTTTAAGCTACAAATTGCTATGTCGCAGATTTGCATACGACAAATAGAAGCGGAGTTATAGTTGTTTATATCTGTGAGGCCATGAATCACAATTGACGGCAGCATTGCCTACCACTCGGAACGATCGACGGTTGACGAAACTATGCAAGTTCTTTGCAGATCGGTATAAGATGGGTCGATGTGTCGTGTTTTAAGCTACAAATTGCTATGTCGCAGATTCGCATACGACGAATAGAAGTGGAATTATAGTTGTTTATATCTGTCAGGCCATGAATCACCATTGACGGCCGGATTGCCTTCCACTCGAAACGATCGATGTTTGACGAAACTATGCAAGTTCGTCGCAGATCGGTATAAGGTGGGTCGATGTGTCGTGTTTTAACCTACAAATTGCTGTGTCGCAGATTCGCATACGACGAATAGAAGTGGAGTTATAGTTGTTTATATCTGTGAGGCCATTAATCACCATTGACGACAGGATTGCCTACCACTCGGAACGATCGACGGTTGACGAAACTATGCAAGTTCTTCGCAGATCGGTGTAAGATGGGTCGATGTGTCGTGTTTTAAGCTGCAAATTGCTATGTCGGAGATTCGCATACGGCGAATAGAAGTGGAGTTATAGTTGTTTATATCTGTCAGGCCATGAATCACCATTGACGGCCGGATTGCCTTCCACTCGAAACGAACGATGTTTGACGAAACTATGCAAGTTCGTCGCAGATCGGTATAAGGTGGGTCGTTGGGCCGTGTTTTAAGCTACAAGTTGCTGTGTCGCAGATTCGCATACGACGAATAGAAGCGGAGTTATAGTTGTTTATATGTTTCAGGCCATGAATCACCATTGACGCCTGGATTGCTTTCCACTCGAAACGACCGATGTTTGACGAAACTATGCAAGTTCGTCGCAGATCGGTATAAGGTGGCTCGATGTGTCGTGCTTTAAGCTACAAATTGCTATGTCGCAGATTTGCATACGACGAATAGAAGCGGAGTTATAGTTGTTTATATCTGTGAGGTCATGAATTATCATTGACGGCCGGAATGCCTACCACTCGAAACGATCGATGTTTGACGAAACTATGCAAGTTCGTCGCATATCGGTATAAGGTGGGTCGATGTGTCGTGCTTTAAGCTACAAATTGCTATGTCGCAGATTTGCATACGACGAATAGAAGCGGAGTTATAGTTGTTTATATCTGTGAGGTCATGAATCATCATTGACGGCCGGAATGCCTACCACTCGAAACGATCGATGTTTGACGGAACTATGCAAGTTCGTCGCAGATCGGTATAAGGTGGGTCGATGTGTCGTGCTTTAAGCTACAAATTGCTATGTCGCAGATTCGCATACGACGATTAGAAGCGGAGTTATCGATGTTTATATCTGTGAGGCCATGAATCACCATCGACGGCCGGATTGCCTACCACTCGGAACGATCGACGTTTGACGAAACTATGCAAGTTCTTCGCAGATCGGTATAAGGTGGCTCGATGTGTCGTGTTTTAGGCCACAAATTGCTATGTCGCAGATTTGCGTACGACGAATAGAAGCGGAGTTATAGTTGTTTATATCTGTCAGGCCATGAATCACCATTGACGGCCGGATTGCCTACCACTCGGAACGATCGACGTTTGCCGAAACTCTGCATGTTCTTCGCAGATCAGTATAAGGTGGGTCGATGTGCCGTGTTTTAAGCTACAAATTGCTATGTCGCAGATTTGCATACGACGAATAGAAGCGGAGTTATAGTTGTTTATATCTGTGAGGCCATGAATCACAATTGACGGCAGGATTGCCTAACACTCGGAACGATCGACGGTTGACGAAACTATGCAAGTTCTTCGCAGATCGGTATAAGATGGGTCGATGTGTCGTGTTTTAAGCTACAAATTGCTATGTCGCAGATTCGCATACGACGAATAGAAGTGGAATTATAGTTGTTTATATCTGTCAGGCCATGAATCACCATTGACGGCCGGATTGCCTTCCACTCGAAACGATCGATGTTTGACGAAACTATGCAAGTTCGTCGCAGATCGGTATAAGGTGGGTCGATGTGTCGTGTTTTAACCTACAAATTGCTGTGTCGCAGATTCGCATACGACGAATAGAAGTGGAGTTATAGTTGTTTATATCTGTCAGGCCATGAATCACCATTGACGGCCGGATTGCCTTCCACTCGAAACGATCGATGTTTGACGAAACTATGCAAGTTCGTCGCAGATCGGTATAAGGTGGGACGATGTGTCGTGTTTTAACCTACAAATTGCTGTGTCGCAGATTCGCATACGACGAATAGAAGTGGAGTTATAGTTGTTTATATCTGTGAGGCCATTAATCACCATTGACGACAGGATTGCCTTCCACTCGAACGATCGATGTTTGACGAAACTATGCAAGTTCGTCGCAGATCGGTATAAGGTGGGTCGTTGGGCCGTGTTTTAAGCTACAAGTTGCTGTGTCGCAGATTCGCATACGACGAATAGAAGCGGAGTTATAGTTGTTTATATGTTTCAGGCCATGAATCACCATTGACGCCTGGATTGCTTTCCACTCGAAACGACCGATGTTTGACGAAACTATGCAAGTTCGTCGCAGATCGGTATAAGGTGGCTCGATGTGTCGTGTTTTAAGCTACAAGTTGCTATGTCGCAGATTTGCATACGACGAATAGAAGCGGAGTTATCGATGTTTATATCTGTGAGGCCGTTAATCACCATTGACGACAGGATTGCCTACCACTCGGAACGATCGATGTTTGACGAAACTATGCAAGTTCGTCGCAGATCGGTATAAGGTGGCTCGATGTGTCGTGTTTTAGGCTACAAATTGCTATGCCGCAGATTCGCATACGACGATTAGAAGCGGAGTTATCGATGTTTATATCTGTGAGGCCATGAATCACCATCGACGGCCGGATTGCCTACCACTCGGAACGATCGACGTTTGACGAAACTATGCAAGTTCTTCGCAGATCGGTACAAGGTGGCTCGATGTGTCGTGTTTTAGGCTACAAATTGCTATGTCGCAGATTTGCGTACGACGAATAGAAGCGGAGTTATAGTTGTTTATATGTGTCAGGCCATGAATCACCATTGACGACCGGATTGCTTTCCACTCGAAACGACCGATGTTTGACGAAACTATGCAAGTTCGTCGCAGATCGGTATAAGGTGGGTCGTTGGGCCGTGTTTTAAGCTACAACTTGCTATTTCGCAGATTCGCATACGACGAATAGAAGCGGAGTTATCGATGTTTATATCTGTGAGGCCATTAACCACCATTGACGACCGGATTGCCTACCACTCGGAACGATCGACGCTTGACGAAACTATGCAAGTTTGTCGCAGATCGGTATAAGGTGGCTCGATGTGTCGTGTTTTAGACTACAAACTGCTATGTCGCAGATTTACGTACGACGAATAGAAGCGGAGTTATAGTTGTTTATATCTGTCAGGCCATGAATCACCATTGACGGCCGGATTGCCTACCACTCGAAACGATCGATGTTTGACGAAACTATGCAAGTTCGTCGCAGATCGGTATAAGGTGGGTCGTTGGGCCGTGTTTTAAGCTACAAGTTGCTGTGTCGCAGATTCGCATATGACGAATAGAAGCGGAGTTATAGTTGTTTTTATGTGTCTGGCCATGAATCACCATTGACGCCTGCATTGCTTTCCACTCGAAACGACCGATGTTTGACGAAACTATGCAAGTTCGTCGCAGATCGGTATAAGGTGGCTCGATGTGTCGTGTTTTAGGCTACAAATTGCTATGTCGCAGATTTGCGTACGACGAATAGAAGCGGAGTTGTAGTTGTTTATATCTGTGAGGTCATGAATCATCATTGACGGCCAGAATGCCTACCACTCGAAACGATCGATGTTTGACGAAACTATGCAAGTTCGTCGCAGATCGGTATAAGGTGGGTCGATGTGTCGTGCTTTAAGCTACAAATTGCTATGTCGCAGATTTGCATACGACGAATAGAAGCGGAGTTATAGTTGTTTATATCTGTGAGGTCATGAATCATCATTGACGGCCGTAATGCCTACCACTCGAAACGATCGATGTTTGACGAAACTATGCAAGTTCGTCGCATATCGGTATAAGGTGGGTCGATGTGTCGTGCTTTAAGCTACAAATTTCTATGCCGCAGATTCGCATACGACGAATAGAAGCGGAGTTATCGATGTTTATATCTGTGAGGCCATGAATCACCATTGACGACAGGATGGCCTACCACTCGGAACGATCGACGTTTGACGAAACTATGCAAGTTCTTCGCAGATCGGTATAAGGTGGGTCGATGTGTCGTGTTTTAACCTACAAATTGCTATGTCGCAGATTCGCATACGACGAATAGAAGCGGAGTTATAGTTGTTTATATGTGTCAGGCCATGAATCACCATTGACGACCGGATTGCTTTCCACTCGAAACGACCGATGTTTGACGAAACTATGCAAGTTCGTCGGAGATCGGTATAAGGTGGGTCGTTGGGCCGTGTTTTAAGCTACAACTTGCTATGTCGCAGATTCGCATACGACGAATAGAAGCGGAGTTATCGATGTTTATATCTGTGAGGCCATTAACCACCATTGACGACCGGATTGCCTACCACTCGGAACGATCGACGCTTGACGAAACTATGCAAGTTCGTCGCAGATCGGTATAAGGTGGCTCGATGTGTCGTGTTTTAGGCTACAAACTGCTATGTCGCAGATTTGCATACGACGAATAGAAGCGGAGTTATAGTTGTTTATATCTGTCAGGCCGTGAATCACCATTGACGGCCGGATTGCCTACCACTCGGAACGATCGACGTTTGCCGAAACTCTGCAAGTTCTTCGCAGATCGGTATAAGGTGGGTCGATGTGCCGTGTTTTAAGCTACAAATTGCTATGTCGCAGATTTGCATACGACGAATAGAAGCGGAGTTATAGTTGTTTATATCTGTCAGGCCGTGAATCACAATTGACGGCAGGATTGCCTACCACTCGGAACGATCGACGGTTGACGAAACTATGCAAGTTCTTCGCAGATCGGTATAAGATGGGTCGATGTGTCGTGTTTTAAGCTACAAATTGCTATGTCGCAGATTCGCATACGACGAATAGAAGTGGAATTATAGTTGTTTATATCTGTCAGGCCATGAATCACCATTGACGGCCGGATTGCCTTCCACTCGAAACGATCGATGTTTGACGAAACTATGCAAGTTCGTCGCAGATCGGTATAAGGTGGGTCGATGTGTCGTGTTTTAACCTACAAATTGCTGTGTCGCAGATTCGCATACGACGAATAGAAGTGGAGTTATAGCTGTTTATATCTGTGAGGCCATTAATCACCATTGACGACAGGATTGCCTACCACTCGGAACGATCGACGGTTGACGAAACTATGCAAGTTCTTCGCAGATCGGTGTAAGATGGGTCGATGTGTCGTGTTTTAAGCTACAAATTGCTATGTCGGAGATTCGCATACGGCGAATAGAAGTGGAGTTATAGTTGTTTATATCTCTCAGGCCATGAATCACCATTGACGGCCTGATTGCCTTCCACTCGAAACGAACGATGTTTGACGAAACTATGCAAGTTCGTCGCAGATCGGTATAAGGTGGGTCGTTGGGCCGTGTTTTAAGCTACAAGTTGCTGTGTCGCAGATTCGCATACGACGAATAGAAGCGGAGTTATAGTTGTTTATATGTTTCAGGCCATGAATCACCATTGACGCCTGGATTGCTTTCCACTCGAAACGACCGATGTTTGACGAAACTATGCAAGTTCGTCGCAGATCGGTATAAGGTGGCTCGATGTGTCGTGCTTTAAGCTACAAATTGCTATGTCGCAGATTTGCATACGACGAATAGAAGCGGAGTTATAGTTGTTTATATCTGTGAGGCCATGAATCACAATTGACGGCAGGATTGCCTACCACTCGGAACGATCGACGGTTGACGAAACTATGCAAGTTCTTCGCAGATCGGTATAAGACGGGTCGATGTGTCGTGTTTTAAGCTACAAATTGCTATGTCGCAGATTCGCATACGACGAATAGAAGTGGAATTATAGTTGTTTATATCTGTCAGGCCATGAATCACCATTGACGGCCGGATTGCCTTCCACTCGAAACGATCGATGTTTGACGAAACTATGCAAGTTCGTCGCAGATCGGTATAAGGTGGGTCGATGTGTCGTGCTTTAAGCTACAAATTGCTATGTCGCAGATTTGCATACGACGAATAGAGGCGGAGTTATAGTTGTTTATATCTGTGAGGCCATGAGTCACCATTGACGACAGGATTGCCTACCACTCGGAACGATCGACGTTTGACGAAACTATGCAAGTTATTCGCAGATCGGTATAAGATGGGTCGATGTGTCGTGTTTTAAGCTACAAATTGCTATGTCGCAGATTCGCGTACTACGAATAGTAGTGGAGTTATAGTTGTTTATATCTGTGAGGCCATGAATCACCATTGACGGCCGGATTGCCTTCTACTCGAAACGATGGATGTTTGACGAAACTATGCAAGTTCGTCGCAGATTGGTATTAGGTGGGTCGTTGGGCCGTGTTTTAAGCTACAAGTTGCTGTGTCGCAGATTCGCATACGACGAATAGAAGCGGAGTTATAGTTGTTTAAATGTGTCAGGCCATGAATCACCATTGACGCCTGGATTGCTTTCCACTCGAAACGACCGATGGTTGACGAAACTATGCAAGTTCGTCGCAGATCGGTATAAAGTGGCTCGATGTGTCGTGTTCTAGGCTACAAATTGCTATGTCGCAGATTTGCATACGACGAATAGAAGCGGAGTTATAGTTGTTTATATCTGTCAGGCCGTGAATCACCATTGACGGCCGGATTGCCTACCACTCGGAACGATCGACGTTTGCCGAAACTATGCAAGTTCTTCGCAGATCGGTATAAAGTGGCTCGATGTGTCGTGTTCTAGGCTACAAATTGCTATGTCGCAGATTTGCATACGACGAATAGAAGCGGAGTTATAGTTGTTTATATCTGTCAGGCCGTGAATCACCATTGACGGCCGGATTGCCTACCACTCGGAACGATCGACGTTTGCCGAAACTATGCAAGTTCTTCGCAGATCGGTATAAGGTGGGTCGATGTGTCGTGTTTTAACCTACAAATTGCTATGTCGCAGATTTGCATACGACGAATAGAAGCGGAGTTATAGTTGTTTATATCTGTGAGGCCATGAATCACAATTGACGGCAGGATTGCCTACCACTCGGAACGATCGACGGTTGACGAAACTATGCAAGTTCTTCGCAGATCGGTATAAGATGGGTCGATGTGTCGTGTTTTAAGCTACAAATTGCTATGTCGCAGATTCGCATACGACGAATAGAAGTGGAATTATAGTTGTTTATATCTGTCAGGCCATGAATCACCATTGACGGCCGGATTGCCTTCCACTCGAAACGATCGATGTTTGACGAAACTATGCAAGTTCGTCGCAGATCGGTATAAGGTGGGTCGATGTGTCGTGTTTTAACCTACAAATTGCTGTGTCGCAGATTCGCATACGACGAATAGAAGCGGAGTTATCGATGTTTATATCTGTGCGGCCATGAATCACCATTGACGACAGGATTGCCTACCACTCGGAACGATCGACGTTTGACGAAACTATGCAAGTTCTTCGCAGATCGGTATAAGGTGGGTCGATGTGTCGTGTTTTAACCTACAAATTGCTATGTCGCAGATTCGCATACGACGAATAGAAGCGGAGTTATCGATGTTTATATCTGTGAGGCCATGAATCACCATCGACGGCCGGATTGCCTACCACTCGGAACGATCGACGTTTGACGAAACTATGCAAGTTCTTCGCAGATCGGTATAAGGTGGCTCGATGTGTCGTGTTTTAGGATACAAATTGCTATGTCGCAGATTTGCATACGACGAATAGAAGCGGAGTTGTAGTTGTTTATATCTGTGAGGTCATGAATCATCATTGACGGCCAGAATGCCTACCACTCGAAACGATCGATGTTTGACGAAACTATGCAAGTTCGTCGCAGATCGGTATAAGGTAGGTCGATGTGTCGTGCTTTAAGCTACAAATTGCTATGTCGCAGATTTGCATACGACGAATAGAAGCGGAGTTATAGTTGTTTATATCTGTCAGGCCATGAATCATCATTGACGGCCGGATTGCCTTCCACTCGAAACGATCGATGTTTGACGAAACTATGCAAGTTCGTCGCAGATCGGTATAATGTGGCTCGATGTGTCGTGTTTTAGGCTACAAATTGCTATGTCGCAGATTTGCATACGACGAATAGATGCGGAGTTATAGTTGTTTATATCTGTGAGGTCATGAATCATCATTGACGGCCGGAAAGCCTACCACTCGAAACGATCGATGTTTGACGAAACTATGCAAGTTCGTCGCAGTTCGGTATAAGGTGGGTCGATGTATCGTGCTTTAAGCTACAAATTGCTATGTCGCAGATTTGCATACGACGAATAGAGGCGGAGTTATAGTTGTTTATATCTGTGAGGCCATGAGTCACCATTGACGACAGGATTGCCTACCACTCGGAACGATCGACGTTTGACGAAACTATGCAAGTTATTCGCAGATCGGTATAAGATGGGTCGATGTGTCGTGTTTTAAGCTACAAATTGCTATGTCGCAGATTCGCGTACTACGAATAGTAGTGGAGTTATAGTTGTTTATATCTGTGAGGCCATGAATCACCATTGACGGCCGGATTGCCTTCTACTCGAAACGATGGATGTTTGACGAAACTATGCAAGTTCGTCGCAGATTGGTATTAGGAGGGTCGTTGGGCCGTGTTTTAAGCTACAAGTTGCTGTGTCGCAGATTCGCATACGACGAATAGAAGCGGAGTTATAGTTGTTTAAATGTGTCAGGCCATGAATCACCATTGACGCCTGGATTGCTTTCCACTCGAAACGACCGATGGTTGACGAAACTATGCAAGTTCTTCGCAGATCGGTATAAAGTGGCTCGATGTGTCGTGTTCTAGGCTACAAATTGCTATGTCGCAGATTTGCATACGACGAATAGAAGCGGAGTTATAGTTGTTTATATCTGTCAGGCCGTGAATCACCATTGACGGCCGGATTGCCTACCACTCGGAACGATCGACGTTTGCCGAAACTATGCAAGTTCTTCGCAGATCGGTATAAAGTGGCTCGATGTGTCGTGTTCTAGGCTACAAATTGCTATGTCGCAGATTTGCATACGACGAATAGAAGCGGAGTTATAGTTGTTTATATCTGTCAGGCCGTGAATCACCATTGACGGCCGGATTGCCTACCACTCGGAACGATCGACGTTTGCCGAAACTATGCAAGTTCTTCGCAGATCGGTATAAGGTGGGTCGATGTGTCGTGTTTTAACCTACAAATTGCTATGTCGCAAATTTGCATACGACGAATAGAAGCGGAGTTATAGTTGTTTATATCTGTGAGGCCATGAATCACAATTGACGGCAGGATTGCCTACCACTCGGAACGATCGACGGTTGACGAAACTATGCAAGTTCTTCGCAGATCGGTATAAGATGGGTCGATGTGTCGTGTTTTAAGCTACAAATTGCTATGTCGCAGATTCGCATACGACGAATAGAAGTGGAATTATAGTTGTTTATATCTGTCAGGCCATGAATCACCATTGACGGCCGGATTGCCTTCCACTCGAAACGATCGATGTTTGACGAAACTATGCAAGTTCGTCGCAGATCGGTATAAGGTGGGTCGATGTGTCGTGTTTTAACCTACAAATTGCTGTGTCGCAGATTCGCATACGACGAATAGAAGTGGAGTTATAGTTGCTTATATCTGTGAGGCCATTAATCACCATTGACGACAGGATTGCCTACCACTCGGAACGATCGACGGTTGACGAAGTTATGCAAGTTCTTCGCAGATCGGTATAAGATGGGTCGATGTGTCGTGTTTTAAGCTACAAATTGCTATGTCGGAGATTCGCATACGACGAATAGAAGTGGAGTTATAGTTGTTTATATCTGTCAGGCCATGAATCACCATTGACGGCCGGATTGCCTTCCACTCGAAACGATCGATGTTTGACGAAACTATGCAAGTTCGTCGCAGATCGGTATAAGGTGGGTCGTTGGGCCGTGTTTTAAGCTACAAGTTGCTGTGTCGGAGATTCGCATACGACGAATAGAAGCGGAGTTATAGTTGTTTATACGTTTAAGGCCATGAATCACCATTGACGCCTGGATTGCTTTCCACTCGAAACGACCGATGTTTGACGAAACTATGCAAGTTCGTCGCAGATCGGTATAAGGTGGCTCGATGTGTCGTGCTTTAAGCTACAAATTGCTATGTCGCAGATTTGCATACGACGAATAGAAGCGGAGTTATAGTTGTTTATATCTGTGAGGTCATGAATCATCATTGACGGCCGGAATGCCTACCACTCGAAACGATCGATGTTTGACGAAACTATGCAAGTTCTTCGCAGATCGGTATAAGGTGGGTCGATGTGTCGTGCTTTAAGCTACAAATTGCTATGTCGCAGATTTGCATACGACGAATAGAAGCGGAGTTATAGTTGTTTATATCTGTGAGGTCATGAATCATCATTGACGGCCGGAATGCCTACCACTCGAAACGATCGATGTTTGACGGAACTATGCAAGTTCGTCGCAGATCGGTATAAGGTGGGTCGATGTGTCGTGCTTTAAGCTACAAATTGCTATGTCGCAGATTCGCATACGACGATTAGAAGCGGAGTTATCGATGTTTATATCTGTGAGGCCATGAATCACCATCGACGGCCGGATTGCCTACCACTCGGAACGATCGACGTTTGACGAAACTATGCAAGTTCTTCGCAGATCGGTATAAGGTGGCTCGATGTGTCGTGTTTTAGGCCACAAATTGCTATGTCGCAGATTTGCGTACGACGAATAGAAGCGGAGTTATAGTTGTTTATATCTGTCAGGCCATGAATCACCATTGACGGCCGGATTGCCTACCACTCGGAACGATCGACGTTTGCCGAAACTCTGCATGTTCTTCGCAGATCAGTATAAGGTGGGTCGATGTGCCGTGTTTTAAGCTACTAATTGCTATGTCGCAGATTTGCATACGACGAATAGAAGCGGAGTTATAGTTGTTTATATCTGTGAGGCCATGAATCACAATTGACGGCAGGATTGCCTAACACTCGGAACGATCGACGGTTGACGAAACTATGCAAGTTCTTCGCAGATCGGTATAAGATGGGTCGATGTGTCGTGTTTTAAGCTACAAATTGCTATGTCGCAGATTCGCATACGACGAATAGAAGTGGAATTATAGTTGTTTATATCTGTCAGGCCATGAATCACCATTGACGGCCGGATTGCCTTCCACTCGAAACGATCGATGTTTGACGAAACTATGCAAGTTCGTCGCAGATCGGTATAAGGTGGGTCGATGTGTCGTGTTTTAACCTACAAATTGCTGTGTCGCAGATTCGCATACGACGAATAGAAGTGGAGTTATAGTTGTTTATATCTGTCAGGCCATGAATCACCATTGACGGCCGGATTGCCTTCCACTCGAAACGATCGATGTTTGACGAAACTATGCAAGTTCGTCGCAGATCGGTATAAGGTGGGACGATGTGTCGTGTTTTAACCTACAAATTGCTGTGTCGCAGATTCGCATACGACGAATAGAAGTGGAGTTATAGTTGTTTATATCTGTGAGGCCATTAATCACCATTGACGACAGGATTGCCTTCCACTCGAACGATCGATGTTTGACGAAACTATGCAAGTTCGTCGCAGATCGGTATAAGGTGGGTCGTTGGGCCGTGTTTTAAGCTACAAGTTGCTGTGTCGCAGATTCGCATACGACGAATAGAAGCGGAGTTATAGTTGTTTATATGTTTCAGGCCATGAATCACCATTGACGCCTGGATTGCTTTCCACTCGAAACGACCGATGTTTGACGAAACTATGCAAGTTCGTCGCAGATCGGTATAAGGTGGCTCGATGTGTCGTGCTTTAAGCTACAAATTGCTATGTCGCAGATTTGCATACGACGAATAGAAGCGGAGTTATCGATGTTTATATCTGTGAGGCCGTTAATCACCATTGACGACAGGATTGCCTACCACTCGGAACGATCGATGTTTGACGAAACTATGCAAGTTCGTCGCAGATCGGTATAAGGTGGCTCGATGTGTCGTGTTTTAGGCTACAAATTGCTATGCCGCAGATTCGCATACGACGATTAGAAGCGGAGTTATCGATGTTTATATCTGTGAGGCCATGAATCACCATCGACGGCCGGATTGCCTACCACTCGGAACGATCGACGTTTGACGAAACTATGCAAGTTCTTCGCAGATCGGTACAAGGTGGCTCGATGTGTCGTGTTTTAGGCTACAAATTGCTATGTCGCAGATTTGCGTACGACGAATAGAAGCGGAGTTATAGTTGTTTATATGTGTCAGGCCATGAATCACCATTGACGACCGGATTGCTTTCCACTCGAAACGACCGATGTTTGACGAAACTATGCAAGTTCGTCGCAGATCGGTATAAGGTGGGTCGTTGGGCCGTGTTTTAAGCTACAACTTGCTATTTCGCAGATTCGCATACGACGAATAGAAGCGGAGTTATCGATGTTTATATCTGTGAGGCCATTAACCACCATTGACGACCGGATTGCCTACCACTCGGAACGATCGACGCTTGACGAAACTATGCAAGTTCGTCGCAGATCGGTATAAGGTGGCTCGATGTGTCGTGTTTTAGACTACAAACTGCTATGTCGCAGATTTGCGTACGACGAATAGAAGCGGAGTTATAGTTGTTTATATCTGTCAGGCCATGAATCACCATTGACGGCCGGATTGCCTACCACTCGAAACGATCGATGTTTGACGAAACTATGCAAGTTCGTCGCAGATCGGTATAAGGTGGGTCGTTGGGCCGTGTTTTAAGCTACAAGTTGCTGTGTCGCAGATTCGCATACGACGAATAGAAGCGGAGTTATAGTTGTTTTTATGTGTCTGGCCATGAATCACCATTGACGCCTGCATTGCTTTCCACTCGAAACGACCGATGTTTGACGAAACTATGCAAGTTCGTCGCAGATCGGTATAAGGTGGCTCGATGTGTCGTGTTTTAGGCTACAAATTGCTATGTCGCAGATTTGCGTACGACGAATAGAAGCGGAGTTGTAGTTGTTTATATCTGTGAGGTCATGAATCATCATTGACGGCCAGAATGCCTACCACTCGAAACGATCGATGTTTGACGAAACTATGCAAGTTCGTCGCAGATCGGTATAAGGTGGGTCGATGTGTCGTGCTTTAAGCTACAAATTGCTATGTCGCAGATTTGCATACGACGAATAGAAGCGGAGTTATAGTTGTTTATATCTGTGAGGTCATGAATCATCATTGACGGCCGTAATGCCTACCACTCGAAACGATCGATGTTTGACGAAACTATGCAAGTTCGTCGCATATCGGTATAAGGTGGGTCGATGTGTCGTGCTTTAAGCTACAAATTTCTATGCCGCAGATTCGCATACGACGAATAGAAGCGGAGTTATCGATGTTTATATCTGTGAGGCCATGAATCACCATTGACGACAGGATTGCCTACCACTCGGAACGATCGACGTTTGACGAAACTATGCAAGTTCTTCGCAGATCGGTATAAGGTGGGTCGATGTGTCGTGTTTTAACCTACAAATTGCTATGTCGCAGATTCGCATACGACGAATAGAAGCGGAGTTATAGTTGTTTATATGTGTCAGGCCATGAATCACCATTGACGACCGGATTGCTTTCCACTCGAAACGACCGATGTTTGACGAAACTATGCAAGTTCGTCGGAGATCGGTATAAGGTGGGTCGTTGGGCCGTGTTTTAAGCTACAACTTGCTATGTCGCAGATTCGCATACGACGAATAGAAGCGGAGTTATCGATGTTTATATCTGTGAGGCCATTAACCACCATTGACGACCGGATTGCCTACCACTCGGAACGATCGACGCTTGACGAAACTATGCAAGTTCGTCGCAGATCGGTATAAGGTGGCTCGATGTGTCGTGTTTTAGGCTACAAACTGCTATGTCGCAGATTTGCATACGACGAATAGAAGCGGAGTTATAGTTGTTTATATCTGTCAGGCCGTGAATCACCATTGACGGCCGGATTGCCTACCACTCGGAACGATCGACGTTTGCCGAAACTCTGCAAGTTCTTCGCAGATCGGTATAAGGTGGGTCGATGTGCCGTGTTTTAAGCTACAAATTGCTATGTCGCAGATTTGCATACGACGAATAGAAGCGGAGTTATAGTTGTTTATATCTGTCAGGCCGTGAATCACAATTGACGGCAGGATTGCCTACCACTCGGAACGATCGACGGTTGACGAAACTATGCAAGTTCTTCGCAGATCGGTATAAGATGGGTCGATGTGTCGTGTTTTAAGCTACAAATTGCTATGTCGCAGATTCGCATACGACGAATAGAAGTGGAATTATAGTTGTTTATATCTGTCAGGCCATGAATCACCATTGACGGCCGGATTGCCTTCCACTCGAAACGATCGATGTTTGACGAAACTATGCAAGTTCGTCGCAGATCGGTATAAGGTGGGTCGATGTGTCGTGTTTTAACCTACAAATTGCTGTGTCGCAGATTCGCATACGACGAATAGAAGTGGAGTTATAGCTGTTTATATCTGTGAGGCCATTAATCACCATTGACGACAGGATTGCCTACCACTCGGAACGATCGACGGTTGACGAAACTATGCAAGTTCTTCGCAGATCGGTGTAAGATGGGTCGATGTGTCGTGTTTTAAGCTACAAATTGCTATGTCGGAGATTCGCATACGGCGAATAGAAGTGGAGTTATAGTTGTTTATATCTCTCAGGCCATGAATCACCATTGACGGCCTGATTGCCTTCCACTCGAAACGATCGATGTTTGACGAAACTATGCAAGTTCGTCGCAGATCGGTATAAGGTGGGTCGTTGGGCCGTGTTTTAAGCTACAAGTTGCTGTGTCGCAGATTCGCATACGACGAATAGAAGCGGAGTTATAGTTGTTTATATGTTTCAGGCCATGAATCACCATTGACGCCTGGATTGCTTTCCACTCGAAACGACCGATGTTTGACGAAACTATGCAAGTTCGTCGCAGATCGGTATAAGGTGGCTCGATGTGTCGTGCTTTAAGCTACAAATTGCTATGTCGCAGATTTGCATACGACGAATAGAAGCGGAGTTATAGTTGTTTATATCTGTGAGGCCATGAATCACAATTGACGGCAGGATTGCCTACCACTCGGAACGATCGACGGTTAACGAAACTATGCAAGTTCTTCGCAGATCGGTATAAGACGGGTCGATGTGTCGTGTTTTAAGCTACAAATTGCTATGTCGCAGATTCGCATACGACGAATAGAAGTGGAATTATAGTTGTTTATATCTGTCAGGCCATGAATCACCATTGACGGCCGGATTGCCTTCCACTCGAAACGATCGATGTTTGACGAAACTATGCAAGTTCGTCGCAGATCGGTATAAGGTGGGTCGATGTGTCGTGTTTTAACCTACAAATTGCTGTGTCGCAGATTCGCATACGACGAATAGAAGTGGAGTTATAGTTGTTTATATCTGTCAGGCCATGAATCACCATTGACGGCCGGATTGCCTTCCACTCGAAACGATCGATGTTTGACGAAACTATGCAAGTTCGTCGCAGATCGGTATAAGGTGGGTCGATGTGTCGTGTTTTAGGCTACAAATTGCTATGTCGCAGATTTGCGTACGACGAATAGAAGCGGAGTTATAGTTGTTTATACCTGTCAGGCCATGAATCATCATTGACGGCCGGATTGCCTTCCACTCGAAACGATCGATGTTTGACGAAACTATGCAAGTTCGTCGCAGATCGGTATAATGTGGCTCGATGTGTCGTGTTTTAGGCTACAAATTGCTATGTCGCAGATTTGCATACGACGAATAGATGCGGAGTTATAGTTGTTTATATCTGTGAGGTCATGAATCATCATTGACGGCCGGAAAGCCTACCACTCGAAACGATCGATGTTTGACGAAACTATGCAAGTTCGTCGCAGTTCGGTATAAGGTGGGTCGATGTATCGTGCTTTAAGCTACAAATTGCTATGTCGCAGATTTGCATACGACGAATAGAGGCGGAGTTATAGTTGTTTATATCTGTGAGGCCATGAGTCACCATTGACGACAGGATTGCCTACCACTCGGAACGATCGACGTTTGACGAAACTATGCAAGTTATTCGCAGATCGGTATAAGATGGGTCGATGTGTCGTGTTTTAAGCTACAAATTGCTATGTCGCAGATTCGCGTACTACGAATAGTAGTGGAGTTATAGTTGTTTATATCTGTGAGGCCATGAATCACCATTGACGGCCGGATTGCCTTCTACTCGAAACGATGGATGTTTGACGAAACTATGCAAGTTCGTCGCAGATTGGTATTAGGTGGGTCGTTGGGCCGTGTTTTAAGCTACAAGTTGCTGTGTCGCAGATTCGCATACGACGAATAGAAGCGGAGTTATAGTTGTTTAAATGTGTCAGGCCATGAATCACCATTGACGCCTGGATTGCTTTCCACTCGAAACGACCGATGGTTGACGAAACTATGCAAGTTCGTCGCAGATCGGTATAAAGTGGCTCGATGTGTCGTGTTCTAGGCTACAAATTGCTATGTCGCAGATTTGCATACGACGAATAGAAGCGGAGTTATAGTTGTTTATATCTGTCAGGCCGTGAATCACCATTGACGGCCGGATTGCCTACCACTCGGAACGATCGACGTTTGCCGAAACTATGCAAGTTCTTCGCAGATCGGTATAAAGTGGCTCGATGTGTCGTGTTCTAGGCTACAAATTGCTATGTCGCAGATTTGCATACGACGAATAGAAGCGGAGTTATAGTTGTTTATATCTGTCAGGCCGTGAATCACCATTGACGGCCGGATTGCCTACCACTCGGAACGATCGACGTTTGCCGAAACTATGCAAGTTCTTCGCAGATCGGTATAAGGTGGGTCGATGTGTCGTGTTTTAAGCTACAAATTGCTATGTCGCAGATTTGCATACGACGAATAGAAGCGGAGTTATAGTTGTTTATATCTGTGAGGCCATGAATCACAATTGACGGCAGGATTGCCTACCACTCGGAACGATCGACGGTTGACGAAACTATGCAAGTTCTTCGCAGATCGGTATAAGATGGGTCGATGTGTCGTGTTTTAAGCTACAAATTGCTATGTCGCAGATTCGCATACGACGAATAGAAGTGGAATTATAGTTGTTTATATCTGTCAGGCCATGAATCACCATTGACGGCCGGATTGCCTTCCACTCGAAACGATCGATGTTTGACGAAACTATGCAAGTTCGTCGCAGATCGGTATAAGGTGGGTCGATGTGTCGTGTTTTAACCTACAAATTGCTGTGTCGCAGATTCGCATACGACGAATAGAAGTGGAGTTATAGTTGTTTATATCTGTGAGGCCATTAATCACCATTGACGACAGGATTGCCTACCACTCGGAACGATCGACGGTTGACGAAGTTATGCAAGTTCTTCGCAGATCGGTATAAGATGGGTCGATGTGTCGTGTTTTAAGCTACAAATTGCTATGTCGGAGATTCGCATACGACGAATAGAAGTGGAGTTATAGTTGTTTATATCTGTCAGGCCATGAATCACCATTGACGGCCGGATTGCCTTCCACTCGAAACGATCGATGTTTGACGAAACTATGCAAGTTCTTCGCAGATCGGTATAAGGTGGGTCGATGTGTCGTGTTTTAACCTACAAATTGCTATGTCGCAGATTCGCATACGACGAATAGAAGCGGAGTTATCGATGTTTATATCTGTGAGGCCATGAATCACCATCGACGGCCGGATTGTCTACCACTCGGAACGATCGACGTTTGACGAAACTATGCAAGTTCTTCGCAGATCGGTATAAGGTGGCTCGATGTGTCGTGTTTTAACCTACAAATTGCTATGTCGCAGATTCGCATACGACGAATAGAAGCGGAGTTATAGTTGTTTATATGTGTCAGGCCATGAATCACCATTGACGACCGGATTGCTTTCCACTCGAAACGACCGATGTTTGACGAAACTATGCAAGTTCGTCGGAGATCGGTATAAGGTGGGTCGTTGGGCCGTGTTTTAAGCTACAACTTGCTATGTCGCAGATTCGCATACGACGAATAGAAGCGGAGTTATCGATGTTTATATCTGTGAGGCCATTAACCACCATTGACGACCGGATTGCCTACCACTCGGAACGATCGACGCTTGACGAAACTATGCAAGTTCGTCGCAGATCGGTATAAGGTGGCTCGATGTGTCGTGTTTTAGGCTACAAACTGCTATGTCGCAGATTTGCATACGACGAATAGAAGCGGAGTTATAGTTGTTTATATCTGTCAGGCCGTGAATCACCATTGACGGCCGGATTGCCTACCACTCGGAACGATCGACGTTTGCCGAAACTCTGCAAGTTCTTCGCAGATCGGTATAAGGTGGGTCGATGTGCCGTGTTTTAAGCTACAAATTGCTATGTCGCAGATTTGCATACGACGAATAGAAGCGGAGTTATAGTTGTTTATATCTGTCAGGCCGTGAATCACAATTGACGGCAGGATTGCCTACCACTCGGAACGATCGACGGTTGACGAAACTATGCAAGTTCTTCGCAGATCGGTATAAGATGGGTCGATGTGTCGTGTTTTAAGCTACAAATTGCTATGTCGCAGATTCGCATACGACGAATAGAAGTGGAATTATAGTTGTTTATATCTGTCAGGCCATGAATCACCATTGACGGCCGGATTGCCTTCCACTCGAAACGATCGATGTTTGACGAAACTATGCAAGTTCGTCGCAGATCGGTATAAGGTGGGTCGATGTGTCGTGTTTTAACCTACAAATTGCTGTGTCGCAGATTCGCATACGACGAATAGAAGTGGAGTTATAGCTGTTTATATCTGTGAGGCCATTAATCACCATTGACGACAGGATTGCCTACCACTCGGAACGATCGACGGTTGACGAAACTATGCAAGTTCTTCGCAGATCGGTGTAAGATGGGTCGATGTGTCGTGTTTTAAGCTACAAATTGCTATGTCGGAGATTCGCATACGGCGAATAGAAGTGGAGTTATAGTTGTTTATATCTCTCAGGCCATGAATCACCATTGACGGCCTGATTGCCTTCCACTCGAAACGAACGATGTTTGACGAAACTATGCAAGTTCGTCGCAGATCGGTATAAGGTGGGTCGTTGGGCCGTGTTTTAAGCTACAAGTTGCTGTGTCGCAGATTCGCATACGACGAATAGAAGCGGAGTTATAGTTGTTTATATGTTTCAGGCCATGAATCACCATTGACGCCTGGATTGCTTTCCACTCGAAACGACCGATGTTTGACGAAACTATGCAAGTTCGTCGCAGATCGGTATAAGGTGGCTCGATGTGTCGTGCTTTAAGCTACAAATTGCTATGTCGCAGATTTGCATACGACGAATAGAAGCGGAGTTATAGTTGTTTATATCTGTGAGGCCATGAATCACAATTGACGGCAGGATTGCCTACCACTCGGAACGATCGACGGTTGACGAAACTATGCAAGTTCTTCGCAGATCGGTATAAGATGGGTCGATGTGTCGTGTTTTAAGCTACAAATTGCTATGTCGCAGATTCGCATACGACGAATAGAAGTGGAATTATAGTTGTTTATATCTGTCAGGCCATGAATCACCATTGACGGCCGGATTGCCTTCCACTCGAAACGATCGATGTTTGACGAAACTATGCAAGTTCGTCGCAGATCGGTATAAGGTGGGTCGATGTGTCGTGTTTTAACCTACAAATTGCTGTGTCGCAGATTCGCATACGACGAATAGAAGCGGAGTTATAGTTGTTTATATCTGTCAGGCCATGAATCACCATTGACGGCCGGATTGCCTTCCACTCGAAACGATCGATGTTTGACGAAACTATGCAAGTTCGTCGCAGATCGGTATAAGGTGGGTCGATGTGTCGTGTTTTAGGCTACAAATTGCTATGTCGCAGATTTGCGTACGACGAATAGAAGCGGAGTTATAGTTGTTTATACCTGTCAGGCCATGAATCATCATTGACGGCCGGATTGCCTTCCACTCGAAACGATCGATGTTTGACGAAACTATGCAAGTTCGTCGCAGATCGGTATAATGTGGCTCGATGTGTCGTGTTTTAGGCTACAAATTGCTATGTCGCAGATTTGCATACGACGAATAGATGCGGAGTTATAGTTGTTTATATCTGTGAGGTCATGAATCATCATTGACGGCCGGAAAGCCTACCACTCGAAACGATCGATGTTTGACGAAACTATGCAAGTTCGTCGCAGTTCGGTATAAGGTGGGTCGATGTATCGTGCTTTAAGCTACAAATTGCTATGTCGCAGATTTGCATACGACGAATAGAGGCGGAGTTATAGTTGTTTATATCTGTGAGGCCATGAGTCACCATTGACGACAGGATTGCCTACCACTCGGAACGATCGACGTTTGACGAAACTATGCAAGTTATTCGCAGATCGGTATAAGATGGGTCGATGTGTCGTGTTTTAAGCTACAAATTGCTATGTCGCAGATTCGCGTACTACGAATAGTAGTGGAGTTATAGTTGTTTATATCTGTGAGGCCATGAATCACCATTGACGGCCGGATTGCCTTCTACTCGAAACGATGGATGTTTGACGAAACTATGCAAGTTCGTCGCAGATTGGTATTAGGTGGGTCGTTGGGCCGTGTTTTAAGCTACAAGTTGCTGTGTCGCAGATTCGCATACGACGAATAGAAGCGGAGTTATAGTTGTTTAAATGTGTCAGGCCATGAATCACCATTGACGCCTGGATTGCTTTCCACTCGAAACGACCGATGGTTGACGAAACTATGCAAGTTCGTCGCAGATCGGTATAAAGTGGCTCGATGTGTCGTGTTCTAGGCTACAAATTGCTATGTCGCAGATTTGCATACGACGAATAGAAGCGGAGTTATAGTTGTTTATATCTGTCAGGCCGTGAATCACCATTGACGGCCGGATTGCCTACCACTCGGAACGATCGACGTTTGCCGAAACTATGCAAGTTCTTCGCAGATCGGTATAAAGTGGCTCGATGTGTCGTGTTCTAGGCTACAAATTGCTATGTCGCAGATTTGCATACGACGAATAGAAGCGGAGTTATAGTTGTTTATATCTGTCAGGCCGTGAATCACCATTGACGGCCGGATTGCCTACCACTCGGAACGATCGACGTTTGCCGAAACTATGCAAGTTCTTCGCAGATCGGTATAAGGTGGGTCGATGTGTCGTGTTTTAAGCTACAAATTGCTATGTCGCAGATTTGCATACGACGAATAGAAGCGGAGTTATAGTTGTTTATATCTGTGAGGCCATGAATCACAATTGACGGCAGGATTGCCTACCACTCGGAACGATCGACGGTTGACGAAACTATGCAAGTTCTTCGCAGATCGGTATAAGATGGGTCGATGTGTCGTGTTTTAAGCTACAAATTGCTATGTCGCAGATTCGCATACGACGAATAGAAGTGGAATTATAGTTGTTTATATCTGTCAGGCCATGAATCACCATTGACGGCCGGATTGCCTTCCACTCGAAACGATCGATGTTTGACGAAACTATGCAAGTTCGTCGCAGATCGGTATAAGGTGGGTCGATGTGTCGTGTTTTAACCTACAAATTGCTGTGTCGCAGATTCGCATACGACGAATAGAAGTGGAGTTATAGTTGTTTATATCTGTGAGGCCATTAATCACCATTGACGACAGGATTGCCTACCACTCGGAACGATCGACGGTTGACGAAGTTATGCAAGTTCTTCGCAGATCGGTATAAGATGGGTCGATGTGTCGTGTTTTAAGCTACAAATTGCTATGTCGGAGATTCGCATACGACGAATAGAAGTGGAGTTATAGTTGTTTATATCTGTCAGGCCATGAATCACCATTGACGGCCGGATTGCCTTCCACTCGAAACGATCGATGTTTGACGAAACTATGCAAGTTCTTCGCAGATCGGTATAAGGTGGGTCGATGTGTCGTGTTTTAACCTACAAATTGCTATGTCGCAGATTCGCATACGACGAATAGAAGCGGAGTTATCGATGTTTATATCTGTGAGGCCATGAATCACCATCGACGGCCGGATTGTCTACCACTCGGAACGATCGACGTTTGACGAAACTATGCAAGTTCTTCGCAGATCGGTATAAGGTGGCTCGATGTGTCGTGTTTTAGGATACAAATTGCTATGTCGCAGATTCGCATACGACGAATAGAAGTGGAGTTATAGTTGTTTATATCTGTCAGGCCATGAATCACCATTGACGGCCGGATTGCCTTCCACTCGAAACGATCGATGTTTGACGAAACTATGCAAGTTCGTCGCAGATCGGTATAAGGTGGGTCGTTGGGCCGTGTTTTAAGCTACAAGTTACTGTGTCGCAGATTCGCATACGACGAATAGAAGCGGAGTTATAGTTGTTTATATGTTTCAGGCCATGAATCACCATTGACGCCTGGATTGCTTTCCACTCGAAACGACCGATGTTTGACGAAACTATGCAAGTTCGTCGCAGATCGGTATAAGGTGGCTCGATGTGTCGTGCTTTAAGCTACAAATTGCTATGTCGCAGATTTGCATACGACGAATAGAAGCGGAGTTATAGTTGTTTATATCTGTGAGGTCATGAATCATCATTGACGGCCGGAATGCCTACCACTCGAAACGATCGATGTTTGACGAAACTATGCAAGTTCGTCGCGTATCGGTATAAGGTGGGTCGATGTGTCGTGCTTTAAGCTACAAATTGCTATGCCGCAGATTCGCTTACGACGAATAGAAGCGGAGTTATCGATGTTTATATCTGTGAGGCCATGAATCACCATTGACGACAGGATTGCCTACCACTCGGAACGATCGACGTTTGACGAAACTATGCAAGTTCTTCGCAGCTCGGGATAAGGTAGGTCGATGTGTCGTGCTTTAAGCTACAAATTGCTATGTCGCAGATTTGCATACGACGAATAGAAGCGGAGTTATAGTTGTTTATATCTGTGAGGTCATGAATCATCATTGACGGCCGGAATGCCTACCACTCGAAACGATCGATGTTTGACGGAACTATGCAAGTTCGTCGCAGATCGGTATAAGGTGGGTCGATGTGTCGTGCTTTAAGCTACAAATTGCTATGCCGCAGATTCGCATACGACGATTAGAAGCGGAGTTATCGATGTTTATATCTGTGAGGCCATGAATCACCATCGACGGCCGGATTGCCTACCACTCGGAACGATCGACGTTTGACGAAACTATGCAAGTTCTTCGCAGATCGGTATAAGGTGGCTCGATGTGTCGTGTTTTAGGATACAAATTGCTATGTCGCAGATTTGCATACGACGAATAGAAGCGGAGTTGTAGTTGTTTATATCTGTGAGGTCATGAATCATCATTGACGGCCAGAATGCCTACCACTCGAAACGATCGATGTTTGACGAAACTATGCAAGTTCGTCGCAGATCGGTATAAGGTAGGTCGATGTGTCGTGCTTTAAGCTACAAATTGCTATGTCGCAGATTCGCATACGACGATTAGAAGCGGAGTTATCGATGTTTATATCTGTGAGGCCATGAATCACCATCGACGGCCGGATTGCCTACCACTCGGAACGATCGACGTTTGACGAAACTATGCAAGTTCTTCGCAGATCGGTATAAGGTGGCTCGATGTGTCGTGTTTTAGGCCACAAATTGCTATGTCGCAGATTTGCGTACGACGAATAGAAGCGGAGTTATAGTTGTTTATATCTGTCAGGCCATGAATCACCATTGACGGCCGGATTGCCTACCACTCGGAACGATCGACGTTTGCCGAAACTCTGCATGTTCTTCGCAGATCGGTATAAGGTGGGTCGATGTGCCGTGTTTTAAGCTACAAATTGCTATGTCGCAGATTTGCATACGACGAATAGAAGCGGAGATATAGTTGTTTATATCTGTGAGGCCATGAATCACAATTGACGGCAGGATTGCCTACCACTCGGAACGATCGACGGTTGACGAAACTATGCAAGTTCTTCGCAGATCGGTATAAGATGGGTCGATGTGTCGTGTTTTAAGCTACAAATTGCTATGTCGCAGATTCGCATACGACGAATAGAAGTGGAATTATAGTTGTTTATATCTGTCAGGCCATGAATCACCATTGACGGCCGGATTGCCTTCCACTCGAAACGATCGATGTTTGACGAAACTATGCAAGTTCGTCGCAGATCGGTATAAGGTGGGTCGATGTGTCGTGTTTTAACCTACAAATTGCTGTGTCGCAGATTCGCATACGACGAATAGAAGTGGAGTTATAGTTGTTTATATCTGTGAGGCCATTAATCACCATTGACGACAGGATTGCCTACCACTCGGAACGATCGACGGTTGACGAAACTATGCAAGTTCTTCGCAGATCGGTATAAGATGGGTCGATGTGTCGTGTTTTAAGCTACAAATTGCTATGTCGGAGATTCGCATACGACGAATAGAAGTGGAGTTATAGTTGTTTATATCTGTCAGGCCATGAATCACCATTGACGGCCGGATTGCCTTCCACTCGAAACGATCGATGTTTGACGAAACTATGCAAGTTCGTCGCAGATCGGTATAAGGTGGGTCGTTGGGCCGTGTTTTAAGCTACAAGTTGCTGTGTCGCAGATTCGCATACGACGAATAGAAGCGGAGTTATAGTTGTTTATATGTTTCAGGCCATGAATCACCATTGACGCCTGGATTGCTTTCCACTCGAAACGACCGATGTTTGACGAAACTATGCAAGTTCGTCGCAGATCGGTATAAGGTGGCTCGATGTGTCGTGCTTTAAGCTACAAATTGCTATGCCGCAGATTCGCATACGACGAATAGAAGCGGAGTTATCGATGTTTATATCTGTGAGGCCATGAATCACCATTGACGACAGGATTGCCTACCACTCGGAACGATCGACGTTTGACGAAACTATGCAAGTTCTTCGCAGATCGGTATAAGGTGGGTCGATGTGTCGTGTTTTAACCTACAAATTGCTATGTCGCAGATTCGCATACGACGAATAGAAGCGGAGTTATCGATGTTTATATCTGTGAGGCCATGAATCACCATCGACGGCCGGATTGCCTACCACTCGGAACGATCGACGTTTGACGAAACTATGCAAGTTCTTCGCAGATCGGTATAAGGTGGCTCGATGTGTCGTGTTTTAGGATACAAATTGCTATGTCGCAGATTTGCATACGACGAATAGAAGCGGAGTTGTAGTTGTTTATATCTGTGAGGTCATGAATCATCATTGACGGCCAGAATGCCTACCACTCGAAACGATCGATGTTTGACGAAACTATGCAAGTTCGTCGCAGATCGGTATAAGGTAGGTCGATGTGTCGTGCTTTAAGCTACAAATTGCTATGTCGCAGATTTGCATACGACGAATAGAAGCGGAGTTATAGTTGTTTATATCTGTGAGGTCATGAATCATCATTGACGGCCGGAATGCCTACCACTCGAAACGATCGATGTTTGACGGAACTATGCAAGTTCGTCGCAGATCGGTATAAGGTGGGTCGATGTGTCGTGCTTTAAGCTACAAATTGCTATGCCGCAGATTCGCATACGACGATTAGAAGCGGAGTTATCGATGTTTATATCTGTGAGGCCATGAATCACCATCGACGGCCGGATTGCCTACCACTCGGAACGATCGACGTTTGACGAAACTATGCAAGTTCTTCGCAGATCGGTATAAGGTGGCTCGATGTGTCGTGTTTTAGGCCACAAATTGCTATGTCGCAGATTTGCGTACGACGAATAGAAGCGGAGTTATAGTTGTTTATATCTGTCAGGCCATGAATCACCATTGACGGCCGGATTGCCTACCACTCGGAACGATCGACGTTTGCCGAAACTCTGCATGTTCTTCGCAGATCGGTATAAGGTGGGTCGATGTGCCGTGTTTTAAGCTACAAATTGCTATGTCGCAGATTTGCATACGACGAATAGAAGCGGAGTTATAGTTGTTTATATCTGTGAGGCCATGAATCACAATTGACGGCAGGATTGCCTACCACTCGGAACGATCGACGGTTGACGAAACTATGCAAGTTCTTCGCAGATCGGTATAAGATGGGTCGATGTGTCGTGTTTTAAGCTACAAATTGCTATGTCGCAGATTCGCATACGACGAATAGAAGTGGAATTATAGTTGTTTATATCTGTCAGGCCATGAATCACCATTGACGGCCGGATTGCCTTCCACTCGAAACGATCGATGTTTGACGAAACTATGCAAGTTCGTCGCAGATCGGTATAAGGTGGGTCGATGTGTCGTGTTTTAACCTACAAATTGCTGGGTCGCAGATTCGCATACGACGAATAGAAGTGGAGTTATAGTTGTTTATATCTGTGAGGCCATTAATCACCATTGACGACAGGATTGCCTACCACTCGGAACAATCGACGGTTGACGAAACTATGCAAGTTCGTCGCGTATCGGTATAAGGTGGGTCGATGTGTCGTGCTTTAAGCTACAAATTGCTATGTCGCAGATTCGCATACGACGAATAGAAGTGGAATTATAGTTGTTTATATCTGTCAGGCCATGAATCACCATTGACGGCCGGATTGCCTTCCACTCGAAACGATCGATGTTTGACGAAACTATGCAAGTTCGTCGCAGATCGGTATAAGGTGGGTCGTTGGGCCGTGTTTTAAGCTACAAGTTACTGTGTCGCAGATTCGCATACGACGAATAGAAGCGGAGTTATAGTTGTTTATATGTTTCAGGCCATGAATCACCATTGACGCCTGGATTGCTTTCCACTCGAAACGACCGATGTTTGACGAAACTATGCAAGTTCGTCGCAGATCGGTATAAGGTGGCTCGATGTGTCGTGCTTTAAGCTACAAATTGCTATGTCGCAGATTTGCATACGACGAATAGAAGCGGAGTTATAGTTGTTTATATCTGTGAGGTCATGAATCATCATTGACGGCCGGAATGCCTACCACTCGAAACGATCGATGTTTGACGAAACTATGCAAGTTCGTCGCAGATCGGTATAAGGTGGGTCGTTGGGCCGTGTTTTAAGCTACAAGTTACTGTGTCGCAGATTCGCATACGACGAATAGAAGCGGAGTTATAGTTGTTTATATGTTTCAGGCCATGAATCACCATTGACGCCTGGATTGCTTTCCACTCGAAACGACCGATGTTTGACGAAACTATGCAAGTTTTTCGCAGATCGGTATAAGGTGGCTCGATGTGTCGTGTTTTAGGATACAAATTGCTATGTCGCAGATTTGCATACGACGAATAGAAGCGGAGTTGTAGTTGTTTATATCTGTGAGGTCATGAATCATCATTGACGGCCAGAATGCCTACCACTCGAAACGATCGATGTTTGACGAAACTATGCAAGTTCGTCGCAGATCGGTATAAGGTAGGTCGATGTGTCGTGCTTTAAGCTACAAATTGCTATGTCGCAGATTCGCATACGACGATTAGAAGCGGAGTTATCGATGTTTATATCTGTGAGGCCATGAATCACCATCGACGGCCGGATTGCCTACCACTCGGAACGATCGACGTTTGACGAAACTATGCAAGTTCTTCGCAGATCGGTATAAGGTGGCTCGATGTGTCGTGTTTTAGGCCACAAATTGCTATGTCGCAGATTTGCGTACGACGAATAGAAGCGGAGTTATAGTTGTTTATATCTGTCAGGCCATGAATCACCATTGACGGCCGGATTGCCTACCACTCGGAACGATCGACGTTTGCCGAAACTCTGCATGTTCTTCGCAGATCGGTATAAGGTGGGTCGATGTGCCGTGTTTTAAGCTACAAATTGCTATGTCGCAGATTTGCATACGACGAATAGAAGCGGAGTTATAGTTGTTTATATCTGTGAGGCCATGAATCACAATTGACGGCAGGATTGCCTACCACTCGGAACGATCGACGGTTGACGAAACTATGCAAGTTCTTCGCAGATCGGTATAAGATGGGTCGATGTGTCGTGTTTTAAGCTACAAATTGCTATGTCGCAGATTCGCATACGACGAATAGAAGTGGAATTATAGTTGTTTATATCTGTCAGGCCATGAATCACCATTGACGGCCGGATTGCCTTCCACTCGAAACGATCGATGTTTGACGAAACTATGCAAGTTCGTCGCAGATCGGTATAAGGTGGGTCGATGTGTCGTGTTTTAACCTACAAATTGCTGTGTCGCAGATTCGCATACGACGAATAGAAGTGGAGTTATAGTTGTTTATATCTGTGAGGCCATTAATCACCATTGACGACAGGATTGCCTACCACTCGGAACGATCGACGGTTGACGAAGTTATGCAAGTTCTTCGCAGATCGGTATAAGATGGGTCGATGTGTCGTGCTTTAAGCTACAAATTGCTATGTCGCAGATTTGCATACGACGAATAGAAGTGGAGTTATAGTTGTTTATATCTGTCAGGCCATGAATCACCATTGACGGCCGGATTGCCTTCCACTCGAAACGATCGATGTTTGACGAAACTATGCAAGTTCGTCGCAGATCGGTATAAGGTGGGTCGTTGGGCCGTGTTTTAAGCTACAAGTTGCTGTGTCGCAGATTCGCATACGACGAATAGAAGCGGAGTTATAGTTGTTTATATGTTTCAGGCCATGAATCACCATTGACGGCCGGAAAGCCTACCACTCGAAACGATCGATGTTTGACGAAACTATGCAAGTTCGTCGCAGTTCGGTATAAGGTGGGTCGATGTATCGTGCTTTAAGCTACAAATTGCTATGTCGCAGATTAGCATACGACGAATAGAGGCGGAGTTATAGTTGTTTATATCTGTGAGGCCATGAATCACCATTGACGACAGGATTGCCTACCACTCGGAACGATCGACGTTTGACGAAACTATGCAAGTTCTTCGCAGATCGGTATAAGATGGGTCGATGTGTCGTGTTTTAAGCTACAAATTGCTATGTCGCAGATTCGCGTACTACGAATAGTAGTGGAGTTATAGTTGTTTATATCTGTGAGGCCATGAATCAGCATTGGCGGCCGGATTGCCTTCTACTCGAAACGATGGATGTTTGACGAAACTATGCAAGTTCGTCGCAGATTGGTATTAGGTGGGTCGTTGGGCCGTGTTTTAAGCTACAAGTTGCTGTGTCGCAGATTCGCATACGACGAATAGAAGCGGAGTTATCGATGTTTATATCTGTGAGGCCATTAATCACCATTGACGACAGGATTGCCTACCACTCGGAACGATCGACGTTTGACGAAACTATGCAAGTTCGTCGCAGATCGGTATAAGGTGGCTCTATGTGTCGTGTTTTAGGCTACAAATTGCTATGTCGCAGATTTGCGTACGACGAATAGAAGCGGAGTTATAGTTGTTTATATCTGTCAGGCCGTGAATCACCATTGACGGCCGGATTGCCTACCACTCGGAACGATCGACGTTTGCCGAAACTATGCAAGTTCTTCGCAGATCGGTATAAGGTGGGTCGATGTGTCGTGTTTTAAGCTACAAATTGCTATGTCGCAGATTCGCATACGACGAATAGAAGTGGAATTATAGTTGTTTATATCTGTCAGGCCATGAATCACCATTGACGGCCGGATTGCCTTCCACTCGAAACGATCGATGTTTGACGAAACTATGCAAGTTCGTCGCAGATCGGTATAAGGTGGGTCGATGTGTCGTGTTTTAACCTACAAATTGCTGTGTCGCAGATTCGCATACGACGAATAGAAGTGGAGTTATAGTTGTTTATATCTGTGAGGCCATTAATCACCATTGACGACAGGATTGCCTACCACTCGGAACGATCGACGGTTGACGAAACTATGCAAGTTCTTCGCAGATCGGTGTAAGATGGGTCGATGTGTCGTGTTTTAAGCTACAAATTGCTATGTCGGAGATTCGCATACGGCGAATAGAAGTGGAGTTATAGTTGTTTATATCTGTCAGGCCATGAATCACCATTGACGGCCTGATTGCCTTCCACTCGAAACGAACGATGTTTGACGAAACTATGCAAGTTCGTCGCAGATCGGTATAAGGTGGGTCGTTGGGCCGTGTTTTAAGCTACAAGTTGCTGTGTCGCAGATTCGCATACGACGAATAGAAGCGGAGTTATAGTTGTTTATATGTTTCAGGCCATGAATCACCATTGACGCCTGGATTGCTTTCCACTCGAAACGACCGATGTTTGACGAAACTATGCAAGTTCGTCGCAGATCGGTATAAGGTGGCTCGATGTGTCGTGCTTTAAGCTACAAATTGCTATGTCGCAGATTTGCATACGACGAATAGAAGCGGAGTTATAGTTGTTTATATCTGTGAGGTCATGAATCATCATTGACGGCCGGAATGCCTACCACTCGAAACGATCGATGTTTGACGAAACTATGCAAGTTCGTCGCATATCGGTATAAGGTGGGTCGATGTGTCGTGCTTTAAGCTACAAATTGCTATGCCGCAGATTCGCATACGACGAATAGAAGCGGAGTTATCGATGTTTATATCTGTGAGGCCATGAATCACCATTGACGACAGGATTGCCTACCACTCGGAACGATCGACGTTTGACGAAACTATGCAAGTTCTTCGCAGATCGGTATAAGGTGGGTCGATGTGTCGTGTTTTAACCTACAAATTGCTATGTCGCAGATTCGCATACGACGAATAGAAGCGGAGTTATCGATGTTTATATCTGTGAGGCCATGAATCATCATTGACAGCCAGAATGCCTACCACTCGAAACGATCGATGTTTGACGAAACTATGCAAGTTCGTCGCAGATCGGTATAAGGTAGGTCGATGTGTCGTGCTTTAAGCTACAAATTGCTATGTCGCAGATTTGCATACGACGAATAGAAGCGGAGTTATAGTTGTTTATATCTGTGAGGTCATGAATCATCATTGACGGCCGGAATGCCTACCACTCGAAACGATCGATGTTTGACGGAACTATGCAAGTTCGTCGCAGATCGGTATAAGGTGGGTCGATGTGTCGTGCTTTAAGCTACAAATTGCTATGCCGCAGATTCGCATACGACGATTAGAAGCGGAGTTATCGAAGTTTATATCTGTGAGGCCATGAATCACCATCGACGGCCGGATTGCCTACCACTCGGAACGATCGACGTTTGACGAAACTATGCAAGTTCTTCGCAGATCGGTATAAGGTGGCTCGATGTGTCGTGTTTTAGGCCACAAATTGCTATGTCGCAGATTTGCGTACGACGAATAGAAGCGGAGTTATAGTTGTTTATATCTGTCAGGCCATGAATCACCATTGACGGCCGGATTGCCTACCACTCGGAACGATCGACGTTTGCCGAAACTCTGCATGTTCTTCGCAGATCGGTATAAGGTGGGTCGATGTGCCGTGTTTTAAGCTACAAATTGCTATGTCGCAGATTTGCATACGACGAATAGAAGCGGAGTTATAGTTGTTTATATCTGTGAGGCCATGAATCACAATTGACGGCAGGATTGCCTACCACTCGGAACGATCGACGGTTGACGAAACTATGCAAGTTCTTCGCAGATCGGTATAAGATGGGTCGATGTGTCGTGTTTTAAGCTACAAATTGCTATGTCGCAGATTCGCATACGACGAATAGAAGTGGAATTATAGTTGTTTATATCTGTCAGGCCATGAATCACCATTGACGGCCGGATTGCCTTCCACTCGAAACGATCGATGTTTGACGAAACTATGCAAGTTCGTCGCAGATCGGTATAAGGTGGGTCGATGTGTCGTGTTTTAACCTACAAATTGCTGTGTCGCAGATTCGCATACGACGAATAGAAGTGGAGTTATAGTTGTTTATATCTGTCAGGCCATGAATCACCATTGACGGCCGGATTGCCTTCCACTCGAAACGATCGATGTTTGACGAAACTATGCAAGTTCGTCGCAGATCGGTATAAGGTGGGTCGATGTGTCGTGTTTTAGGCTACAAATTGCTATGTCGCAGATTTGCGTACGACGAATAGAAGCGGAGTTATAGTTGTTTATATCTGTCAGGCCATGAATCATCATTGACGGCCGGATTGCCTTCCACTCGAAACGATCGATGTCTGACGAAACTATGCAAGTTCGTCGCAGATCGGTATAATGTGGCTCGATGTGTCGTGTTTTAGGCTACAAATTGCTATGTCGCAGATTTGCATACGACGAATAGATGCGGAGTTATAGTTGTTTATATCTGTGAGGTCATGAATCATCATTGACGGCCGGAAAGCCTACCACTCGAAACGATCGATGTTTGACGAAACTATGCAAGTTCGTCGCAGTTCGGTATAAGGTGGGTCGATGTATCGTGCTTTAAGCTACAAATTGCTATGTCGCAGATTTGCATACGACGAATAGAGGCGGAGTTATAGTTGTTTATATCTGTGAGGCCATGAGTCACCATTGACGACTGGATTGCCTACCACTCGGAACGATCGACGTTTGACGAAACTATGCAAGTTATTCGCAGATCGGTATAAGATGGGTCGATGTGTCGTGTTTTAAGCTACAAATTGCTATGTCGCAGATTCGCGTACTACGAATAGTAGTGGAGTTATAGTTGTTTATATCTGTGAGGCCATGAATCACCATTGACGGCCGGATTGCCTTCTACTCGAAACGATGGATGTTTGACGAAACTATGCAAGTTCGTCGCAGATTGGTATTAGGTGGGTCGTTGGGCCGTGTTTTAAGCTACAAGTTGCTGTGTCGCAGATTCGCATACGACGAATATAAGCGGAGTTATAGTTGTTTAAATGTGTCAGGCCATGAATCACCATTGACGCCTGGATTGCTTTCCATTCGAAACGACCGATGGTTGACGAAACTATGCAAGTTCGTCGCAGATCGGTATAAAGTGGCTCGATGTGTCGTGTTCTAGGCTACAAATTGCTATGTCGCAGATTTGCATACGACGAATAGAAGCGGAGTTATAGTTGTTTATATCTGTCAGGCCGTGAATCACCATTGACGGCCGGATTGCCTACCACTCGGAACGATCGACGTTTGCCGAAACTATGCAAGTTCTTCGCAGATCGGTATAAAGTGGCTCGATGTGTCGTGTTCTAGGCTACAAATTGCTATGTCGCAGATTTGCATACGACGAATAGAAGCGGAGTTATAGTTGTTTATATCTGTCAGGCCGTGAATCACCATTGACGGCCGGATTGCCTACCACTTGGAACGATCGACGTTTGCCGAAACTATGCAAGTTCTTCGCAGATCGGTATAAGGTGGGTCGATGTGTCGTGTTTTAACCTACAAATTGCTATGTCGCAGATTTGCATACGACGAATAGAAGCGGAGTTATAGTTGTTTATATCTGTGAGGCCATGAATCACAATTGACGGCAGGATTGCCTACCACTCGGAACGATCGACGGTTGACGAAACTATGCAAGTTCTTCGCAGATCGGTATAAGATGGGTCGATGTGTCGTGTTTTAAGCTACAAATTGCTATGTCGCAGATTCGCATACGACGAATAGAAGTGGAATTATAGTTGTTTATATCTGTCAGGCCATGAATCACCATTGACGGCCGGATTGCCTTCCACTCGAAACGATCGATGTTTGACGAAACTATGCAAGTTCGTCGCAGATCGGTATAAGGTGGGTCGATGTGTCGTGTTTTAACCTACAAATTGCTGTGTCGCAGATTCGCATACGACGAATAGAAGCGGAGTTATCGATGTTTATATCTGTGAGGCCATGAATCACCATTGACGACAGGATTGCCTACCACTCGGAACGATCGACGTTTGACGAAACTATGCAAGTTCTTCGCAGATCGGTATAAGGTGGGTCGATGTGTCGTGTTTTAACCTACAAATTGCTATGTCGCAGATTCGCATACGACGAATAGAAGCGGAGTTATCGATGTTTATATCTGTGAGGCCATGAATCACCATCGACGGCCGGATTGCCTACCACTCGGAACGATCGACGTTTGACGAAACTATGCAAGTTCTTCGCAGATCGGTATAAGGTGGCTCGATGTGTCGTGTTTTAGGATACAAATTGCTATGTCGCAGATTTGCATACGACGAATAGAAGCGGAGTTGTAGTTGTTTATATCTGTGAGGTCATGAATCATCATTGACGGCCAGAATGCCTACCACTCGAAACGATCGATGTTTGACGAAACTATGCAAGTTCGTCGCAGATCGGTATAAGGTAGGTCGATGTGTCGTGCTTTAAGCTACAAATTGCTATGTCGCAGATTTGCATACGACGAATAGAAGCGGAGTTATAGTTGTTTATATCTGTCAGGCCATGAATCATCATTGACGGCCGGATTGCCTTCCACTCGAAACGATCGATGTTTGACGAAACTATGCAAGTTCGTCGCAGATCGGTATAATGTGGCTCGATGTGTCGTGTTTTAGGCTACAAATTGCTATGTCGCAGATTTGCATACGACGAATAGATGCGGAGTTATAGTTGTTTATATCTGTGAGGTCATGAATCATCATTGACGGCCGGAAAGCCTACCACTCGAAACGATCGATGTTTGACGAAACTATGCAAGTTCGTCGCAGTTCGGTATAAGGTGGGTCGATGTATCGTGCTTTAAGCTACAAATTGCTATGTCGCAGATTTGCATACGACGAATAGAGGCGGAGTTATAGTTGTTTATATCTGTGAGGCCATGAGTCACCATTGACGACAGGATTGCCTACCACTCGGAACGATCGACGTTTGACGAAACTATGCAAGTTATTCGCAGATCGGTATAAGATGGGTCGATGTGTCGTGTTTTAAGCTACAAATTGCTATGTCGCAGATTCGCGTACTACGAATAGTAGTGGAGTTATAGTTGTTTATATCTGTGAGGCCATGAATCACCATTGACGGCCGGATTGCCTTCTACTCGAAACGATGGATGTTTGACGAAACTATGCAAGTTCGTCGCAGATCGGTATAAGGTGGCTCGATGTGTCGTGTTTTAGGCTACAAATTGCTATGTCGCAGATTTGCATACGACGAATAGAAGCGGAGTTATAGTTGTTTATATCTGTCAGGCCGTGAATCACCATTGACGGCCGGATTGCCTACCACTCGGAACGATCGACGTTTGCCGAAACTATGCAAGTTCTTCGCAGATCGGTATAAAGTGGCTCGATGTGTCGTGTTCTAGGCTACAAATTGCTATGTCGAAGATTTGCATACGACGAATAGAAGCGGAGTTATAGTTGTTTATATCTGTCAGGCCGTGAATCACCATTGACGGCCGGATTGCCTACCACTCGGAACGATCGACGTTTGCCGAAACTATGCAAGTTCTTCGCAGATCGGTATAAGGTGGGTCGATGTGTCGTGTTTTAAGCTACAAATTGCTATGTCGCAGATTTGCATACGACGAATAGAAGCGGAGTTATAGTTGTTTATATCTGTGAGGCCATGAATCACAATTGACGGCAGGATTGCCTACCACTCGGAACGATCGACGGTTGACGAAACTATGCAAGTTCTTCGCAGATCGGTATAAGATGGGTCGATGTGTCGTGTTTTAAGCTACAAATTGCTATGTCGCAGATTCGCATACGACGAATAGAAGTGGAATTATAGTTGTTTATATCTGTCAGGCCATGAATCACCATTGACGGCCGGATTGCCTTCCACTCGAAACGATCGATGTTTGACGAAACTATGCAAGTTCGTCGCAGATCGGTATAAGGTGGGTCGATGTGTCGTGTTTTAACCTACAAATTGCTGTGTCGCAGATTCGCATACGACGAATAGAAGTGGAGTTATAGTTGTTTATATCTGTGAGGCCATTAATCACCATTGACGACAGGATTGCCTACCACTCGGAACGATCGACGGTTGACGAAGTTATGCAAGTTCTTCGCAGATCGGTATAAGATGGGTCGATGTGTCGTGTTTTAAGCTACAAATTGCTATGTCGGAGATTCGCATACGACGAATAGAAGTGGAGTTATAGTTGTTTATATCTGTCAGGCCATGAATCACCATTGACGGCCGGATTGCCTTCCACTCGAAACGATCGATGTTTGACGAAACTATGCAAGTTCGTCGCAGATCGGTATAAGGTGGGTCGTTGGGCCGTGTTTTAAGCTACAAGTTGCTGTGTCGGAGATTCGCATACGACGAATAGAAGCGGAGTTATAGTTGTTTATACGTTTAAGGCCATGAATCACCATTGACGCCTGGATTGCTTTCCACTCGAAACGACCGATGTTTGACGAAACTATGCAAGTTCGTCGCAGATCGGTATAAGGTGGCTCGATGTGTCGTGCTTTAAGCTACAAATTGCTATGTCGCAGATTTGCATACGACGAATAGAAGCGGAGTTATAGTTGTTTATATCTGTGAGATCATGAATCATCATTGACGGCCGGAATGCCTACCACTCGAAACGATCGATGTTTGACGAAACTATGCAAGTTCTTCGCAGATCGGTATAAGGTGGGTCGATGTGTCGTGCTTTAAGCTACAAATTGCTATGCCGCAGATTCGCATACGACGAATAGAAGCGGAGTTATCGATGTTTATATCTGTGAGGCCATGAATCACCATTGACGACAGGATTGCCTACCACTCGGAACGATCGACGTTTGACGAAACTATGCAAGTTCTTCGCAGATCGGTATAAGGTGGGTCGATGTGTCGTGTTTTAACCTACAAATTGCTATGTCGCAGATTCGCATACGACGAATAGAAGCGGAGTTATCGATGTTTATATCTGTGAGGCCATGAATCACCATCGACGGCCGGATTGCCTACCACTCGGAACGATCGACGTTTGACGAAACTATGCAAGTTCTTCGCAGATCGGTATAAGGTGGCTCGATGTGTCGTGTTTTAGGATACAAATTGCTATGTCGCAGATTTGCATACGACGAATAGAAGCGGAGTTGTAGTTGTTTATATCTGTGAGGTCATGAATCATCATTGACGGCCAGAATGCCTACCACTCGAAACGATCGATGTTTGACGAAACTATGCAAGTTCGTCGCAGATCGGTATAAGGTAGGTCGATGTGTCGTGCTTTAAGCTACAAATTGCTATGTCGCAGATTTGCATACGACGAATAGAAGCGGAGTTATAGTTGTTTATATCTGTGAGGTCATGAATCATCATTGACGGCCGGAATGCCTACCACTCGAAACGATCGATGTTTGACGGAACTATGCAAGTTCGTCGCAGATCGGTATAAGGTGGGTCGATGTGTCGTGCTTTAAGCTACAAATTGCTATGCCGCAGATTCGCATACGACGATTAGAAGCGGAGTTATCGATGTTTATATCTGTGAGGCCATGAATCACCATCGACGGCCGGATTGCCTACCACTCGGAACGATCGACGTTTGACGAAACTATGCAAGTTCTTCGCAGATCGGTATAAGGTGGCTCGATGTGTCGTGTTTTAGGCCACAAATTGCTATGTCGCAGATTTGCGTACGACGAATAGAAGTGGAATTATAGTTGTTTATATCTGTCAGGCCATGAATCACCATTGACGGCCGGATTGCCTTCCACTCGAAACGATCGATGTTTGACGAAACTATGCAAGTTCGTCGCAGATCGGTATAAGGTGGGTCGATGTGTCGTGTTTTAACCTACAAATTGCTGTGTCGCAGATTCGCATACGACGAATAGAAGTGGAGTTATAGTTGTTTATATCTGTGAGGCCATTAATCACCATTGACGACAGGATTGCCTACCACTCGGAACGATCGACGGTTGACGAAACTATGCAAGTTCTTCGCAGATCGGTATAAGATGGGTCGATGTGTCGTGTTTTAAGCTACAAATTGCTATGTCGGAGATTCGCATACGACGAATAGAAGTGGAGTTATAGTTGTTTATATCTGTCAGGCCATGAATCACCATTGACGGCCGGATTGCCTTCCACTCGAAACGATCGATGTTTGACGAAACTATGCAAGTTCGTCGCAGATCGGTATAAGGTGGGTCGTTGGGCCGTGTTTTAAGCTACAAGTTACTGTGTCGCAGATTCGCATACGACGAATAGAAGCGGAGTTATAGTTGTTTATATGTTTCAGGCCATGAATCACCATTGACGCCTGGATTGCTTTCCACTCGAAACGACCGATGTTTGACGAAACTATGCAAGTGCGTCGCAGATCGGTATAAGGTGGCTCGATGTGTCGTGCTTTAAGCTACAAATTGCTATGTCGCAGATTTGCATACGACGAATAGAAGCGGAGTTATAGTTGTTTATATCTGTGAGGTCATGAATCATCATTGACGGCCGGAATGCCTACCACTCGAAACGATCGATGTTTGACGAAACTATGCAAGTTCGTCGCGTATCGGTATAAGGTGGGTCGATGTGTCGTGCTTTAAGCTACAAATTGCTATGCCGCAGATTCGCTTACGACGAATAGAAGCGGAGTTATCGATGTTTATATCTGTGAGGCCATGAATCACCATTGACGACAGGATTGCCTACCACTCGGAACGATCGACGTTTGACGAAACTATGCAAGTTCTTCGCAGCTCGGTATAAGGTAGGTCGATGTGTCGTGCTTTAAGCTACAAATTGCTATGTCGCAGATTTGCATACGACGAATAGAAGCGGAGTTATAGTTGTTTATATCTGTGAGGTCATGAATCATCATTGACGGCCGGAATGCCTACCACTCGAAACGATCGATGTTTGACGGAACTATGCAAGTTCGTCGCAGATCGGTATAAGGTGGGTCGATGTGTCGTGCTTTAAGCTACAAATTGCTATGCCGCAGATTCGCATACGACGATTAGAAGCGGAGTTATCGATGTTTATATCTGTGAGGCCATGAATCACCATCGACGGCCGGATTGCCTACCACTCGGAACGATCGACGTTTGACGAAACTATGCAAGTTCTTCGCAGATCGGTATAAGGTGGCTCGATGTGTCGTGTTTTAGGATACAAATTGCTATGTCGCAGATTTGCATACGACGAATAGAAGCGGAGTTGTAGTTGTTTATATCTGTGAGGTCATGAATCATCATTGACGGCCAGAATGCCTACCACTCGAAACGATCGATGTTTGACAAAACTATGCAAGTTCGTCGCAGATCGGTATAAGGTAGGTCGATGTGTCGTGCTTTAAGCTACAAATTGCTATGTCGCAGATTCGCATACGACGATTAGAAGCGGAGTTATCGATGTTTATATCTGTGAGGCCATGAATCACCATCGACGGCCGGATTGCCTACCACTCGGAACGATCGACGTTTGACGAAACTATGCAAGTTCTTCGCAGATCGGTATAAGGTGGCTCGATGTGTCGTGTTTTAGGCCACAAATTGCTATGTCGCAGATTTGCGTACGACGAATAGAAGCGGAGTTATAGTTGTTTATATCTGTCAGGCCATGAATCACCATTGACGGCCGGATTGCCTACCACTCGGAACGATCGACGTTTGCCGAAACTCTGCATGTTCTTCGCAGATCGGTATAAGGTGGGTCGATGTGCCGTGTTTTAAGCTACAAATTGCTATGTCGCAGATTTGCATACGACGAATAGAAGCGGAGTTATAGTTGTTTATATCTGTGAGGCCATGAATCACAATTGACGGCAGGATTGCCTACCACTCGGAACGATCGACGGTTGACGAAACTATGCAAGTTCTTCGCAGATCGGTATAAGATGGGTCGATGTGTCGTGTTTTAAGCTACAAATTGCTATGTCGCAGATTCGCATACGACGAATAGAAGTGGAATTATAGTTGTTTATATCTGTCAGGCCATGAATCACCATTGACGGCCGGATTGCCTTCCACTCGAAACGATCGATGTTTGACGAAACTATGCAAGTTCGTCGCAGATCGGTATAAGGTGGGTCGATGTGTCGTGTTTTAACCTACAAATTGCTGTGTCGCAGATTCGCATACGACGAATAGAAGTGGAGTTATAGTTGTTTATATCTGTGAGGCCATTAATCACCATTGACGACAGGATTGCCTACCACTCGGAACGATCGACGGTTGACGAAACTATGCAAGTTCTTCGCAGATCGGTATAAGATGGGTCGATGTGTCGTGTTTTAAGCTACAAATTGCTATGTCGGAGATTCGCATACGACGAATAGAAGTGGAGTTATAGTTGTTTATATCTGTCAGGCCATGAATCACCATTGACGGCCGGATTGCCTTCCACTCGAAACGATCGATGTTTGACGAAACTATGCAAGTTCGTCGCAGATCGGTATAAGGTGGGTCGTTGGGCCGTGTTTTAAGCTACAAGTTGCTGTGTCGCAGATTCGCATACGACGAATAGAAGCGGAGTTATAGTTGTTTATATGTTTCAGGCCATGAATCACCATTGACGCCTGGATTGCTTTCCACTCGAAACGACCGATGTTTGACGAAACTATGCAAGTTCGTCGCAGATCGGTATAAGGTGGCTCGATGTGTCGTGCTTTAAGCTACAAATTGCTATGCCGCAGATTCGCATACGACGAATAGAAGCGGAGTTATCGATGTTTATATCTGTGAGGCCATGAATCACCATTGACGACAGGATTGCCTACCACTCGGAACGATCGACGTTTGACGAAACTATGCAAGTTCTTCGCAGATCGGTATAAGGTGGGTCGATGTGTCGTGTTTTAACCTACAAATTGCTATGTCGCAGATTCGCATACGACGAATACAAGCGGAGTTATCGATGTTTATATCTGTGAGGCCATGAATCACCATCGACGGCCGGATTGCCTACCACTCGGAACGATCGACGTTTGACGAAACTATGCAAGTTCTTCGCAGATCGGTATAAGGTGGCTCGATGTGTCGTGTTTTAGGATACAAATTGCTATGTCGCAGATTTGCATACGACGAATAGAAGCGGAGTTGTAGTTGTTTATATCTGTGAGGTCATGAATCATCATTGACGGCCAGAATGCCTACCACTCGAAACGATCGATGTTTGACGAAACTATGCAAGTTCGTCGCAGATCGGTATAAGGTAGGTCGATGTGTCGTGCTTTAAGCTACAAATTGCTATGTCGCAGATTTGCATACGACGAATAGAAGCGGAGTTATAGTTGTTTATATCTGTGAGGTCATGAATCATCATTGACGGCCGGAATGCCTACCACTCGAAACGATCGATGTTTGACGGAACTATGCAAGTTCGTCGCAGATCGGTATAAGGTGGGTCGATGTGTCGTGCTTTAAGCTACAAATTGCTATGCCGCAGATTCGCATACGACGATTAGAAGCGGAGTTATCGATGTTTATATCTGTGAGGCCATGAATCACCATCGACGGCCGGATTGCCTACCACTCGGAACGATCGACGTTTGACGAAACTATGCAAGTTCTTCGCAGATCGGTATAAGGTGGCTCGATGTGTCGTGTTTTAGGCCACAAATTGCTATGTCGCAGATTTGCGTACGACGAATAGAAGCGGAGTTATAGTTGTTTATATCTGTCAGGCCATGAATCACCATTGACGGCCGGATTGCCTACCACTCGGAACGATCGACGTTTGCCGAAACTCTGCATGTTCTTCGCAGATCGGTATAAGGTGGGTCGATGTGCCGTGTTTTAAGCTACAAATTGCTATGTCGCAGATTTGCATACGACGAATAGAAGCGGAGTTATAGTTGTTTATATCTGTGAGGCCATGAATCACCATCGACGGCCGGATTGCCTACCACTCGGAACGATCGACGGTTGACGAAACTATGCCAGTTCTTCGCAGATCGGTATAAGGTGGCTCGATGTGTCGTGTTTTAGGCCACAAATTGCTATGTCGCAGATTTGCGTACGACGAATAGAAGTGGAGTTATAGTTGTTTATATCTGTCAGGCCATGAATCACCATTGACGGCCGGATTGCCTACCACTCGGAACGATCGACGTTTGCCGAAACTCTGCATGTTCTTCGCAGATCGGTATAAGGTGGGTCGATGTGCCGTGTTTTAAGCTACAAATTGCTATGTCGCAGATTTGCATACGACGAATAGAAGCGGAGTTATAGTTGTTTATATCTGTGAGGCCATGAATCACAATTGACGGCAGGATTGCCTACCACTCGGAACGATCGACGGTTGACGAAACTATGCAAGTCCTTCGCAGATCGGTATAAGATGGGTCGATGTGTCGTGTTTTAAGCTACAAATTGCTATGTCGCAGATTCGCATACGACGAATAGAAGTGGAGTTATAGTTGTTTATATCTGTCAGGCCATGAATCACCATTGACGGCCGGATTGCCTTCCACTCGAAACGATCGATGTTTGACGAAACTATGCAAGTTCGTCGCAGATCGGTATAAGGTGGGTCGATGTGTCGTGTTTTAACCTACAAATTGCTGTGTCGCAGATTCGCATACGACGAATAGAAGTGGAGTTATAGTTGTTTATATCTGTGAGGCCATTAATCACCATTGACGGCCGGATTGCCTTCCACTCGAAACGATCGATGTTTGACGAAACTATGCAAGTTCGTCGCAGATCGGTATAAGGTGGGTCGTTGGGCCGTGTTTTAAGCTACAAGTTACTGTGTCGCAGATTCGCATACGACGAATAGAAGCGGAGTTATAGTTGTTTATATGTTTCAGGCCATGAATCACCATTGACGCCTGGATTGCTTTCCACTCGAAACGACCGATGTTTGACGAAACTATGCAAGTTCGTCGCAGATCGGTATAAGGTGGCTCGATGTGTCGTGCTTTAAGCTACAAATTGCTATGTCGCAGATTTGCATACGACGAATAGAAGCGGAGTTATAGTTGTTTATATCTGTGAGGTCATGAATCATCATTGACGGCCGGAATGCCTACCACTCGAAACGATCGATGTTTGACGAAACTATGCAAGTTCGTCGCGTATCGGTATAAGGTGGGTCGATGTGTCGTGCTTTAAGCTACAAATTGCTATGCCGCAGATTCGCTTACGACGAATAGAAGCGGAGTTATCGATGTTTATATCTGTGAGGCCATGAATCACCATTGACGACAGGATTGCCTACCACTCGGAACGATCGACGTTTGACGAAACTATGCAAGTTCTTCGCAGCTCGGTATAAGGTAGGTCGATGTGTCGTGCTTTAAGCTACAAATTGCTATGTCGCAGATTTGCATACGACGAATAGAAGCGGAGTTATAGTTGTTTATATCTGTGAGGTCATGAATCATCATTGACGGCCGGAATGCCTACCACTCGAAACGATCGATGTTTGACGAAACTATGCAAGTTCGTCGCAGATCGGTATAAGGTGGGTCGATGTGTCGTGCTTTAAGCTACAAATTGCTATGCCGCAGATTCGCATACGACGATTAGAAGCGGAGTTATCGATGTTTATATCTGTGAGGCCATGAATCACCATCGACGGCCGGATTGCCTACCACTCGGAACGATCGACGTTTGACGAAACTATGCAAGTTCTTCGCAGATCGGTATAAGGTGGCTCGATGTGTCGTGTTTTAGGATACAAATTGCTATGTCGCAGATTTGCATACGACGAATAGAAGCGGAGTTGTAGTTGTTTATATCTGTGAGGTCATGAATCATCATTGACGGCCAGAATGCCTACCACTCGAAACGATCGATGTTTGACGAAACTATGCAAGTTCGTCGCAGATCGGTATAAGGTAGGTCGATGTGTCGTGCTTTAAGCTACAAATTGCTATGTCGCAGATTCGCATACGACGATTAGAAGCGGAGTTATCGATGTTTATATCTGTGAGGCCATGAATCACCATCGACGGCCGGATTGCCTACCACTCGGAACGATCGACGTTTGACGAAACTATGCATGTTCTTCGCAGATCGGTATAAGGTGGCTCGATGTGTCGTGTTTTAGGCCACAAATTGCTATGTCGCAGATTTGCGTACGACGAATAGAAGCGGAGTTATAGTTGTTTATGTCTGTCAGGCCATGAATCACCATTGACGGCCGGATTGCCTACCACTCGGAACGATCGACGTTTGCCGAAACTCTGCATGTTCTTCGCAGATCGGTATAAGGTGGGTCGATGTGCCGTGTTTTAAGCTACAAATTGCTATGTCGCAGATTTGCATACGACGAATAGAAGCGGAGTTATAGTTGTTTATATCTGTGAGGCCATGAATCACAATTGACGGCAGGATTGCCTACCACTCGGAACGATCGACGGTTGACGAAACTATGCAAGTTCTTCGCAGATCGGTATAAGATGGGTCGATGTGTCGTGTTTTAAGCTACAAATTGCTATGTCGCAGATTCGCATACGACGAATAGAAGTGGAATTATAGTTGTTTATATCTGTCAGGCCATGAATCACCATTGACGGCCGGATTGCCTTCCACTCGAAACGATCGATGTTTGACGAAACTATGCAAGTTCGTCGCAGATCGGTATAAGGTGGGTCGATGTGTCGTGTTTTAACCTACAAATTGCTGTGTCGCAGATTCGCATACGACGAATAGAAGTGGAGTTATAGTTGTTTATATCTGTGAGGCCATTAATCACCATTGACGACAGGATTGCCTACCACTCGGAACGATCGACGGTTGACGAAACTATGCAAGTTCTTCGCAGATCGGTATAAGATGGGTCGATGTGTCGTGTTTTAAGCTACAAATTGCTATGTCGGAGATTCGCATACGACGAATAGAAGTGGAGTTATAGTTGTTTATATCTGTCAGGCCATGAATCACCATTGACGGCCGGATTGCCTTCCACTCGAAACGATCGATGTTTGACGAAACTATGCAAGTTCGTCGCAGATCGGTATAAGGTGGGTCGTTGGGCCGTGTTTTAAGCTACAAGTTGCTGTGTCGCAGATTCGCATACGACGAATAGAAGCGGAGTTATAGTTGTTTATATGTTTCAGGCCATGAATCACCATTGACGCCTGGATTGCTTTCCACTCGAAACGACCGATGTTTGACGAAACTATGCAAGTTCGTCGCAGATCGGTATAAGGTGGCTCGATGTGTCGTGCTTTAAGCTACAAATTGCTATGCCGCAGATTCGCATACGACGAATAGAAGCGGAGTTATCGATGTTTATATCTGTGAGGCCATGAATCACCATTGACGACAGGATTGCCTACCACTCGGAACGATCGACGTTTGACGAAACTATGCAAGTTCTTCGCAGATCGGTATAAGGTGGGTCGATGTGTCGTGTTTTAACCTACAAATTGCTATGTCGCAGATTCGCATACGACGAATAGAAGCGGAGTTATCGATGTTTATATCTGTGAGGCCATGAATCACCATCGACGGCCGGATTGCCTACCACTCGGAACGATCGACGTTTGACGAAACTATGCAAGTTCTTCGCAGATCGGTATAAGGTGGCTCGATGTGTCGTGTTTTAGGATACAAATTGCTATGTCGCAGATTTGCATACGACGAATAGAAGCGGAGTTGTAGTTGTTTATATCTGTGAGGTCATGAATCATCATTGACGGCCAGAATGCCTACCACTCGAAACGATCGATGTTTGACGAAACTATGCAAGTTCGTCGCAGATCGGTATAAGGTAGGTCGATGTGTCGTGCTTTAAGCTACAAATTGCTATGTCGCAGATTTGCATACGACGAATAGAAGCGGAGTTATAGTTGTTTATATCTGTGAGGTCATGAATCATCATTGACGGCCGGAATGCCTACCACTCGAAACGATCGATGTTTGACGGAACTATGCAAGTTCGTCGCAGATCGGTATAAGGTGGGTCGATGTGTCGTGCTTTAAGCTACAAATTGCTATGCCGCAGATTCGCATACGACGATTAGAAGCGGAGTTATCGATGTTTATATCTGTGAGGCCATGAATCACCATAGACGGCCGGATTGCCTACCACTCGGAACGATCGACGTTTGACGAAACTATGCAAGTTCTTCGCAGATCGGTATAAGGTGGCTCGATGTGTCGTGTTTTAGGCCACAAATTGCTATGTCGCAGATTTGCGTACGACGAATAGAAGCGGAGTTATAGTTGTTTATATCTGTCAGGCCATGAATCACCATTGACGGCCGGATTGCCTACCACTCGGAACGATCGACGTTTGCCGAAACTCTGCATGTTCTTCGCAGATCGGTATAAGGTGGGTCGATGTGCCGTGTTTTAAGCTACAAATTGCTATGTCGCAGATTTGCATACGACGAATAGAAGCGGAGTTATAGTTGTTTATATCTGTGAGGCCATGAATCACAATTGACGGCAGGATTGCCTACCACTCGGAACGATCGACGGTTGACGAAACTATGCAAGTTCTTCGCAGATCGGTATAAGATGGGTCGATGTGTCGTGTTTTAAGCTACAAATTGCTATGTCGCAGATTCGCATACGACGAATAGAAGTGGAATTATAGTTGTTTATATCTGTCAGGCCATGAATCAACATTGACGGCCGGATTGCCTTCCACTCGAAACGATCGATGTTTGACGAAACTATGCAAGTTCGTCGCAGATCGGTATAAGGTGGGTCGATGTGTCGTGTTTTAACCTACAAATTGCTGGGTCGCAGATTCGCATACGACGAATAGAAGTGGAGTTATAGTTGTTTATATCTGTGAGGCCATTAATCACCATTGACGACAGGATTGCCTACCACTCGGAACGATCGACGGTTGACGAAACTATGCAAGTTCTTCGCAGATCGGTATAAGATGGGTCGATGTGTCGTGTTTTAAGCTACAAATTGCTATGTCGGAGATTCGCATACGACGAATAGAAGTGGAGCTATAGTTGTTTATATCTGTCAGGCCATGAATCACCATTGACGGCCGGATTGCCTTCCACTCGAAACGATCGATGTTTGACGAAACTATGCAAGTTCGTCGCAGATCGGTATAAGGTGGGTCGTTGGGCCGTGTTTTAAGCTACAAGTTGCTGTGTCGCAGATTCGCATACGACGAATAGAAGCGGAGTTATAGTTGTTTATATGTTTCAGGCCATGAATCACCATTGACGCCTGGATTGCTTTCCACTCGAAACGACCGATGTTTGACGAAACTATGCAAGTTCGTCGCAGATCGGTATAAGGTGGCTCGATGTGTCGTGCTTTAAGCTACAAATTGCTATGTCGCAGATTTGCATACGACGAATAGAAGCGGAGTTATAGTTGTTTATATCTGTGAGGTCATGAATCATCATTGACGGCCGGAATGCCTACCACTCGAAACGATCGATGTTTGACGAAACTATGCAAGTTCGTCGCGTATCGGTATAAGGTGGGTCGATGTGTCGTGCTTTAAGCTACAAATTGCTATGCCGCAGATTCGCATACGACGAATAGAAGCGGAGTTATCGATGTTTATATCTGTGAGGCCATGAATCACCATTGACGACAGGATTGCCTACCACTCGGAACGATCGACGTTTGACGAAACTATGCAAGTTCTTCGCAGATCGGTATAAGGTGGCTCGATGTGTCGTGTTTTAGGATACAAATTGCTATGTCGCAGATTTGCATACGACGAATAGAAGCGGAGTTGTAGTTGTTTATATCTGTGAGGTCATGAATCATCATTGACGGCCAGAATGCCTACCACTCGAAACGATCGATGTTTGACGAAACTATGCAAGTTCGTCGCAGATCGGTATAAGGTAGGTCGATGTGTCGTGCTTTAAGCTACAAATTGCTATGTCGCAGATTTGCATACGACGAATAGAAGCGGAGTTATAGTTGTTTATATCTGTGAGGTCATGAATCATCATTGACGGCCGGAATGCCTACCACTCGAAACGATCGATGTTTGACGGAACTATGCAAGTTCGTCGCAGATCGGTATAAGGTGGGTCGATGTGTCGTGCTTTAAGCTACAAATTGCTATGCCGCAGATTCGCATACGACGATTAGAAGCGGAGTTATCGATGTTTATATCTGTGAGGCCATGAATCACCATCGACGGCCGGATTGCCTACCACTCGGAACGATCGACGTTTGACGAAACTATGCAAGTTCTTCGCAGATCGGTATAAGGTGGCTCGATGTGTCGTGTTTTAGGCCACAAATTGCTATGTCGCAGATTTGCGTACGACGAATAGAAGCGGAGTTATAGTTGTTTATATCTGTCAGGCCATGAATCACCATTGACGGCCGGATTGCCTACCACTCGGAACGATCGACGTTTGCCGAAACTCTGCATGTTCTTCGCAGATCGGTATAAGGTGGGTCGATGTGCCGTGTTTTAAGCTACAAATTGCTATGTCGCAGATTTGCATACGACGAATAGAAGCGGAGTTATAGTTGTTTATATCTGTGAGGCCATGAATCACAATTGACGGCAGGATTGCCTACCACTCGGAACGATCGACGGTTGACGAAACTATGCAAGTTCTTCGCAGATCGGTATAAGATGGGTCGATGTGTCGTGTTTTAAGCTACAAATTGCTATGTCGCAGATTCGCATACGACGAATAGAAGTGGAATTATAGTTGTTTATATCTGTCAGGCCATGAATCACCATTGACGGCCGGATTGCCTTCCACTCGAAACGATCGATGTTTGACGAAACTATGCAAGTTCGTCGCAGATCGGTATAAGGTGGGTCGATGTGTCGTGTTTTAACCTACAAATTGCTGGGTCGCAGATTCGCATACGACGAATAGAAGTGGAGTTATAGTTGTTTATATCTGTGAGGCCATTAATCACCATTGACGACAGGATTGCCTACCACTCGGAACGATCGACGGTTGACGAAACTATGCAAGTTCTTCGCAGATCGGTATAAGATGGGTCGATGTGTCGTGTTTTAAGCTACAAATTGCTATGTCGGAGATTCGCATACGACGAATAGAAGTGGAGCTATAGTTGTTTATATCTGTCAGGCCATGAATCACCATTGACGGCCGGATTGCCTTCCACTCGAAACGATCGATGTTTGACGAAACTATGCAAGTTCGTCGCAGATCGGTATAAGGTGGGTCGTTGGGCCGTGTTTTAAGCTACAAGTTGCTGTGTCGCAGATTCGCATACGACGAATAGAAGCGGAGTTATAGTTGTTTATATGTTTCAGGCCATGAATCACCATTGACGCCTGGATTGCTTTCCACTCGAAACGACCGATGTTTGACGAAACTATGCAAGTTCGTCGCAGATCGGTATAAGGTGGCTCGATGTGTCGTGCTTTAAGCTACAAATTGCTATGTCGCAGATTTGCATACGACGAATAGAAGCGGAGTTATAGTTGTTTATATCTGTGAGGTCATGAATCATCATTGACGGCCGGAATGCCTACCACTCGAAACGATCGATGTTTGACGAAACTATGCAAGTTCGTCGCGTATCGGTATAAGGTGGGTCGATGTGTCGTGCTTTAAGCTACAAATTGCTATGCCGCAGATTCGCATACGACGAATAGAAGCGGAGTTATCGATGTTTATATCTGTGAGGCCATGAATCACCATTGACGACAGGATTGCCTACCACTCGGAACGATCGACGTTTGACGAAACTATGCAAGTTCTTCGCAGATCGGTATAAGGTGGCTCGATGTGTCGTGTTTTAGGATACAAATTGCTATATCGCAGATTTGCATACGACGAATAGAAGCGGAGTTGTAGTTGTTTATATCTGTGAGGTCATGAATCATCATTGACGGCCAGAATGCCTACCACTCGAAACGATCGATGTTTGACGAAACTATGCAAGTTCGTCGCAGATCGGTATAAGGTAGGTCGATGTGTCGTGCTTTAAGCTACAAATTGCTATGTCGCAGATTTGCATACGACGAATAGAAGCGGAGTTATAGTTGTTTATATCTGTGAGGTCATGAATCATCATTGACGGCCGGAATGCCTACCACTCGAAACGATCGATGTTTGACGGAACTATGCAAGTTCGTCGCAGATCGGTATAAGGTGGGTCGATGTGTCGTGCTTTAAGCTACAAATTGCTATGCCGCAGATTCGCATACGACGATTAGAAGCGGAGTTATCGATGTTTATATCTGTGAGGCCATGAATCACCATCGACGGCCGGATTGCCTACCACTCGGAACGATCGACGTTTGACGAAACTATGCAAGTTCTTCGCAGATCGGTATAAGGTGGCTCGATGTGTCGTGTTTTAGGCCACAAATTGCTATGTCGCAGATTTGCGTACGACGAATAGAAGCGGAGTTATAGTTGTTTATATCTGTCAGGCCATGAATCACCATTGACGGCCGGATTGCCTACCACTCGGAACGATCGACGTTTGCCGAAACTCTGCATGTTCTTCGCAGATCGGTATAAGGTGGGTCGATGTGCCGTGTTTTAAGCTACAAATTGCTATGTCGCAGATTTGCATACGACGAATAGAAGCGGAGTTATAGTTGTTTATATCTGTGAGGCCATGAATCACAATTGACGGCAGGATTGCCTACCACTCGGAACGATCGACGGTTGACGAAACTATGCAAGTTCTTCGCAGATCGGTATAAGATGGGTCGATGTGTCGTGTTTTAAGCTACAAATTGCTATGTCGCAGATTCGCATACGACGAATAGAAGCGGAGTTATAGTTGTTTATATTTGTCAGTCCATGAATCACCATTGACGACCGGATTGCCTTCCAATCGAAACGATCGATGTTTGACGAAACTATGCAAGTTCGTCGCAGATCGGTATAAGGTGTGTCGATGTGTCGTGTTTTAGGATACAAATTGCTATGTCGCAGATTTGCATACGACGAATAGAAGCGGAGTTGTAGTTGTTTATATCTGTGAGGTCATGAATCATCATTGACGGCCAGAATGCCTACCACTCGAAACGATCGATGTTTGACGAAACTATGCAAGTTCGTCGCAGATCGGTATAAGGTAGGTCGATGTGTCGTGCTTTAAGCTACAAATTGCTATGTCGCAGATTTGCATACGACGAATAGAAGCGGAGTTATAGTTGTTTATATCTGTGAGGTCATGAATCATCATTGACGGCCGGAATGCCTACCACTCGAAACGATCGATGTTTGACGGAACTATGCAAGTTCGTCGCAGATCGGTATAAGGTGGGTCGATGTGTCGTGCTTTAAGCTACAAATTGCTATGCCGCAGATTCGCATACGACGATTAGAAGCGGAGTTATCGATGTTTATATCTGTGAGGCCATGAATCACCATCGACGGCCGGATTGCCTACCACTCGGAACGATCGACGTTTGACGAAACTATGCAAGTTCTTCGCAGATCGGTATAAGGTGGCTCGATGTGTCGTGTTTTAGGCCACAAATTGCTATGTCGCAGATTTGCGTACGACGAATAGAAGCGGAGTTATAGTTGTTTATATCTGTCAGGCCATGAATCACCATTGACGGCCGGATTGCCTACCACTCGGAACGATCGACGTTTGCCGAAACTCTGCATGTTCTTCGCAGATCGGTATAAGGTGGGTCGATGTGCCGTGTTTTAAGCTACAAATTGCTATGTCGCAGATTTGCATACGACGAATAGAAGCGGAGTTATAGTTGTTTATATCTGTGAGGCCATGAATCACAATTGACGGCAGGATTGCCTACCACTCGGAACGATCGACGTTTGACGAAACTATGCAAGTTCTTCGCAGATCGGTATAAGATGGGTCGATGTGTCGTGTTTTAAGCTACAAATTGCTATGTCGCAGATTCGCATACGACGAATAGAAGTGGAATTATAGTTGTTTATATCTGTCAGGCCATGAATCACCATTGACGGCCGGATTGCCTTCCACTCGAAACGATCGATGTTTGACGAAACTATGCAAGTTCGTCGCAGATCGGTATAAGGTGGGTCGATGTGTCGTGTTTTAACCTACAAATTGCTGGGTCGCAGATTCGCATACGACGAATAGAAGTGGAGTTATAGTTGTTTATATCTGTGAGGCCATTAATCACCATTGACGACAGGATTGCCTACCACTCGGAACGATCGACGGTTGACGAAACTATGCAAGTTCTTCGCAGATCGGTATAAGATGGGTCGATGTGTCGTGTTTTAAGCTACAAATTGCTATGTCGGAGATTCGCATACGACGAATAGAAGTGGAGCTATAGTTGTTTATATCTGTCAGGCCATGAATCACCATTGACGGCCGGATTGCCTTCCACTCGAAACGATCGATGTTTGACGAAACTATGCAAGTTCGTCGCAGATCGGTATAAGGTGGGTCGTTGGGCCGTGTTTTAAGCTACAAGTTGCTGTGTCGCAGATTCGCATACGACGAATAGAAGCGGAGTTATAGTTGTTTATATGTTTCAGGCCATGAATCACCATTGACGCCTGGATTGCTTTCCACTCGAAACGACCGATGTTTGACGAAACTATGCAAGTTCGTCGCAGATCGGTATAAGGTGGCTCGATGTGTCGTGCTTTAAGCTACAAATTGCTATGTCGCAGATTTGCATACGACGAATAGAAGCGGAGTTATAGTTGTTTATATCTGTGAGGTCATGAATCATCATTGACGGCCGGAATGCCTACCACTCGAAACGATCGATGTTTGACGAAACTATGCAAGTTCGTCGCGTATCGGTATAAGGTGGGTCGATGTGTCGTGCTTTAAGCTACAAATTGCTATGCCGCAGATTCGCATACGACGAATAGAAGCGGAGTTATCGATGTTTATATCTGTGAGGCCATGAATCACCATTGACGACAGGATTGCCTACCACTCGGAACGATCGACGTTTGACGAAACTATGCAAGTTCTTCGCAGATCGGTATAAGGTAGGTCGATGTGTCGTGCTTTAAGCTACAAATTGCTATGTCGCAGATATGCATACGACGAATAGAAGCGGAGTTATAGTTGTTTATATCTGTGAGGTCATGAATCATCATTGACGGCCGGAATGCCTACCACTCGAAACGATCGATGTTTGACGAAACTATGCAAGTTCGTCGCAGATCGGTATAAGGTGGGTCGATGTGTCGTGCTTTAAGCTACAAATTGCTATGCCGCAGATTCGCATACGACGATTAGAAGCGGAGTTATCGATGTTTATATCTGTGAGGCCATGAATCACCATCGACGGCCGGATTGCCTACCACTCGGAACGATCGACGTTTGACGAAACTATGCAAGTTCTTCGCAGATCGGTATAAGGTGGCTCGATGTGTCGTGTTTTAGGATACAAATTGCTATTTCGCAGATTTGCATACGACGAATAGAAGCGGAGTTGTAGTTGTTTATATCTGTGAGGTCATGAATCATCATTGACGGCCAGAATGCCTACCACTCGAAACGATCGATGTTTGACGAAACTATGCAAGTTCGTCGCAGATCGGTATAAGGTAGGTCGATGTGTCGTGCTTTAAGCTACAAATTGCTATGTCGCAGATTTGCATACGACGAATAGAAGCGGAGTTATAGTTGTTTATATCTGTGAGGTCATGAATCATCATTGACGGCCGGAATGCCTACCACTCGAAACGATCGATGTTTGACGGAACTATGCAAGTTCGTCGCAGATCGGTATAAGGTGGGTCGATGTGTCGTGCTTTAAGCTACAAATTGCTATGCCGCAGATTCGCATACGACGATTAGAAGCGGAGTTATCGATGTTTATATCTGTGAGGCCATGAATCACCATCGACGGCCGGATTGCCTACCACTCGGAACGATCGACGTTTGACGAAACTATGCAAGTTCTTCGCAGATCGGTATAAGGTGGCTCGATGTGTCGTGTTTTAGGCCACAAATTGCTATGTCGCAGATTTGCGTACGACGAATAGAAGCGGAGTTATAGTTGTTTATATCTGTCAGGCCATGAATCACCATTGACGGCCGGATTGCCTACCACTCGGAACGATCGACGTTTGCCGAAACTCTGCATGTTCTTCGCAGATCGGTATAAGGTGGGTCGATGTGCCGTGTTTTAAGCTACAAATTGCTATGTCGCAGATTTGCATACGACGAATAGAAGCGGAGTTATAGTTGTTTATATCTGTGAGGCCATGAATCACAATTGACGGCAGGATTGCCTACCACTCGGAACGATCGACGGTTGACGAAACTATGCAAGTTCTTCGCAGATCGGTATAAGATGGGTCGATGTGTCGTGTTTTAAGCTACAAATTGCTGTGTCGCAGATTCGCATACGACGAATAGAAGTGGAGTTATAGTTGTTTATATCTGTCAGGCCATGAATCACCATTGACGGCCGGATTGCCTTCCACTCGAAACGATCGATGTTTGACGAAACTATGCAAGTTCGTCGCAGATCGGTATAAGGTGGGTCGATGTGTCGTGTTTTAACCTACAAATTGCTGTGTCGCAGATTCGCATACGACGAATAGAAGTGGAGTTATAGTTGTTTATATCTGTGAGGCCATTAATCACCATTGACGACAGGATTGCCTACCACTCGGAACGATCGACGGTTGACGAAGTTATGCAAGTTCTTCGCAGATCGGTATAAGATGGGTCGATGTGTCGTGTTTTAAGCTACAAATTGCTATGTCGGAGATTCGCATACGACGAATAGAAGTGGAGTTATAGTTGTTTATATCTGTCAGGCCATGAATCACCATTGACGGCCGGATTGCCTTCCACTCGAAACGATCGATGTTTGACGAAACTATGCAAGTTCGTCGCAGATCGGTATAAGGTGGGTCGTTGGGCCGTGTTTTAAGCTACAAGTTACTGTGTCGCAGATTCGCATACGACGAATAGAAGCGGAGTTATAGTTGTTTATATGTTTCAGGCCATGAATCACCATTGACGCCTGGATTGCTTTCCACTCGAAACGACCGATGTTTGACGAAACTATGCAAGTTCTTCGCAGCTCGGTATAAGGTAGGTCGATGTGTCGTGCTTTAAGCTACAAATTGCTATGTCGCAGATTTGCATACGACGAATAGAAGCGGAGTTGTAGTTGTTTATATCTGTGAGGTCATGAATCATCATTGACGGCCAGAATGCCTACCACTCGAAACGATCGATGTTTGACGAAACTATGCAAGTTCGTCGCAGATCGGTATAAGGTAGGTCGATGTGTCGTGCTTTAAGCTACAAATTGCTATGTCGCAGATTCGCATACGACGATTAGAAGCGGAGTTATCGATGTTTATATCTGTGAGGCCATGAATCACCATCGACGGCCGGATTGCCTACCACTCGGAACGATCGACGTTTGACGAAACTATGCAAGTTCTTCGCAGATCGGTATAAGGTGGCTCGATGTGTCGTGTTTTAGGCCACAAATTGCTATGTCGCAGATTTGCGTACGACGAATAGAAGCGGAGTTATAGTTGTTTATATCTGTCAGGCCATGAATCACCATTGACGGCCGGATTGCCTACCACTCGGAACGATCGACGTTTGCCGAAACTCTGCATGTTCTTCGCAGATCGGTATAAGGTGGGTCGATGTGCCGTGTTTTAAGCTACAAATTGCTATGTCGCAGATTTGCATACGACGAATAGAAGCGGAGTTATAGTTGTTTATATCTGTGAGGCCATGAATCACAATTGACGGCAGGATTGCCTACCACTCGGAACGAACGACGGTTGACGAAACTATGCAAGTTCTTCGCAGATCGGTATAAGATGGGTCGATGTGTCGTGTTTTAAGCTACAAATTGCTATGTCGCAGATTCGCATACGACGAATAGAAGTGGAATTATAGTTGTTTATATCTGTCAGGCCATGAATCACCATTGACGGCCGGATTGCCTTCCACTCGAAACGATCGATGTTTGACGAAACTATGCAAGTTCGTCGCAGATCGGTATAAGGTGGGTCGATGTGTCGTGTTTTAACCTACAAATTGCTGTGTCGCAGATTCGCATACGACGAATAGAAGTGGAGTTATAGTTGTTTATATCTGTGAGGCCATTAATCACCATTGACGACAGGATTGCCTACCACTCGGAACGATCGACGGTTGACGAAACTATGCAAGTTCTTCGCAGATCGGTATAAGATGGGTCGATGTGTCGTGTTTTAAGCTACAAATTGCTATGTCGGAGATTCGCATACGACGAATAGAAGTGGAGTTATAGTTGTTTATATCTGTCAGGCCATGAATCACCATTGACGGCCGGATTGCCTTCCACTCGAAACGATCGATGTTTGACGAAACTATGCAAGTTCGTCGCAGATCGGTATAATGTGGGTCGTTGGGCCGTGTTTTAAGCTACAAGTTGCTGTGTCGCAGATTCGCATACGACGAATAGAAGCGGAGTTATAGTTGTTTATATGTTTCAGGCCATGAATCACCATTGACGCCTGGATTGCTTTCCACTCGAAACGACCGATGTTTGACGAAACTATGCAAGTTCGTCGCAGATCGGTATAAGGTGGCTCGATGTGTCGTGCTTTAAGCTACAAATTGCTATGCCGCAGATTCGCATACGACGAATAGAAGCGGAGTTATCGATGTTTATATCTGTGAGGCCATGAATCACCATTGACGACAGGATTGCCTACCACTCGGAACGATCGACGTTTGACGAAACTATGCAAGTTCTTCGCAGATCGGTATAAGGTGGGTCGATGTGTCGTGTTTTAACCTACAAATTGCTATGTCGCAGATTCGCATACGACGAATAGAAGCGGAGTTATCGATGTTTATATCTGTGAGGCCATGAATCACCATCGACAGCCGGATTGCCTACCGCTCGGAACGATCGACGTTTGACGAAACTATGCAAGTGCTTCGCAGATCGGTATAAGGTGGCTCGATGTGTCGTGTTTTAGGATACAAATTGCTATGTCGCAGATTTGCATACGACGAATAGAAGCGGAGTTGTAGTTGTTTATATCTGTGAGGTCATGAATCATCATTGACGGCCAGAATGCCTACCACTCGAAACGATCGATGTTTGACGAAACTATGCAAGTTCGTCGCAGATCGGTATAAGGTAGGTCGATGTGTCGTGCTTTAAGCTACAAATTGCTATGTCGCAGATTTGCATACGACGAATAGAAGCGGAGTTATAGTTGTTTATATCTGTGAGGTCATGAATCATCATTGACGGCCGGAATGCCTACCACTCGAAACGATCGATGTTTGACGGAACTATGCAAGTTCGTCGCAGATCGGTATAAGGTGGGTCGATGTGTCGTGCTTTAAGCTACAAATTGCTATGCCGCAGATTCGCATACGACGATTAGAAGCGGAGTTATCGATGTTTATATCTGTGAGGCCATGAATCACAATTGACGGCAGGATTGCCTACCACTCGGAACGATCGACGGTTGACGAAACTATGCAAGTTCGTCGCAGATCGGTATAAGGTGGGTCGTTGGGCCGTGTTTTAAGCTACAAGTTGCTGTGTCGGAGATTCGCATACGACGAATAGAAGCGGAGTTATAGTTGTTTATACGTTTAAGGCCATGAATCACCCTTGACGCCTGGATTGCTTTCCACTCGAAACGACCGATGTTTGACGAAACTATGCAAGTTCGTCGCAGATCGGTATAAGGTGGCTCGATGTGTCGTGCTTTAAGCTACAAATTGCTATGTCGCAGATTTGCATACGACGAATAGAAGCGGAGTTATAGTTGTTTATATCTGTGAGGTCATGAATCATCATTGACGGCCGGAATGCCTACCACTCGAAACGATCGATGTTTGACGAAACTATGCAAGTTCTTCGCAGATCGGTATAAGGTGGGTCGATGTGTCGTGCTTTAAGCTACAAATTGCTATGCCGCAGATTCGCATACGACGAATAGAAGCGGAGTTATCGATGTTTATATCTGTGAGGCCATGAATCACCATTGACGACAGGATTGCCTACCACTCGGAACGATCGACGTTTGACGAAACTATGCAAGTTCTTCGCAGATCGGTATAAGGTGGGTCGATGTGTCGTGTTTTAACCTACAAATTGCTGTGTCGCAGATTCGCATACGACGAATAGAAGCGGAGTTATCGATGTTTATATCTGTGAGGCCATGAATCACCATCGACGGCCGGAATGCCTACCACTCGAAACGATCGATGTTTGACGGAACTATGCAAGTTCGTCGCAGATCGGTATAAGGTGGGTCGATGTGTCGTGCTTTAAGCTACAAACTGCTATGCCGCAGATTCGCATACGACGATTAGAAGCGGAGTTATCGATGTTTATATCTGTGAGGCCATGAATCACCATCGACGGCCGGATTGCCTACCACTCGGAACGATCGACGTTTGACGAAACTATGCAAGTTCTTCGCAGATCGGTATAAGGTGGCTCGATGTGTCGTGTTTTAGGCCACAAATTGCTATGTCGCAGATTTGCGTACGACGAATAGAAGCGGAGTTATAGTTGTTTATATCTGTCAGGCCATGAATCACCATTGACGGCCGGATTGCCTACCACTCGGAACGATCGACGTTTGCCGAAACTCTGCATGTTCTTCGCAGATCGGTATAAGGTGGGTCGATGTGCCGTGTTTTAAGCTACAAATTGCTATGTCGCAGATTTGCATACGACGAATAGAAGCGGAGTTATAGTTGTTTATATCTGTGAGGCCATGAATCACCATTGACGGCAGGATTGCCTACCACTCGGAACGATCGACGGTTGACGAAACTATGCAAGTTCTTCGCAGATCGGTATAAGATGGGTCGATGTGTCGTGTTTTAAGCTACAAATTGCTATGTCGGAGATTCGCATACGACGAATAGAAGTGGAGTTATAGTTGTTTATATCTGTCAGGCCATGAATCACCATTGACGGCCGGATTGCCTTCCACTCGAAACGATCGATGTTTGACGAAACTATGCAAGTTCGTCGCAGATCGGTATAAGGTGGGTCGTTGGGCCGTGTTTTAAGCTACAAGTTACTGTGTCGCAGATTCGCATACGACGAATAGAAGCGGAGTTATAGTTGTTTATATGTTTCAGGCCATGAATCACCATTGACGCCTGGATTGCTTTCCACTCGAAACGACCGATGTTTGACGAAACTATGCAAGTTCGTCGCAGATCGGTATAAGGTGGCTCGATGTGTCGTGCTTTAAGCTACAAATTGCTATGTCGCAGATTTGCATACGACGAATAGAAGCGGAGTTATAGTTGTTTATATCTGTGAGGTCATGAATCATCATTGACGGCCGGAATGCCTACCACTCGAAACGATCGATGTTTGACGAAACTATGCAAGTTCGTCGCGTATCGGTATAAGGTGGGTCGATGTGTCGTGCTTTAAGCTACAAATTGCTATGCCGCAGATTCGCATACGACGAATAGAAGCGGAGTTATCGATGTTTATATCTGTGAGGCCATGAATCACCATTGACGACAGGATTGCCTACCACTCGGAACGATCGACGTTTGACGAAACTCTGCATGTTCTTCGCAGATCGGTATAAGGTGGGTCGATGTGCCGTGTTTTAAGCTACAAATTGCTATGTCGCAGATTTGCATACGACGAATAGAAGCGGAGTTATAGTTGTTTATATCTGTGAGGCCATGAATCACAATTGACGGCAGGATTGCCTACCACTCGGAACGATCGACGGTTGACGAAACTATGCAAGTTCTTCGCAGATCGGTATAAGATGGGTCGATGTGTCGTGTTTTAAGCTACAAATTGCTATGTCGGAGATTCGCATACGACGAATAGAAGTGGAGTTATAGTTGTTTATATCTGTCAGGCCATGAATCACCATTGACGGCCGGATTGCCTTCCACTCGAAACGATCGATGTTTGACGAAACTATGCAAGTTCGTCGCAGATCGGTATAAGGTGGGTCGTTGGGCCGTGTTTTAAGCTACAAGTTACTGTGTCGCAGATTCGCATACGACGAATAGAAGCGGAGTTATAGTTGTTTATATGTTTCAGGCCATGAATCACCATTGACGCCTGGATTGCTTTCCACTCGAAACGACCGATGTTTGACGAAACTATGCAAGTTCGTCGCAGATCGGTATAAGGTGGCTCGATGTGTCGTGCTTTAAGCTACAAATTGCTATGTCGCAGATTTGCATACGACGAATAGAAGCGGAGTTATAGTTGTTTATATCTGTGAGGTCATGAATCATCATTGACGGCCGGAATGCCTACCACTCGAAACGATCGATGTTTGACGAAACTATGCAAGTTCGTCGCGTATCGGTATAAGGTGGGTCGATGTGTCGTGCTTTAAGCTACAAATTGCTATGCCGCAGATTCGCATACGACGAATAGAAGCGGAGTTATCGATGTTTATATCTGTGAGGCCATGAATCACCATTGACGACAGGATTGCCTACCACTCGGAACGATCGACGTTTGACGAAACTATGCAAGTTCTTCGCAGATCGGTATAAGGTAGGTCGATGTGTCGTGCTTTAAGCTACAAATTGCTATGTCGCAGATTTGCATACGACGAATAGAAGCGGAGTTATAGTTGTTTATATCTGTGAGGTCATGAATCATCATTGACGGCCGGAATGCCTACCACTCGGAACGATCGACGTTTGACGAAACTATGCAAGTTCTTCGCAGATCGGTATAAGGTGGGTCGATGTGTCGTGTTTTAACCTACAAATTGCTATGTCGCAGATTCGCATACGACGAATAGAAGCGGAGTTATCGATGTTTATATCTGTGAGGCCATGAATCACCATCGACGGCCGGATTGCCTACCACTCGGAACGATCGACGTTTGACGAAACTATGCAAGTTCTTCGCAGATCGGTATACGGTGGCTCGATGTGTCGTGTTTTAGGATACAAATTGCTATGTCGCAGATTTGCATACGACGAATAGAAGCGGAGTTGTAGTTGTTTATATCTGTGAGGTCATGAATCATCATTGACGGCCAGAATGCCTACCACTCGAAACGATCGATGTTTGACGAAACTATGCAAGTTCGTCGCAGATCGGTATAAGGTAGGTCGATGTGTCGTGCTTTAAGCTACAAATTGCTATGTCGCAGATTTGCATACGACGAATAGAAGCGGAGTTATAGTTTATATCTGTGAGGTCATGAATCATCATTGACGGCCGGAATGCCTACCACTCGAAACGATCGATGTTTGACGGAACTATGCAAGTTCGTCGCAGATCGGTATAAGGTGGGTCGATGTGTCGTGCTTTAAGCTACAAATTGCTATGCCGCAGATTCGCATACGACGATTAGAAGCGGAGTTATCGATGTTTATATCTGTGAGGCCATGAATCACCATCGACGGCCGGATTGCCTACCACTCGGAACGATCGACGTTTGACGAAACTATGCAAGTTCTTCGCAGATCGGTATAAGGTGGCTCGATGTGTCGTGTTTTAGGCCACAAATTGCTATGTCGCAGATTTGCGTACGACGAATAGAAACGGAGTTATAGTTGTTTATATCTGTCAGGCCATGAATCACCATTGACGGCCGGATTGCCTACCACTCGGAACGATCGACGTTTGCCGAAACTCTGCATGTTCTTCGCAGATCGGTATAAGGTGGGTCGATGTGCCGTGTTTTAAGCTACAAATTGCTATGTCGCAGATTTGCATACGACGAATAGAAGCGGAGTTATAGTTGTTTATATCTGTGAGGCCATGAATCACAATTGACGGCAGGATTGCTTACCACTCGGAACGATCGACGGTTGACGAAACTATGCAAGTTCTTCGCAGATCGGTATAAGATGGGTCGATGTGTCGTGTTTTGAGCTACAAATTGCTATGTCGCAGATTCGCATACGACGAATAGAAGTGGAATTATAGTTGTTTATATCTGTCAGGCCATGAATCACCATTGACGGCCGGATTGCCTTCCACTCGAAACGATCGATGTTTGACGAAACTATGCAAGTTCGTCGCAGATCGGTATAAGGTGGGTCGATGTGTCGTGTTTTAACCTACAAATTGCTGTGTCGCAGATTCGCATACGACGAATAGAAGTGGAGTTATAGTTGTTTATATCTGTGAGGCCATTAATCACCATTGACGACAGGATTGCCTACCACTCGGAACGATCGACGGTTGACGAAACTATGCAAGTTCTTCGCAGATCGGTATAAGATGGGTCGATGTGTCGTGTTTTAAGCTACAAATTGCTATGTCGGAGATTCGCATACGACGAATAGAAGTGGACTTATAGTTGTTTATATCTGTCAGGCCATGAATCACCATTGACGGCCGGATTGCCTTCCACTCGAAACGATCGATATTTGACGAAACTATGCAAGTTCGTCGCAGATCGGTATAAGGTGGGTCGTTGGGCCGTGTTTTAAGCTACAAGTTGCTGTGTCGCAGATTCGCATACGACGAATAGAAGCGGAGTTATAGTTGTTTATATGTTTCAGGCCATGAATCACCATTGACGCCTGGATTGCTTTCCACTCGAAACGACCGATGTTTGACGAAACTATGCAAGTTCGTCGCAGATCGGTATAAGGTGGCTCGATGTGTCGTGCTTTAAGCTACAAATTGCTATGTCGCAGATTTGCATACGACGAATAGAAGCGGAGTTATAGTTGTTTATATCTGTGAGGTCATGAATCATCATTGACGGCCGGAATGCCTACCACTCGAAACGATCGATGTTTGACGAAACTATGCAAGTTCGTCGCGTATCGGTATAAGGTGGGTCGATGTGTCGTGCTTTAAGCTACAAATTGCTATGCCGCAGATTCGCATACGACGAATAGAAGCGGAGTTATCGATGTTTATATCTGTGAGGCCATGAATCACCATTGACGACAGGATTGCCTACCACTCGGAACGATCGACGTTTGACGAAACTATGCAAGTTCTTCGCAGATCGGTATAAGGTAGGTCGATGTGTCGTGCTTTAAGCTACAAATTGCTATGTCGCAGATTTGCATACGACGAATAGAAGCGGAGTTATAGTTGTTTATATCTGTGAGGTCATGAATCATCATTGACGGCCGGAATGCCTACCACTCGAAACGATCGATGTTTGACGGAACTATGCAAGTTCGTCGCAGATCGGTATAAGGTGGGTCGATGTGTCGTGCTTTAAGCTACAAATTGCTATGCCGCAGATTCGCATACGACGATTAGAAGCGGAGTTATCGATGTTTATATCTGTGAGGCCATGAATCACCATCGACGGCCGGATTGCCTACCACTCGGAACGATCGACGTTTGACGAAACTATGCAAGTTCTTCGCAGATCGGTATAAGGTGGCTCGATGTGTCGTGTTTTAGGATACAAATTGCTATGTCGCAGATTTGCATACGACGAATAGAAGCGGAGTTATAGTTGTTTATATCTGTGAGGCCATGAATCACGATTGACGGCAGGATTGCCTACCACTCGGAACGATCGACGGTTGACGAAACTATGCAAGTTCTTCGCAGATCGGTATAAGATGGGTCGATGTGTCGTGTTTTAAGCTACAAATTGCTATGTCGCAGATTCGCATACGACGAATAGAAGTGGAATTATAGTTGTTAATATCTGTCAGGCCATGAATCACCATTGACGGCCGGATTGCCTTCCACTCGAAACGATCGATGTTTGACGAAACTATGCAAGTTCGTCGCAGATCGGTATAAGGTGGGTCGATGTGTCGTGTTTTAACCTACAAATTGCTGTGTCGCAGATTCGCATACGACGAATAGAAGTGGAGTTATAGTTGTTTATATCTGTGAGGCCATTAATCACCATTGACGACAGGATTGCCTACCACTCGGAACGATCGACGGTTGACGAAGTTATGCAAGTTCTTCGCAGATCGGTATAAGATGGGTCGATGTGTCGTGTTTTAAGCTACAAATTGCTATGTCGGAGATTCGCATACGACGAATAGAAGTGGAGTTATAGTTGTTTATATCTGTCAGGCCATGAATCACCATTGACGGCCGGATTGCCTTCCACTCGAAACGATCGATGTTTGACGAAACTATGCAAGTTCGTCGCAGATCGGTATAAGGTGGGTCGTTGGGCCGTGTTTTAAGCTACAAGTTGCTGTGTCGGAGATTCGCATACGACGAATAGAAGCGGAGTTATAGTTGTTTATACGTTTAAGGCCATGAATCACCATTGACGCCTGGATTGCTTTCCACTCGAAACGACCGATGTTTGACGAAACTATGCAAGTTCGTCGCAGATCGGTATAAGGTGGCTCGATGTGTCGTGCTTTAAGCTACAAATTGCTATGTCGCAGATTTGCATACGACGAATAGAAGCGGAGTTATCGATGTTTATATCTGTGAGGCCATGAATCACCATCGACGGCCGGATTGCCTACCACTCGGAACGATCGACGTTTGACGAAACTATGCAAGTTCTTCGCAGATCGGTATAAGGTGGCTCGATGTGTCGTGTTTTAGGATACAAATTGCTATGTCGCAGATTTGCATACGACGAATAGAAGCGGAGTTGTAGTTGTTTATATCTGTGAGGTCATGAATCATCATTGACGGCCAGAATGCCTACCACTCGAAACGATCGATGTTTGACGAAACTATGCAAGTTCGTCGCAGATCGGTATAAGGTAGGTCGATGTGTCGTGCTTTAAGCTACAAATTGCTATGTCGCAGATTTGCATACGACGAATAGAAGCGGAGTTATAGTTGTTTATATCTGTGAGGTCATGAATCATCATTGACGGCCGGAATGCCTACCACTCGAAACGATCGATGTTTGACGGAACTATGCAAGTTCGTCGCAGATCGGTATAAGGTGGGTCGATGTGTCGTGCTTTAAGCTACAAACTGCTATGCCGCAGATTCGCATACGACGATTAGAAGCGGAGTTATCGATGTTTATATCTGTGAGGCCATGAATCACCATCGACGGCCGGATTGCCTACCACTCGGAACGATCGACGTTTGACGAAACTATGCAAGTTCTTCGCAGATCGGTATAAGGTGGCTCGATGTGTCGTGTTTTAGGCCACAAATTGCTATGTCGCAGATTTGCGTACGACGAATAGAAGCGGAGTTATAGTTGTTTATATCTGTCAGGCCATGAATCACCATTGACGGCCGGATTGCCTACCACTCGGAACGATCGACGTTTGCCGAAACTCTGCATGTTCTTCGCAGATCGATATAAGGTGGGTCGATGTGCCGTGTTTTAAGCTACAAATTGCTATGTCGCAGATTTGCATACGACGAATAGAAGCGGAGTTATAGTTGTTTATATGTGTGAGGCCATGAATCACAATTGACGGCAGGATTGCCTACCACTCGGAACGATCGACGGTTGACGAAACTATGCGAGTTCTTCGCAGATCGGTATAAGATGGGTCGATGTGTCGTGTTTTAAGCTACAAATTGCTATGTCGGAGATTCGCATACGACGAATAGAAGTGGAGTTATAGTTGTTTATATCTGTCAGGCCATGAATCACCATTGACGGCCGGATTGCCTTCCACTCGAAACGATCGATGTTTGACGAAACTATGCAAGTTCGTCGCAGATCGGTATAAGGTGGGTCGTTGGGCCGTGTTTTAAGCTACAAGTTACTGTGTCGCAGATTCGCATACGACGAATAGAAGCGGAGTTATAGTTGTTTATATGTTTCAGGCCATGAATCACCATTGACGCCTGGATTGCTTTCCACTCGAAACGACCGATGTTTGACGAAACTATGCAAGTTCGTCGCAGATCGGTATAAGGTGGCTCGATGTGTCGTGCTTTAAGCTACAAATTGCTATGTCGCAGATTTGCATACGACGAATAGAAGCGGAGTTATAGTTGTTTATATCTGTGAGGTCATGAATCATCATTGACGGCCGGAATGCCTACCACTCGAAACGATCGATGTTTGACGAAACTATGCAAGTTCGTCGCGTATCGGTATAAGGTGGGTCGATGTGTCGTGCTTTAAGCTACAAATTGCTATGCCGCAGATTCGCATACGACGAATAGAAGCGGAGTTATCGATGTTTATATCTGTGAGGCCATGAATCATCATTGACGGCCAGAATGCCTACCACTCGAAACGATCGATGTTTGACGAAACTATGCAAGTTCGTCGCAGATCGGTATAAGGTAGGTCGATGTGTCGTGCTTTAAGCTACAAATTGCTATGTCGCAGATTTGCATACGACGAATAGAAGCGGAGTTATAGTTGTTTATATCTGTGAGGTCATGAATCATCATTGACGGCCGGAATGCCTACCACTCGAAACGATCGATGTTTGACGAAACTATGCAAGTTCGTCGCAGATCGGTATAAGGTGGGTCGATGTGTCGTGCTTTAAGCTACAAACTGCTATGCCGCAGATTCGCATACGACGATTAGAAGCGGAGTTATCGATGTTTATATCTGTGAGGCCATGAATCACCATCGACGGCCGGATTGCCTACCACTCGGAACGATCGACGTTTGACGAAACTATGCATGTTCTTCGCAGATCGGTATAAGGTGGCTCGATGTGTCGTGTTTTAGGCCACAAATTGCTATGTCGCAGATTTGCGTACGACGAATAGAAGCGGAGTTATAGTTGTTTATATCTGTCAGGCCATGAATCACCATTGACGGCCGGATTGCCTACCACTCGGAACGATCGACGTTTGCCGAAACTCTGCATGTTCTTCGCAGATCGGTATAAGGTGGGTCGATGTGCCGTGTTTTAAGCTACAAATTGCTATGTCGCAGATTTGCATACGACGAATAGAAGCGGAGTTATAGTTGTTTATATCTGTGAGGCCATGAATCACAATTGACGGCAGGATTGCCTACCACTCGGAACGATCGACGGTTGACGAAACTATGCAAGTTCTTCGCAGATCGGTATAAGATGGGTCGATGTGTCGTGTTTTAAGCTACAAATTGCTATGTCGGAGATTCGCATACGACGAATAGAAGTGGAGTTATAGTTGTTTATATCTGTCAGGCCATGAATCACCATTGACGGCCGGATTGCCTTCCACTCGAAACGATCGATGTTTGACGAAACTATGCAAGTTCGTCGCAGATCGGTATAAGGTGGGTCGTTGGGCCGTGTTTTAAGCTACAAGTTACTGTGTCGCAGATTCGCATACGACGAATAGAAGCGGAGTTATAGTTGTTTATATGTTTCAGGCCATGAATCACCATTGACGCCTGGATTGCTTTCCACTCGAAACGACCGATGTTTGACGAAACTATGCAAGTTCGTCGCAGATCGGTATAAGGTGGCTCGATGTGTCGTGCTTTAAGCTACAAATTGCTATGTCGCAGATTTGCATACGACGAATAGAAGCGGAGTTATAGTTGTTTATATCTGTGAGGTCATGAATCATCATTGACGGCCGGAATGCCTACCACTCGAAACGATCGATGTTTGACGAAACTATGCAAGTTCGTCGCGTATCGGTATAAGGTGGGTCGATGTGTCGTGCTTTAAGCTACAAATTGCTATGCCGCAGATTCGCATACGACGAATAGAAGCGGAGTTATCGATGTTTATATCTGTGAGGCCATGAATCACCATTGACGACAGGATTGCCTACCACTCGGAACGATCGACGTTTGACGAAACTATGCAAGTTCTTCGCAGATCGGTATAAGGTAGGTCGATGTGTCGTGCTTTAAGCTACAAATTGCTATGTCGCAGATTTGCATACGACGAATAGAAGCGGAGTTATAGTTGTTTATATCTGTGAGGTCATGAATCATCATTGACGGCCGGAATGCCTACCACTCGAAACGATCGATGTTTGACGGAACTATGCAAGTTCGTCGCAGATCGGTATAAGGTGGGTCGATGTGTCGTGCTTTAAGCTACAAATTGCTATGCCGCAGATTCGCATACGACGATTAGAAGCGGAGTTATCGATGTTTATATCTGTGAGGCCATGAATCACCATCGACGGCCGGATTGCCTACCACTCGGAACGATCGACGTTTGACGAAACTATGCAAGTTCTTCGCAGATCGGTATAAGGTGGCTCGATGTGTCGTGTTTTAGGATACAAATTGCTATGTCGCAGATTTGCATACGACGAATAGAAGCGGAGTTATAGTTGTTTATATCTGTGAGGCCATGAATCACGATTGACGGCAGGATTGCCTACCACTCGGAACGATCGACGGTTGACGAAACTATGCAAGTTCTTCGCAGATCGGTATAAGATGGGTCGATGTGTCGTGTTTTAAGCTACAAATTGCTATGTCGCAGATTCGCATACGACGAATAGAAGTGGAATTATAGTAGTTAATATCTGTCAGGCCATGAATCACCATTGACGGCAGGATTGCCTTCCACTCGAAACGATCGATGTTTGACGAAACTATGCAAGTTCGTCGCAGATCGGTATAAGGTGGGTCGATGTGTCGTGTTTTAACCTACAAATTGCTGTGTCGCAGATTCGCATACGACGAATAGAAGTGGAGTTATAGTTGTTTATATCTGTGAGGCCATTAATCACCATTGACGACAGGATTGCCTACCACTCGGAACGATCGACGGTTGACGAAGTTATGCAAGTTCTTCGCAGATCGGTATAAGATGGGTCGATGTGTCGTGTTTTAAGCTACAAATTGCTATGTCGGAGATTCGCATACGACGAATAGAAGTGGAGTTATAGTTGTTTATATCTGTCAGGCCATGAATCACCATTGACGGCCGGATTGCCTTCCACTCGAAACGATCGATGTTTGACGAAACTATGCAAGTTCGTCGCAGATCGGTATAAGGTGGGTCGTTGGGCCGTGTTTTAAGCTACAAGTTGCTGTGTCGGAGATTCGCATACGACGAATAGAAGCGGAGTTATAGTTGTTTATACGTTTAAGGCCATGAATCACCATTGACGCCTGGATTGCTTTCCACTCGAAACGACCGATGTTTGACGAAACTATGCAAGTTCGTCGCAGATCGGTATAAGGTGGCTCGATGTGTCGTGCTTTAAGCTACAAATTGCTATGTCGCAGATTTGCATACGACGAATAGAAGCGGAGTTATCGATGTTTATATCTGTGAGGCCATGAATCACCATCGACGGCCGGATTGCCTACCACTCGGAACGATCGACGTTTGACGAAACTATGCAAGTTCTTCGCAGATCGGTATAAGGTGGCTCGATGTGTCGTGTTTTAGGATACAAATTGCTATGTCGCAGATTTGCATACGACGAATAGAAGCGGAGTTGTAGTTGTTTATATCTGTGAGGTCATGAATCATCATTGACGGCCAGAATGCCTACCACTCGAAACGATCGATGTTTGACGAAACTATGCAAGTTCGTCGCAGATCGGTATAAGGTAGGTCGATGTGTCGTGCTTTAAGCTACAAATTGCTATGTCGCAGATTTGCATACGACGAATAGAAGCGGAGTTATAGTTGTTTATATCTGTGAGGTCATGAATCATCATTGACGGCCGGAATGCCTACCACTCGAAACGATCGATGTTTGACGGAACTATGCAAGTTCGTCGCAGATCGGTATAAGGTGGGTCGATGTGTCGTGCTTTAAGCTACAAACTGCTATGCCGCAGATTCGCATACGACGATTAGAAGCGGAGTTATCGATGTTTATATCTGTGAGGCCATGAATCACCATCGACGGCCGGATTGCCTACCACTCGGAACGATCGACGTTTGACGAAACTATGCAAGTTCTTCGCAGATCGGTATAAGGTGGCTCGATGTGTCGTGTTTTAGGCCACAAATTGCTATGTCGCAGATTTGCGTACGACGAATAGAAGCGGAGTTATAGTTGTTTATATCTGTCAGGCCATGAATCACCATTGACGGCCGGATTGCCTACCACTCGGAACGATCGACGTTTGCCGAAACTCTGCATGTTCTTCGCAGATCGATATAAGGTGGGTCGATGTGCCGTGTTTTAAGCTACAAATTGCTATGTCGCAGATTTGCATACGACGAATAGAAGCGGAGTTATAGTTGTTTATATCTGTGAGGCCATGAATCACAATTGACGGCAGGATTGCCTACCACTCGGAACGATCGACGGTTGACGAAACTATGCGAGTTCTTCGCAGATCGGTATAAGATGGGTCGATGTGTCGTGTTTTAAGCTACAAATTGCTATGTCGGAGATTCGCATACGACGAATAGAAGTGGAGTTATAGTTGTTTATATCTGTCAGGCCATGAATCACCATTGACGGCCGGATTGCCTTCCACTCGAAACGATCGATGTTTGACGAAACTATGCAAGTTCGTCGCAGATCGGTATAAGGTGGGTCGTTGGGCCGTGTTTTAAGCTACAAGTTACTGTGTCGCAGATTCGCATACGACGAATAGAAGCGGAGTTATAGTTGTTTATATGTTTCAGGCCATGAATCACCATTGACGCCTGGATTGCTTTCCACTCGAAACGACCGATGTTTGACGAAACTATGCAAGTTCGTCGCAGATCGGTATAAGGTGGCTCGATGTGTCGTGCTTTAAGCTACAAATTGCTATGTCGCAGATTTGCATACGACGAATAGAAGCGGAGTTATAGTTGTTTATATCTGTGAGGTCATGAATCATCATTGACGGCCGGAATGCCTACCACTCGAAACGATCGATGTTTGACGAAACTATGCAAGTTCGTCGCATATCGGTATAAGGTGGGTCGATGTGTCGTGCTTTAAGCTACAAATTGCTATGCCGCAGATTCGCATACGACGAATAGAAGCGGAGTTATCGATGTTTATATCTGTGAGGCCATGAATCACCATCGACGACAGGATTGCCTACCACTCGGAACGATCGACGTTTGACGAAACTATGCAAGTTCTTCGCAGATCGGTATAAGGTAGGTCGATGTGTCGTGCTTTAAGCTACAAATTGCTATGTCGCAGATTTGCATACGACGAATAGAAGCGGAGTTATAGTTGTTTATATCTGTGAGGTCATGAATCATCATTGACGGCCGGAATGCCTACCACTCGAAACGATCGATGTTTGACGGAACTATGCAAGTTCGTCGCAGATCGGTATAAGGTGGGTCGATGTGTCGTGCTTTAAGCTACAAATTGCTATGCCGCAGATTCGCATACGACGATTAGAAGCGGAGTTATCGATGTTTATATCTGTGAGGCCATGAATCACCATCGACGGCCGGATTGCCTACCACTCGGAACGATCGACGTTTGACGAAACTATGCAAGTTCTTCGCAGATCGGTATAAGGTGGCTCGATGTGTCGTGTTTTAGGATACAAATTGCTATGTCGCAGATTTGCATACGACGAATAGAAGCGGAGTTATAGTTGTTTATATCTGTGAGGCCATGAATCACGATTGACGGCAGGATTGCCTACCACTCGGAACGATCGACGGTTGACGAAACTATGCAAGTTCTTCGCAGATCGGTATAAGATGGGTCGATGTGTCGTGTTTTAAGCTACAAATTGCTATGTCGCAGATTCGCATACGACGAATAGAAGTGGAATTATAGTTGTTAATATCTGTCAGGCCATGAATCACCATTGACGGCCGGATTGCCTTCCACTCGAAACGATCGATGTTTGACGAAACTATGCAAGTTCGTCGCAGATCGGTATAAGGTGGGTCGATGTGTCGTGTTTTAACCTACAAATTGCTGTGTCGCAGATTCGCATACGACGAATAGAAGTGGAGTTATAGTTGTTTATATCTGTGAGGCCATTAATCACCATTGACGACAGGATTGCCTACCACTCGGAACGATCGACGGTTGACGAAGTTATGCAAGTTCTTCGCAGATCGGTATAAGATGGGTCGATGTGTCGTGTTTTAAGCTACAAATTGCTATGTCGGAGATTCGCATACGACGAATAGAAGTGGAGTTATAGTTGTTTATATCTGTCAGGCCATGAATCACCATTGACGGCCGGATTGCCTTCCACTCGAAACGATCGATGTTTGACGAAACTATGCAAGTTCGTCGCAGATCGGTATAAGGTGGGTCGTTGGGCCGTGGTTTAAGCTACAAGTTGCTGTGTCGGAGATTCGCATACGACGAATAGAAGCGGAGTTATAGTTGTTTATACGTTTAAGGCCATGAATCACCATTGACGCCTGGATTGCTTTCCACTCGAAACGACCGATGTTTGACGAAACTATGCAAGTTCGTCGCAGATCGGTATAAGGTGGCTCGATGTGTCGTGCTTTAAGCTACAAATTGCTATGTCGCAGATTTGCATACGACGAATAGAAGCGGAGTTATCGATGTTTATATCTGTGAGGCCATGAATCACCATCGACGGCCGGATTGCCTACCACTCGGAACGATCGACGTTTGACGAAACTATGCAAGTTCTTCGCAGATCGGTATAAGGTGGCTCGATGTGTCGTGTTTTAGGATACAAATTGCTATGTCGCAGATTTGCATACGACGAATAGAAGCGGAGTTGTAGTTGTTTATATCTGTGAGGTCATGAATCATCATTGACGGCCAGAATGCCTACCACTCGAAACGATCGATGTTTGACGAAACTATGCAAGTTCGTCGCAGATCGGTATAAGGTAGGTCGATGTGTCGTGCTTTAAGCTACAAATTGCTATGTCGCAGATTTGCATACGACGAATAGAAGCGGAGTTATAGTTGTTTATATCTGTGAGGTCATGAATCATCATTGACGGCCGGAATGCCTACCACTCGAAACGATCGATGTTTGACGGAACTATGCAAGTTCGTCGCAGATCGGTATAAGGTGGGTCGATGTGTCGTGCTTTAAGCTACAAACTGCTATGCCGCAGATTCGCATACGACGATTAGAAGCGGAGTTATCGATGTTTATATCTGTGAGGCCATGAATCACCATCGACGGCCGGATTGCCTACCACTCGGAACGATCGACGTTTGACGAAACTATGCAAGTTCTTCGCAGATCGGTATAAGGTGGCTCGATGTGTCGTGTTTTAGGCCACAAATTGCTATGTCGCAGATTTGCGTACGACGAATAGAAGCGGAGTTATAGTTGTTTATATCTGTCAGGCCATGAATCACCATTGACGGCCGGATTGCCTACCACTCGGAACGATCGACGTTTGCCGAAACTCTGCATGTTCTTCGCAGATCGATATAAGGTGGGTCGATGTGCCGTGTTTTAAGCTACAAATTGCTATGTCGCAGATTTGCATACGACGAATAGAAGCGGAGTTATAGTTGTTTATATCTGTGAGGCCATGAATCACCATTGACGGCAGGATTGCCTACCACTCGGAACGATCGACGGTTGACGAAACTATGCGAGTTCTTCGCAGATCGGTATAAGATGGGTCGATGTGTCGTGTTTTAAGCTACAAATTGCTATGTCGGAGATTCGCATACGACGAATAGAAGTGGAGTTATAGTTGTTTATATCTGTCAGGCCATGAATCACCATTGACGGCCGGATTGCCTTCCACTCGAAACGATCGATGTTTGACGAAACTATGCAAGTTCGTCGCAGATCGGTATAAGGTGGGTCGTTGGGCCGTGTTTTAAGCTACAAGTTACTGTGTCGCAGATTCGCATACGACGAATAGAAGCGGAGTTATAGTTGTTTATATGTTTCAGGCCATGAATCACCATTGACGCCTGGATTGCTTTCCACTCGAAACGACCGATGTTTGACGAAACTATGCAAGTTCGTCGCAGATCGGTATAAGGTGGCTCGATGTGTCGTGCTTTAAGCTACAAATTGCTATGTCGCAGATTTGCATACGACGAATAGAAGCGGAGTTATAGTTGTTTATATCTGTGAGGTCATGAATCATCATTGACGGCCGGAATGCCTACCACTCGAAACGATCGATGTTTGACGAAACTATGCAAGTTCGTCGCGTATCGGTATAAGGTGGGTCGATGTGTCGTGCTTTAAGCTACAAATTGCTATGCCGCAGATTCGCATACGACGAATAGAAGCGGAGTTATCGATGTTTATATCTGTGAGGCCATGAATCATCATTGACGGCCAGAATGCCTACCACTCGAAACGATCGATGTTTGACGAAACTATGCAAGTTCGTCGCAGATCGGTATAAGGTAGGTCGATGTGTCGTGCTTTAAGCTACAAATTGCTATGTCGCAGATTTGCATACGACGAATAGAAGCGGAGTTATAGTTGTTTATATCTGTGAGGTCATGAATCATCATTGACGGCCGGAATGCCTACCACTCGAAACGATCGATGTTTGACGAAACTATGCAAGTTCGTCGCAGATCGGTATAAGGTGGGTCGATGTGTCGTGCTTTAAGCTACAAACTGCTATGCCGCAGATTCGCATACGACGATTAGAAGCGGAGTTATCGATGTTTATATCTGTGAGGCCATGAATCACCATCGACGGCCGGATTGCCTACCACTCGGAACGATCGACGTTTGACGAAACTATGCAAGTTCTTCGCAGATCGGTATAAGGTGGCTCGATGTGTCGTGTTTTAGGCCACAAATTGCTATGTCGCAGATTTGCGTACGACGAATAGAAGCGGAGTTATAGTTGTTTATATCTGTCAGGCCATGAATCACCATTGACGGCCGGATTGCCTACCACTCGGAACGATCGACGTTTGCCGAAACTCTGCAAGTTCTTCGCAGATCGGTATAAGGTGGGTCGATGTGCCGTGTTTTAAGCTACAAATTGCTATGTCGCAGATTTGCATACGACGAATAGAAGCGGAGTTATAGTTGTTTATATCTGTGAGGCCATGAATCACAATTGACGGCAGGATTGCCTACCACTCGGAACGATCGACGGTTGACGAAACTATGCAAGTTCTTCGCAGATCGGTATAAGATGGGTCGATGTGTCGTGTTTTAAGCTACAAATTGCTATGTCGGAGATTCGCATACGACGAATAGAAGTGGAGTTATAGTTGTTTATATCTGTCAGGCCATGAATCACCATTGACGGCCGGATTGCCTTCCACTCGAAACGATCGATGTTTGACGAAACTATGCAAGTTCGTCGCAGATCGGTATAAGGTGGGTCGTTGGGCCGTGTTTTAAGCTACAAGTTGCTGTGTCGCAGATTCGCATACGACGAATAGAAGCGGAGTTATAGTTGTTTATATGTTTCAGGCCATGAATCACCATTGACGCCTGGATTGCTTTCCACTCGAAACGACCGATGTTTGACGAAACTATGCAAGTTCGTCGCAGATCGGTATAAGGTGGCTCGATGTGTCGTGCTTTAAGCTACAAATTGCTATGTCGCAGATTTGCGTACGACGAATAGAAGCGGAGTTATAGTTGTTTATATCTGTGAGGTCATGAATCATCATTGACGGCCGGAATGCCTACCACTCGAAACGATCGATGTTTGACGAAACTATGCAAGTTCGTCGCGTATCGGTATAAGGTGGGTCGATGTGTCGTGCTTTAAGCTACAAATTGCTATGCCGCAGATTCGCATACGACGAATAGAAGCGGAGTTATCGATGTTTATATCTGTGAGGCCATGAATCATCATTGACGGCCAGAATGCCTACCACTCGAAACGATCGATGTTTGACGAAACTATGCAAGTTCGTCGCAGATCGGTATAAGGTAGGTCGATGTGTCGTGCTTTAAGCTACAAATTGCTATGTCGCAGATTTGCATACGACGAATAGAAGCGGAGTTATAGTTGTTTATATCTGTGAGGTCATGAATCATCATTGACGGCCGGAATGCCTACCACTCGAAACGATCGATGTTTGACGGAACTATGCAAGTTCGTCGCAGATCGGTATAAGGTGGGTCGATGTGTCGTGCTTTAAGCTACAAATTGCTATGCCGCAGATTCGCATACGACGATTAGAAGCGGAGTTATCGATGTTTATATCTGTGAGGCCATGAATCACCATCGACGGCCGGATTGCCTACCACTCGGAACGATCGACGTTTGACGAAACTATGCAAGTTCTTCGCAGATCGGTATAAGGTGGCTCGATGTGTCGTGTTTTAGGCCACAAATTGCTATGTCGCAGATTTGCGTACGACGAATAGAAGCGGAGTTATAGTTGTTTATATCTGTCAGGCCATGAATCACCATTGACGGCCGGATTGCCTACCACTCGGAACGATCGACGTTTGCCGAAACTCTGCATGTTCTTCGCAGATCGGTATAAGGTGGGTCGATGTGTCGTGTTTTAAGCTACAAATTGCTATGTCGCAGATTTGCATACGACGAATAGAAGCGGAGTTATAGTTGTTTATATCTGTGAGGCCATGAATCACAATTGACGGCAGGATTGCCTACCACTCGGAACGATCGACGGTTGACGAAACTATGCAAGTTCTTCGCAGATCGGTATAAGATGGGTCGATGTGTCGTGTTTTAAGCTACAAATTGCTATGTCGCAGATTCGCATACGACGAATAGAAGTGGAATTATAGTTGTTTATATCTGTCAGGCCATGAATCACCATTGACGGCCGGATTGCCTTCCACTCGAAACGATCGATGTTTGACGAAACTATGCAAGTTCGTCGCAGATCGGTATAAGGTGGGTCGTTGGGCCGTGTTTTAAGCTACAAGTTGCTGTGTCGGAGATTCGCATACGACGAATAGAAGCGGAGTTATAGTTGTTTATATCTGTGAGGCCATGAATCACAATTGACGGCAGGATTGCCTACCACTCGGAACGATCGACGGTTGACGAAACTATGCAAGTTCTTCGCAGATCGGTATAAGATGGGTCGATGTGTCGTGTTTTAAGCTACAAATTGCTATGTCGCAGATTCGCATACGACGAATAGAAGTGGAATTATAGTTGTTTATATCTGTCAGGCCATGAATCACCATTGACGGCCGGATTGCCTTCCACTCGAAACGATCGATGTTTGACGAAACTATGCAAGTTCGTCGCAGATCGGTATAAGGTGGGTCGATGTGTCGTGTTTTAACCTACAAATTGCTGTGTCGCAGATTCGCATACGACGAATAGAAGTGGAGTTATAGTTGTTTATATCTGTGAGGCCATTAATCACCATTGACGACAGGATTGCCTACCACTCGGAACGATCGACGGTTGACGAAGTTATGCAAGTTCTTCGCAGATCGGTATAAGATGGGTCGATCTGTCGTGTTTTAAGCTACAAATTGCTATGTCGGAGATTCGCATACGACGAATAGAAGTGGAGTTATAGTTGTTTATATCTGTCAGGCCATGAATCACCATTGACGGCCGGATTGCCTTCCACTCGAAACGATCGATGTTTGACGAAACTATGCAAGTTCGTCGCAGATCGGTATAAGGTGGGTCGTTGGGCCGTGTTTTAAGCTACAAGTTGCTGTGTCGGAGATTCGCATACGACGAATAGAAGCGGAGTTATAGTTGTTTATACGTTTTAGGCCATGAATCACCATTGACGCCTGGATTGCTTTCCACTCGAAACGACCGATGTTTGACGAAACTATGCAAGTTCGTCGCAGATCGGTATAAGGTGGCTCGATGTGTCGTGCTTTAAGCTACAAATTGCTATGTCGCAGATTTGCATACGACGAATAGAAGCGGAGTTATAGTTGTTTATATCTGTGAGGTCATGAATCATCATTGACGGCCGGAATGCCTACCACTCGAAACGATCGATGTTTGACGAAACTATGCAAGTTCTTCGCAGATCGGTATAAGGTGGGTCGATGTGTCGTGCATTAAGCTACAAATTGCTATGCCGCAGATTCGCATACGACGAATAGAAGCGGAGTTATCGATGTTTATATCTGTGAGGCCATGAATCACCATTGACGACAGGATTGCCTACCACTCGGAACGATCGACGTTTGACGAAACTATGCAAGTTCTTCGCAGATCGGTATAAGGTGGGTCGATGTGTCGTGTTTTAACCTACAAATTGCTGTGTCGCAGATTCGCATACGACGAATAGAAGCGGAGTTATCGATGTTTATATCTGTGAGGCCATGAATCACCATCGACGGCCGGATTGCCTACCACTCGGAACGATCGACGTTTGACGAAACTATGCAAGTTCTTCGCAGATCGGTATAAGGTGGCTCGATGTGTCGTGTTTTAGGATACAAATTGCTATGTCGCAGATTTGCATACGACGAATAGAAGCGGAGTTGTAGTTGTTTATATCTGTGAGGCCATGAATCACAATTGACGGCAGGATTGCCTACCACTCGGAACGATCGACGGTTGACGAAACTATGCAAGTTCTTCGCAGATCGGTATAAGATGGGTCGATGTGTCGTGTTTTAAGCTACAAATTGCTATGTCGGAGATTCGCATACGACGAATAGAAGTGGAGTTATAGTTGTTTATATCTGTCAGGCCATGAATCACCATTGACGGCCGGATTGCCTTCCACTCGAAACGATCGATGTTTGACGAAACTATGCAAGTTCGTCGCAGATCGGTATAAGGTGGGTCGTTGGGCCGTGTTTTAAGCTACAAGTTACTGTGTCGCAGATTCGCATACGACGAATAGAAGCGGAGTTATAGTTGTTTATATGTTCAGGCCATGAATCACCATTGACGCCTGGATTGCTTTCCACTCGAAACGACCGATGTTTGACGAAACTATGCAAGTTCGTCGCAGATCGGTATAAGGTGGCTCGATGTGTCGTGCTTTAAGCTACAAATTGCTATGTCGCAGATTTGCATACGACGAATAGAAGCGGAGTTATAGTTGTTTATATCTGTGAGGTCATGAATCATCATTGACGGCCGGAATGCCTACCACTCGAAACGATCGATGTTTGACGAAACTATGCAAGTTCGTCGCGTATCGGTATAAGGTGGGTCGATGTGTCGTGCTTTAAGCTACAAATTGCTATGCCGCAGATTCGCATACGACGAATAGAAGCGGAGTTATCGATGTTTATATCTGTGAGGCCATGAATCACCATTGACGACAGGATTGCCTACCACTCGGAACGATCGACGTTTGACGAAACTATGCAAGTTCTTCGCAGATCGGTATAAGGTAGGTCGATGTGTCGTGCTTTAAGCTACAAATTGCTATGTCGCAGATTTGCATACGACGAATAGAAGCGGAGTTATAGTTGTTTATATCTGTGAGGTCATGAATCATCATTGACGGCCGGAATGCCTACCACTCGAAACGATCGATGTTTGACGGAACTATGCAAGTTCGTCGCAGATCGGTATAACGTGGGTCGATGTGTCGTGCTTTAAGCTACAAATTGCTATGCCGCAGATTCGCATACGACGATTAGAAGCGGAGTTATCGATGTTTATATCTGTGAGGCCATGAATCACCATCGACGGCCGGATTGCCTACCACTCGGAACGATCGACGTTTGACGAAACTATGCAAGTTCTTCGCAGATCGGTATAAGGTGGCTCGATGTGTCGTGTTTTAGGATACAAATTGCTATGTCGCAGATTTGCATACGACGAATAGAAGCGGAGTTGTAGTTGTTTATATCTGTGAGGTCATGAATCATCATTGACGGCCAGAATGCCTACCACTCGAAACGATCGATGTTTGACGAAACTATGCAAGTTCGTCGCAGATCGGTATAAGGTAGGTCGATGTGTCGTGCTTTAAGCTACAAATTGCTATGTCGCAGATTTGCATACGACGAATAGAAGCGGAGTTATAGTTGTTTATATCTGTGAGGTCATGAATCATCATTGACGGCCGGAATGCCTACCACTCGAAACGATCGATGTTTGACGAAACTATGCAAGTTCGTCGCAGATCGGTATAAGGTGGGTCGATGTGTCGTGCTTTAAGCTACAAATTGCTATGCCGCAGATTCGCATACGACGATTAGAAGCGGAGTTATCGATGTTTATATCTGTGAGGCCATGAATCACCATCGACGGCCGGATTGCCTACCACTCGGAACGATCGACGTTTGACGAAACTATGCAAGTTCTTCGCAGATCGGTATAAGGTGGCTCGATGTGTCGTGTTTTAGGCCACAAATTGCTATGTCGCAGATTTGCGTACGACGAATAGAAGCGGAGTTATAGTTGTTTATATCTGTCAGGCCATGAATCACCATTGACGGCCGGATTGCCTACCACTCGGAATGATCGACGTTTGCCGAAACTCTGCATGTTCTTCGCAGATCGGTATAAGGTGGGTCGATGTGCCGTGTTTTAAGCTACAAATTGCTATGTCGCAGATTTGCATACGACGAATAGAAGCGGAGTTATAGTTGTTTATATCTGTGAGGCCATGAATCACAATTGACGGCAGGATTGCCTACCACTCGGAACGATCGACGGTTGACGAAACTATGCAAGTTCTTCGCAGATCGGTATAAGATGGGTCGATGTGTCGTGTTTTAAGCTACAAATTGCTATGTCGCAGATTCGCATACGACGAATAGAAGTGGAATTATAGTTGTTTATATCTGTCAGGCCATGAATCACCATTGACGGCCGGATTGCCTTCCACTCGAAACGATCGATGTTTGACGAAACTATGCAAGTTCGTCGCAGATCGGTATAAGGTGGGTCGATGTGTCGTGTTTTAACCTACAAATTGCTGTGTCGCAGATTCGCATACGACGAATAGAAGTGGAGTTATAGTTGTTTATATCTGTGAGGCCATTAATCACCATTGACGACAGGATTGCCTACCACTCGGAACGATCGACGGTTGACGAAACTATGCAAGTTCTTCGCAGATCGGTATAAGATGGGTCGATGTGTCGTGTTTTAAGCTACAAATTGCTATGTCGGAGATTCGCATACGACGAATAGAAGTGGAGTTATAGTTGTTTATATCTGTCAGGCCATGAATCACCATTGACGGCCGGATTGCCTTCCACTCGAAACGATCGATGTTTGACGAAACTATGCAAGTTCGTCGCAGATCGGTATAAGTTGGGTCGTTGGGCCGTGTTTTAAGCTACAAGTTGCTGTGTCGCAGATTCGCATACGACGAATAGAAGCGGAGTTATAGTTGTTTATATGTTTCAGGCCATGAATCACCATTGACGCCTGGATTGCTTTCCACTCGAAACGACCGATGTTTAACGAAACTATGCAAGTTCGTCGCAGATCGGTATAAGGTGGCTCGATGTGTCGTGCTTTAAGCTACAAATTGCTATGTCGCAGATTTGCATACGACGAATAGAAGCGGAGTTATAGTTGTTTATATCTGTGAGGTCATGAATCATCATTGACGGCCGGAATGCCTACCACTCGAAACGATCGATGTTTGACGAAACTATGCAAGTTCGTCGCGTATCGGTATAAGGTGGGTCGATGTGTCGTGCTTTAAGCTACAAATTGCTATGCCGCAGATTCGCATACGACGAATAGAAGCGGAGTTATCGATGTTTATATCTGTGAGGCCATGAATCACCATTGACGACAGGATTGCCTACCACTCGGAACGATCGACGTTTGACGAAACTATGCAAGTTCTTCGCAGATCGGTATAAGGTGGGTCGATGTGTCGTGTTTTAACCTACAAATTGCTATGTCGCAGATTCGCATACGACGAATAGAAGCGGAGTTATCGATGTTTATATCTGTGAGGCCATGAATCACCATCGACGGCCGGATTGCCTACCACTCGGAACGATCGACGTTTGACGAAACTATGCAAGTTCTTCGCAGATCGGTATAAGGTGGCTCGATGTGTCGTGTCGTTAGGATACAAATTGCTATGTCGCAGATTTGCATACGACGAATAGAAGCGGAGTTGTAGTTGTTTATATCTGTGAGGTCATGAATCATCATTGACGGCCAGAATGCCTACCACTCGAAACGATCGATGTTTGACGAAACTATGCAAGTTCGTCGCAGATCGGTATAAGGTAGGTCGATGTGTCGTGCTTTAAGCTACAAATTGCTATGTCGCAGATTTGCATACGACGAATAGAAGCGGAGTTATAGTTGTTTATATCTGTGAGGTCGTGAATCATCATTGACGGCCGGAATGCCTACCACTCGAAACGATCGATGTTTGACGGAACTATGCAAGTTCGTCGCAGATCGGTATAAGGTGGGTCGATGTGTCGTGCTTTAAGCTGCAAATTGCTATGCCGCAGATTCGCATACGACGATTAGAAGCGGAGTTATCGATGTTTATATCTGTGAGGCCATGAATCACCATCGACGGCCGGATTGCCTACCACTCGGAACGATCGACGTTTGACGAAACTATGCAAGTTCTTCGCAGATCGGTATAAGGTGGCTCGATGTGTCGTGTTTTAGGCCAAAAATTGCTATGTCGCAGATTTGCGTACGACGAATAGAAGCGGAGTTATAGTTGTTTATATCTGTCAGACCATGAATCACCATTGACGGCCGGATTGCCTACCACTCGGAACGATCGACGTTTGCCGAAACTCTGCATGTTCTTCGCAGATCGGTATAAGGTGGGTCGATGTGCCGTGTTTTAAGCTACAAATTGCTATGTCGCAGATTTGCATACGACGAATAGAAGCGGAGTTATAGTTGTTTATATCTGTGAGGCCATGAATCACAATTGACGGCAGGATTGCCTACCACTCGGAACGATCGACGGTTGACGAAACTATGCAAGTTTGTCGCAGATCGGTATAAGATGGGTCGATGTGTCGTGTTTTAAGCTACAAATTGCTATGTCGCAGATTCGCATACGACGAATAGAAGTGGAATTATAGTTGTTTATATCTGTCAGGCCATGAATCACCATTGACGGCCGGATTGCCTTCCACTCGAAACGATCGATGTTTGACGAAACTATGCAAGTTCGTCGCAGATCGGTATAAGGTGGGTCGATGTGTCGTGTTTTAACCTACAAATTGCTGTGTCGCAGATTCGCATACGACGAATAGAAGTGGAGTTATAGTTGTTTATATCTGTGAGGCCATTAATCACCATTGACGACAGGATTGCCTACCACTCGGAACGATCGACGGTTGACGAAACTATGCAAGTTCTTCGCAGATCGGTATAAGATGGGTCGATGTGTCGTGTTTTAAGCTACAAATTGCTATGTCGGAGATTCGCATACGACGAATAGAAGTGGAGTTATAGTTGTTTATATCTGTCAGGCCATGAATCACCATTGACGGCCGGATTGCCTTCCACTCGAAACGATCGATGTTTGACGAAACTATGCAAGTTCGTCGCAGATCGGTATAAGGTGGGTCGTTGGGCCGTGTTTTAAGCTACAAGTTGCTGTGTCGCAGATTCGCATACGACGAATAGAAGCGGAGTTATAGTTGTTTATATGTTTCAGGCCATGAATCACCATTGACGCCTGGATTGCTTTCCACTCGAAACGACCGATGTTTGACGAAACTATGCAAGTTCGTCGCAGATCGGTATAAGGTGGCTCGATGTGTCGTGCTTTAAGCTACAAATTGCTATGTCGCAGATTTGCATACGACGAATAGAAGCGGAGTTATAGTTGTTTATATCTGTGAGGTCATGAATCATCATTGACGGCCGGAATGCCTACCACTCGAAACGATCGATGTTTGACGAAACTATGCAAGTTCGTCGCGTATCGGTATAAGGTGGGTCGATGTGTCGTGCTTTAAGCTACAAATTGCTATGCCGCAGATTCGCATACGACGAATAGAAGCGGAGTTATCGATGTTTATATCTGTGAGGCCATGAATCACCATTGACGACAGGATTGCCTACCACTCGGAACGATCGACGTTTGACGAAACTATGCAAGTTCTTCGCAGATCCGTATAAGGTGGGTCGATGTGTCGTGTTTTAACCTACAAATTGCTATGTCGCAGATGCGCATACGACGAATAGAAGCGGAGTTATCGATGTTTATATCTGTGAGGCCATGAATCACCATCGACGGCCGGATTGCCTACCACTCGGAACGATCGACGTTTGACGAAACTATGCAAGTTCTTCGCAGATCGGTATAAGGTGGCTCGATGTGTCGTGTTTTAGGATACAAATTGCTATGTCGCAGATTTGCATACGACGAATAGAAGCGGAGTTGTAGTTGTTTATATCTGTGAGGTCATGAATCATCATTGACGGCCAGAATGCCTACCACTCGAAACGATCGATGTTTGACGAAACTATGCAAGTTCGTCGCAGATCGGTATAAGGTAGGTCGATGTGTCGTGCTTTAAGCTACAAATTGCTATGTCGCAGATTTGCATACGACGAATAGAAGCGGAGTTATAGTTGTTTATATCTGTGAGGTCATGAATCATCATTGACGGCCGGAATGCCTACCACTCGAAACGATCGATGTTTGACGGAACTATGCAAGTTCGTCGCAGATCGGTATAAGGTGGGTCGATGTGTCGTGCTTTAAGCTGCAAATTGCTATGCCGCAGATTCGCATACGACGATTAGAAGCGGAGTTATCGATGTTTATATCTGTGAGGCCATGAATCACCATCGACGGCCGGATTGCCTACCACTCGGAACGATCGACGTTTGACGAAACTATGCAAGTTCTTCGCAGATCGGTATAAGGTGGCTCGATGTGTCGTGTTTTAGGCCAAAAATTGCTATGTCGCAGATTTGCGTACGACGAATAGAAGCGGAGTTATAGTTGTTTATATCTGTCAGGCCATGAATCACCATTGACGGCCGGATTGCCTTCCACTCGAAACGATCGATGTTTGACGAAACTATGCAAGTTCGTCGCAGATCGGTATAAGGTGGGTCGATGTGTCGTGTTTTAACCTACAAATTGCTGTGTCGCAGATTCGCATACGACGAATAGAAGTGGAGTTATAGTTGTTTATATCTGTGAGGCCATTAATCACCATTGACGACAGGATTGCCTACCACTCGGAACGATCGACGGTTGACGAAACTATGCAAGTTCTTCGCAGATCGGTATAAGATGGGTCGATGTGTCGTGTTTTAAGCTACAAATTGCTATGTCGGAGATTCGCATACGACGAATAGAAGTGGAGTTATAGTTGTTTATATCTGTCAGGCCATGAATCACCATTGACGGCCGGATTGCCTTCCACTCGAAACGATCGATGTTTGACGAAACTATGCAAGTTCGTCGCAGATCGGTATAAGGTGGGTCGTTGGGCCGTGTTTTAAGCTACAAGTTGCTGTGTCGCAGATTCGCATACGACGAATAGAAGCGGAGTTATAGTTGTTTATATGTTTCAGGCCATGAATCACCATTGACGCCTGGATTGCTTTCCCCTCGAAACGACCGATGTTTGACGAAACTATGCAAGTTCGTCGCAGATCGGTATAAGGTGGCTCGATGTGTCGTGCTTTAAGCTACAAATTGCTATGCCGCAGATTTGCATACGACGAATAGAAGCGGAGTTATAGTTGTTTATATCTGTGAGGTCATGAATCATCATTGACGGCCGGAATGCCTACCACTCGAAACGATCGATGTTTGACGAAACTATGCAAGTTCGTCGCGTATCGGTATAAGGTGGGTCGATGTGTCGTGCTTTAAGCTACAAATTGCTATGCCGCAGATTCGCATACGACGAATAGAAGCGGAGTTATCGATGTTTATATCTGTGAGGCCATGAATCACCATTGACGACAGGATTGCCTACCACTCGGAACGATCGACGTTTGACGAAACTATGCAAGTTCTTCGCAGATCGGTATAAGGTGGGTCGATGTGTCGTGTTTTAACCTACAAATTGCTATGTCGCAGATTCGCATACGACGAATAGAAGCGGAGTTATCGATGTTTATATCTGTGAGGCCATGAATCACCATCGACGGCCGGATTGCCTACCACTCGGAACGATCGACGTTTGACGAAACTATGCAAGTTCTTCGCAGATCGGTATAAGGTGGCTCGATGTGTCGTGTTTTAGGATACAAATTGCTATGTCGCAGATTTGCATACGACGAATAGAAGCGGAGTTGTAGTTGTTTATATCTGTGAGGTCATGAATCATCATTGACGGCCAGAATGCCTACCACTCGAAACGATCGATGTTTGACGAAACTATGCAAGTTCGTCGCAGATCGGTGTAAGGTAGGTCGATGTGTCGTGCTTTAAGCTACAAATTGCTATGTCGCAGATTTGCATACGACGAATAGAAGCGGAGTTATAGTTGTTTATATCTGTGAGGCCATGAATCATCATTGACGGCCGGAATGCCTACCACTCGAAACGATCGATGTTTGACGGAACTATGCAAGTTCGTCGCAGATCGGTATAAGGTGGGTCGATGTGTCGTGCTTTAAGCTACAAATTGCTATGCCGCAGATTCGCATACGACGATTAGAAGCGGAGTTATCGATGTTTATATCTGTGAGGCCATGAATCACCATCGACGGCCGGATTGCCTACCACTCGGAACGATCGACGTTTGACGAAACTATGCAAGTTCTTCGCAGATCGGTATAAGGTGGCTCGATGTGTCGTGTTTTAGGCCACAAATTGCTATGTCGCAGATTTGCGTACGACGAATAGAAGCGGAGTTATAGTTGTTTATATCTGTCAGGCCATGAATCACCATTGACGGCCGGATTGCCTACCACTCGGAACGATCGACGTTTGCCGAAACTCTGCATGTTCTTCGCAGATCGGTATAAGGTGGGTCGATGTGCCGTGTTTTAAGCTACAAATTGCTATGTCGCAGATTTGCATACGACGAATAGAAGCGGAGTTATAGTTGTTTATATCTGTGAGGCCATGAATCACAATTGACGGCAGGATTGCCTACCACTCGAAACGATCGATGTTTGACGGAACTATGCAAGTTCGTCGCAGATCGGTATAAGGTGGGTCGATGTGTCGTGCTTTAAGCTACAAATTGCTATGCCGCAGATTCGCATACGACGATTAGAAGCGGAGTTATCGATGTTTATATCTGTGAGGCCATGAATCACCATCGACGGCCGGATTGCCTACCACTCGGAACGATCGACGTTTGACGAAACTATGCAAGTTCTTCGCAGATCGGTATAAGGTGGCTCGATGTGTCGTGTTTTAGGCCACAAATTGCTATGTCGCAGATTTGCGTACGACGAATAGAAGCGGAGTTTTAGTTGTTTATAACTGTCAGGCCATGAATCACCATTGACGGCCGGATTGCCTACCACTCGGAACGATCGACGTTTGCCGAAACTCTGCATGTTCTTCGCAGATCGGTATAAGGTGGGTCGATGTGCCGTGTTTTAAGCTACAAATTGCTATGTCGCAGATTTGCATACGACGAATAGAAGCGGAGTTATAGTTGTTTATATCTGTGAGGCCATGAATCACAATTGACGGCAGGATTGCCTACCACTCGGAACGATCGACGGTTGACGAAACTATGCAAGTTCTTCGCAGATCGGTATAAGATGGGTCGATGTGTCGTGTTTTAAGCTACAAATTGCTATGTCGCAGATTCGCATACGACGAATAGAAGTGGAATTATAGTTGTTTATATCTGTCAGGCCATGAATCACCATTGACGGCCGGATTGCCTTCCACTCGAAACGATCGATGTTTGACGAAACTATGCAAGTTCGTCGCAGATCGGTATAAGGTGGGTCGATGTGTCGTGTTTTAACCTACAAATTGCTGTGTCGCAGATTCGCATACGACGAATAGAAGTGGAGTTATAGTTGTTTATATCTGTGAGGCCATTAATCACCATTGACGACAGGATTGCCTACCACTCGGAGCGATCGACGGTTGACGAAACTATGCAAGTTCTTCGCAGATCGGTATAAGATGGGTCGATGTGTCGTGTTTTAAGCTACAAATTGCTATGTCGGAGATTCGCATACGACGAATAGAAGTGGAGTTATAGTTGTTTATATCTGTCAGGCCATGAATCACCATTGACGGCCGGATTGCCTTCCACTCGAAACGATCGATATTTGACGAAACTATGCAAGTTCGTCGCTGATCGGTATAAGGTGGGTCGTTGGGCCGTGTTTTAAGCTACAAGTTGCTGTGTCGCAGATTCGCATACGACGAATAGAAGCGGAGTTATAGTTGTTTATATGTTTCAGGCCATGAATCACCATTGACGCCTGGATTGCTTTCCACTCGAAACGACCGATGTTTGACGAAACTATGCAAGTTCGTCGCAGATCGGTATAAGGTGGCTCGATGTGTCGTGCTTTAAGCTACAAATTGCTATGTCGCAGATTTGCATACGACGAATAGAAGCGGAGTTATAGTTGTTTATATCTGTGAGGTCATGAATCATCATTGACGGCCGGAATGCCTACCACTCGAAACGATCGATGTTTGACGAAACTATGCAAGTTCGTCGCGTATCGGTATAAGGTGGGTCGATGTGTCGTGCTTTAAGCTACAAATTGCTATGCCGCAGATTCGCATACGACGAATAGAAGCGGAGTTATCGATGTTTATATCTGTGAGGCCATGAATCACCATTGACGACAGGATTGCCTACCACTCGGAACGATCGACGTTTGACGAAACTATGCAAGTTCTTCGCAGATCGGTATAAGGTAGGTCGATGTGTCGTGCTTTAAGCTACAAATTGCTATGTCGCAGATTTGCATACGACGAATAGAAGCGGAGTTATAGTTGTTTATATCTGTGAGGTCATGAATCATCATTGACGGCCGGAATGCCTACCACTCGAAACGATCGATGTTTGACGGAACTATGCAAGTTCGTCGCAGATCGGTATAAGGTGGGTCGATGTGTCGTGCTTTAAGCTACAAATTGCTATGCCGCAGATTCGCATACGACGATTAGAAGCGGAGTTATCGATGTTTATATCTGTGAGGCCATGAATCACCATCGACGGCCGGATTGCCTACCACTCGGAACGATCGACGTTTGACGAAACTATGCAAGTTCTTCGCAGATCGGTATAAGGTGGCTCGATGTGCCGTGCTTTAAGCTACAAATTGCTATGTCGCAGATTTGCATACGACGAATAGAAGCGGAGTTATAGTTGTTTATATCTGTGAGGTCATGAATCATCATTGACGGCCGGAATGCCTACCAGTCGAAACGATCGATGTTTGACGGAACTATGCAAGTTCGTCGCAGATCGGTATAAGGTGGGTCGATGTGTCGTGCTTTAAGCTACAAATTGCTATGCCGCAGATTCGCATACGACGATTAGAAGCGGAGTTATCGATGTTTATATCTGTGAGGCCATGAATCACCATCGACGGCCGGATTGCCTACCACTCGGAACGATCGACGTTTGACGAAACTATGCAAGTTCTTCGCAGATCGGTATAAGGTGGCTCGATGTGTCGTGTTTTAGGCCACAAATTGCTATGTCGCAGATTTGCGTACGACGAATAGAAGCGGAGTTATAGTTGTTTATATCTGTCAGGCCATGAATCACCATTGACGGCCGGATTGCCTACCACTCGGAACGATCGACGTTTGCCGAAACTCTGCATGTTCTTCGCAGATCGGTATAAGGTGGGTCGATGTGCCGTGTTTTAAGCTACAAATTGCTATGTCGCAGATTTGCATACGACGAATAGAAGCGGAGTTATAGTTGTTTATATCTGTGAGGCCATGAATCACAATTGACGGCAGGATTGCCTACCACTCGGAACGATCGACGGTTGACGAAACTATGCAAGTTCTTCGCAGATCGGTATAACATGGGTCGATGTGTCGTGTTTTAAGCTACAAATTGCTATGTCGCAGATTCGCATACGACGAATAGAAGCGGAGTTATCGATGTTTATATCTGTGAGGCCATGAATCACCATTGACGACAGGATTGCCTACCACTCGGAACGATCGACGTTTGACGAAACTATGCAAGTTCTTCGCAGATCGGTATAAGGTAGGTCGATGTGTCGTGCTTTAAGCTACAAATTGCTATGTCGCAGATTTGCATACGACGAATAGAAGCGGAGTTATAGTTGTTTATATCTGTGAGGTCATGAATCATCATTGACGGCCGGAATGCCTACCACTCGAAACGATCGATGTTTGACGGAACTATGCAAGTTCGTCGCAGATCGGTATAAGGTGGGTCGATGTGTCGTGCTTTAAGCTACAAATTGCTATGCCGCAGATTCGCATACGACGATTAGAAGCGGAGTTATCGATGTTTATATCTGTGAGGCCATGAATCACCATCGACGGCCGGATTGCCTACCACTCGGAACGATCGACGTTTGACGAAACTATGCAAGTTCTTCGCAGATCGGTATAAGGTGGCTCGATGTGTCGTGTTTTAGGATACAAATTGCTATGTCGCAGATTTGCATACGACGAATAGAAGCGGAGTTGTAGTTGTTTATATCTGTGAGGTCATGAATCATCATTGACGGCCAGAATGCCTACCACTCGAAACGATCGATGTTTGACGAAACTATGCAAGTTCGTCGCAGATCGGTATAAGGTAGGTCGATGTGTCGTGCTTTAAGCTACAAATTGCTATGTCGCAGATTTGCATACGACGAATAGAAGCGGAGTTATAGTTGTTTATATCTGTGAGGTCATGAATCATCATTGACGGCCGGAATGCCTACCACTCGAAACGATCGATGTTTGACGGAACTATGCAAGTTCGTCGCAGATCGGTATAAGGTGGGTCGATGTGTCGTGCTTTAAGCTACAAATTGCTATGCCGCAGATTCGCATACGACGATTAGAAGCGGAGTTATCGATGTTTATATCTGTGAGGCCATGAATCACCATCGACGGCCGGATTGCCTACCACTCGGAACGATCGACGTTTGACGAAACTATGCAAGTTCTTCGCAGATCGGTATAAGGTGGCTCGATGTGTCGTGTTTTAGGCCACAAATTGCTATGTCGCAGATTTGCGTACGACGAATAGAAGCGGAGTTATAGTTGTTTATATCTGTCAGGCCATGAATCACCATTGACGGCCGGATTGCCTACCACTCGGAACGATCGACGTTTGCCGAAACTCTGCATGTTCTTCGCAGATCGGTATAAGGTGGGTCGATGTGCCGTGTTTTAAGCTACAAATTGCTATGTCGCAGATTTGCATACGACGAATAGAAGCGGAGTTATAGTTGTTTATATCTGTGAGGCCATGAATCACAATTGACGGCAGGATTGCCTACCACTCGGAACGATCGACGGTTGACGAAACTATGCAAGTTCTTCGCAGATCGGTATAACATGGGTCGATGTGTCGTGTTTTAAGCTACAAATTGCTATGTCGCAGATTCGCATACGACGAATAGAAGTGGAATTATACGAAGACGAATAGAAGTAGTAATACTATGTTGGTTCTGGATCAATGACGTCACAATCAGCTGTGACGTCACTGATAACGTTATCTGTGACGTCACAATCAGCTGATCAGCTGATTGTGACGTCACTGATCCAAGTCATTGACACTTAAGTTGGTGTTAGGTTACATTGTAGTACGGTGGGTACATGACCTAGGTGACCACGTTCATTCATTAATTCATTCATACGTTGGTTATACTATGTTTCTTCTGGATCAATGACGTCACAATCAGCTGTGACGTCACTGATCCAAGTCATTGACACTTAGGTTGGTGTTAGGTTACATTGTAGTACGGTAGGTACATGACCTAGGTGACCACGTTCATTCATTAATTCATTCATACGTTTGGGTACATGACCACGTTCAAGGTCGTCGGTCATACGTCGCCTTGTAGATTCACCGTGTTGTAGACCTAACCGCTGACGTTGCAAGGACGTCGGTGTTAGGTTACGTTATTGTACGGTATGTACATCGCCACGTTCATTCATTCATACGTTGGGTGTCGCCTTGTTCTACGGTGGTACGTGATCACGTTCAAGGTCGTCGGTGATACGTCGCCTTGTAGCTTGACCGTGTTGTAGACCTAACCGCTGACGTTGCAAGGATGTCGGTGTTAGGTTACGTTATGGTACGGTAGGTACATCACCACGTTCATTCTTTCATACGTTGGGTGTCGCCTTGTTCTACGGTGGTACGTTACCACGTTCAAGGTCGTCGGTGGCACGTCGCCTTGTAGCTTCACCGTGTTGTAGACCTAACCGCTGACGCTGCAACGTTTCTCGCAGGAGATAGGCGCATTGAATAAGAACACATAGAATCATAATTCAATTGTTTCTTTATTTCATTTTATCGAAGCGGGTACAATAATAATGGTGATAAGTCGCAAAATAAGATGTCTTATAAGCAATACACGAACAATCGCTAAATCGAGGCGTGTACAATAATAATAATGATAAGTCACAGAATAAGATGTCTTATAAGTAATACACCACGAACAATCACTAATACTAAACAATTATAATTATTCATCGCGGGGCGTATTAGCCATTTTTATGATATCTGGCAATGCCAGCGCCAATAATTCGCAATCAATAAAATCAGTGTTGTCGTAATAAGCGCTGCTGCGAATCGCAGCTATCGCCTGCTCTTCATCAACAATTTGTTTGTTTCGCACAATCTCTACAAAGTTGTGAAACTTGGTACTAACCCTAGATGTAATGTCATTCAACTGCTCATACCGCGAAGTCACACAGTCTTTCAATTCAAACATATATTTGAGTGTTGATGGTTTTAGAAGTATACTAATATCCGCAATGGAAAGTTTAAACAACTTGTGTGGATACCTGACGATAATCCCAATCGTTAACTCACAAATTTTAATCTCTGAGGTTGAATGCTGATCCCAAAACTTGTCAGAGTCCGATAGATGTTCCCAAAATACGTTTTCAATTTCTTGTTGTTTCTGCAGTAGCTGTTTCCATACATTGTGATCAAACGCTATTTCATTCCCCCGATGGTCGCGTAGCACCCACTGAACGACAGGTGGTGGTCCGACAGCAATACCAATTATCAAATGTTTGTAAGAATATCTACTAAATGCTTTGCATGAATATTCATCCAATACATAACTTCGTGCCAATAGCAGCGTCATGTTGGATGGACGGGAATCGCTAAGAAAGAAATTAATGGAGCAAATACAATATTGAAATCTGTAATAGATATCACAGATCAAAATTAATTATTTTATTCGTTTATGAGACTCACCCTTCGCGTTCTGCAAACTGTCTAACTTCGTCATCATTATTTGGATCAGTGGGATTATAATATATTGCACTGCCACATACATCCATCTTTCTATCGAGACACAAGTCCAAAAAACGCGACAAAAAACGTACCTAGCACTTCGCTACCTGCACCAGTCTCTCTCAAAAACACGACTAATGCAGCAGCAGACTCTTCGCTCATCGCAACAGTCATACCATACCCCTTCCTATGACAAATCTCCCACGTTCAAAATGCTGACTAGTGTGTAACCGCAGCTACGACGCAAGTTGGTACAGCCTCTTAGTTCATCGCTACGATCATACTGCATCCCCCATTCCTATGGCAAATCTCTTTCCCACATTCGAAATGCTGACTAGTGTGTAACCATAGATACGTCGCAGGTTGACATTGACTCTTTTGCTCATGGCAATCATCACACCATACCCCTTCCTATGACAAATCTCCCACGTTCGAAATGCTGACTAGTGTATAACCATAGCTACGACGCAGGTTGGTACAGACTCTTAGCTCATCGCAACGATCATACCACATCCGCCATCCCTATAACAAGTCTTCCCACGCTCGAAATGCTGACCAAAGTGTAAACGTAGATACACCGCAGGTGTGGCTATGATAGGGTTATACAGAATTGAATATGCAATCTATGCTACCCTTGCATCTCTCCCCCAATCCGAATCATGTGACAAGAGAGAGGTCTCGGGGAACTCTCCCAACAACCTTGAGTGATAGCGCAACAGTATCCACAACCAGAAGCTCACATCCACAATCTGAAGCTTGCACAACCTTAACCGACTGAGCGCAACAATTCGCAAGAAAAAAGAAGTTAGATCCACCCAACTTAGAAATGGAAGGTTAGTGAGAGTTCCTGCCCAAGGCAAATATCTAATAAGGTGACCTCACTAACAGCTTTTTTTTTCCAGCAACCACTACATCGACACCCCGAAGACTGAGGCGAAGCGGTGTGAAAGTTAATCGCGTGCGGAAGCAGCGAATTTCATGCGTGCCATTAAGGCTACTACTTGCACCATTCATCGCCCCTCTCAATAACCATACCACATGGCACCTACCGACCGAAGAACATGAATCGCAAACACCCACCCATCAACCGTTAGAAGAAGAAGAAGAAGCACTGCCGACGCCCGAGGCAGCAGATTAGGTTATAGTGTAATATCACAGTTAGAATAATTTTTTCCAAAAATAAAAAATTTATTACATTGAAAGAATTTATATTTATATCCTCCTACCGCATCATCCCACACTCGGCGCGATAAATAGATTTCGCCTGTCATAAAAATAAATAACTCTAAATAACGGGGAGGGCGACTGCAGAATTCGAGCCTCCGAAGGTTCGAGAATTCGCGGCTCCGAAGGTCGCGGAAGTCATGACTCTTCGCGACTCCGAAGGTTGCGGAACGCGGCTCCGAAGGTTGCGAACCTCCCTTCGGAGATATCCGTCCGCGAAGTCGGATGACGCGTCCTCCCGCTCCTCCGGAGGCACGCTGGGGCCCCCTCCCGCACCTTTGTGATACGCGGCTCCGAAGGTTGCGATCACCTCCCCTTCGGAGGCGTCCGTCCGCGAAGTCGGATGACGCGGCCTCACGCGCCTCCGGAGGCACGCTGGGACCCTCCCGCACCTCCGGAGGTGATGAAAAAAAAAATACAATCTAACTAGCAGTGCACGAAGATGCATATTATGCTACTCTTGCGTTTATCCCCACTGTGAAACATATGCTGAGGAAGGGGGTTTTTGGCTGGACTCTACTTCATCTCCGTGGCGGCAACAGAATCATTGCTTGAGAAGTTCACGCTGCATCAACATTAGAGTTGTCGAAAAGATATTATAAATCGACATCAATATCTGAGAAGATGGAGGTAAGACATTTATTCAAATGGGTTAGATGCGGTCTGTGTATGTTACTAATTCAAACCCGTGTTACAACTATTTTAAGAAACTGTTTTTTATTTTTTTTCATAGTGTTCAAAAGTTACCCACATAATCGATATTGATGGATTTATGGTGGAAGGCCATTTCATGGCGAAGGATATGGCGATTGTGGCCATGGACGGGGCGATGAAGAAAGCCGAATTTTATTTGCGCAGAGTTTTCGATTTTTTACCAATAAAAGACAAAAAAAGCGCAACATATACATACCATAATATACACGGCATGAGGTTCATGGACTATGGCCAGGAAGGCTATGAGCAACATGAGATATATGCGGTGATAGAAGATTTTATATCGAAATATGAAAATCCTGTGGTAGCGTACAAGGGGGGTATACTAGAAAAAAGAATTTTAGATGTAATGTGTGTGAAGAATTGTAATTTGGAAAACTTTGGATGTCCAAAGTTTAGCACACTAATGTGCAACAATAAATATTCGAATACACATGTAGATAACTGTTATTTGCACCAGAAGGAGATGACTGGAAAGGGAACACCGATACATTGCCCAGCAGTGGAAGTATCGGTGTTCCGGAAATGGCTATTAGATAATTATTAATATAAATAAATAAACTAATTAATTATATTAAAAAGAATATATATTTATATCCCCTTATCTCCACATCCCACACGCAGTGCGGAAAATAGTTCTCGCCTAGCGGAATTTCAAATACAAAAGAGGAGGGGAAAAAAATAAATAAAAAGGGGGGGGGGGGGGGGGGAATAGTAAACATCTACAAAAAATTATTTGTAATTGTTTTATTTATATCTCTACAGATAATATAATTCAAAAACATATTTTTATACATGTTTTAGATAAAGTCGTTTAGCTTACTTTGCGTACAACATTCGTTAGCGGACTATACTCAATTAAGCGGTCATGTAGTATCAAGCAGTAGGCCGTAGTATTTGGTGGAACATTTTCTTTACATTCAAATTCAATCCTTACGTCTACTGTTGCGCTTTTTATAGACTCATTCTGCCTAGAACAATCAATTACCACAATAGGCCCAAACTTAAGGAGTTGATCGGCATCGAGCAGCGCTCCACCGTCGTCGGATCCGTAATATGACTTGCGGAAGTGGGCATACATCTCATACAAAATACTACATCTCTTCTTGTCAAAATCCATATTCATAGCATCATATGGATAAAAATCTGAATTCAGACATAGCCTAACATTTGTTAATTTACATTCATCGAATATGCTACCATTAGCTATCAGATTATTTTTTCTATCGGTCTGCAGAGCAAAGATGACATAACGAGGTTTCTCAATTTGTGTCGCAGTCTTGACAGCCCATGAATGTTTGGTTGTACTTTGCAGGAGAGGAAATTCATACAAATCCCACGAACGAAAACTCATAGCTAGGTATCGACCGCTTTCCAATGTTCGCAACATAGCCAATTTGTTTACATCGTTCAATACAACGTGAGGCATTCGCCACTGAATTTTAAATAATTCAAGTTTCGGATCTGACACAGCATTTCCTATAGCACAGTTATAATCATTCCGCGACCGTATTAAAATTAATTCGTGTCGCGCATTAATAACGATCCGTTTGTAATCCTCGCAAAACCCTAATAATGTGTTCAGTGGAACGCAGAAATTGAAATATCCGTTCGGTAGATTATCATTAATATCCCATCCAGCATTCTTCAACATTCTTCCTTTGTCAGGTGTTAGCGATACATAATTTTTTAGAGTACTTGTTATACCCACGTTTCTGCAGCGATCAACCTCCACACCATCCAGTTCATAACGGATTTCGTCGAACATGAATGCTACACAATTGCTGACTAGACCCAAAACAGAACCTGCATCCTCTGCAGCAGTCATAGGTTGTTCCAATTTACCTTCAATGTAGAGAAAACTTTCACATGGGAGTGTATACAGATCCTGTTGTTGTATGGGTATTCGTATTTCATCGTTATGGCCGAAAGTTGCATTTGCATAAGGATTGTAAGTGTGAGACTCAATCCTGACGATGCGATCGTCGAAGATGGGCTCACTCTGAATATTCAGAACATCAATCATGTTGATAGTTGCGCTTCAGCCGAAACGATAAATCCTAACGATTTTAAAAATATGATGTTTTCAGCAGTGAGAGTCTTCTTCTTCTTCCTCACAGTACAACTGCACGACTTGTTGACAGCGTTTACAGCGCTGTTTCCAGGCGAATTATTCCCCACGCTTTTAAACTGATCTGTTACGTTCAGCACAAGCATATCATTTGATATGTCTCCAAACGTTATCGTCGTCGCACATGCAACCTGACTGTGATCTCTTCCCCGCGAAAATTAATCAGTCGATCGTCCTGATCAACAACGCGAATTGTTAAATTTGTAATGTTTCGCACAAAGATTGGGAGGTAAATGATCTGAGCTGGCGTTTCCGATACTTTATATCCCGGTGGTACGCTGAGTGAAAATTCATGTATTGTATGTACAGATTTGTCATTGCAGTATGCTCCAGTTGTAACGTTACAATCAAGTCGAATAATATTCACATCGAAGATGTTAATCGACAAATCAGATTTATGCCATTGATGTTTCTGTAATATGCGACCAGGCGAAAATCCCAAAATCGATGCAATGGTATTTGGCTTGGCGAAGTTTATACTATAGACACTTTTGATCTCGCATCGCATTGTGTTCGGATTGGCACGAATAATCAGAGGATCTTGTCCATCCTCGTCACCGTTATCAATACCGGTTGCAGTCACATCGCTTTTAATTGTCAGATCGACGCCGGAAGATATTTCCAATATTCTATGTTTCAGATACTGATATATATCATGCAATTCATAAGACCCCTCAGGGATAGTAATTTCTTTATCATCGTGATCAAAATAGAACTTATTATTTAATGCTGTTACATTTGGTATTGTATTATAAGTTTCAAGCGCCATCAAACCGAGTTCATAGTCACCATCATTCAGATCAATAGCTGGGAAGTAGTTTCCCACCAATGTGCTGCTCTTTCCTGTCAGTGTAAACGTAAATGACATGTTCAATGCTAACGATTGATCGCAAACACCAATAGTTGAATGTCAATGTTTAAATTTGTTATCACAAGTCTGCAGAAATTGTAAACAGAGTTGCCCACAAATGTTCTGATTGTAACGTTGATGAGATGAATAATTGTACTCAATCTGTGTCACATATTTTTGTATATAGTCAACAAATTCCTTAGGAGGTCGGAGATTTCCGTAACTGTCAAAATATAGCACACGATTACCTCTCTTCGCATAGGCTACCCAGTGAGTGCCAGGTCCTTCGGCATCATCTAAATTTATTATAGCGTTTTCATTCATCCACGGTGATGCAGGCAGTGTGTTGCGCATGAAAATACCTCTAAAGAATGGGATACGCATACGCTTAGCCAAGTGTTTCAATTGTATGTTAGTAGTGACACCTGCCGGTAATTTCATTATCGCCTGAGATTTTTTTTTTTTATTTTTTTTCTACCAATGCCCTTCCCACGCTTATATGGTTCGAGATAAAGCCCTCGACCTTCCATGGAACGATTGTGACGTTGTAGCTCCAGTAGCTGGCGTTGGGCAGCCTTGCTATCATTCACCGCCTTCGCAACCCCCGCAGCTCCACCAATAAGCGAACCCAGAGCTCCTAATATTGGAAAAAATGGCAAAATACCACCACGTTTTGCTATTGGAAGTATCCGTTTTATTTTTTTAGATGCTTTCTTGACACGTTTTTTCACCATTTTCTTTAAGCCCATACCCACTTTCGTCTTAGCATTCATTGCTGCCCATACGGCTGCAGCGGCAGCTCTCTCACCGAGCGTAGAATTTCTGCTAACAATACGTTCTTTCGCTTTGTTAGCAAGTATTTTATCTGCGACGTGTCTCTTATCTAAGTTGTTGCTCACAGAGTATGCAATATCGTGTTCGCGACACGCCGCATCCAACGGATTGATGCCTCGATCGCCTCTGACTAACCGTTTTCTCAAATGAGTACCAGGACCACAAAATTGATATCCTGGAATATGCAACTCGAAGGGTAGTGCATTTATCATGCGATTTAACAAACCACCGCCAATTTTCACATTAGTCGATGACATTTATCACAATCAAACAATGAGTTTTGAAAAATCAATAATTATCCGAGGGGGAATATTAGATGTACTCATATCTTCATTTGAGCAGTCAGATGCAAAAACATTTTAGAAACTAAACGTATTTAGGTTGTGTACCCCCTATATATATAATCCTCCGGTGTTAAAATAGCGTTTATTGAATTGAGTTTAGTATTGGTGAAAACATGCGTTTCGTCCGACAACCTATGACGATCTGTGTAAAAAATTTTGATGAAAAGACTCAGTTAATATCAAAAAATGAATCACGCAAACATGGAAACATGCTACCTAGCGCCATACGAGGCATCATTTGCGGTCCATCGAATTGTGGGTAAGACCAACGTGCTGATGAGCTTATTGGAAAGTCCGCAGGGATTGCATTTTGAAAACTTATACGTGTACTCGAAATCGCTACAACAACCAAAATATCGCTATTTGGAGAATTTAATGTCGACAATTGATGAAATTGGATACTTCACATTTTCTAATAATAGCGAGGTAATTCCTTCTGTTGAAGCTCTTCCAAATTCGATCTTTGTATTCGATGACGGTAGCATGTGACAAGCAAGATGCGATAAGAGAATACTTCGCCATGGGTCGCCACTCAAACGTTGACTGTTTCTATCTTTGTCAGACGTATGCGAAAATACCTAAACATCTCATACGTGATAATGCAAATCTATTGATTATCTTTAAACAGGATGGTACTAATTTAAAACATTTATATAATGATCATGTAAACACTGATATGTCATACCAGGACTTTTGTGGATTATGCAATAAATGTTGGCAGGGCAAATATGGTTTTGTTGTGATAGATAAGGACAGTTCCATGACGCATGGACGATATAGGAAAGGATTTAACGACTTTTGCAATGCTGTGAATCAGTTAGTGTTCATTGCGCTATCGTAAAAAACGTTCATTGATGTGTTAGAGCATCATTTCGCAGCTATGACGAAAACAAGTGGTGCCGGTATAGAGATCAAAGATCATGAAAAAGTTGTAAGGGAGATTGCTAAAACCAGTGAATCGATTCGCAAAAAATATCGCGCTTTGAAAACTGGTCGGATTGAAGAAGATATGACCTTAGAGCGACAACTGAAACCTATCATCAATCCTCTAAAACAGATTGCGGAGAACGTCAGCGGTGAGAAATCTAACACCTCGGTGGAGGAAATAGCTGTGGAGTCAGCGAATGTTACGCCAGCTCCTGAAAGAAAACGTGTCAATGCGAAAGAAATTATGTCAAACAAATCGGAAACGTTCACACGATGTCATAGACCATTCCCTGTTAACATCTACACCAATTGCGGCAAAGAGACAGCGCATAAATATGCGAAGTTCTGCGCCTATCACAAACAGCGGAATTTCCGAGTCATGTGAACCCTCGTCTGCACATTCACCGCATGTCGATGAAGAGGTCTTCGAAATCTCAAATGAACCATTAGCAACATCAATTAGACGTGAACTCCAAACATTTGATGGGCAGGAAATGTTGCGTACCCATTTTGGAAAACTGGGACAAAAATATGTGGGGGAAGTTCTGCGCAGTGATAAAAATAATCAGATAGATTACGTTTATGGAGTATATTTTGACGGTAACGGAATGATGCTTGGAGATAAGCGTTTTGATGTGGATAAAGATGATAATTTATTAATAGGAGATGTACGATATGTGGGAACACCTGGTATTTATGAACTTATTTTCAAAAGAATCCCCGACGATACCATCTACACCGAAGCTGACAAACAAAAATATAGAGACATATTGCTGGCAACGAATGCTCACAGACGTGAACACAATGTGCAAAATCCTGTATTAGGTAATAAGGGACACAAGTACAAACATATAATTGGCCCCTTACTATCTAAAAGAAAGGTAGGCCGAGGTTTCGCAGAACCGTCTACAATGATGCTAAACAATAATTCAATCGATTACATTTATTGGAACGATCCCAACGAGTTAGTGGACCGTTTGCGGCTGCTCGAAGCTTCACGCCATGCTGGTAATAATACTCACAGCAATGAATTTCAATCGATCATCGAGGGAACTTCGAGAGGCTGGTTTCATTATAAATTGAATTAAGCTTCAACAAAATGTGTCAGTTCTCATGGAAATGTCGATCAATAAATTTGGATCCTCGCGAGACAAAAGTAGACTATCAATGGACTATTATAAATGGAGTGGGATACTTCGAAATTATGTGCGCAGTAACGCACTTTGTCTAACATCACGCGGTTTTGATGCGAGATCATGCAAGATTCAACATGTGGCTGAGCCACAGTTTGATAGCGATGCAGCTAATAAATCATATGTGGAAAGGAATATGCGCATTTTTTAGAGAGCGGCTGGAAACCATTGAGAACAGATTAAGTTTCATCGAACAAGAAATGCTGTCACTGCGAAATGATGTCCATAATGTAGACACATTATCTACTTCGACTTCATAATTGAAGATAATCATCTCGATATAAACTAGAGCCGCATATATGATATCGGATTGAGATGTTTTTATATTGTGTTGATAAATATCAGTCTGTCAGTATTGTTTTGAAACAGGGCGGGCGTTGTCATGTAAAATCATTGCGTGCCCCCAATCGTATTACATTATTTAGAAAAAAAACGAATAATCTGTAGTAAAAAAAATATGTGTGCAGTAAAAAAAATGTATAGAGAGGAGAAGCATTACAGTATCGAAAAGCGCAGACTGGTGGATGAATTGCATTCCTCAGCGAGAAGATCATTCCCCCGTAGAAGAGTTATAGTGCGAGGATAAGACGATCTGTGGCAAGCAGATGTTGTTGAGATGCGTCCGTATTCACAACTCAACAAGGGTTACCACTACATACTTACGGTTATTGATGTGTTGAGCAAGTATGCCTGGGCTGCACCATTAAAAAGTAAGAGTGGAAAAGATGTAGCCGATGCATTTTCTGGAATAATTCAAAACGGATGGAGATGTCCAAAAAATTTGCAAACTGATAGAGGAAAGGAATTTTATAACATCACTATGCAAACAGTTTTGAAGAAACATAATATTAACCATTACTCAACATATTCGGTTATGAAGGCATCTGTTGTTGAACGATTCAATCGTACGCTGAAGAATAAAATGTGGAAACTTTTTACACTCAATGGAACCTACAGATGGATCGATGTGCTACCACGTTTAATTATGGATTATAATAAGCAAAAGCATCGAACTATTTGGTATGCGCCCTGTGGATGTTACTCCAACCATTGCCAATAAACTCTTAAAAACGGTGTACAATAATATAAAGATTGCCGCACCTGCAAAGTTCAAAGTCGGCGATTCTGTACGTGTGAGCAAGTTCAAAACAGTTTTCGATAAGGGTTATACACCGAATTGGAGCACAGAGGTATTTTCCATCGACAAAGTGCAGATAACTAATCCTGTAACCTATCTCCTCAAGGATTCTAACGGAAAACCTGTCGCGGGGAGGATTCTATGAACATGAACTGCGTCTTACTGCTGATCCTAACATTCATCTGGTTGAAAAGGTGTTGCGAAGGAAAAATGATAAAGTTTATGTAAAATGGTTAGGCTTTGACAAATCGCATAATTCGTGGATACATAAGAGTAATATCTTATAAACCATGTTTATTGTTAAATAATTGTTTTTTTTTCAATTTATATATGTATTTACAATAATAAATGTATTGACTTATATTTATGTGTTTTCTGTTGGTATCCTATAATGCCCCCATGGTAACGTTTCTGTAGAACCAGGTGTGATGTATCGCTTGTCATCGTATGGACTCAACGCAATCTTCGCTTCGGAAACAGTGTAAACTTCATGCAGCTTTGACCTTATGCATGATTGGCGGCGCACTATTTCAATTGAGTCTCTCAAAGATTTTATGTAATCGTCAAAACTTATTGTGCGTGCAACAATATTACTCTTCACACCTTTAATTTTTTTCTGATCGTTTTGCCCATACACCTTGAACGAATACATCTTGGATCTCAGACCAACAAATTCATGCATTATCATCCCATTGTTTTCATCTTTCATCAGTCCAGGTACCTTCTTATTCATAAGGGGTATTCCATATACATTATTAATAGGATAATCACTGGTATCGAATTTTAATAATATCACGTTTCATTAGCTCATAAACGTCATCACACTCAAAATGATAAATTAAACTATCGGTATCCGTATACATTATTTTACATTTTTCCTGATAGAGGGGTTTAATATAATTGTAATGAAAATCGTATAGGCATGTTTTCGATATGTCCAGAATAGACATTCCTACATAAATCGGTTTATTGAATTTAATCTCAACGTTACGCAATTCTATAGCTTGTTAATTTATCTGAAAAAAATGCTTCTACTATGAAAATTTGGCTTAGATATCAGTGTCTCTGCACCGTACCTCCCCTCCCATTTAGTTACAAGCTTAACGTTAACGTGATTACGCACATTCTCCATAGTTTTACCAAATACCGCGTTATTCATTAATTTGTACAAATTTTTTTCGAAATTGTTTGTGGCTTGTGTTCTAAACTGGGTGTTTAGTTCAATGTAACTCCGAAGCCATGGCGCTTGAACGAATTGTAAGATACGGTGAATTTTTATTATTTGAAGGCCGTGGCGTATGCATTGTTGCAGATTGCGATAGTGCAACACGTAACGTTTCCTATTGAACAGGGTTGCTAGAAGTTTTACACTTCGTTTACCCACCGGTTTGTCACGTATTGGACAGAATGGGAGATCGGCATGCAGATCATGCAAATGTTGCGGATACTCCAAGTCAACTTCAATAATATAACCGATGGATGAATCTGGAGCGATCGATGATACATCAAATTTTGATATGTCATTGACCCATTCAAATTTAGCATACGGTAGTGGTTGACACATTGCCCACCCATACAAATTATTTACATCGTAGTACATGAGATAAGTTGAGGATTTTGTGGGATCGTAAGACTGCATGTACTTATTATTAGCACGTGCGTATCTATTAGAACATTGGCTCAGACCACCTCGGATTCCCCGCTCGATAAACATGACCATGTCAATGTCGGTGAGCAATTCAAATGTAATTTTTGTATGTTTCAACATAGCATCCCACGTGAATCCTGGCAATGTATAATAATGTGCGGGATCCAGTCCATAGCTTGTGATGCAGCTATCGCGAAAGTTTTGAAAAATATCACTCAATAAAAGAATGTCTGTTTTTAAATACAAGTCGCTATATTCACCTAATGTTTTAATGTCGAATCTTTGCCATACATCCAATTGCATGCGCATAATCGTTTTCAGACACCGTGTCCCCCGTTAGCGAACTATAAAACATTTCACGAGATGGTAAACACCGATCCTGAAGTTTATCCGGACTATCTAAATATTCATATGGAAAAACACCCTTCCGCATTAATAATTCAATTTTCTCTGTGGACAAATTTTGAAATTGTGAATGTA